>JANVCC010000046.1:2812562-2907037 GCA_025345505.1 Todiramphus chloris collaris
TATTTGCATTTAACTTCATCATTAAAATGAAAACCCTAAAAAAGTTCCTTTTTTTTCCCCCCCCCCGTTGCTATAGCTACTATAATTTTTGTAACAAAGGCAATAAAAAGTGGTTTGCTGTCTTAGTTTATGCTATTGTGAATCTGGTATAGCTGCCAATATTCTCTCTGTCCCTTTCTCCCTCCTCCTCTTCCCCTCCCACCCCTCTAGAGTCAATCCTCTAGAGAAAATCCACGAGTCTGGGAACTGCTGGTCCCCGGCAGTCACTGCAGGCCTGTGTGTGCCTGGGGGAGGAGGCTTCTGCCTGTGAATTAGGGACTCGAAAACTTGAGTTTGGGTTTGTGTATTGAATGAGTAGCTACCCTGACTTGGGATACTTCCCACACCTGGGACTCTCATCTGCTTTGCAGGACAGCGGGAGTTTCTGTCTCTTTCAGTGAAGTTTCACATCAGGTTACCATGATGTTGCAGATCCATTTCTATTGAATTATCTTTGTGAAAATGCAAAGTTTGTTCCGTGAGGAAAATTCTAATAATTGAAAGAAAATGCCCCTGAGTGTGAGGAAAGATGGGGTCCTTTCTCTGGGGGACACAGAGTGCGTTCCCAGCGTGGAGGGGAAGAAAGGGGAGCGTATTTCTCTCCCCTCCTAGTATTTCTTATTCTCTGTTGGTTTTGCTTATCATCCTGGGAGCACAGGGGCCTTGGTTTTACTTGTTTTGGCTTAGAGCGTGTCAAGTTTGAAGCAGGATAAGGCAGTAACCAAGAGGTTCATAAACATGAAGGGAATCCGAATTGGAAAACCACTGTGCACAAACCAGGTGCTCATTGCCCCAGGAGATGCCACATTTCAGGAGAGGGTGGTTTTGGCAGGCGTAGAATGTGGTGAGGAATGGCCCTTCTGTTACTGGTGTGCTTGCTAGGCGTGGCAGCCACTCATCTGGGGGACACCATGTTTCTGGAGAGCTTCAACTTGCTAAACAGCATGTCCTCACTGCTTGTACCCGAGAAGTCAAAGTTACTCCTGGTTCATTAGTAGAGCAGTGATATTTGGTGAGAACAAACCATAGATTTCTGGAGTGGGAAAAATAGGAGCAGCTCTGGAAAAATGAGCCTCTCAACCAGATGCCAGAATGTGGGCAATGGGGTTTACTCTCTGGTGCTGACTTTGAGGATCTCCTTTTTAAGCAGGTTTCCTAAGACTACGGAAGAAATCTATGTCAGAGCTCCTGCATCCTGCAGATGTTGCTTTAAGTGCAAGAATGTTATTTCTAAAAGTAAACAGATAACTCTCCTGAAGGGTTCTTTCAGAAATCCTTAAAACAAACAATACTTGCTTGCCATCCCACTCACTGCTGCTAAGGCCTGGGTCTGGGGTCACTTCTGGATGTACTCTGGATATGGAGGAATTAAGATCTTCTCTGTGCCTTTCTTCAGATTCTCTGGGTAACTGCCAAGAGCAAAAAAGCCAGACCCAAGGTTGTTCTCATCTCTTTGTACAAGCCAAGACGGTTTTGGCTAATATTTTCTACTTACATTCATGAAGTCTCCAGCCAGTTCCTCCTCCTCCCAGGATGCTTTTATTTCATCATACTGAGACAGCCCATCCAAATTAATAGCTGCTTCACTAGAACAGTTAGCATTGGCAGCTTACATACCACGGACAGGACCTGCCTCTTGGAGATACTGACTCAGAACCGAAACACAATTACTAGGCCACAGTGATCTAAACAGAAGGATGTTCATAGTAACACCACATATCAGTTCTTAACCTTACTGAGACACTAGTATCAAAGATCTGCTGCTGCTTCTTGAGACTTCAAACAACAGTTTGTGACAATGTCAACTTGCTTGCTGCTTATACTGATGAATTTTTGTTTTCTTTTACTACATGGGGTTAGAGAGACATAAATGAATTTGCACAGAACAGCATCAGTAGGTGCCATCAGTTACATCTAGTGAAGACCCCTATTTTTCACTCCTGACACTCATGAAACATGCTCAAAGTCTCACAGTCTTCTGAAAATAGAGGAAAATAGTGCTACAAGCTGCAGTGGCCAAGCTGGCCATTTAAACCCCTCTATCTCCATGCTTTTCTCAGTGGCACTGTTTCCTACATTGTCACAGTGTTCTATTTCATCTTACTGAGGCAGTCCTGCAATGTCACAAACAGTTGCAAGCAACAAAGGCCATTTCAAGGGCTTTCTTGCTTTGCAAGTGTCAACTTCACTGCTGTCTCTCAGGATATGGTAGCAAAAGCATCAAGGGTCTGTTTGCACTGGCTGTGGGAAGCCAAATTATTCTTCTATAGCTCACTGCCTGCGCTGAGATAAATCACTGGTTATATTCTTACTCCTAAGCATGCTCTTATACAAGGTAATCTGGCAAATGCTACCTACCCTAAATATGTACTAAGAACATCTGCATTGGAGTTCATGTGGAGTATATAGGATGCTGTAAATTCTTATCTGTGTACAGACAAAGTCTGACTTGTCTCTGCTTTATAGAGTAAAAATTGAGAAAAGAATTAGGGTAATTTGTCTACACTGGGAAGTTACTTCAGGTTTAAAGTACAATGTAATAGAGGTCTTGTTAAGCCATCCTCAGTAGGGCTGAGTGTACTTCAGCTGTTCCTGGGAAGCACAGCTTGCTTCTAGAAAAGATGTCCATGAGCAGTAGTCAGGAATAGCTCAGCTAGCATAGCTCGAGCTGTTTACCCAGTGACTCAGAAGAAGTGTTTGTCAAAAAGAAAATTGCAGCCCTCTCTCTCAAGTCGCTGTGAGGCTGCATCAAGATTCCCCCTTCCTCCCATCACATAGCAAAACCTTGTACGAGGCATATAACTGCTATGAATTTTGCAGTTTACTCTCGTGTGCCTTGAGTGGGAGCAGTGTGTGGCTGTTGGGAGGGAAGGGAGGGGTGCTGGTAACACTGGGGACAGCAGCTTGCTCTCTATCAGGGCTGTGACCTGTGTTTTGCTTTGCGTGATGCTCTAAGGAATCAAAACCTACAGTAGCTGCAAAGTCAGGATGCTTCTCAGATGCCCAGCAGACTTTGTCAGACAGCCTTGGGCTGAGGAAGGTTCAGTCATCACTCTCAGCTCAACAGGGAAATTCCTTTTAAGCCTTACTAAGACTTTCAGCTTGGCTTGTTCAGTTTGTGTCTCCCCTGCCCGAACAAGCAGCAGATTCCATGGTGCCATCGCACCATGTTTGATATTTTATCTGTCGTCTTTACTCTTTGATCCAGCCAAAGGGCTTGTGGAGGTTTTAGACAAAATGAATGTAATGATGATGGTCTGCATTCTAACATCTGGGCTCATGCGATTACCAAAGCGAATGTTTTCCTAGTGGAATTAGGGAGGTCCTGCCAAGAGTAAATCACAAATTACAGCTAGATAAAGGTTTGGGGGAAATTCTTTACCTTTAGAAATGAAGCTGAATTGTGAATTGTAGTTAGGTGGTTAACTAGGTAATGTGCAATCTGTCTGACGTGACTATTTTTATCTTTGTTTTTAGCACTATGTCACAATACTTGAGGGATTTTGGTTTTCATTGCTTTGTGAAGAACGATTAGCAAATACTGCGATGGAGAATGCTCTCAATACAAGCCCAAGGGATGTGATTCTTACAATGACTCATGTAAATTCACAGGCTCTCAGACTCATTCGAAGGCTCTGAAATAACTTGCTACATAACCATAAACTTTAGTTGAGTGTTTGGGGGTTTTTTATCTCTCTTTCTGTTTTGGGATTGGGGTCTTTGTTTTTTGGTATTAAGCCCTTTCTTCCAGGTACCTTTACAAATTGTTGACTATTTTTCTGCCCTGTGAAAGTTACTTGGATTTTCTCTGCATATGTTGGTGTGAAATATTAATGCAAAATAATTTTTAGAGAAGAATTGCAGAGAAAAGTCACCATATATATATATATCTACATACATGTATCTCAGATTCTCAACTGCATGGGAAGAAACACACTTAGGTCACTAAATTTGACATAGCTTGTGAAATTGCCTTTCAGCACTCAATTTCTCTTTTGACAGTAAAACAGTTTGGCCCATTTGACATCTAAGGTATCTTTGAAATGTGAGGTTTAAATAATAATTTTCTTTATATAGACCACAATTATTTTTATCAAGCTTTGATGTACAAGTATATGTACTCTTTTCTATCAGATTTGGGTAGGTGAAAACTGGACTCTTAAAAACCAACAACATAAAAGCATGCTATTTTTTTTTTATGTGACATCTTTTTGATTGTTATACTTTTTTTAATTATCCCATCTTTTTGAGGGTCTCCAGCTTATTTTGGTCTTTAACAGGAAAGCAAATCTTGGAAAATTAATGTAATGCATGCTAACAGTTGTTATGCACACTTATGTATCTTATTTTTCTCTCTTGAATTGCTAATAAGTGATTTAAATCTATGTAAAAGTATTGAACTGGTGCGTGGAAAGCACTGAAAAGGCTGCTGGCTCCCTGTGGAATGTGCAGTCCTAGAAAGCTTGGCCAGCATCAGCGGGTTTCCTTTCTTTTCCTAAGCAAGCCCTTTTCCAGTTGGAACAGGCAGTTCTTCAACAGTCCTGTTATCTTGATAATGTAGCACTAACAATAACAACGGGACACTGGAGTAATTTAGGGAACTTCAGTGTAGAAAAAACATTATCAACTTGGGGGGGGGAGAATTCTCCACTTAACCTGCGAAAATTGATACACCCGACAACCAGGGGACAAGTAGACCTGGAGTCTGTGGTCAGCATGATTGACTCTGCCTCTGGATCTGCAATCTGCAGGAGATTTTCTGACCTTATTTGTTCAGAATTGTTTGGAATAAAGTGGTTCAGAGAATGTCCTCTTTGCTGTGATGGGTCTGTTAGTACGAGCATTTTGTGTGTTGTCAGTACCCAGTTTGCTTTTCAGCATCACATTACAGTTGGCTTCTCAAGCAGTCTGGACGTACTGTGGGTTTGAGTAAACATGAAGTTTTGTAACACTCCTTCATTTTGCATTAGCTGTGCCATTAATGGTCGTAAAAATTGGTAGCTCTGGTCAGACTTTGGGTGGCAAGGCTGCAAACCACGGTAGATACTTTAGCCTATAAACCCATGAGCATTTTCAGAAACCACCCCGAGCACACGCCAGCAGAGCCACAGGATCCGAGATAGATAAATCCTGTAGCATCGGGTGGAATAAGTATAGTTCCATTTCTTTCACAGAGGACTCTGTTGGAAGTCTTACCATGACACACAAACACATTTCTCCCTCATTTTGCAAAACATTTCTCAAGTGATGACGACGACAGAGGAAATTGCTAATAAGATCTGTGCTCTACACAAGAGAAACATGACTCTAGTCAACAGAGGGGCATGATGTTGGAGTGCACTACTTTTGCATCCTTGAGATTATGTCCTGGCCTGTATCCAAATGATCACATTCTCCCTTCATACACAGCACCACATTGCTATTGAGATAATGGGATGGAGGGCAGAACAAAATTGTGCTACTGGGCTGTTTCTTTGCAGGTATGCAGCAGTGTTACAGAAGTGAGGCCCAGCTTTTGGGCGCTTAACTGGCTATACAGGGTTCTTTTTCCATGTCTGAAATTAAATTTACAGATTTGGGGTTGTTACCAAATTACTAGGAAATAACTAGGAATCAGTAATGATTCTTTATATTACCCAAGGTCTTAAGTGTCCCAAGACTGTTTTACTTCAAGAGTCTTGAGCCCCATAGAGAAAGCCATTTATAAATATTTGCATAACACAAGCAGGTTTGAAAATAATATTCAACATATTTGCTATTGAATATATTTCACTACTAGAACATATTTCCATAATAGAGCTGCACTTAAAAATTCAGAAAAGCTTTTGTGTGAACAAAAAGTCAGTTATAGCTATGGTGTTTGCAAGTATCACACAGCGCAGTTACTGGGTTCCTCACTCGTACTGATGGATGGAAGAACCACACCAAACCCGTGATAGTTTGTGAACTCTGTATCAAGCTCTGTTGATCAGACATGCCAGAGCCTGAAGCAAATATCTAATTCCCAAAAGATACCTCCCTTTATAGCACTGAGCTCTGATAAACTTGGCTGTGGATGTGAAAGAGCAGCAGTAGAGAGGGATAGGGTTCAGTTTTTCAGGATCATAATTAGACTGATTGCATTTTATGGAATGAAAAGCATCTCTGAGGTCTACCTTTACACAGCCTACTACTTAGAGCAGTCTTGAAGCTTAATTGTCATTTGGGCTTGTTGAAGCTTAATTGACTTTTCTTCTCACAGATATCCACATTTTTAGAAAGCAGAAATGACCATGACTGCCAACAAGAATGCCAGTGTCAACAGCAGAGCTGGAGGGAGTAAAGTGCCTCAGGACACTCTGGATAGGTAAGTGGTGAACTGCAGGCTTTGTAGAGTCTGAGAAAGGTTTGTCTCTGTTTGGAACAAAATCTCTGTTCAAAGTAAGCACCTCTGTTCTGACACAGCACTTTGCTGGACTGAGAGAAGTGTTTTGTAGTCGATTGGAGGAATCAGGGTATGAGAAGCTCTGCTGGCATGTTTCTGTCAAATTATTGCTGCTCATTGGCCGGTTATGATCAAAGTGCTTGCAAGGAAGGACCAATGCAGAAGGCACTGTGTAGGCGGAGGGAGGTTTGGGCTAAATTTCTTCACCATATGACTGCACGTCAGTTGTTCTCCATTGTCAGTCTCTGATTTGTATTTTGTATTGGTTTCTGTCACATTTTTTTCTGCTCTATCTGCCTTGACAGAGAGTGGGCTGAGACTGCTGCTTGCTGCAGGTCAGGCAGCGAGTATGAAAGGGCTGAATGTGAAGTAGAGGGCTCATCTCTGCTTCTTTGCTGGTTTGTCCTCCTTTCTGTAGCATTATTTTACATAGTAGGTTGACTTTGTCATTCACAGCGAGGGGAAAATTGTAGCCAAGGCCACCTTAGGTCCCCAAGACTGGCAGTCCTGAGGGAATCTGTTTAGACTGGACCAGAAAAACAAAGTGCACTTGCAAATCTGTGCACGTTTACTTGTGGCTGAGAAATGCTACCCCAGTAAAGTTCCAGCCCATCAGAAGGCTGTGACATGACTGCTCACAGTGGCGCAGATGCCCATAAGTAACAGACACCTTTCAGTCTGAACTAGTAGGGTGAAATGGCGGGAAGGTTAGAATCAGTTATTGCTCCCTTCTCCTTCAGTTTTCCCTGGTCAAAGGCAGTGTTTTGAGGATGAGGAAGTTTTCTTTGGGCACCTCTGCTTTGGCACATTGCTTTGGAATGCAAGCAAACAATTCACCTGCAGCCAACAAGTTCATATATCCATGTCAGAAGGAGCTTTGTTCTCGGGCACGGCCTTTACAGAGTAATGCTGACTGACTCAGCCTGCAGCCTTCACCTGGGACAAGCCCACCGGCTGCTCTCGTTCTGGGACTGACTGTTGCCAAACCCTCACTGAAACCTGCAGCCCCACCAGGGCAGCCTCTGGCTGCTTTGACTGGGAAAGTTTAGAGGACCATCGTACTGAAGAACCCTTATGAATTAACCTTTTGAACACAGGAGCAGAGCTCTAGTCTTTGGATGTCATCTTAGTGAGGTGAGCAGAAAGCCAGAGAGCTGGTGCAGGGTCTTTCCTCAAACACAGGGAGTGTCTGGTGGCATACCTCTCTGTCCTCACACTCGCCTTTTGTCCAGCTCTTCGGGGGATTCTTGCGGGGGTGTATTGTCCTGTTCTGTTTTGATGGGCTGTTCTACACTAACTTACACAATAACATGCCTACGTCTTCATTTTTCTTGTGCTTTGACTCAAACCAAGACTTTAACATCATTATAAACAGCATAGAGGAGGAATGTGCAAATAACTTGCCCTGACCTTGTCGAGTCTCTGTACTGCAGCGACACCTTTCAGCTAGGTATCACACCTAGGAACAAGGAAGATGCTCTTTGCCATACAAAGTTCAACAAATAACTCTGTAAGGCATTAAGGAGGCTGCGGTAAAATGTGTCTGTGCCCAGAAATGAATGGTATAGAGCGGGGAAAAAGCAGTGGAGGTCCTGTTTATTTGTTTGGACACTTTGGGACGGGAGTGTGTGTTGTACGGTGCCAATGAAATGCTCCAATGACTTTGGCCATGTGGCATCTGTGCTAGCCAGAGCTGCCTGAGGGTAGCACGCCTGGTGAGCTGTACTGGGGTTACTCCTAGATGACAGCAGTACACTGGCTGCACAGGAGGGCTGTACTGGGAGTACTTTGCCATTTCAAATACGTTAGTAAAGACTGTGATTCGGGTGAGTAGACCACAGGATTACCATTTGATTTTATCCACTTGAAAAGGAGATGGCAGAGGCTAAAAGTCCTGGCAACTGCCAGGTAGAAGAGCCGTCATAGATGGAGAAGTTCAGACAGAGAAATTGAGGAGAGGTGACCTTGATCCTAGCAGGGGGCTGTAGGCCAACTTGAGAGCGATGTTGCATCCGGGCTTTGATTTGGCATACCTGACATTGTATTCTGAACATGTTCAAGCATGAACAATGGAAAAAGAAAAATACATATCAAAATGATGACATTTTTCAGGATGGAAGCAGTGAAAGAGATTTTTTTTTTTGTTTGTTTTGACAGTTTATTTTCTCTTTTTATTTAAAGGAAATCCTCTTTTTGATGACACATCTCTGTTTTGTGTTTAAATACTCTGGGTTTGTTCTCAGTTTTGGTTGTCTTTCTGTATTTGATGTACATACAGCTGCCTCTGCATTGCCTTTGGTACCTAATAACTTATTTCTCTCTCTCAGCTCTCTGCCATGGCTTCCTACTTATCTACATGTATTATTGAATCACAGTAATCCCAAGGTGGATGAAATGGCCTCATCCTGATTCCTGAGGGATAGGATGCAAGTAGCGGTGAATGAACAGTGCAGAGCCTTAAGCAGAACCCTGACCCTCATCCTGCCTTTGCTAGAGACCTGCTCTCTGGCATTGTCACGCCCTTGCCACATCTAGCTCTTTCAGTAGGTTGGTTTGCCTTTCTTCCTCCTGGTGCTATTCTTTCACTCTTTAAACTGTGTAGTTGGGTAAAGGTATGGATAAGGAGCACGCATTCTGCTGTCTCTGAGTGGGCACGTTACACTGTGGTAAAGCTCAGCAGAAATGGACTCGACATCCTCGTACGCTTCCCAGTTTGTGTTTTTGGCATCTTTTGGTACAAACTAGGAAAAATATAAAATAAAAGCAGGGGGCAGGATGGCTAGAGGAATTTCTAGAGAGATATTCATATGCAGATAGTAGAAGCAGATGCCTAATGATATCTCGCATACTCAAGTTGTTTATCATCCTTCCATCATCAGTGCAGACAGGTTGGTGCTGGGAACTTGGGTCTAAACTTCAGCAAGCTTTGGACGTACTCTTTTGTTTTAAAATCTTTTCCACTCTGAATAGCTTCAAGTACTGTGGGATACTGAGTTACTGGATAGTACCTGTCAAATAAACTGTCTTTCCTTATCATCATCTGCTTTGATTAGAATTTGTCGGGAAAATAGTTTGGAAGTACAAGTCAGAACTTGAAGCTAAGGAATATATTTGAGTTGCATGTGCCTGCCAAGTGAGGAGATGAAGAGGTTGACACGCACCAGTTCTCCAGCCGTTCTTCTGCCCTGTGTGGTGATCTTCACCTGTCTTTTTGGAACCCTTTAAGAGTCAGCCATAAGGATCCTTCATTTTAGTCAGACTGTAAACCAGTGGAGTAAGTGCTGGCATAATAAAAGTTTCAAGCTTGCAGGATTTATTGCAAACACGTTCAAAGATTCACTTAAGCATTGTCTCTGTTTAGTGTGGGATTTGACTGGACATGTGGAAATGTGCAAATGTGCTTTCTCTGTCCCATGTGGAGTTTAGCCCAGTGGAGTTTCAGGAAGTGCCAATACTGGTGTAACGCAGGTGTGTTAGTCTCCTGCGGGCTAAGAGATCTTTTCAGTGTTATTTTCTTGTCAGTCCTTGTTTTGGTGGGGTCCTTCTGGTGTTGATTGGAACAAGAGTCGATTATAGGAAGCGAATACTAGAGAGTTTGCTTTTGCAAGCTTAGGAAATGAGACTTTCTGGCTTTCAGTAAACTTCAAGGATAAAACTTTAATCCTTCCTTGTGAGTCACAGAGGTGAACACCAAGGAACAGGAGGTTAGGAAAGCACCATATGTATAGCTGAAAGGGACTGCTTAGCAATTCTGGCAGGAAGCAGCTCTGTGAAATCTTATTAACTCTCCAACAGGAGAGAAAGGAGCCCTTAGCATGCTTGCAGACAGTGCATGACCTTTTTGCATCAAATGACTACTTGGTTTGATTGCACCATGCTTAAAAGAATCAAAAATCAATATTAAGAGTGAACAAAAATCAAGTGCATTGCAAATGTCTTGATAGCGTAATGACTTTGTTAGTTTATGTAGAGGGATTGTACTAGTATACGTACCAGTATGCGCCGTGATGAGGTAGAATAAACATCTTTCCAGTTTAATGTCTCTGGACTTGATTTGAGAAGATAGCCAGAAACGGATCCTGGTTCCAGTTGTGCAAAAGGCCCGTGCGTCTGAGGAAAACTCTTCTCAGATGCCGTGTCCGAGGAAGACTAGGTCACTGGAACCATGTGAGTTTTGGCGCAGGTTGGCTTTGGCGATGCAGGCTGTTGTCCTTCCACCCACTCTGCACAGGAGAGGGGGTGTCCTCACTGAGCTGGAGAATATTCTCCAGCTGAGCAGTCGTGATTTAATGCCACGATAAACCGAGGGTGCTGATGTCAACGAGTCATATAGCAAGGCAGCAGTAATTTCTGCTAGCAAAGAATTACATCTGCAAGTTGCTGTGAGCACAAAGTTGAAAGTTGTGAAGTTCCTGGTTTATTAATGTTCATAAAACTTGTGCTTTCTAAAATATTTTTATTTGAATCTTAGAATCAAGTATACTCAAAGCAAAGCAGTACTCTTCAGCTCTGAGTTAAACTGTAGACACTGCCCAAGTTTTTTGTTGGGTCATTGATCCAGCTATGGTCCTGCCTGCACTGACAAATGAATTACCTGGCAGCTAATGCAGAAGAGCTGTGTCCAGCTCCAGGGCTCGATGCCTTGGAGGGCAGAGAAAGCAAGCAACCAGAACATCTCCCTTGCCATTGCCTCAACAGAGTGTGGTGAGGGAGGTAACTCCGCGTCCACCTCAGCAAAGCCTTGATCCTGCTCTAATAAAAATATTAATAGTAAGGTAAAACTTCTTTTATTATTTCTGTATTTGTATTTCTATATTTATTACATGTCCTGAGTTTTTTGAATGGAGAGCATCATGAAGAAAGCAGTAACTTGGAAACCAAAGAATGCATCTTCAGCTGCCTGTGTCACTCTACAACAAAGAGGTTTTGGTCTTTTTGAAACTCTAATGTGTTATTATGTTACTGATTATTATGTGTGATTGCCATTGTCTTAGTACAATTCTGATAAAGCATTTTCTCGTCTCTCTCTTTGCTAAGTATGTGGGTAGCATTATTCTGAGTGATAGAAAAGCTGGTGCTTTCCTTTTTATGGATGGCTGCATTTCAGTTACAGGTGCGAGGCTCTCTCTGCCCGGGCTCTGCAGTAAGTTGCATGGTTTAAAGGAGCCTCCATAAACCCTTGGTTATAGACAGCTATAGTATTCTTCACAGTTGGATAAAGTTTTCTGTGTGACTGATGTTTCCATCCATGCTTAACAGAAAGTTTAGTGGGATGTTTGGATGCTGGTTCAGTTTGTGTTATAATGATACACTGTAGGGAAAAAATCCTTCAGCGTTTGCTGCTGCCTCAACTGTGTGCTGAAATGCTTAGCAGAACACCCAGCCAGGAGTGGGGGGTCTCGGGGAAAACCTTTATCTGGAGGAGATACAGAGAAGGCATCAGGTCTAAAAGTGGTTGATGGTTTTTCACAGCTTTAGGGACTGGTTTGGTAGGTTAGTGGCTGCTGCTGTGTGCTTATTTGGGTTCTTGTATTCAGGGGACTCTGGTGGGGGAGGAATGAGACCAGCTTGGAAAGGAGAGCAAGCTACATATGCCTAAAGCAGGGAGCCAAGTCTTCATTTTAGACATTTTAAAACTAGAAGCTTCTTTTGCACCCTCTGTTGTGTGGTAGCCTGGGCTAAACCAGCTCCCCATTTTCCCAGTCAGAGCAGCCCTTGGGGACTTGGTTAGAGCACCAAGAGCCCAGGGGTGTGAGTTCATCTTGTGCTCTTGACATGTCCCAGCCTCTCCCAGCTGCCTGTGCCTGATGAGGCAGCAGATGAGGCTGGGCTGGGAGCACTGGCCTGAGCTGTGGGAGAGCTCCTGGCAGCCCAGCCTGGCTCAAGGCAGCGAGTGCCCCGCGCTGAACTGCTGAGATGCGGTCTCCTGCCAAAAGCTTTTGCCTGCTGCTCAGAAATACCAGTGAGAATCATTTAAGCTCTTTATGAATTTGTGAAACAAACCCAAAAGAAAATGTTTATTACTTTAAAAAAAGAATCAAGTTTTAATATTCTGCCAGTGAGCTTGAGAATAGAAGAACAGTCATTCAATAAAATTCTGGTACAAGTAAGCAATGTGATAAGTTATTGGAGCCATGAAGAGACACTAAAAATTTGTCGTTTTTCTTGTTGTTGTTAAACCATTTTGATTTAGGAAACCATACAAATAAACTTCAGCCAAACGACTGTGAAAACCAAGTAACCAATAAGAATTCTATTAGCCAGTATTGTATTCCTTTAAAAGCAAAACCAGCTTGAACTGCACAGCTGACAAATTCTCAGCAGGTCGCTTCCAAGCTGCACAAAGTTACATTGGGTTCAGAAAGGAGTAAAAGGTGCTATTGATCCCAGGAGGTTCAAGATGCATTTGGGACACACAGCTCTGGCAGCTCAATTCTCAACTGCACCTCAAGAGGTAGGAGGGCACCTTCTGTCACCAGGGACAGAAACATCAGCAATGGGAACAAGTCAAAGTGCTGATTCAAGTGACCCTGACAGAGGGAAGAGCTTGACTACAGGAGTTGACTTTATTGCTCTCCTTGAATGGGGTAAGCGACATCGATGGGGCACTGATATTATGCCTGAGGCAGGGAATTTTGCTATTCCATTTCTATTGGTGGCTATTTTGTTTCACTTACATTTTATATGACTGTTCAGGAAGAAGCATTACTTACTCATATGCACTTGTCAGCCAAGCAAATAACTTTTTCTTAGCTGTAATCTGTGTTAATATATTCCCCTCATTCGCACAGGGTTTTAAGAAATAGGAAAAATAAAAACAAACTACAATTTTGATTGCCTTTTGTTTCATGCAGCTTCTGATCAAGTTTGCTTTGTTATTACTTCAAGGCTGCAGAAATGTACCCTGGCAAATCCCTTCCTGTTGTAATTCAATTTTCATGGCATTTTGAATGCTTTCTGCTTTTATATGGAACAAATCGTACATCATCATTAAAATCATCGTTTCTAGCAAGGTTTAAATTTGCTAAAAACACTGTAAATGAACTAAAAAAATATATAATAGTAACAAATCTTAAAAGGAGAGAGTTGTAGTTGACAGGTTAGACTAAAACTGGCATTTTTAATGCAACTGTGTTCTGTTCCAGTACAAAGACTGCTTAGACTAACACTGCAACCTTTGTTTGATCAGTGCATTTATATTTGAGTACCTGGTAGTTCCAAGACCTGAACTAAAATGTTACATAGTTTTGAAGAAAATTGTTACAACAGTGTGATTTCAGAAATGTTTCTGATGTCTTTCTAGTGCTTTTACTGCACTGAAATATAGTCATGAAAGCAGCAAGCAAGATACTTGTTAAAACACTTACAGGAGTCCCCAACAATGCAGTAGCAGAAAATCAGAGCAGGAGTCTTAACGTGGATTTGATTTTTGGGTGGTCATAAGAAGTGAGATGGAAGTGCACAGGGGATATAGCATAGTAGTCACATGCAAAATATTTTTACATCATAATGTCAATATTTCAGGGTTTTTTTTCCTGGAGAAAGTTGTTTTTAGGAATAAAAATCTATTGCCTTCTGGACCAGGAGGATGCTGGCAATCTCACTGAAAAGGCCAACAGAGTTGCCAGTCATAAGCATTACTAATGATGTTGCACGTTCTGTGAGTATCTGTCTGTTAAGAGCTGGGCTAAGACCCTCATCTCTTTACACTTGAGCTGTTGAAAAGCCATCAGTATGGAGAGAACAATTTCTGTTCTATGCTCTAATCAGCCCAGATTTGAATCAGTGGTTTAGAAGTGAATGAGTCTGTGTTCTCTTACCAGTTTCCTGCATTGTTTAGTTATCCTAAAAAAAATATTTTCCACTTGAGCAGAACAGAAAATTAAAAGACATAATAGAATTTGTAAGGAGTAAGATTGAAAGGAAGATCTGAATGTCATGAAATAAAAAGAAGTGAAAGAATTATTGTATGTTTCTTCCCTGATTGAAAAAGACCCAGAGTTTTTGCAGGAAGCCAAAGCGAGAAGTGCGTTGCTGCAGCATCCTCCCAGACTTTATCCTCTAAACAGCATAACAGCCATTCACCAGGTAATACTGTGTACAGAAACTGGGAATTAGCAAGTGTGTGACTCGGTCTTCACACCAAGCATCACCTTTACCTTCACGCTTAAGGAACATTAACAAAAGACTTTTAAAAGCAAATGAAACCGTAAGCATTTTCCTGCAAGCAACAGGAAAGCTCCAAACAGGAGCTCATGGAAATAGACAAGTGGGCCTGTAGACTTCAGCACAGGACTCATCCCATGAATCATCCAGCTTTGTCTTTTGCGTTAGATGTGGCTTTCTCTAACCTTTTGTCATGATTCACATCGTGCACTCTGTATCCGATTTACGTTGGATATTAGGAAAAAAATATTTTCCTGTGAGAGTGGTGAGGCATCAGAACAGGATGCCCAGGGAGGGCGTGGAGTCACCATCCATGGAGAGGTTCAACAAACATCTAGATGTGGCACTCTGGGACATGGCTCAGTGATCCTCTTAATATTTAGTAGACAGTTGGACTTGATGATTTTGAAGGTTGTTTCCAACCTTAATGATTCTATACGGAACTTACATATATAGAAGGATGAATTTAAGTGTTGAAAGCACAACTAAATATAGCAATTGTAAAAGATATGATGTTCCTAATGGTAAAATATAACTTTTATTATTATTTATTGACCCGATTAATCAAATTCTGTTGCAGTCAATGGGAACATCACTTCCCATGACAACCTGACTGCTTTTTTTGGGAGACTAAATATCTTGCAAGTCTGTTATTATCCAGATATGGGAACTTTGCCCAGCATGCCCAACTGTTGCGCTTGAAGTACTTTGTTAAAGCAATATACAAAAAAGTTAAGTAGAGGGAGGGGGAAAAAAAAGGAACTATTTTAGGGTTGTCATGTTAATGATGAGCTTAAATGCAAATATGTGTTAATATTTTATTATGAGGGAGCTGTAGAAAAACCCTGGAGTAAATGAAAAGGATTAATTGTTCTTCTCTCCTTAGCTGTAGAAAGGAAGTGTTAGGACTGCAGGGTAACTTCTTCAGCATAGGCGGTCCGCAGCACCGCGCCTGAGCAGCGAGTCCACCTTTATGACAAGTTAACAGCAGCTAATAGATGGAAATGCTATTATGCATTTGGATCCGTAGAATAAGCCCATTTTGCATCAGAATTTCTCAGAAGTAATCTTTTCCCAGGCGACACTGTAACTTTTTGACGCGTGCAAACAGAATTTACCTCAGCGGCAGTAGCGTAGGAATGGTTTGTGCTTCACATGGTGCCCGCAAAACCTCAGAGAACGTCTGTGCGTTGGGCTGGGGTAGTACTGGTGACCCTCAGGTCTGGGCAGTGTTGGTTAGTCCTGTTCTCACAAGCGTAGGTGACTCCAGCTGACTCGTGTCTTTGCCGTGCAGCAGGATGCTCACCGGGGAAGGGGCTGTGCAGCTGCAGAACCTGAGAGAGGAGTGCAGGCATTTAACAGTGCAGGCAATTAACAAATGCCCAATAATCAGGCCTCTCTTAAGTGAAACCTCTGCCTCCCTGGTTTGCTGCTGATTTGGAAAACAACTTATGTCAACAGAGGCAAATGGGAGATGGCAGATAGCTTGTGGCCATTCAAAACTGCTGGCCGAGACCTGAAAGCATTTTACTGTGGATTTTTAACCCCTCCCTTCCCTGTCAAACAGTACTGGCACCCACGTGGACTTCAAGATACGTGTGGAGTTTGGCAGTTCACTGTGTCTGTGTGCTTGTGGTTTGGTACCTGATCCAACACACAAAAAGAAATCTATGATTTCTTTAGCAACAAGCAGCTGGATTGCCTCAGTTCAGAGGTTCAGGAATTAATCGTAAACTGTTGCTCTCTGCAACTTTAAAATAAAAACCCAGACAATTTTTTTTTTTTTAATTTTTTTTTTGTTCTAAGCTGTGGGGCAGCCAGGAGGAAACTTCTGGCTTGCCAGATTTCTCACACCTGTCCCTTCAAAGCCAGCCTGTCAGATTGCAGAGCAAGGCATTGCTACTGTTAGTTTTGTTAAACATTAATGCCTGTTTCCTCCCTTTAAGCATACAAAGGGATGGAGGTTTGACAAACACACTCAGACCGTGTGTGGTTTGCTGATGAGTGAAGCAGGCAGAGTTCAGGAAGCACAGAGGTTGCAGCAGAGCCCGAGGACTGAAAGCAGAACTCCTCCATCTCCATTCTGCATCGGAACAGAAGGGAAGAGCTTCCGAGTAAGTCTGGGCTGGGTAGGCTGAGGCAAGCACAGGGACAGATAGTTGTGTCCTTGTCACAGGTGTGAGAGAAGGAACCTGAATAAAGCAGATGTGAAAACATGATGTGCCATAGCACTCAACTCTTTAATGTCCTTTTCTACAAGCAGTTCTGCAGTAAATGGACTTTCTTCTCATAAGCGGGAATTTGCCACCAGCCTTCTGCTTACTAAAGACAATGAGAGGAGTAGCTTTAATTTCCAGTGTGCAGCTCTCTGCGTATAGGACAACGGACTTTGTGGGACTAAAACTCATTTTTGCAGCCTCTTTCTTCCCCTTCTCCCCCTGCTTCAGGTAAAACTTAATTTCTCTACATGGCAAAATGCATATTTTTTATCTAGTCTGAGATTCCTTTTTTTCCACTTGAATTCCTAAAGGTGGTTTTGAAGTTATACAGCAGTATTCAAAGCCATTCATTCTGCCATTTCCCCCCATATACCCCCCTGTATGACAATGTGTGGGAGGAAATACAGCCTTTCTTCTGCCATAGTTGGGGTGCATACTTTGGACATACTAAGCTAAATTTGGTTTTGTTGTACAGAAAATTAGCCCATTAGACAGAGGCCGTATGTATTTATACCTAGGCTGAATATGAGTTACAGTGACTGCACTTTTCTAAATGCTGGGCAGCTGCTGAGATGGAACCCTGGCATTAAATGCAGTGTTGCTGGCACACTTTTGTGTGTTGTGTTGGTTTTGATGCTTGGTTTCATGTTCTTTTATGTTTGCTGAGAAACTTAACTTTCTGGGTTATGAGAGACAGCTTGAGGGTATTTTTCTAGTGAATAAATAGCAAAATCCTAGGGGTCTGTAAGAATCTTTTTACTTTTATTTCCCCTCTCCCCAAGAAAAAAATGAGTATTGCAGTCCAAGCTCTGTGAGGCTCTGAGGGGTGTAACTTAGGGTCAGAATCCAGACTTCAATCTCTTGCTTCAAATGTTCATTAGTTGAGAGCCTACGGGTTACTGCAAGGAGTTTGTTGTTAGTTCTCAGAGTCTTTAGACAGCAAATACTGTAACAGCTGATGAGCTTTCAAATGGTGCCAGTTGTTTTTCCTTGCTGCCTTCTACACAGATGTTGATACTGCCTCAGTTGCCTCCTTTTCATTTTCTTGATGCTTTGCCTGATGCTATCTATGTATCCCTAGGGACAGGACATTTATGTTTGACTCTGTCCTGAAAGGATGGGTGATGGAAGAGATTTCTACTTGCTTTCAGTTGCTCTAAGTTAAAAATTAGTTGCCATAAATTAGGTAGAACATGCAGTTCCTCATTACTGTGCAGTATTCCTGTTGTACGTCAGTGGTAGCAAAACATTTTCATCCTCAGGTTACAATCCATGCAAATTCTCTCATACAAAAAGTAGAATTATATTGGTCAGCTCCTTATAAAACATAATAGGCCAACAGAAGAGTGTAAAACTAAATCCCCAGTTTTAAAAGAAGCCAAGGTCTTGTGAGAGTGAAATGTTTATAAAGGATATATAAATCCCCCAGATACTACCTGATTCCAAATTTAGGCTTGAGATCCCACAGCACTTGTAGGTGTGGTGATGAAATGTGGTCTGGGAGGTTCATTTCAGCTGGGTGAGTAATGTACAGGTGTATGTTACCCTTGCTCACGGTGAAGAAAGTGATGGGGAGTGTCTTTCCCTGACCGAACTCTGCTCCTGTTGACAGCTATGGTCTGTAAAAAGCAGAGAGAAGGCAATATCTGAATCTTTTGGAAAGTTTCCTTTAGATCACGTTGTTGAATCTGGGTGCACATGGTGCTTGAGCACTGGCTGATTTCTCTTTTGTTAATGTTGGGTGAAATGTAGGGCCAGATGTAGCCTTTGATTAAGTTCAATTTAACCTTGTCTCTGCTCTTAGGTAAATAAGTATGATAGCAACAAGCATTGCAAGTCGTACCTTGGCTATTTTTTTTCCCCTCTCTTTCTTGCTTTTTTAGATTGTGTGTCTGCCAACAGATTGGGGAATAAATAGATCAAAGATTTTTTTTCAAAGCTAAAAAAGTCCCCAACAACACTTGTCTGGCAAAAATCCTTCATATGACACTCAGTTGTGGGTACACCCGACAAGTTTCCTTATTTTCTTGGCTTGTTTAGCTAAAACAAATAGAGTGAAGCATATAGTAACCAGTCAGATAGAGTAACCTAATTTAATTTTCAATGTAAATGTTATTTAGACTGAAACTGGTTTGATTAAGCGTGCCTTTGTGCCAGGCCAATGCCTTAAATCTTCCTGTAACAATAAGTTTTGCATCAGTTTGCATCTTTAGCATCTTCTCTTTAGTAACTCTTGATTTGTACTGACATAAGCCAGAAGAAAATCAAACCCTGTTACGTAGATATTTAAAGCAAGTGAATGAAAAGGGCCATCAGTGAAACAAAGAAAACTCCCTCTTAAATTCAAGCCAAATATTAAATTTCTTCTTAAACTCTACAAATCTATGTACATTACTAAAGCATGCCAAGGGTCATGTTTGGCTGTCATAGCTGGAATTTATTTTGCATTCCATAAGGTCAGAGCCACTAAGAAAATTATGTTGATAAGAGAGGCTGGGGTTGTAAACCTTCAGATCTTTCCTCCTTCAGAATACAGGACGCAGCCTCTAAAAATGAGACACATTGTATACTCAGTTGACATCTACAGGGTATACTCTTAATATGTATTTTATGTTACTACCAGTAGTTATGTTCCTTTGCTCCTCTCACCATGGTGTCCTTAAAATAGAGACTGTAGCTGTGAGTGTCGGCTGGGGCAGCTCTGGTCTGTTCTATAGGTTTGGATGGGTCGTATATGATGATACAGGGGTTGTCATCTTGCAGCTTAGAGGTCACTGTAAATCACAGCAGGCAGTGGCACCTTCTGAAAGGCTGTTTGTACCCTTAATCTGTCCTGATACCAAAACTGAGCTGCATAGCTGTACTGGCTGTCTCTTCCGAGCATTCGAAGTATTACATGCCACGTGAGCATGTATTTCTGGTAGTTGAGAGAGCAGCAAGGGCCAGTGTGTTGTTTCCTTCCCTGTCCCTTGCTTTGGCACCTCCAGGAAGCACATTATCAGCTGTTTTTTCTCTTTTCTGCTTCTTCAGGTGCTGAGAAAAAATTCCTACATCTAATTTTGTTCTTGCAGTTGGTCACGTAAAAGTCACATGTTGTGAGAGATGCTACCATTGCTCCCCTCTCCATTGTCAGTTATGAATATTGGACTTGTTCTTAAAAAAACAAAACCAAAACAAAGAACCAAACTAAAAAAACCCAACCCAAACCAAAAATCACTTCTGTTAGGAGAACTGTTTTGGCCAACTTCAAGGATTGCAATGAATGCCAGAATATGGGTGAGACACAACTGTCAGGGTGCAGTCGCATAACTAAGTGATGGGGAATTTCACAGAGGAAGGTAATATACCCTTTATTATAGTGGAAAATTAGTCCAAGTTTCAGGCCCAGAGATCTTTGGAGATCTAGGCGGGTGGAAATCCACTCTTCTAAGGGACAAAGGAAGACTTAGGAGAAGACTTATAAAATGAAGCTAAAGATGAAGAACAAGGGCACTTTTCTCCAGTTTTATCATTGTAAGAACAATACAGTAACAAAGAAAAAGCTGACAGACTGCTCCACCCGTATTACAGAAAGGTTTTCACAAAGTGCCCTTCAGAGGACAAAAAAGCTTCCGTGGGGTCGTATAACCCAGAGCGTGCAGATCGTCTGCCGCTGCTTCAGCCTTTGCTTGAGGGGAGAAATTTGCACAAGGTTCCTCTCTTTTCTCCAGATGTCTCAGGCCTCAGACTTGCTGGATTGTGATATTAGTAATTGATATGATGACAGAACTTAAGAAGGTCTGTTTCATAGCAAACAGGTAGACAATGGCTTTCAGTTTTATAACCTGCTCTTCTAGGATGCTTTCTCACTACGTTACATCGACTACTTTATAAAACCAGAAAACTGCAAGGAGTAAATCTCTACAGCAGAACCTCCCTGGACCTTGGCAGCATATGGGAGACGAGCTAAGCTGGTGGGTCTGGAAGGAAAATGTGGATGCTGATAGGAGAGGCAAAGGAGATTATTTTGTATTCTGTAAACAACTTCCCCGAGTGGATGAGATTGAGAAGGATTTTCAAAATGGGATGGAGTCCTGAATTCCTACTCTTCTTCTGTCCCTATTAGATATTTATTCTTAGGTTTATTTGATGAAATTTTGCATGACCTAAAATTCCCTGCTTTGGGAAAGCAGGCTTGGCTGTATTCTGGATTAGCGTGCGGCCAGGACTCGTGATTTTTTGGCTTACAGTTCTTTTCCCTTTGGGTATAGAGTATTTCAGTTAAGTGTACAGTGACCTCGTAAGGTTTTCTGACTTGTCAGAGCAGAAATGGGATGAACCTATTTTACAACAGCTATTCCAAACCAGATTTCCAGACTCGAAGGTCACCAAACCCAGAATGCCCTCAGATATCTTCAAAAATAAGCACCACAATTTAGAAAAACAATTTTTAACCCTTCCCAAACTGTGTGCATTTAAGTGTAGAAAACTTGCAAAACTCTGACAGGGAGGTCGTCGCTTTGAGATTCCAGGGCACATAGACAAGCATGTTGAAAAATCACCTGTGCTGTGAAAAAGCAAAGCTGAGAGCTTCCAAGTGCGCTGCGATTTTGAGCAGTCATGTTTAGACATGCTGCTAAAGAACAAGTTTGAAGGACTGGCAGTTCTTAAATAGACAAGGAAAAAAAAAGGGGGGGCTTGTGCATTCTGCTTGAATAAAGAACATGCTGTCATTTGCTGTGTTGCCACTCTCTCTTCAACAGAACTCCCAAGATCTTAAGGAAGCAGGTGAGACTTAAACATGCTGGACCACTTCCAGAACAAAATCGAAATCAGTAACAGTGGAAATATCTATTGTATAAACTATTAATCAGAACATGTACGGGAAAAGAGTAACTGTGAGGGAAGCTTCATTTTTTCAACTTTGAAGCATTATTTTTTTTGAGGAGAGAAGGTCCTATGAAACCAGTGCCCTGCGCTAAAGAATGGCTTGGCTTTCTCTGGTATTTCAGTTCTTGCTTTTGATTTATTTTTTTCTTTTCCATGTGCAGTCAGTTTCTGATCACTGGGATGGAAGGCACAACACAGGCTAGTCAGTCTTCAGTGCTTTGATAGTTGTTTGTATCTGAATGGAGGGGGTGAGAAAGGCTTAAAGATGGCATGGTTTCAAAAGCATCCTGCACTAGCTTTGTTCCAGAGCAGGCAAGCGCCGTCATCTAGAGCGGCTGGGAATCCAGCCCTCTCGATCTAGAGAGTTGCACAATTTCCTGTTATCTTCTTCACCCTTAGAAGCTTCTTGGCAAAGACATCTGCCTAATCTCATGCATGATGATTGATCACAGTTTTTTTTACAGTCCTGTGTCATTGTCAGATTTTCTTGCTGTCTTTGCTTTAGAGATCCAGCCTAATTCAAGTATTTAGGATCTGACTCATCAGCTTTGATTTATCTGCCCTTTCTTTGTATCGTTGTAGAGCATAGTTGCCACTTCACGTAATTTACTCTGGCAGAATGACTCCTGAATTTCACTGATGTAAATCAGACATTTGGCTTCTAAGCTGTGAAAAAAACAGTTGAACTGGAGTCAGCTGTGTTTCTGTGTGCTTCTCTTCATGAACTGGCTGCAAAGACCCAGAGCTTGGGAGGGGTTTTGTACGCAGGAATTCATCACAGCACTCTTTCCAACATGTCCCACAATGGTTATCATTAACTTAGTTCTTGGAAGCATGGAAACTAGAGCTTTTTCAAACACCACCAAACTTCATCTTTTTTGGTCGTTTGCTTGTTTCACGATACTAGTGGCCTATCATTTTGAAACTAGTTCTGATAACGGTCTTGGTTTTTATTTAAATGAAAAGTATCAAAATTCCTTGGGGGAGGGGAAAAATGCAGAAGGAGAAACAGAAAAATAAGTGGTGTTTCTGTTTTTGTTCTGTCTTTAAACATTTCATGATACTAATCCACTTTGATTTCATTGCCTCATTCTCTCTAAATGCTGGGAGTTTTCCATCACTAGCATCATGTTCATCACAGAGAGTCTATTTCCAACAGTCTCATAATGCAAATTCACTTTTCAGTTTGGAAAGTATTTTCTGTCTTGTTTTTGTCACAATCCCAAAGTCAACAATAAAGGGAGGAGGTTATCGGGAATGCAGATTTGGGGGGATTTTGAACCATACTCCTGGTGAGAGTTAAAAATCATAGCAGGTTGGGTGGAAGGGAGCTTGTTCTCTTGCCACTGACATCACTTTCCAAGCAAGAGGCAAGACAAGACAAGCTGTGCTACTTGCCTCATTACCAGGTTGAATCAGCTCAAAAATCACCTTACTACTGTATGCCCAGCACGGAGTGTGAAAAGTTCACCTCCTGTACTCGCCTTAAGCTCTTACTTAGATTTAAGATAATTAAATATCATCTGTAGTTACCTACCCGAGTTATGTAGAAACTTACAATACTGTATTGTTTGCTGCCAAACAAAATTTGGTAGTGCAAGAGTCTTTATGTTCCATAATTCCAAGTCACAAGGAGTATCAATAACATCGATTTTTAAAGTCCTTTCCTTCACTGATAGAATGAAAGAGTCAGTCTGCTCTGAGGGAGTAGACAAGGCAGCTGTCCAAGCAGAGATGCTCATTTATATTTCAAAAGAAAGTGCCCAAACTCAGAGAATCATCAATACATGGGATCCTCTTGGGCTAAGTGATAAAGCTGGTTCAGATCATGTATTTTGGTGATGGTTCTATGACCCTCACACTAACCTCCTGGTATAACCCAGTTAGACCAGTCTGACTTCCTGCATTTGTCAGCATTGTTTCCATCAAAGTTGTTAAAGGTTTTTGGCCTTCTTCAGATTGCTCTGCTTTCTTGCACCTGAAGAGGCATGAGTGGAAAACCTAAATAAAATACTAAGAAAGCAGTATTTTCCTAGCAAAAGTGGGGAGAAAGTCCTCAGAAATAAAATGAGCGCTGTGCGACTTTGTGAGCTCACCAAACATCAGTGCTACTGGGAAATTACAGGAGCTCACCAAGCAGAGCTGGGAAAGACCCAGTACCTTTTTGCAAACATGTTTCCTGCCCTTTTTTTCAGTAAATGGGCTCCTGAGCATGACTGTGTTGAACAGGGAAATTCCCTGGATCAGAGAGCCAAAAAATGTCATATTATTCTGTGTTTAAGTGGGGCAGATGGGATTTGCAAATCTGAAAGATCACTGAGCAGCTTCTGCCAGCTTGTCTTTCCTCAGCACAGGATGATCTGTGTGCTCACTCCTGACGCTTCAGGAGAGCTCAAACCCTGCTGTGGAGTCTGAGCTGCTTAGCTCAGAGCAGGGTGGTGGAGTTAGGAGTCCTGTCAAGGCAAGTCACAAAACCACACACCAGGCAGTCACCTTTAATCCCTGGTCTGAAATGCAATCTAAGGTTGTCATTTGTGTTTATAAAAAAGCATGTGGATCACAGATGCAAAGTCCTCAATAAACGCACGTTCTAATTATCCACATTAATCAGACTTCCAGAAGATGTAAAAAGCCAGATCTTTGGCCACCACCCTGGCTGCTTCCCGTTGTTGACAGCTGTCTTACAAAGCTGTGGGAGTTGTCTGCACTCATTTCCTCTCTTTGCCCGAGCTGGTATTTGGCAATGGCAGCAGGCAGGAGCTGTGCTTCTGCTCAGCTGGATCAAAAGGCCAGGCTCACTGCTTTTGGCACTGGTTTTGTATTGCCCACTTTCAGAGTGGTCTCCAGGAATTAAATTCTCCCTCTCCTACACCCAGCCAAGTGTTAGCATCCCTCTTCTGGAAATAGAAGATCAGTGTTTTGTCCAAAGTCAGAGACTTTCTTGACTTTTGGGTCAGATACAGGGCCAGGGCTCAGTCATTTATTTATGGCACCAAGAGGCAGCACTTCTCCATCAGCACAGATTTTTAGCAGAAGTCAGCCTTGTTATTGGCCCCACAAAGAGGGCGGGAATTCGATCTTACCTGTTTCTTTTTGATGAGTAGGGTGCAAAGTATCTCAAAGCAATGGGGAAAGTGTTTCTGTTCTGTTCTTGGTGCAGGTGAGATACAGCTCCACTACTAACCACAGGTCTTCACTGGAATTGGAGAAAGGAGATGCCTGTTGATACTGGCCTTTATTAGAGAAAGCAAGATGAATATATACATTGGTCCATAGGAATCATATCTCTATAAGAGAGCAGGCCTGGAGACAGGTTTTGTCCAGGCAATCAAAGCAACTTACTCCAGTGTGTTTTGTGAACTGCTGCTATTCTCAAAGAACTGTCATTGCCTGTAAAGAAGGTGCTGTTCAAACAAACTTGGTAGGAAATCTGAACTTGACTCCATGATCTTTATTTCTGCTGTTTATACACAATGTTTTGACAGTGTATGTAATGATCTGCTTTGTAAGGTGCCACAAGTGGCATATGTATGTGGAAAACCTCAATAAATACTTTTTGCTTTACACTCTCTGGAAGATTTCAAGTTATTTAATAATTTCTCTATCCAATAATACTATTTTTAAAGTCTGTGGAACTATTGTGCATTCAAGAGAATATTCTCCTAATGGAAACATGTTTCTTGGGGAAGGATCATCTTATCCACTCATCAGCTTTTGGACTTTTTTTGTTAAATTTCATTCTGTTAATTGCCACTGTCCTTTAGAGCACATGTGCCTGAAGCCATATGGACAAAGCTTTGTTTCTCTTACTGAGTTAGTCCTACAGCTTCTATCTGGGTTGCTTAAATGTACAATTTAATGCAGTGTAAAACAGAATCTTTGTCTTAACTGTGGTGTCACAAGGACTTAAGAGCGCATATCTCCCAAGCGCCTGCTGCTCTGCAGCCCCTTCACTGTAACAAGGAAAGTAAATGTGAGTTTTGTAACTGCATTCTGGGGTTTCAAGACCAAGCCTTAAGTGCAGTTACCTTACTGAGGACCTGGGATTTAAAAGAAGGGCTCGTATCTCTAAGAAACAATGTTTTGCAGCTTCTGGAGGTTATGCAAATCATGCTCTTCCCCTTTTCCTCCTCTGCTGATGAGCCAACAAACCTTTTCCTGACAGCGGAAACAACTGAAAAGATATTTCTTATGAGGGACTATGCTTATGGTATCTCCTATATAGTGAGTGAAAGGCACAGAGAGGATTGTCAGCCTGTCTTTCACCTCTGCTGTCTGATTACTGACTTTACCCCAGGCATTTTGTATTTTATTTTTGCCATTGTCAATACAGATTATCATTTAGAATCTAATTAATAAGTTTTAAAGCTAAAGCATTCCCCATGGGGTCTAACCCCTGTCTGAACCCTGACAGTGCACTTAGCCAACGTGTGGCTTCAAAGGCTGCAGTGGGGGCTCTAGTCTAAATATGTAAAGACGTTTCCAGCCTGTGATACCGGTTTCCTGAGAGCAATGCCAGTGCAGGTCTGGAGCAGCCTGCACCATGTACGGGAGCTCTGAGAATGTGATCTCAAGTCTCAGCTGCAGCAGTGTTAAAAATAATATGCAATTTTGAGGTTGTGGTGTTAAAGAGGTGAGACAGGTGGACAGAATGAAGAATCGGGGCACCTGGAGGAGGCTGGTTTCAGTTGCACCTTCAGGCACTGCGAAGCTCTGGAGGCCAAGCTAACTCCTGGCTAACTCACTACAAATTCTATGCTGCAACAACTGGCCAAAACCACTTATCTATCACCTGCTTTTCATCTTCTCAGATCTCTTAAGACACCAGTCTGAAGCAGTATAGAGTAGCAGCAGATTTAACATCTAGGATGGAAAGAATGTATTCTGACATGCATCCTTTCTCTCCTGAAATGGGGAAGTTTTAAACGGTTGTTGATGGAGCTGAGTTTTGCTTGCAAAGTATCTACTGTAGGAAACTGAGGTGAAATGGAATACTTTGTCTGGGGGATGTGCTTGAAGGAGAAGAAAATATCTCCCGTGTCAAAGTAAATTTCTCAGAAATAGCCCCAGTGCTCTGGATTTTTGGATTAATGCACAGAACTTGGGACCTGTGCCTGTAGGTACTGACTGGCTGTTGGGGAGAAAACTCTACAGCAGCAGGGATCTTCTGCATCTTTTCTCCCTTTGCTAGAGTGAAGATGTTCGCTCCTATGATTTATTTCAGCCAAAGAGTTCTTCATTTGAATCTTGTGTACAGGACAATTTACAGAAAAAAAAACTTGTTCACAGTCTTTGCAGAAGAGAAACTTAACTGCATATTCAAGGCACTACTTTTAGGTCTTTCCTCTTCTTTCTGTGCTGTGTGGAACACAAAGGTTGCTACGGCAAACATTAAAGGGGTCACAATTCTTTCTGCTATGGCTTGTACATATGTGTTGTGGCAGTGCAGTAAACCCCCTTTTTTGACATGGCTTTGGCTTAATTTTCCTATTGCTGGCTCATCGACAACTAATGTGCTGTTTAATTTCCTTTTTTTTTCTTAAAAGTCTTTGCAACAACGTCTAAAACCCCAGTAACAACAACTGATTTTGCAAAGCTGGGCAAAAATTTGTTCTGAGGGTTTTTTCCAGGGTACTACTGAGACATTTCCATATAGTTTATTTTCTTCAGCACATACTGGGGGTGGATTAATACGGGTTTTCAGTCTGTAATATGGTTTTGATAAGAAATTATTTCTGTTTGATAAGGAGAATTTAATTTGACGGCCACAGCATCAGACCAAAGGCAAAACAAGTCTTCCTTTGGCTATTTTATGGAGCGTACACTGGGGATTTGAAGCGCTGTGACTGAAACACCACAGCAGCTGACCACAGGGGTACTTTGCTTCAGATGTTCTGAATTAAAAACATATATTTTTAAATTGGTTTGCTCACTGGAGCCAGTGAGTGAATATGCTCCTTGTTGGCTAGTCTTTTTCATTTTTGTTGCAGTAGGAATCTCCTCCCTGACAGTCCCCTTTTCCTGACTCCTTAGCCTGGGAGGCCAGGGAGCTATTCTGCTGGAGGTGGTAGATGCATTCAAGGCAATGGTTTGCCGTGATGATCTCAGCTCTGTTTAAAACCTGGAAAAGCTGGGGGTCAGAGGTGGGAAAGCTGGCTTCAGATGTGCTGAATGCCCCGCTCATCAGCGCATCGCTGACATCAGTTAATTGCTGCCCCCCCCCAACCCCCCAGCTCTGGGTCTGAATGGTACTTTGTGTCTTAGTGATGCTTTGAGGTTGTTTTGCAGCATGCAGACGTCATCTGCTTTACCTTCAGCCAGAAGAAATTTGACAAATAACTAGTTTCCCCAAGGACTTGAAATTTTTTTTTTATTTTATTTTTTTAATTTCTTTCTGCTTCTAGGTGTCACTCAGTCTCTCCACCGCCTCTTTTGTCCCTGCGAAGAAGCCCAGCCTACCCCCTCAGCGACAGTGAGGACTCTTGCCGCTCTACTCGGCTCACCAAAGTTTCCAACTCCAGACTGCGCCTGAAGGACTGGAGCAGCCACGTGCCCAGGCTGCAGAGCCCCTCCACCAGCCCATCCGACACCGACTCCCCGAGCCACCCTCTCAAAGCCGTCAGCGTGGGAGCTTTGGATAAACGGTTGTCCGTGTTCAAGGCTGAGGACCAAAAGGAGAGTCCGAAGGCAGCTCAGGATGGGGATGCCATAGGGAGTCACCCCCTTGCCCGGAGCACTCTGTCCTTGGGCACTGCCACCAACTTGAGGAACCTCTCCCTCAGCCGGGCGAGCGTCCGCTCCCAGGCCCTGGACATCAGGCAGAAGATCACGGAATGGGAGTGCCGCCGGGAGCCGTCCCCCAGGATGAGCACCTCTGGGGACAAGAGGGATGCTGGGGAGAGGTCGGGCAGTGAGAGCTGCCCCAGCGTGCTGACCTCCCCCTGCAGTGAGAAGACGTTCGATTTCAAAGGGCTCAGAAGAATGAGCCGAACATTTTCAGAGTGCTCTTACCCCGAGACAGAGGAGGAAGAACTGCTGGACAGGGATTCCTGCCATCGGTTTGAGAAGAGACCGGGCAGGAACGAGCCTCCTTCTGCCACTTTCCTCAAGGGCCACGTGAGGAAAGAGTCCTCTGCTGTGCTCAACAGAATACAGAAGATCGAGCAGGCACTGAAAGAGCAGCCGGGCAGAGGCCTCCCCCAGTTACCCAGTAGCTGTTACAGTGTTGACAAAGGGAGGAAAAAGTCTGTGACCCTCAGTACTGTGGAGGGGATGAGTGAAACCCTGAGTGATAGCCAAGGAGGGAGTATTAGTTTGGGGAGTGAACCAGAAGCACCTACTGAGGCTGAGAAAAGCAGTATGACGAAACAGGGGGTCACTGCAAACTCAGCCAGCCCAAAACTGCTCCTTGAAAGCCTGGATAAGAGTGCAGTGAACCCCGTCCCCAAGCCCAAACGCACCTTTGAGTATGAAGCGGACAAAAACCACAGAAGTAAACCAAGCAATGGTCTACTTCCATCTCCTACGCCTGCTGCTCCTCCTCCCCTCCCGTCCACCCCTGCACCCCCTGTCACCAGAAGGCAGAAGAAAGAGTCACGCTTTCACAGAAAATCCCAGAATAGGTAAAATCTAAGGAAATATCTTGTTTTCAGTCTTCCAATAAATATGCTGTATTTTATTTTTTTTTAGTAATGATATTTTAAATTTTCCCTCTAATGTGATGCTCTTGGCCTGAGAAACGCTAGGAATTGCACACGAGACTTTTTTTCCCACTGAAATGCACTGATGGGATGCAATGGTACAATACTTTTACATGGCTACAGTTTGGAAGTTCTCCAACCTGCATTCCTCGACCCCTCTGAAAGGCTGTAGGCCACGCGTGCTAAAGGTGATCCAGTTCCTTTTGGCCCAAATGCCCTTGCTTGTGATTTCTAACAGAGCACAGTTGCATTAGCCACTTGGTGTAGGACTGGAGCTGATCTGTCGTAATCCTGTCTTCCTGGTCACTGCAAAACCTGCAGAGGATTTGTGCTTCCAGAGCTTGTAGCTAGCAGCAGTTATGTCTGTCTCGTGCAGTGTTGGTGATTTTGTTTAATTCAGCGCTTAGAAATGTTGTCCTGAGTTGCTATTAATGCTGAGAAAACTGGTGGAGCTCAGAAAGGCCTTGATGTCTTTCCTGAGTCAATGATGAGCAGAGTTTATGGCAATGTTTCCCCAGCACTCTGAGGAGCTTGGCTTCTTTTAATTGCGTGATTCCCCTTGTGTTTGGAGAATGAGAAAACTCATTCTGCTCACCACTTAGAAGCTGTAGGAGTAGATGTTGATAAGCGTTCCAAGTATGGCATTTGTAGCACGTTTACCTACCCGATACGCACCTACTGTTGCTATTTAGTGAGCAGCTTTGCAAGCAGCTGCCAAACAGCACCTCAGGTGCACGCTCTCCATCCACTGTCTGGTGCTTGATGTTGCCTCAATTAATTAAAAGTTTACATCAGCACAACCTGACCTGAAGTGTGCTGGGGCAGGAAAATGAGAAAAGTAGCCTTCAGATTCTGCTCCTTACTTGCAGGAGACACCTGCTTCAGAAATGGATCTGACAGCTCTGCCGACGTGCATTGTTTCCCTGAGAAAGCTGCGGGGGGAAGGCGGAAAGTCCAGCTCTGATTAGCAGTGCTTATCTTTGAGTTTGGACAATTATCTCAGCCAGAGGAAATAAGCCTAGTTTTTAATAAGAATCTGTGAAATAAAGCTGCCCTCGTGTTATTCAGTGCAGCCTTTCCCACGTACAGGAGACACACACTAATTTTTAAATGATCTGCTCTAAATGATAGCCTTTATTGGAATATTAAGGGACAAGCTGTGAAAGGGGTTGTGTGCTGGGTGGTGGAGAGGGGTGAATAACAGGAGATAATTCTTGTGCAGAATCACCGTGTGCTCTGCAGCTAAGCGATCCGGGTCAGTCTCCCAAGTGCACACTCACACTGGGTTAGAAACACACAAGTCCTCTAAGAACCTCAGTATTTTGTTACAATGGGTTTGTGAGGTGAAGTGTTGAAACTTCTCTGGAGAGGAGGTGCAGTTCATGCTTGTACCTGCTGTCATGGGGGGTCAGACTCCTGCCACAGCCGAGTGAGACGATGGAGCTGCAGTCCTGGGAGGGGCCAGTAGGTACAAGACCAAACCAAAAGCAATATTTATCAATTTAAATTGTGATTAGTGGAGTAGAAGTTGTAGGATTGACAGTGTTGTCATGTGTACCTGATGATTCTTACACATCGGTTTGGGTTTGCACAGGGGAGGTTTCCATTTGTTTCTAACAGCTTTACCCTCGTGTAGTTGAGTGATTTCTCTGGACTTACTGCTGATTAATGATGATCTGAGTTTAAATCAACCTCCCAAAATCACAGGTTTGCTGACTGACTTCAAGGCTGGGTGGAATTCCTTTATAAACTCTTTAATTTTATTGCCTTTACTGCTATCTTTCCTTTAGTCACAGTAAGGAGAAATCCAGAATTTACAAAGAGCTTGAGACCATACAGGGCATATAAGAATGACAGTATTTTGTTAATATTAGTTATTGAAATCCATGGCCTTTTTGAGAACAGCCGTAATTCATTATGTCTACAGCTTGTAGCTTTGTGTTTCAGATTGAACATACGTGTGATTCACACTCACTGAAACATCAGGAGAAAGGCTCGTGGTATTTATTTTTCTAATATTTTGCTTGAAAACACTGATTTTCTTTGTGGTGGCTACTTCAACATGATTGTTAAATGGAGGAAGTCTCTCATATTTGCGTGCTAGCATAAGGCCAGTCTGTGATCAGAGGAGCTGCTGCCCACAGCAGCTTTTTGCGTGTCAGAGCTGGGAGTTCCAGATCTGCTGTGAGCTGGACATTCCTGGTGGCTGGCACAGACGCAGGGCAGAGAGGAGTGTCACAGGATGAGTGTTGGGCCATGGAACCATTCCCATGGTCCTATGCAGTGTCGCTGCATCCTCACATTGCCTCGAAATCTCCAAGAGCTGGGTATTTCACAGGCAGCCCTTCAGCACCTGAGCATCTTTTCTAACTGTGAGTAGCTGTGGAGGAGCAGATGTCTGACCCTGAAATGCACAGCTTCTTTCTGCCATCATCCTGGTGTGTGTAGCATGGACCTGAGTATTCTTAAGGTTAGGGAAAGCAGTGAGAGACTGAGCTCCTAAGACTTCCCCAGACCCATAAGTCTGCTCCAGCAGACAAGTAGGAAATGCTCTTGTCAAATGCTGACACTGTCCAATAGTCACGGCATGGCCTGTACGGAGACTGAGCCAATGCACAGGCTGAAGTGTCTCGGGCGACTCTGCTGCTGCCGTATGGATGTGCTGTCAGCATCTCTTTCGCTCCGGTTAGGGGGGAGAGGAAAGGGGGTTGGTGCCAGGATGATTTGCTGTTCATCTAGTTTGGGTATCAGAGTGCGGGATGGGCAACAGCACAGTCTCCGCGAGCCTTATGGCACCCCGGGGTTTACCTTCCGACCCAAGCCCCTTTTTCATACCATTTCATCCTCAGCACTGCACTGAATTGAATGCTAGTCCCTGGCAACGCGGACAGTGCACCTCCCAACGTCGATGTAGATATCTCCTTGAGAACAAGTGCTGGGCAAACTGAAGAATGGGGGAGGCTTCAGCTGCCCTTCCCCTAGAGCTGCTCAGCAGCACTGCGGCAGGGGTGGGTGAGAGGCAGCACATTACCTCTCCTTTGGGCACACGAGTGGGATCCAGCTGCTCCTCACCTTCCTGCCAGACAGCTCAAACCTTCAGGCCCTCAGCCTGCGTTGCTTGTCCACCCCATGAGCACCTTAATTTCCTTGATGCTTTGTCCTCTGCTGACAGTGCTTGACCCAGGGTGTGCAAGGGAAATGGGTGACTGTCACACCACTCTGCTCTTGGCATTTGTACTCTGTCCTTTATGTGGGAGAGCATCTGAAGGTTCAAGATATGTGAGTGTTTTCAAACTAAAGGCTACATCACATGTCCCAGAGCAACTAGTAGAGGAACGCTTTCCAGAGAAATCTCTGTCTTGAGAAGAGAGGGCCATGTATTTCTGGGGCCCCTGGCAAGAGCAAAGCAATTTGTAATTGAGCACTGTGCTGCTAATTTACTCTGTAACCTTTGCAAAATACCACAAGCTTTCTTGGTATTTTCTCCCTGTCTGCGTAATGGATATAACAACACTTCAGACCTCGTGGAAGCGTCACAGCTTGCTGTACTAATGACTGCTCTGAGTATAGGACTTGAGCTCTTCTAGAAATTAGCTCTTAAAGCATGATGTATGATTTTATTTATTTATTGCTGGTCATTTTATATATATTTCTTAGCAAACAAACACTTAGATAAACATTTGAGTCATTTTGCTAGTTACTGATTACTTATTGTTTTAAATTTTAGAAAATCCTTTGAGTTTGAGGATGCGTCGAGCCTGCAGTCCTTGTACCCTCCCTCCCCAACTGAAAATGGGACTGAGACCCGGCATAAATTTGGATCCAAGAGCACTTTAGAAGAAAATGCCTATGAAGACATTGTAGGTAAGAACCTGTTGCAGTAGGTGGGCTCTCAGCGGGATGTTGAGCAGTTGTGGTCAGACCATGTTGAGCAGTCGTGGAACACGTGCCCTGTGCAGGAATATTCAGTGCTGACCGTAAGGAGAGATTAAATGGAGGGTAAACGGGTTTGATGCATCAATGCAAACAACTCTCCATGCAGGAGGGCTTGGTTCCTTCAGACTTCATTGGGTGGTGTTGGAACAGACTGTTTTTTTAGATTAGCTTTTTGCCATGCATTTCAAGAATCAAATCATTCTTTTTATCAAGACCTTGACTTGTAGCCTTGAGTAGTGTAAAAATATGAAGAACTGAACTTGAGATAGTATTTACACAACTATCCAATGATAAGATTAACCTCACAGGACTTGTATAGTCAGCCTGAGCTTTTCAGGACTGCTGTGTGGACTCCCAAAGCAGTTGTTTGTAGCACTGTTCCTTGTCTGCCCTAAGTCCCAGTTGCTGGTTAAAGAAAAATTAATTTCCTTTAGCTATACAGCCATCAGGAATGCACAACAGAAACACTGTTTTGATTTTGCTTCACAAGAAAAATATGTTTCTCTTGCTCTTAGAAGGAAATGTATGGCCTATGCATACATTCTTTAACATCAAAAAGGGTGTTATAATTACCAAAAATTGGGCAGCCCTTCAGAGGACAGATTTTCCACACAAGTAATGAATATCTTCATTGTTTTTAACTCTTTCAGTGTTGTATTATCGAAAGGGATACAAAGGGTGCTTCATTTTACTTTGGACAATGACTCTCTATCTACTGAAAACTGGAGGGCTACCAAGATAGTCAGGGGCCCTAGTCCTCTGAAGAGACACTGACCAGCTGGACTTGTTTAGTCTGGTAAAAAGGAGGACCAGAGGCACTCTAAATACGGCTTCCAAATGTTTCAAGGGCAAACAAAGACGATAACACAGAACTCTTCTTGGTCATATCAGTTGATACAGTAAGGAACAGTGGCCACAAATTGCAGCCTGAGGCTTTTTGACCTTATACCCAAATTCTGCCTCTGGCTTGTCAGCTTCAGTGAAAACAGGAACGTGCTCTTTTCATTTTCAGCTGCACTCTCCCTCTACGCCATTCAAATAAAATAGAGCACAAAACAATGTTGCTGTTCAGTATCTGCTAATAAAAGTGAAAGCTTATATAGATAATAAAAAATTGTTGTGTTTTTTTTCTGTGGAGAGTGTCCTTATATGATCCACGAAGAGTCAGACCACCATACAATTCACACTTGAAAATGTATTGTGCATTAATTACAGTGCTCATGTTTGCTCAGGTGCTGCCAGATATTAGGTGGTAACAGTTACTTTCCTCGCTTTGGATTGTTAAATAGCAAAATAAAACGTGTGGGACTGGTAAGAAGCCTTCTCAGATGAGAAGAAATCTTGGATTCAGTCAAAGAAAATCATAATGGGCTCTTCCAGCTCATTTTTGCAGGGCAGTGGGAAGAGAAGGCAAAACTTCAGATCTGTAGACAAACATAGAACTTCATTGTTTCATACTGCTTTTTACCAACCTCTTTCCAAAGGGCTTCATTCCATACAGGCAGAGTGGGGGGAATACAAAATCAGTATAATTCTTATCAACTGTCAAGTGTGATCAAAGACAAGCCAAAGTAGTTTGATCTCTGGCTTTAAAGAAACTGTCATAGTTTTGTGTATCACATCTGCATAATTTATACCAGCAGTGCTAGACCCCACTCTCTGAGTAGCACTTTTGTACTCATGCAAACCAGGTGTTTGTAAGAGGGACTTTGTTTTATAGATTTACATCTGCTTCAAAGCTATAAAGGATTCTGTCACTGCTGCTTTGGCTTTTCTTGGCCAACTGTTGCCCTAGAAGTGGTGGTGGGTTTTTTTTGTCTATACCTGGTTGAATCTCCAGACTCTCTAACAGCTTGTTAGGTCATTAAAACATTTGTCACAGTGGTAACAAACTTTTTCTGTCACCCTCACCCCCACTCTGTAGAATTACAACCTTTAATGAAGTTAAATGTGTTAAAACACAAGAAAAAAGGGCTGTGAATCTTGAGCGATGCTTTAAGAACTCAACTGTGAGGCAGAGTCATAAAAAAAATAATTCGGGTTGAAAGGGCCTCTGGAGTCAGCTGGTCCAACCCCTGCTCAAAGCAGGGCTGCTTTCAAAGCTAGAGCAGGTTGATCAGGGATACGTATGGTTGAGTTTTCAGAATGCCTTAGGAGGATGGTTCCATTGCTCCACTGCTTAAATTCCGTTGTGAAGAATTTTTTCTTGTTATCACTGTGAAGGAATTTTTCTTTCTATCCAGTCAGAATTCTCCTTGCTGCAATCTGTGACCATTGTCTTTCATCCTTTCACCACACGCCTCCAAGAAGTGTCTGGCTGTGACTCTCCCATAACCCCTTGTAGGCAGTGGAAGAGAGCAGTTGGATTCCTCCCCAGATTCCTCTAGGCTAAACAGACCCAGTTCTCTCAGGATTTTCTCACTTACATCATATGTTTCAGCCTCAAACCTCTTAGCAGCCTTGCTCTAGACTACCTCCAGCTTATTGATGTCTCTCTGGTACTGTGAATACTCCAGATGCAGCTTTGCAAGGGCCTGTTTCCTTCTTTAATTACCAGGACTGTGATGAACTGCTATGGCTGGTTTCTGTTATTTTGAGAGATGACTTGAAGGAAAAACAAAAAAAAGAAAAAAATGAAGTTTATTAAGGTACATTAAACCCCAGAACGGTTGTGCTTGGAAATGCAGTGACGTCACGAACCAGACGCTTTGTTTAGTATTGTAATATTTGTGTGCACTTTAATAGATGAAATATTGGCGTGTTAAATTCAAGACAGGTATTGGATTGGAACAGCATGATCCATTCTGCATTAATCGAGAAGCAGTTGTATAAAGGGGTGCACATTCCTAATCTGAATCAGAGCTGTGTTCCATGTGCAAGGAGCCATGTGGACTTCATTCATCTTCTGTACTAGCACTCACAGGAATGTGGCAGTCATAGTAAACTTAACATTGTTTTGCTTCTTGTGGTTTAGACTGAGTCTTTAATCAGACCAAAATTGATGTGGCTTTGTGAATCCAGTTGGGGAAACCATGCTTGGCTTTGTGTGAATTCAAAAAACTCTCATACTATTAAGAGATGTCTGAGACAGTTGCTTCTGCTGTGTTTGTGGACAACAGTGTTTCCTGTCCTATGTACCACATGGTTTCAGTTTTCCAGTCTGTTCCCCTAAATGCAGTTGAGATATTTCAATATTATTATTTAAGGTCTGGTGTCTCTGAGGTATTTTTCACCCGACATCTAGAAGAGAGCACTTGTTATCATCACCAGAAAAAAGCTGAAGGAGTAAAGTGAAGGCAAGGTTAGGGGCACGACATGAAGTTTAACTCGAGGTAATCTAGAAAACTATGCAAATTATAGTTTATCCTTGTAAGAGAAACTGCACTTGCAATTCAGAAATTAATTAATCTCTTACTCTGTAACTCCTCAGAGTGCTGGACACAGTAGCAAAGGTGGAGATTTTCTCTAAGGGGATGCTACACAGACGCGTAGGAGACCATTGCACAGCTGGGCTGTGTGTTGCAGTCAGAAAGCTGAGTGAAAAATGTGTGTATATTTTCTTTTTGTTTTCTTTTGAATAATATCATGTTGACACAAGTCTTGTATATGGGTTTCAAGTAATCTCTCAGGAAGCAAAATGTCCTCCTTTTGGTGTAGCCATCTCTCCTTGAAATTAGTGAGAGCCAGGTTGTAGTTGTACTTGGGTAAGTACAGCTTTTTCCAAAAAGATGAGAACAGACAAATCTGTGTCTCTGAGCTATTTCCTAGCATGTCAGAACTCCTAGGAGAGGAGATGTCTCAGATCGGCATTATTAAGTGGAGTGTCAGGGCAACCTAACCCAGGCAGGTGCCTGAGCAGTTGCAATAGGCAGGTGTGGACCTACAGGAGAGATCCTGAGCATGGAGGGAATATCGGAGGATTAACCTTCCCTGTGGAGTTCAGAACAGCATCTGACTCTTTTATCCCTCCTGATAAGGCACCTCATCTCTCCTAAACCCCTTAGTTTCTGATACAACTTGGACACAGTGCATGTCATGTAACAAACGGGATGATTTAGCTGTTTTACTGAGTCCTCCACTGAGCGTGCCAAGAGCTGCAGAAATGATGACTGAGGTCCAGTTGGAAGATGTTCCAGCTTGACATTGCTTTCAAATTAGAACATTTGCAAAGTTCTTCCAGTAAATGTGGAAAAGGGTTAGAAAGACAGCGAGCTGCTCTTTCCAGTAAAATCCTATCATCACATGCCACACGATGGCCTGTCATGCTTTCAGAGCATATTACTGGCTGTCATATTATCATCTCATGTCAAAAGGGTTGTTCAGATCTCGGAGAAACTGCAATTGCTGGGCTGCTATGAAGCTGAAGTAAACTTGAAGAGTTTCTACTGTGCTAGTTGCTTCTCTGAAAACGTTTTGAGGTTTCAGTCAGACCCTTCCCAGGAGGTCTCTGGGTAGTTGCTAGTCAAAGCCAAAGTTAGGACTGATACAAACTGATGGTGCAGGCAGGGATCGGGGAAGCATCTGTTCCTGCCTTTTTCCACGCCCCCAGCCTGCCTCTCTCAGTCTAAAAAGCATGTGAGTGTAATAGTGGCAAATTTAATAATAGATACTGCAGAGTAATGGCAGCCAGAGCACATTAAATCAAACAGTATCCATATGGGCCTGTCAGAGAAAGGCCAAGTGCTCTGGCTGCCTGATCCAGCTGATGATCAGCCTGCTGCTTTGTTGCTGCATTGGGATACATGGATTTCAGTTATTTTTAATAATAATCTCCTGCTTTATTGCAGTCTCCATTTTCCTCTGTGGAGCCTGTCTCATAGCTATACCACCCACTACGGCTTCTTTTACCAGTCTCTTGTCTTCTAGTCAATGCTGGAGGTTAGTGACACCGAGTAGAAGGACCATGCTGCTGCTCTCCTGAATTCTAGTTTAGATTCAGAGCCTGTGTGGAAGCCAGCAGGGTTAAATCTCTGTGCAGTACAAGCAATTTAGGCATGCCGGTGCTGTACTGTGCTAGCATTCCATGGATGCATTGGGGGAGTGAAATTTCTTACTAATTTATCAGCCACATTAATTCTTCTCTACCTGATTCTTCATTATGATTACAACTCTAAGCTCTTGCAGTCCTTGCAGAGATAGCAGGGAGCTAACTTAATCTGCAGGGCTTCTTCAGCTCGTGGCACAGTGAAACTGGACAAGTTCAGAAAGCACAGGCTGTTGCCTACAGACTCTGTGGAGGGGACTCAAAAGGCCACTGGCATTTTAGATTTGTCTCTCTGCATGTTGCAGATGCTCTGCTACTTTTCTGAGAAGGTGGTGCTGAGCTGATAGGATTATAAGCAAGAACTGGTCTGTGAGTTAGTAGTGTTCAGCCATAGCTTTTGAAAGCAGCTACAAAGTGTAATTTGATACTGGGATATTTCCTCTTTCTGCAGATTTCTGGGGTAAATTCCTCAGCTGAGACATACAGTCTCAGCTTCTCTATGTTAAAAGAGCTCATCTATGTACGAAAGATCTAAGCTCAGATGCTGTATGAGAGTGTGGGGATTTTGTGGTTTTCATCCATTTGATGTGAACACGCTCCTGAAGGTCCCTGTGGCTGAGTTTCCTCCAGCACCGGCAGCATGAATCTGCATTTTTGTAATGGCATGGATGAGATGAATGAATAATGCCCTCACGTTGCCAACAACTCCTGGATCCCCCCCGTTGAGCAGGGCTTTGGACTTCAGTGCACAGCACCTCAAGTGCTCTTCCCTCGTGCAACACGGGCACTCAGAAGCTCATTCCCGTTGCTTCCTCTTCAACAGCAGCACAAACAGAATTCCCCAGCCACCCTTCTCTGCTGTCTTCCCTGGCCGGTTGTATTTTATCTCAATCTTCTGCAAGGGCTCGTGTGCATCAAGTGTGCGTGTGCTGAATGAATTGGGCTGTGTCTGCATCTCACCAGAGGTCACAGACACGTGGCAAAAAAGGTAGCTCAGAGTCTTGTAGGTGTTAGCAGAGGGACCATGTGTGGAAAGGAGTTGATGTGCCTTGTGTCTGTTGTTACAGAAACACTGAAAAAGTTGGAGACGGGTGGTGCCACGAGCATCAGAGCTTCTTACAGACTGCTCACGTGGGTGTTTCTGCTTGTCTGTTGTTCAGTCCTGTTTCTGCCTGTCTGGGCATCTTTTCCTGTCCATTTATTGCCACTATTTGCAGCTCCTTCCCTCTGGAGGTATGTGCTTCTTTTTCCCAAGTCTCCCCTGGGATGGCAGCCGAACCTTTCATCTCCCATTTCATTGTAATGTCAAATGAATTAATTGCCCCATGTTTTGTGCACATGTTCTAGTATGCAGGAAATACACACTTGGTCATTTCTGAGGTGCTACCTCTGCCCGACTTGGCTGTACAGCTTTGGGTTTTCTGTGTAGGCAGCAGGGAAGGTGGTAGGCTTTCAGCTTGGGCACTCGCCATTACCCTCTGGGGACAGTATCTCCCCTCTGAGCATGGCCTCCACATCTAGGCACCCAGGTTCACACGAGTTGCCGAGCCCTTTCCCCTATTGTAGACCTGCAGTGCAATATTGCTTCCTGGCAGTGCAAGAGGCAGGAGTTATGATCAGCACTCAGGGATTCACTTTGTTCCTCTGATAATTATTTTCCCCATCTAGAAAGAAATGATGCATTTCCCTGCTTTCTGCCATTTATAGAGAAGTGTCTGCTTGCATTTCACACACACACCCCCCCCAGCCTTACTTTTTCACTCCTTTCTCGGTGCGAGACAGACTTGCTGAGTCTGCCTCTGCTTCCCATTTGCCACGTGTGAGAGGCTGAGCAGAGGAACATTGTGTGCTGCCTCGGACGCGGTGGGGCTGACTCGCAGAGCATCACGGAGTGAGGAATTACAACTGCTGGAGGAAACTCATCCATGCTTAAGCTCAAGGCACTGCATTCCTTAGGACTTTTCGAAAGATCACTGTTGGAGTTTTTTTTGTTTTTTTGGGTTTTTTTTGTTTTGTTCTGTTTTGTTTTTTTCTTTCTTTCTTTCCACTGTGGACCAATCAACTGCCTGTGAGATCTTCTGAAGATAAGCGTTGTGTACAGAAATGTCCTGTGTTAACTCAGCAGTTTGGTAGGTAGAATTCTAGAGTATGGGAAACTTAAAAAAAAATGCATATAAAGGGAACTGATCTGGAAGCAGAGATGGTGATTAGAGACAGTATTTGCCAAAGACTTGCTATTTCATGTGGCCATGTGCGTCCTGGGGCTCTCATCCTGTTTCCTTTCAAGTCACTGATATTCTGCTGTTGTCTTGTGTGGCAGTTGGATCAGCGTCATTAAGACAAGCCTGACCTCGGTGCTGTGTAATGTTTCTCCTTTTGGCTTCTAGTAGTGACATCCATATGGAAGGAACAAGGATGTTTCCTTGCTCTTTCCCTGTCAATGTGGTTTCCTTTTGCAGCAAATCCACAGGAAGCAAAAGCAGTGCAGCTTGCAGTTTGTGAACATTCCCTGCCTGGGTCCTGGGACTAGAGAAGTGGTGGTGTTGAGGAGAAATGCAGAGGCCAAATCTGCAAATCTCTGAGCCAGACCAGATAGATGAAAACTTCCTTTAGTTTTGTGCTGCAGTAGCAGCCACCGCTGCAGCTCTTCCCCAGAGCTTCCCTCCCATGTGGGACCCACACTTGCTGGTGGCCACCACTTCACAGGTCTTTCTCTCATGGAAGGGAGTCTCACTGTGCAGCCAGGTGGGGTTAAACGCTGCTCTAAGGAAGTTCAGGGTGTCTTCACTCCTATTTTTAGCTTACTTGACATCTTGGGTTTCTTGTCACTTGCACAGAAACCAGTCTGGCTGGGCTTCCTGCTGCTTTTTTTGCATATCTGGTATTTTGTGCCTCATCTACCAGGGAGAGCATATATACTGAAAAATTCTGGTTGTCTAAGGTTTGAAAATTGCTGACGACTTAGACTAATGAATTACCTCATCTAGCTCACTGCTGGAACCAACCACTTTGTTCAAATGCCCAATCAGCAAAACCAGGTTGTTTCAGATTGATCAGGCTATTTCATTACCAGAGATTTGGTGTGGAAGGAGGGGTCCTGGTTTCTCTGGGATGGCATCATAGGCTTGCCATGGTCTGCAGGCCATTAGCAGTCTGGAGTCAGCCAGGGCTGCTGACTAAGGGGGCTACAGGTGTACCTCACCCCATAAATATCATGCTCAGGATAATGGGGGAGTTTGATGAGGACAAAGGGGTCTCCTGTTCCTGCTCCTCTTCCTGCTCCCAACAACTGCCTTCTCATTTGTTGTGACCACCGTAGGTTTGCTGGGCTGAGTATAACTTTCTTTACTTGACACTGCCATTGCTATTTGTTTGGCTGGTCCATTAAATCTGTTTTCATTTCAACCCAAGGGTGTCCTCTCTTTTCCCCATCCCCTTTCTTGGCTGGGGAGGGGTCATTGAGTCATGGAGCATGTGCTGTAGTTCAGCCTTGGATATGGACTAAATGTAGACAGGAGGTTGGTCTTAAATAAAAGAAAGAAAGAAAAAAAAGAAGATGAGACATATTTGCCTCAAGACATCATTTCAAAGGGAAAAAAACCCCAAAACCTATCCCGAAATGAACTTATTTTTAAATGAGTGAGAAAAATAAAAGAAAGAAGTGTTTGTGGAAAGCAAAGGAGGCATCTGAAGGAGCTCTTGCAGCTCTAGGGAATGGGTTAAAATCCCTGTGGTGTCTCCACTGACCGCCACACTACGCTGAAGAGGAATTTGGCTCAAGCTTGCTTTTGGTAGAGATTTTGAGTCAGAAAAGCAGCCTCTGCCCATGGTCCCTTGCTCCTCCCTCTTCTCTCATCCAAGACTTCTCTGGGCCTCCTTCTATACTTAACATTTTAGGTCAACATTAGTAATGTTGAGTTTAACTGGGTTCAAGAAATCCTGTTTTACATTGTGCTTTGGAAAAAGAATTGTCCTAAAATGCTTCTAAATGCTTTGCATTTTAAAAAAGGTTTCTTTTCAGCTGATGGGCTGGTGTCTTCTCAGGGGCTTGGATGCTGTGCAGACTAATGTAATAGCCTTTGTTTTCGCGAGGAAGCTTATGTTTAAGCCCTGTCTCATGCAGCTGGGTGTTTTGAAATCTGTTAATCCATTTTAAAATGCTTGCTTGACCTATACTTGACTTGGGCTTACAAGAAATTTTATTGTGCTAGTACAGCCCAATTAGCTGTGAGTAAGCAACAGCGCTTTGCAAAGTTAACTATTTATTGTGGTTATCATTATCACATCTAGTGCTCCAGAGTTTCAAGTAATAGAATTAGTGTGCAATATCTACTTTTCTTCCTACAGAAGGAATCAATCGATTCCTTAGTCCTTCCAGGACATTTGTAGCTTTAAATTTTGTAGGAATATTTGTTGCTTAAGATTCATGCTGATCATTGCATTCCTCAAAAGGTCTTTCTTCTAAGTAGCCTATGCACCTGAAGATTCTCTTCCCGTGTGGTGTGCGGACTGACTACGGTAATAGTGCAGCCTTTGAGTCAGATTCCCTCTGGATGAAATAACAAGCTGGGATTGCCAATTCAAACATCCTTCAAGGGCAGCAGTCGTTCAGGTTTCTAATTAAAATGGAGCTAAAGCATTCAATCTTGTGCTTATATTTGACTGGAAATCTTAGTATGATGTTCTACCAAAGCAAAACTGCGTTTTGTGAAGACGGGAACTTGCTAAGGCAGAGCTTTTATTGCAGTAATTGACAAATCAAGCAGTCTCACACTATATTCTGTATTCTGCCCATGCTATAGCTTTCTGTCCTCGCTTCTATTGACACAATATGTAGTAGGATCTGAATTTCTAATATTTAATACCTTGCATTGCAATGTATATTGTACTAAACCCACGAGTTTTAGAGTCATCATGAGATATAAAACCAAAAGCAAGTTGGTTCAAAAACTTTCAACTTCCTGCATGTTTCAAGTTTCTGTAAATTCATGTCTTGAATTTGAGTCGATCACTTTTTTAGGGTTGACTTCCTGGCAGGACCCTGTGATCAGAAAACCTGAAGTTCTAAACCAGTTGCTGATTATGAACTGTCTGAATAAATGGATACAGAATGTTCATTTTACTGACGTCTCTCGTTCATCTGCATGTCGCTTAGTTCAGCGAGAGGTTCAGGGAGTTGAGGAGTTTTGAGCAGATGGTGGGTATTCCACTGGCCCTTCGGCTGCCGAAGGCTATTGGATCTCACTTCAGTCTGGACCATATGTTTTGGTTCTGGTTTCCAGGTGCTAAAACTTCAATGACTGCAGTCTACTTTTTGATCTATTTTTCATTTGTGTCATATTTGGCGATTAACTGTTCAAGCCTCTATATATTACTGGGGGGATGAGTTTCCTTCTGGGAGATACTAATTTTGCATAAATTGAAATGAATAGCTGCTTAATTGGAAGGCATGATGTGTTGTTTAAAGAGCACTTTGAGGATGTAGTATGGTCAGGGAAGAAATTCTTCCCTCATCCTTTCCAGCCTTCACTGCTGAGCTGACGTGCTTATGCTTTCTTTGCCTTCTCTTGGGGGAAGAGAAAACTTAAGGTAGCATCAAATAAAAGTTGTCTTATTGTGTGTAAGGGTGGTATGTTGAGAACAGTTATTTACTGCAATTCATTTCACCCTGTGAACGGCTGCTATAGATTTATAAAATCTACTGATAGACTTTAAAGCAGTTATGTGCCTTAGCTTTTATAGATCAATAAATATTCCACAGCTGCGGATGCTCAGAAGCACATCTTGTGAAATCTTTGAATTCTATTAAAAAAAAAAAAAAAGGCAGTAAAAAAGCCCCAAAGAATCTTGTCGACCTCATAGCCAAGTTCTTCTCCAAATACTTCCAGCTGCAGCTAGAGGGATGAGTCATGCTGAAAGATGAGCTGCTTTTCTAAAAGCCTTTCACTTGGTTCACATGATTTTTATTTTTCTTTAAAAAAAAAACCAAAAATCTTTACATTCCTGTGTGTTTTTCTTTCCTTTAAAAAAAAACCCCAACAACTCTGTGAAGGCGAGTCACCCAAGGAAAACCCGTATGAGGATGTGGAGCTGAAAGGCCGTCACGCGGTCCGAAAATTCCATCAGCTCTCCGAGAATTCCCTAGATTCTTTGCACAGGATGTGGACGCCGCAGGACAGGAAGTACACATCACCTCTCCAGGTAACAGCGGGACAGCGACCGTCCCGCTCTGCTTGAAGCTTCTTTAGAACTTTGGCAAGAAAATGTCTTGTGGCATAGGAGGAAGAGCGGCTGTACCGCGTGAGTAGGGGGAAAAGAGCAGCAGTAAACGCGTAAGTCGCTGCTGAGCTGCAGAGGCTGCTGGCCCTTTGTGCTGGCTACGGCTGCAGGAGCTTCAGCAGAATCCTTCCCCTGGGTGGCTGTGAGCTGAATCTGGCCTGAAATTATCTCTATGGCTGCGCCTCTTTCTGAAATGCCTCCCTGTTTGCTGCTGGGCTTTTAGTAGGGACGGGAGGGGAAAAGTGCTTAATCTTGCCCGGGTGTTGTTCCGTGAGGCCCATTGGGACTTGGCTGATGGGAAGGATGGAGCGTGGCCTGTCATAGTGCGAAATGGAGGCAGCCAAGTGTGCCCCCCAAGAAATAGATCACTAATAAAATAAGCAGAAAAACCTGAGCACCTCATTTCCCAAGGCTGTATGAGGTGTGTTTACAGCATAAAGACCAGAAACTCTGCAGACTTTTCATTTCGTGGTGAATTTTCCAAAGCTTTTTGTGAACTCTATGAAATGCCAGGTTGCTTTGCTGTTTATGAGGTCATTGTGTTCAGAAGGAAAAAACTATACATTTCATCACATACTTAATTCTGAGTTTCAAATAAGCCTTTTAAAGGAACTTGGTTTTGCGCTGAATCCACAGAAAATTTGTAAACAACAAAAGATCACAGCAATTTACATTTTGGTCTTGTAACGAGACCTAGAACATATCTGAATATCTTTTCTTTCATGTGTGTGCATGAGAGCATCACAGTCCAAGAGACAAAGGAAGTATCACCAGGATCCTTAGTATACACCTAGCACATCATTTTTAAAACAGGAGCTGTTTTCAGCAAAGCTGCTGAAAAGGAAACAAGTGGAAAGCAGTAATCAGGCAGAGTAAGGAGAACCAGAAACTGCAGCTGTAAAGAGAATCTTATAGTGAGACATATTATGCATAACAATTATTTTTGGCTCGGTGTGTGTGTTAACAGGAATTGTGTAGAATCCAGAGGATCTAACAGGGTGTACCATCGGAGTAGGAACCGTGTAGGTCCATTGAGAAATCCTGTCTGCTGTTCTGTTTTAACACAGGGTGACCAAAGGATATACAGATTAAAATGACTTCAGTCAGGTTGCTCAGTAAATAAGTACTCTCTGGGATCTTTGTAACAGGGCTGTCTTTATTCTGGTAGCTTCTTTCTGAAATGCTGCCAGGAGTTTCCTGCCACGAGTCAGTCCTGCCATAACTGCACTGTCATTGTGTTGATATTTAAAGCGAGGAGACACTAAGAGCAGGTCAGCTATGGGCCTGGGTAACTCTCCAATGACCAGAAATAGAAAAGTCTCAGTTTCTCGAAGAATGGCAGCTTTGGCAATGATTCATCATCCAGTTTTTCCATCATAGCAACATAGCTGGTTTAGCAACATGACTTTTCAGTCACAGAGGGTGATAAGCAAGATGGAAGAGGTCAGAAGGTCACCAGCCTTGCAACAATCAGATCCAAAAAGAATTCTTTTCATTAAAGTATAGACTGCTGCAGATTTTCCTGGCATGCTAACCTGTGGTAAGCAGAGACCTCAGAAACGCTGGTTTGTGGTCATTTTGAAGCCCACTGTGTCGTCCTCTTTCCCATGGGTTATTTTCAGGTTTTCAAGTCATCAGATATAACAAGGAAGTTTTATTGATGAGGTTGTATTTGTGAGGTGAAACACAAACAGAAGCACCTACGCTTAATCCCAGATTGTAAGGCTCTGTAGTAGGTAAGCCCTCTCAGTAGAAGAAATGAGGTATTTATTACCACAGGCTTATAGCTTGTAATACTGATAATAGGATATTAGTAAATGCCAACTGACAACCATTTGACATAATAGTACTTTTTTTCTAGACATGCTGATTGAGCTTCTTACGCTGTTTGTGTTTGGGAAGAGAAGGGAGGGACCTGGCCTTGCCAGTCTGCCAGTTCTCCTTCCTGAGAGCTGGGCAGAGCTGCTCGAAGGGCTGCCCCAGTTTTCTAAAGGTACCTGTTACTTGGTGCTTAACCCAGCCAGTGAGACTTTCCCTTCCCCTGCGATGGTAACAGCTTTGTGTTTTAAAGGGAGTTCCTCAGGAAGGCAGGACAAAGCTGTAACCATGCCTCTGCGTGCTGGCAGGTCTTAAAGCATCTTAACACCATGGAAATACAGCAGGCTTGATTTTCTACTCTCTTCCTTTAGGATGAAAGAGCAACTTCAATGTTGTTGCTCTTGATTTTCCCTACTGCAAGTGAAAGATGGATCAGGCCCATCGGGTCAGCGTTCTGGCATCAGCCAAGCCTTTAAGTGAGGTTTGAAGGCTCATGGGGGTGATGTGATGTGAGTGCATAGAAATGCATCAAAGCCCAAAGTACTGTTGTTTGCTTGGAACTTCAGAGTCTTAGCTATTGACCCCTGGCCCTTCGTTCTGCCCTGAAGCTGCCTCTTCTCATGTGTACCCCAGAGCAGAAGTGTCCTGGAGCAGCCACTGCTCGCTCGCAGGGAGCTGCTGCTGCACCAAGTGTTGCTGAGGAGAGGAAGAGCTCAGGCTGTTCTTGTTCCCGCAGCTCCCTTCGAAGCCCAGCAGCCAGTCTCTGCGCGTCGGGAACTGGTCAGAAAGGAAGAGCCACCGCTTGCCGCGGCTGCCCAAGCGGCACAGTCACGATGACATGCTGCTGCTGGCTCAGCTCGGCATTCCCTCCTCCCCTTCCAGCCTCAACGAGGACAGCCTGAGTACCACGAGCGAGCTGCTGTCTACGCGGCGGGCCAGGAGGATCCCAAAGGTACTGGCAGGGTGATTGGGCTTATGCTGAGGATAGGTCACCTACTTGCACGAGCCTGCAAATGTCTTTCCAGCCTTCAGCCGTCACTGAAAGCTCCTTTCGTACCCTAAAGGAAAACTGATCTCAAACCAGAAACAGTAACTCTCAGGAGCCAAGCCATACTCCTTTTCTATACATACACCTGTACCGTGGAAATCCCTTCCCTAAAAGTGGGTAACTCTGCCCTGGTCCAAGAGCAGCAAACATCTGATTGCTCTCTTTGCACAGAGTTGATTTTAAGCCAATTCTGTTTTCCAGGCTTTTCTTTAAACTTTGTGGGCCAGAACATTGTTTTGTACCTAACTTTGGGATTTTGAATGGGTGATGTCCAAGCAACTATTATTTATAATATGCAGCAGCATCTGAAGGGTTTTGGGTTGTTTTTTTTCCTTTTAATTTGTTTACTTATCTCAGGAAAATAACTATTATTGGCCTAATATGTTTCCCTTTATTTAGCCACAGCTTCTGCCCCATCCTGATAACCCTGTTGCCTTGATGGATTTGAAGTACAAATTAACTTTTCATTTATCAAAATGAAAATCCCCAAGCCACCAAACAACAATAAAAAAATCCCAACAAACCTTTTCTAGTACGATAGTAACAGAGAGGGGGAGAACTGCCAATATATTTATTTTTGGCTTGTGAACAAAGACGATTTTCACTGCGTATTTAGCTCTTTCCTGTTCTTATTAAAGAGCATATTTTAAACTACATAGTTGTAAATACTGTGAGTAGAAAGAGAATTTTATGTTCCTGTCAATTAGTCTGAAATTCTATCTAAGCAGGAAACAAACAAAAAGGAGGAAATTAATCCTATGTCCTTAATAATTTCTATATTTTTACTTTCTTGGAATATACTATTTTACTGCACAAAGGAGCATACATCTGTGAAGGAAGTTAGAGTAGCTTACTACTTGGTTTTGAGTAAATCTTGGAAAGTTTGTTTGTTTGGCTGTTAGTTTTGTACGTAACTTTTTTTTTAAATTTATTTGACAGACATTCTCCTTATATGAAATTATGTTTTCAGCATAGGAATGTTTTCATAGTTCTATCATAATTATCTCATGATAATTTCTATTTTCTGAACAATCTAGCACCTAGAATCACCTATTACTGGAGAATCTCAGGTTTTTGCTGAGAAAAATGTTAGTTATTAGAGGGGAAAAACTCCAGTCTGAGAGTTGTTCTTTGCCACTCCGGATGACGCTTTGTGAAGCAATATCCAAATGCTTTAAACAGCTGTGCTTTGCTCACCGCAGTGCAGGCGTTATGAACTGAAGCATAGAAGGTTCCACCTCAACATGAGGAGGAAGTTCTTCCTTGGGAGAGTGACAGAGCCTGGCCCAGGCTGCCCAGAGAGGTTGTGGAGTCTCCTTCTCTGGAGACTTTCCAGACCTTCCTGGCTCTGTTCCTGTGTGGGCTGCCCTGGGTGACCCTGCTCTGGCAGGGGGGTTGGACTCCATGATCTCCAGAGCTCCCTTCCAAACCCTACCATTCTATGATTTTACCCCTGGTGAAGTAGCTCAAGCAGACAGTGCCAGGCAGCACAGCCAGGCGAGTGAAAAATCCCCACGAGGCCCCTGGTTCCTGATGTCTTGGCTGGTGCACACCCTGGAGCTGGGCAGGGTTTCATCCTGCTGGCTCTGCCATGGTGCTCTGCAGAGTCCCAGTAGGCAGCACATGGATACAAGCAGAGAAGCTCCAGCTGAGCCTTGCTGGTGGGTTGCAGGGGGCTCAGTCAGCACATAGAGGCAAAATCCCCAGTGCTGCTTCAGGCAGGAGAACAACCAAGGATTTTAACACTTGAAACTATCTGTTCTGGGCCTCTTCCTCTGTAGCAGGGTTCCATGAGTTTGGGCTCCAGTCTGTGCTCTGTTACTAACTTGCTACTGTGTCTACAGCAATCTGGTTTCTCTCGTGGAATTTATTTCTCTCTGCAAGCTGAGGTAAAACAGCTTTTGCAAATTGTATCTAGTTCTATTAATAAAGCTGCTATCAGATGAAACATACCACTCCTGACTCATAAAAATGCTATGATTAATTGAGCCATATTTATGACTTTCCAGAAGCTACAGTACTCTGTTTAATTATGAATTCTTAGTAATCCCAACCTCTTGTTGAAGGCACTAAACACAAGTTATGTCATTAATATTTTCCATCATCTCAGATTTTTTGGCTAGACAGTTATCATCTGCATTAGCCCTACTGAGGGAAGCCATAAAGATGATTATCAGTAGTTAAAATTCTGGCTACCCAGTGGTAGAAGCTAACTTCAAAACACTTTTTGTAGTGTTTTGTAGTGTAGCACCTCAAGTAAAGCAGAGAGACAGAGGAATGAGGAGGTGGAGTATAAGAGCTGCCTTTGAGTCCTCAGGCTGGTTGTGCTTTTATTGCAAACATCTACAACGGTTTTGAAAATGAGTTTTAGGTTTCTGAGTTATTTAATTGGGTTTTTTTTAAAATATATCTATAGGTAAAGGAGTGAGATTCAGAATAAGTGATTCAAACAAATGGGATTCAAAATAAGAGAGCTAAGAAATACACTTTGAGTAGTAGAGAATCAGCTGGCCTATCACCAATGGTCAAGTTCTTTGCTTAGATAGGTGAATTAAAAGCCTCCTGGCAGAAGAGTGTCTTACTGATTCCTTATTTTCTTATATTGCAGCTTGTCCAAAGAATCAATTCCATCTACAGTGCAAAAAGAGGAAAAAAACGACTGAAGAAACTTTCTATGTCTAATATTGAGACAGCATCACTGCGAGGTACGACACAGGCATCCCGTTTCATTGCATCCATTTGCATGTTACACGATTAACAGATTCCCTTCTTTCCTCCACATCTACTCTGGGCTCTCCTTTCTTTAGAATTTGCTTCTATGACCAATAATGCAAGAAGGAAAAATGGGGATGGGCTAAAAATAGATGTGATTCTCCAAAATTCACAGTTTTGATCTTGTAATTGACTCGTGCTTTGTCCTGACATGTGAATGTAACTCACAGTGGGCTTCAGACTGCTTCTGGAAAAGCAGGGGCCAAAAAGAAATTCAGGCCGTTTTTGTAGTCAGGGTGAAACAGAACTTGAAGGTGAGTACACTTCAGGAATACATCTTGTCATAAGGTTACTTCTGCATGTTACTTGGGCTGAGTTTGGTGAGTTCTGGTGATGGAGATTGTTGCTGAGACAAAGCTCAGAAGGCTTACTTTGACTTCTCAGCTGCATAACTTTTTTTTTCCCCAAACAAATTAGTCTGAAAAAGAAGTGGAAGGGTTACAATCTATTTTCCAAATGTCACACTCACCTCTGTAGCTTGGTATAGATGGGGCTTCAGTGCCACCAGTTGCTGTAATGGAGAATGAATGTTGCACTTTCATCAAAACAAAGCAAAATCAAAACTCAATCCAAGGCAAACACGATCTAAGGAGTTGTTCAAACTGTTTGTTTCAAGTTATTTTAAAGATGAAGAGAGAGCATACGTGGATCACAAGGCTCAGCGTGACAGATGTTTTTTCCCAGTTTTACTGCAGGAAACCAAGTTTATGTTTGCTTTGGTTTTGCATTAACTGATCCCTCTGTCTCTTCTGCAGATGAGAACAGCGAGAGTGAGAGTGACTCAGATGAAAGGTTTAAAGGTAGGGATCACCCTTCAATAACTTCTCATCAGCCACTGTCACAGGCCTTATCAAAGTACATTCTCCTGCTACTGCATGTTACTCCTCTCCATGGCCTGTGTTTTCATTGCTGGATGATGCCAACTCCATTATTGCAGAGCTCACAAAGTTTCCAACACAGGAGCATGAATGTGGAGAGCAAGGACAAAATGAGCTGTGAGGATCTGACAAGGATTTGGCAACCGTGTCATATAATGAAGAACAGGACCTTTGATAGATTTGCTTTGTCAGCCACTTTACAGATGCTGATGTTTTCCAGACTGACTACTGGGTGCAAACTTAGAGGGATGAGATTGGATAAATATGCTCTCTTCTTATTCCTACGCTGCATTAAGTGTTTACTGCTAACTGCTGATGGAGGAAAGATTCTGGGTCTGATCCAGTGTAGTGGTTCTTATACTCTTTTATAGGCCTGCGGTCTCCAAACTGTAGTAATTCCTTTATCAGTGCACAGCACCTTCACAAACTCTGCTTGAACCAGACCAGTGAATTTGTCCTTCATTTTCAAGATTCCTGATACACAGAGAGAACTATAAAAAAGTTGAAGGTAGCAACAGCATATTTTATTACTAAAAACCTATTGTGGTGTTAGTAAGTGAGGGAGGTAAAAAAAAAACCAAGTGTGGAGCTGTAGTTATAAGACAAGGGACAAGAATTTGTGTCTATCTACTGCAGATGTCACCTGCTTACTGGTAATTCAGAAAAATTTACTGGAAAAAATTGTGTTAGGGAAGAAGATTTGTTCCAGAGAGGTGGTGGTGGCAAGAGCACCCAAAACAGGCTGTAAGCAACATCGTGCAGCAACGTCTGGGCAAAGACTTACTGCTCCTTTGTGGGCAGGTACCAGCCCCAAAGCACTTTCAGTTCTATTTCTCTTTATGTCAAAAAATACAGGGGTTGCTTTTGCTCACAGCCCATGAGAGGAGACAGACAAGGCCTGGCCTCTCTCTTGTTGTTGGGAGGATATTCACTGGAAACTGGGCAGTTTTTCCCCCCTGTTGTTGTGGAATGGAGGATCTTCATTCTGATGGCTCCCTAACCAACTGACCCTGAGTGACCTTATATTGACATTGATGCTCTCAGGACATCCTGAGCCAAAGGTTCAGTCATCACGTGTAACATGACAGGACTCGCTGGGTCCCCATCTATTGGGGTGGGCTCTTTGTTTTCACCTCCTGCAAATATGAAGCACTGGCAGGGGAAAATTTGCACCTCATTCCTTTCCTTCCCCCTTTCCTGGAGGTCATTTCCATGGCTTGTATGGACTATGCCTGTGCTGTAGAGGGGAAAATAGACCTTCAGAGGTTCTTAGCATAAAGCTGTGCTACATAGAGACAATGACAGAACTGGTTTTCACTGATGAAAACCAGGCCCAAGTCAGTCCTGAGATGTGTCACCCTGGAGGCCCTAGTGCGTTTGCACACCCCTGTCAAGGCTTAGAATCTGGTCTTATGTACAAAGAAAAAGCAGACCTTTGGCAGGGTAACAGTTATGAACTGCAAATTATTGCAGTGACTTAGGGTTGCATCACTTCAGTACTTGGAGAGAGTTGTGATTTATGGGTGCAGTTAATGAGGGAGACTACAGTGTGAAGGTTTGCTTTGGAAAGGAGAACAGGCTTGGAATAATATGCTGAGGAATTGAAAGTCCTGTGTGAATGGCTGGGGCTTTACACGTACACATTACAGTCCAAGGTAACAATCTGTCTTTTTTTTTTCCTTTTATTTTTTTTAACATGCTAGCTCACACCCAGCGCCTGGTACACATCCAGTCCATGCTGAAGAGGGCTCCCAGTTATCGAACCCTGGAACTGGAGCTGATCGAATGGCAGGAACGGGAGTTGTTTGAGTATTTTGTGGTAGTATCACTGAAAAAGAAGCCTTCTAAAAACACTTACCTCCCAGAAGTGACATACCAGTTTCCCAAGGTAAAAGAAAAATTCTTACATACAGTTCATTCTAAGATCAAGAAAGTGAATAAATGGAAAAATTACTAGAAATATTTTGTTAATTTTTTTTCCATGGAGTTCATCATTCAGCTTTCATAATTGTTCCATGGCATTCTGTTGCAAAGTGAAGGGCATAGGGAAGGTGACTGAAAGCTTTCCCTGTTTACAAATCTATCTTTTCCAGTGCTGGAAAGTTTGGCCTGATGGTAGATGCTTTCAAGACTGTGTTTAAATTCAGTTTCTAAATATTTCACTTTTAACTCAATTTGACTATATTAGGATTTGTTCCAAAGCTCACTGAGTCAATGGAAAGACTTTTGCTGATCTGTGTCATTTCTCCTGTGCTTTTGCAGCAGAAAGGAATTTGAGTTGGGACTGTGTTTTAAGTGGCCATTGTGCAACAAGGGAGTTTCAGCAATTAAAAAAAAGTTTAAAAATCCCCAAAGAAACAAAATAAAAAACCCTCAGCAGTGATAATTCTTATTGTACTAGCATCTATAAGCCTGTTCTGGAGTCGTGCCTCACTCTGCGAAGCACAAATGAAGAACAAGGTGGTGGAGCCTTGCTCTTCAGAGCTCATTAGTAGCCCCCCCTCCCAAGAGGTGCCAGCAGTGACCAACTGCATCCCCTTTTCCCCCACAGCTGGAAAGACCAACCAAGCAAATGCGGGAAGCGGAGGAGCGTCTCAAGGCCATCCCTCAGTTCTGCTTTCCTGATGCCAAGGACTGGCTCCCTGTCTCTGAATACAACAGGTAAGCCCCCCGTGCTCCTCGGCTGCACAGAGCTGCTGGAGAGTTTCTGGAGCAGCTGCGGACTCGCTGATGCCCAATGGCGGAAGTGGCAGTTTGAGTCTCGGCCACTTCAGGCTCAAGCAGCTGTATTTAATTGTTTTGTTTTTTTTTAATAAAGTTCTGTATTATTTGTCTTCCCAATTCTGCCTGCTTCACAGACCTGTGTGGCTGAGGGGAAGACGTTTGAAGGTTCCTCTCAGCGCTAAACCCAAAAGCATAAATAGAAGTTCTTCATTAAAATAAAAGGACAGGTCTCTGCCCACCACCTGCCTTAGTCGTTTCCCCCAGAATGCTAGTCTAGCTGTACAGGACACATCTTCATTTACTTCAAAGAAGTGCTGTTCTGAGAACTTTCCTGGAGCCACGCTCTATGCTAGCTGAGGAACCCTATCTCCCTTCCCTCAGAGATGAATGACTACAGGAGAAGAGCAAGGGAAGGGAGAGCCAGCCTTGCATTTTCTTTTTCATCCAAAAGAAACCTTAAGAAATCCTTCTTTTTTTTTTGTTTTTTCCTCTTCCTTCCCCTCTGCATTGATGTGTCAGAACCTCTTGATCTGAAGGTGTAGTAGTAGAACAGACAGAAGGGATAGAATCACAGAATGTTTTGCGTTCAAAGTGACCTTTAAAGATCATCTAGTCCAACCCCCTGAAGTGATCCATGACATCTTAACTAGATCAGGTTGCTCAGAGCCCTCTCCAACCCAGATTTGAATGCTTCCAGGGATGGGTCTTATACCACCTCTCTGGCTTTTTAAGATTTACAGTCCAAAATTTGTGTACATAAAGCAAGAGCTTTTCAGTGTGTCTAGGGGTACTTGAAACCATGACAAGGAACTAGCATTCGCCTGCAGGAATTACTGTAGCCAAAAATACCTATGGAACTTGTTACTGGCTTATGTGTGGCACATGCAACATAACCATGTTATACTCAGTGGTTCTTGGCTGTATTATTCAATACATGGAAGCATCTGAATAATGTTATTCAAAACACTGCAGGAGAAATGGACAACTGTGTGGGCAGCAGTGGTATGAGAAGCCCACAGCCCTGCTTATGCAGCATTTCACCTCTGCTGCTCTCCCAGACAGACCTTTCGTGAGCCCATCTTTGCGAAACAAGATACCCCTCCCATAAGTAGCTATAATTATATAATTATATAAGCCCTGGCATCCCATCACAAACTAAAAAGTGTTTTTTATAATGCCATTTAAAACTTGTAAAGCAGTCAGGAATGTTTCTCTCTCCAGGCACAAATTCACAGACACTTCCTTTTACCTGTGCTGTGATTACAGCTTTAAACTGTTGGTTTACTTTTCTGTCACAAATGGTATGTAACTCAGATGGGTATATAAAATGAGCTGGAATTTGGAAATCTGTGTGGTTTCTGGATTATGAAATGATTTATCTCCTCTGAGAGTCTGAAGTTCTCTCTTAAAGACCAAAGCACAGTCCAAAGACAGGATCTGACTAAAAGGTGGGGGAGATACAGCATTTGAATACTGCCCTCAAAATCTGGTTCTTCTGTTCCTTCTGCAGTACAACGAGACTGCCAAGGCATGGAAATTCAACCCCCATTTCTTATAGCTGAGTTGTCCACAACCATATAGATATTTTTTCTCTACTACTGAACGAATTTGGCCACAGAGTATATCCAGATGATGGGCAGAGGGAGAGAAGCCCCTCTGTTGGGTAGAATCTCTCACTGGAGAAGGCAGTAGCCCTTTCTAAATCATCTGCCTTGTAGCTACACTGTAACGCTGATAGTAAGATCTGGGCAATTTATTTTCTTCTAGTGAGACCTTCTCTTTCATGCTGACTGGGGAAGATGGGAGCAGGAGGTTTGGTTATTGCAGGAGGCTGTTGGTAAGTACGGCACCTTCACCTCAAAATGCAGAATTCTGTTAAAAAATATCTCAAAACTATCATCTGAGCTTTGAGGGCATCTCTCCTGGTTTTAAGAGAAATGGGAGGTACTCACTCTGACATTAGGAAATATAAGGAGCTCAAGTAAAACAAAAATTTGTAATGGCTGTGTCAATCCAGTAGATCCTGAGTCTTGTGGGAAATTCATAAGAATGTGGAAAGTTTCTTGTGTGAGCACTTACTTTTAAAATGCTTTATATTACGTGCTTTCAGGCGGAATCAGAAACACTACAACACTGCAAACCAAGGCAAATGCGGTATTTCTAAACATTTGTGAGTAATGTTTATCTCTTGGATAGCTGCTTACATCTCCAAAGTTCTCTGCCAGCACTGCCTGATCAGTCTGCAGCAGGTCTGTGCTGTAGGTAAATAAACCACCCTGTCGAGTAGGAGCCAGCCATGGTGGAGAATGTGCCACCATCACCATTTGCTCAGGACCACGAGATAAGCTGATGCCTGTACTGGAAAGTCTTGGTTCTCGGGCTCTTATTCAGTGCTCATGATGGGACATGGCAGGGGAGAGAGGAAAGAGCACAAAGCCTTGGAAAGTGTATCAAAGCAGGTGAAGCACACCACAAAGGAGGATTTCTCTGTCCATTCTGGGGACTTGACTGGATGGCAGCAAAGCATAAAGCCGGTGCCTGTTCCTGCACCAGCCTGTGCTCACCAGCTCTTGGATAGGGTTGGAGCTGGTGCAAGTGACTAGGTGGGGCCCCGTGGCTCCTGTACTGTTCACATCACAGTTGTCTACGCTTGGCTGGAGAGCTTATGTGGGTACTGGATGCTGCAGGAACCTTGTGTGTACCCTGTGCAAAATGTACCTCTGCAGCAGCATTGCAGGCTTGTAACTACAAGCCCCCTGTCTAAGAGGAAGGGACGCTGGCACCTTTTCCCTTCCTTCCCTCTTGGGCAGGAATTCCCATCTTTCCAAGCAGGGAGCACCTGCAGAACAACTGGTTGTCATCAGAACTGCACCCTCCACCCTGCCTGCTGCCTGCCCTTACCCTGCTCTTTGTCGATGGGAAAGCTCCTTGTCGTGCAGGCAGCAGATGTTCTGTCTGGGAGGTATTGCTGTGTGTGGTTCCTCTATTTGTAAGAAGTTTTGTTTAAAATAACATAACAGAAAACTTGTTTATCAATTTTGTGGGCTGTGTTAGCATCGCAGAGGTAGCATCACAGAGACTTGCTTGCTCTGTATAAGACAGTGTCTTAAGTGTGGGCCACGGCAAGGTTTATATGTGGAGAGAAAATGTCAGTGGAGGCTTGTGTTGCAGTAATTCTAGGGCTGGTCAGAGAGAAATAAATGGAGCACCTAGAAGGTATCCTTCTTGCTGTAAATAAGCATAACATGTAAGGCAGCACTACAGTTACTTTTTTATGTGTTGTTATTTAATAGGATAATAAGGTCTATGTGGGGAAAAAAAAACCCTCACAAAATGCTGGCTAGAATTAAATTAGGGAATGTTTTCACTCTGCCAGGTAAAGGTGGTTTAAGACTTTTATATTTCTGGGAACGTTAGCGAGTTTGGATTTGCTCACAGAACTTATATTTGTGAAATGCAAAACACTTGATCCTGGACCAGGCTGAGACTGAAATCATTACGATCAAAACGATAAATACGCAGGAATGTTGAATTAATTTGTCAGTGCAGCATTAACACAGGGGTTTTTTTTACTCACTTAAAGCTCAGTGAAATCCACTTTCAGTCAGTGCAGAAGGTAGGTGAGCATAGCAGGAAATACTGGGAACAGAATTAAATCGGTGCTGCACACTTTTGTATAAATGGTGTTTTGAGACAGCATTGGAGAGTGGTTTTATCCTCCATTGGCGGTGGCAAAAATTAGTCAACCAGATAGCAAAAAAAAAAATTTTAACAAGGGAAAAATAAGTACTGTCTTGCTTGACCTATCTAATAATAATAAAGCCAGTTATAAAGCTGACGGCCGCTACCCTGAGGGATCACTTAATTCATAACGTTTCATCTGGTGCCAAAAGCTGACACGCAGAACTTGCCATGGCTCATCTCACTGGTACACCCTACCCAGCAGAGGAAGGTGTAGTGACACCACTGTCCTTTACCAGCTAGTCCCTGTCGGGCAAGTTCCCAACCCACAAGTTCTGTCACTCAGGAGCAACATACAGTTTTTGGCCAACATTGCATAAGAGAAAGGTGAGGCCATACTGTGTAATACAGAACCACAAGGAAACCCTGAAATATTATAAACCGCTCTGCTCCCAGGCAAGCCAACTGCTGTGAGGCGAATTCCTTAGACAATATTCCCCAGCTGCCCTGGCAAGGGATGCTTTTGTAATACCCGGTGAGAGGTGTCTCTCAGCTTCAAGAGCATTTGACAGTCCTCGGCCTCAGGGTCCATGACTGACTGGCCCAGCCAGCCTGAGCCCGTGAGGATGGCTGTGTCTTCTGCGGAGCCTGGTATTCCAATTCCTTTGTCTGTGAAACAGCTACATTTTTTCGGCCTTATTCTCCTTTGGCATGTTGTGATATGAACAAACTGCTCCACTTTTTCTTCTTTGCCTTCAGATTTCAGATTCTTCCAGATCCCCTTTTTGTGGAGTGTGTGCTAAAACCCTGCCAACACTACCCCAAGGGATACAGTGACAATTCTCTTCCGTTTGTACTACAAATCCTGTACAGTATCCTCTTTAAATTTATTTATATTGTTTTGTTTCATTCTGGAACAGGATTAGAATGGAATGTAACCTATTATACCACAGCAGACAGTCTGCACTTCCACCCACAGCATGAAGTTTTCCAGTTACATCTTGATGCCTCCAAGGCAGTCATGTAACAGCTATCCTAGTGACTTGGTGTGACAAGTATGCACTTTGATAGAAAAGAAAATGGGCTAATATATAGTAGAGATATTAATTCTCACTTCAAGGCCATTTTACTGCAAATAAGGAATTTTTCTTTAATAACTCAGATGAATCTTCCATCTAATTGCTGGGCTCTTTTCTAGAGCTGCCTTTTGGCTGTGGCTCTGAGAGACACACAGCAGCAGCAGAGATGATTTGAGCAGTGCCTGCTGAGGGCTTGGCCTCACCCAGCTGGTCACAGCCCTTTCCAGTGGACCTTACGATGCCTCCAGTGCTATGTACTGGGTTGGGCAGAAGGCAGAACGGGAGCACAGGGACAGAAGGAGCACCCAGTGCGGAGGAACAGGGGTGAAGCTGCTGTAATCTGAGTGTATTTTGTAAAATACAGATTTTTAATTTGGTTTAGTGTGTAATTTCAGTTTACTAATTACCTTTCTAAAGGATGCAACTGAAGTCTTAGCTGTCCTCTGTCCATGCAACTCCATAAGCTTGTGCCCAGTAAGAGCACAGTGGATATACAATGGTTACAGTGGTGAAAGCAGGGACCTTCTCAGTGAGTTTTTGCTGACAGAGCCGCAGCTGCAAAACCCACCAGTACTGGAAAATCTTAAAAGTTTCCTTACTGTGAGGTCATGAATGGTCTGTGCAGCCTAGGAAAAGGTGTAGACAGCCCGAGAGACACCAGGCCTGTACCTCTGGGAGATGCTTGGATCCAGTGCAGCATCTCATCAGCTTGGTCTGTCAGTGGCCTTAGGGCTGCCCCTTCCCCAGCGACAGTCACGCCACATGAGCTTCTGTTTTGTGGGATGCCCAAGCATCTTGGGCTTTACTGCCATTGAGGTGCTGCAGATGCTGAGAGGTGCTAGTTCTAGCTATTGGGGTGAACTGGAGTGTAAGGTACTGCATCCTCAAAACAACATTCTGCAGTTTGTTGCCACTGCTGGCAGCTGGCCCGTGGGAACAGTAGGAGATTTAGGAGTGTTGGCATTTTAGATAACCAGAGGGTCTACCCCTTTCAAGGTTGAAAACTATTTACTCGACTCTGCACCTGAAATGTTTATACACCAATGCACACAGCATGGGGAATAAACAGGAGGAGTTAGAAATCCATGTGCGGACACGGGGTTATGACCTGGTGGCAATCACAGAGACATGCTGGGACAGCTCACGTGACTGGAACGTGGTCATGGATGGCTATGCCCTTTTCAGGAAAGACAGGTCATCAAGGCGAGGTGGTGGAGTTGCTCTCTGTGTGAGGGAGCAACTGGAATGTCTACAGTTCTGTCCAGGGGCGGATGAGGGGCAAGTTGAGAGTCTGTGGGTGCGAATGAAGGGACAGGCTGGCATGGGTGATACAGTTGTGGGTGTCTATTACAGGCCACCTGAGCAGGATCAGGAAGCTGAGGAGGCCTTCTACAGGCAGCTAACAGCAGCCTCGCAATCTCAGAACCTGGTTCTCATGGGGGACTTTAACTATCCAGGCATTTGCTGGAAAGGCTATTCAGCCAGCCAGCCACCGTCCAGGAGGTTCCTCCAGTGCGTTGATGATAACTTCTTGATGCAAATGGTGGAGGAGCCAACTAGGAGGAGAGCAATGCTGGATCTTCTTATCACCAACAAGGAGGGGCTGGTTGAAGCAGTGAGGGTTGAGGGCAGCCTTGGCCTTAGTGATCATGAGATGGTGGAGTTCATGATCTTGTCTGGCAGGAACAGGATGTCAAGTAGGACCAAAACTCTGGATTTCAGGAGGGCCGACTTTGGCCTTTTCAGAAAATTGCTGGGTGAAATCTCATGGGACAGGTTACTAGAGGGCAGAGGGGCTAATGATAGTTGATTAATATTTAAGGACCTCTTCTTCCAAGCTCAGGGCCAGTGCATCCCAGCAGGTGGGAGATCGAGAAAGAGAGCCAGGAGACCTGCATGGTTAAGTAAGGAACTACAGAGTAGACTTAAGAGGAAGAAGAGGGTCTACAGCTCATGGAAAGAGGGGCTGGCTGCCTGGGTGGAGTATAAGACTGTTGTTAGAGAATGTAGAGAGGCAACTAGGAAGGCTAAGGCCTTGCTGGAACTCAACGTTGCAAGGGAGGTCAAGGGTAACAAAAAGGGCTTCTTCAAATATATTGCAGGAAAAGCTAAGGCTAGAGGCAATGTAGGCCCTCTGCTGAATGAGGCAGGTGCCCTGGTGACAGATGACACAAAAAAGGCAGAGTTATTAAATGCCTTCTTTGTCCCTGTCTATACTGCTGAAGACTGTCCTCAAGAGCTCCTGGCACCTGAGGCACCAGAGGATAGCATGACTAAGGACTCTTACCTGGTTGATGAGGACTGGGTTAAAGAACAGCTGAATAATCTGGACATCCATAAGTCCATGGGTCCTGACGGCATACATCCATGGGTGCTGAGGGAGCTGGCACAGGTCATTGCCAGACCACTCTCCATTATCTATAGTAAGTCATGGCACACAGGAGAGGTGCCTGGGGACTGGAGGAGGACAAACATCACCCCAATCTTCAAAAGGGGCAAGAAGGAGGACCCTGGTAACTATAGACTGGTCAGCCTCACCTCCATCCCTGGAAAGATAATGGAACAACTTATCCTTGACACTATCCTTAGCCATGTCAAGGACAAGAGGGTCATCGGGAGCAATCAACACGGTTTTATCAAGGGGAGGTCATGTTTGACCAACCTGATAACCTTTTATGAGGACATAACCAGGTGGATAGATGATGGTAGAGCAGTGGATATGGTTTTTCTTGATTTCTCTAAGGCATTTGACACTGTCTCCCACAGCATCCTTCTTGCTAAACTGAGACAGTGTGGTCTGATTGATCAGGTAGTGAGGTGGATTGGGAATTGGTTGAAAGAAAGAAGCCAGAGAACTGTGGTCAATGGGATGGAGTCCAGCTGGAGGCCTGTAACCAGTGGGGTTCCACAGGGGTCGGTGCTGGGACCGGTTCTGTTTAACCTGTTCATCAGTGACCTGGATGAGGGCACGGAGAGCACTGTCAGCAAGTTTGCTGGTGATACCAAGCTGGGTCGAGTGTCTGACACCCCAGCAGGCTGTGCTGCCATTCAGTGAGACCTGGACAGGCTGGAGGGTTGGACAGGAAGAAATTTGATGAAATTCAACAAGGGCAAGTACAGAGTCCTGCACCTGGGAAAGAACAACCCCAGGTATCAGTATAGGTTGGGGACTGAGCTGTTGGAAGTCAGTGAAGGGGAAAAGGACCTGGGGGTCCTGGTTGATGGGAGGCTGACCATGAGCCAGCAGTGTGCTCTTGTGGCCAAGAGGGCCAATGCCATCCTGGGGTGTATTAGAAGGGGTGTAGGTTGAGAGAGGTTCTCCTGCCTCTCTACTCTGCCTGGTGAGGCCACATCTGGAATGCTGTGTCCAGTTCTGGGCCCCCCAGTTTAAGAAGGACATGGAACTGCTGGAGAGGGTCCAGCACAGGGCTACAAAGATGATTAAGGGAGTGGAACATCTCTCTTATGAGGATAGACTGAAGGAGCTGGGGCTTTTTAGCTTAGAGAAAAGAAGACTAAGGGGTGATTTAATCAATGTTTATAAATATATGAAGGGTGAGTGCCGGGAAGATGGAGCCTGGCTCTTCTCGGTGATGCCCAACGATAGGACAAGGGGTAATGGGTTGAAGCTGAGGCACAGGAAGTTTCATGTAAACATAAGGAAAATTTTTTTCACAGTGAGAGTGACGGAACACTGGAACAGGCTGCCCGGGGGGGTTGTGGAGTCTCCCTCTCTGGAGATATTCAGAACCCGCCTGGACGCGTTCCTGTGTGACCTGGTCTAGGTGATCCTGCGCTGACAAGGGGGTTGGACTAGATGATCTCTTGAGGTCCCTTCCAGCCCTTGACATTCTATGATTCTATGAGATGCATATTCTGTGATACAGACACCGGAGACAGACCTGGATCTCAGAGCAGGAAGCCTGACAACACCAGGATTTCTTAGCTGGTAACTTTGTACTTACAGAAATAAGATGAAAGTTTTCAGGGCCTGTTTCACCCTATCCTACCTCTCTCTATCTTCTCACATGAAAAATGCTCCTCCAGCACTTTTCTAGGCTAAGATAATCCACCCCCAGGAGTCAGTGGAGAGGCAGGTGCCTGAACATGAAGTGTGTACTTTAAAACACAAAGCCCAGTCATCAGGTGGGACTAGCTCATCCTGCATTTGCTGGAGCAGGAGAAGGGGTTTTTTTACACTGTGAAAGCAACTTTTGTGGGATGCATCTAATGTTTATGGAGCGGAAAAAACCTCTCTGGAAAACCTCTCTGTCCACTTGCCACCTTCCTTCCATCCTGCTCTTCCCCAAGTACTTTTGACATCCCTGTGCACACTGGGTGCTCTGGCATTAAAAGTTCACCTTTCACATATACCACAAAGACTTTAAGACAAGCTTTTGGATTTAAAACACCCACAGTTTTCTCATGGTCTGAATTTAGATTGGCCCTAACGAGGAATCAAGAGCTGCCACAGAAGCTGGCTTGTGACTGATGTAGTCATTTTGGACTCCCAACATGGAGTTGTTCCGATTGCTAACACCATTAAGGAACATCTCTGTTTCTGGATATGTGGGCTTGCTGGTGAGGCTAGGGCTTCTGTGGCCATGAGGATGTCATTGCATTAGGCTTAAGAGAGTGATGATCCCATCTGATGCAATAACCTGATGTCTGCAAACCTACTTTTCAGTCACTCTATTTGTAGGTCTGTTGTTGTTTAAATTAAGCCAGCAGAAAAACAAGCAGACTTCCCTAGGAGGAGCCTTGCTGGGTTTTCAGTATCTCTCTCTCTGAAACTGCCAAGCCTTATCTAATGTATGCAGAAATATATTAGTGGGAGTCATCTTCTCTATCTTCTTGATGTTATCCTTTCAAACTATATACCCCATTAGCTTGTGTGTGGCTCTAATATAACTGAGGGGGAGAAATGTGCTTGGAGGTTATTCAGGAATACCATGTTTCCTTGTTTAAAGTTTGGCTGGAATCTGCATCTTTTATTGTTCCAAGATAAAGGCAGCCCTAGAGCCAGGTATGAGTAAGGTAGTGTCCTTTCCACTCTTCTGCAGAAGGGAATAAACATTACATAATGTGTGTGGGAAAATGGCATTTGCATTGTCATTTAGAGTTAAATATTTTTATGTGCTGTATCTGTTACATGATCCTAGCCTTAATTACAGCTAATTGCAATTGAAGTATATATAGTTCTGGTCAAAAGGGGGGAGCCCAGGATGTTGGAGGTTTATGCATGTGCTTCACAAAGGCTGCTTCCTTCAGACGACTCGGCTGCTGCTGTGCATTTCTGACAGTGCTTTTTCACCTGGCCTAGGGGCAGCTCTTTGCTTTTTCGAAGTAATGCTCTGGAGAATCATTTAGAAGATCTTGGGTGAGATGTCCTGCCCCGTTTTGGGGGAGGAAGGAGCACAGCCCTTGTGGAGTTTCCAGGTTGATGCTAGTCTGTTTATTACTGCACGCCTGCTTCTTGGAGATGGCAGGTAGGATTGTGGTACATGTTGCTCTTTCTTGCTACAAGGGGAAAAAATGTTGTGTTTGGTCCCCACTGCTTTGGTTCCTCTGATGGCAGCATGCTGGGGCCAGCATTCCCCAGTTATTTCTGGGGCTGTGAAACCAGGAGCTTTCCGGACACCTTGCAGCCTCCCCAGTAACTTAAAAACTCCAAACCACCGAGCTATGCGTCTGAATGGCTGGTGAGCATGCAGCGTGCAGGGACAGCCGGCCTTGCTTTGCAAGCAGGCACGTGCAGTCTGTGAGAGACTCTCGGCACGATGCCAGACTGGGAGGAGATCTCTAAAGACTCCCTTAGATTTCAAGCACATGAGCAGGGAAGGTGTGCTCTGGAAGAGAAAAATGGCAGGCTTATTTTTTGGAGCAAAAGCCTCCTATTTCTCCTGCCAAAGCAGACTTTGGAGCAGGCTTTAGTCAGTAAACTTCAGATTAAACTCACTATGAAAAAGACTGTCTGAGCCACATGCAGACCAGCCCTGATGCAGATCTCAGGCCCTCCATCTCGTAGCCAAATTCTTGTCAGTTTATGTTCATCCTCTTGGGAAACTGCCTTGTTATCAACAAAATTGATTAACGTTTTCATTTGTGATACTGGACTAAGGCTGAAAATATCCTGGTCTCCCAGAAAACAAATTGAAAACAAATCAAACCCAAAACATCATCACTCTTCTTCCAGGAGGAATGCAGTGCATCAAGGCAGAGTCACTCAGATGCCTCTCAGCTCTGCTACTTTACCACACAGCTTCTCTGAGCTGGATCTGTTCTTCTTGTGGAAGAGTGAGCCTCAGAGAATGTGACCCCGAGGCTTTGTAGCTGCCTTGTAGAGCACAGACTGCAACTTGGAAACACTGTCTTCTGGGAAGAGAGGAGGTTAAACCACCACTGTTGGTCAGACCCAGTGCCCGAGTCTCCCCTGGTGAGGAAAGACGAGTTCAGGCAGAGAAGGGAAGTGTCATGCCCCATACAATGTTTTTCTGGGAAAGAAGCAGATGCTGGTGAGGCCACACCTTGAGTACTGGGCCCCTCACCACAAGAAAGACATTGAGCTGCTGGAGCAAGTTCAGAGAAGGGCAGCCAGGCTGGTGAAGGGTCTGCAGAGCAAGTCCTGTGAGGAGTGGCTGAGGGATCTGAGATTGTTTGGTTTGGAGAAGAGGAGACTGAAGGGAGACTCTGTTGATCTCTACAACTACCTGGAAGGAGGTTGTAGTGAGGTGGGTGCAGCCTCTTCTCCCTCGTAGTGACAGGACTAGAGGAAATGGCCTGAAGTTGCACCAGGGGAGGTTTAGATTACATATTAGGAAGAATCTCTTTACTGAAAAAGCAGAGAGGCGCTGGAATGGGTTGCCCAGGGAGGTGGTGGAGTCACCATCTCTGGAGGGGTTCAGAAAACCTGTAGATGAGGCACTTCAGGATGTGCTCTAGTGGGATTGGGAGGTGGGGTTTGTGTGGGTTTGTGGTTGGGTTTGTTTTTTTGTGTTGTTTTTTGTTTGTTCTTTTGTTGTTGTTGTTGAGGGCAGGACGTGGTGATCTTGGAGGTCTTTTCCAACCGGGACAGTCCTATGATTCTGTAAAGCACAATGAGCAGGTTCCAGCTTTGAGGTGTAAACTGATGTCTGAGAGTGGAGGTGATGTGAAGAGTTGCCAGTATTAGAAATTTGAGAAGTCCTGCCGTTCTGAATGACTCTGCCTGAGGCTTTTGCTTACTGCCTTTCATAGATGATTTGTATGAATCCGGGAGGCTGTGCTGTTTGCAGGAAGAAGTCTCTGCGATACCAGAAAGGGGTGTTCTGTGTGATTAGTGCAAGGAGGGAAGAATCCCTGCGCTCAGAGACGTGGAGCCTCTAAGGCATTTGAAAGCAATGCTATTTCATAAAGCGCTGAGCAGTTATTGTTTCTGGTCTTATAGATGACCCAGGAATGTGATGTTTTTACTGGCACTCAGTGAGACAGCTCTCGGCTGGGAGCTATCCAGGGCTCCTGGCACGGCTTCGGCATTCCTGCACATTTGACACAATGATTTTAACCAAAATCCCACATGCTTGATATAATCACTCTGTGCCTTTAGAAAGTTTTATACCTAATATGGACAAAAAGAGCTCTGCTTTTTCAGAGATGTGACGTGTAGTGAGCAGGTTTGGATCCAGAAATAGACTCATCTGTATTCACTTAGCTTTGGTATTTTTTTGTGGTCTTTTATTATAACAGGCAGGCACCTGCTGACTGTCCAAGTCTAGATTGCAATATTCAGATTTTAAAAGCACAGCCACCCCTCAGTTTTTCTTGCTTGACATCTCTGTGGCAGGTGAAAGTCAAATGCACCGTGGGGAAGTTAATCACTGTATCAGCAGAGTCTAATGCTGAGACAAAGATGAATATATATCAGCCTTCCATGTGGATACAGAGAAGATGGTCAGGCCCTTGGGGTAAATGTGCAGGTGGGCAGAAGCTGGTGGGTACAGACCCTGTTTGCTGCTGGGGTACTGGGGTTTACTGGTCTACCTGCAGCCGCTCTGTGCCATGATGGACAAGGCAGCACCTGGACTTCCTTGCGTTCTCTCTTGGAACCATATGTGACTGCAGCTGAAGTCAACAAGCTGCCGTGTTAAAATAACAGCCCCTAGGAAGGATGTGCCTGCTGGTCTGGAGAAAATCAGTTGCAACTACACTAAACTGGAATTATGCATCACAGCTTATTGAAAATGCAGTGGGAATAATGAATGCAGTGGGAAGCTGCTGTGCAGGAGTGTCACTGCTGTCTGCTCGTGTTGTGCACATGCAGGAGGCAGGCAGAACAGCTCTGCCCTGAGGACCTTGCTAGTGAGGCTGGTTTGGATAATGTGCTCAGCATTGGCCTAATTCTACCTCTTTTCCAGTCAAGAAGCTGAATACCCCTCCTTCACACACAGTGCTGATGGGCCTTTCCCCCAGGGGTACAGTCAGGGCTGTAGTCCCGTGAGGGAACACACATCAGTCACCCCAGATTAAACCTTTTTCTTCAATAGGATGCTGATAGAGGATGGTCTTCATAGGGTTGTGGGGTTTTGGTGGGGGGGGGGAGTGGTAGGGAGGATGTGCATCATTGATTCACACTTTCCACTGTTAAAGAGTTTGATATTTCTTCGTGCGTTAATCTGAGAAAGTGAATGATTTAGCTCGTGCAGCTTGCCTTTGTTTAAGTCTATCAGCTTGCTTTCTGTAAATTCAGCTCTCTTTGAACTTCACAGAGTGAGTGGGGAACTAAAGCCATCATAACCTCCCCTAGCATTGTAGCGCTCCTCTCTCAGGGTGGCCTCACTCCTTGCGCTGCAGCAGGAGCAGAGGACAATGATAGCACAGGCATGAGTTACAGTCGTAGTTAAATGTGCTTTATGGCTGCAAGATGGAGCGATACTGGAGTCCAGCTCCAATGCACTGGTGATTTCCAAAGTGGATAAGCACTACTTATGCTTTTTAGTTTCCTGTCATATGGGAGGAATGCCATGCTTTTCCAAAAGCAGCTCTTTTGACAGAGAAATGCAGAGTGAAAGATGTCACATGATGTCCAACTGTGTGAACAGAGAGAGAGAAGTGTATTTCCTTATGACTCCAAATTAATGTCATTTCCATCTCCTTTTTACTGTTATCAGCCAAGTGGAAAAGGCCCACGCCTACCTGAAGTTTACTGTGTCATCAGCCGGCTCGGATGCTTTGACTTATTTTCCAAGGTAAGATGATTTATTTATTTTTTTCTCCACTATTACTTTTTAATGTTATTGTTCACTGTGATACTTCCGCAGTGATGAACCAGACGTAGAAGAATTTCTTCCTCTGATGGGAGATAACTGTATTTTACAGTTGCTGTTTTGGATATTCCATCCCTATTATTTGGTTCATCAAAGAATGTCTTATTGCTTTGGTGACTGAGGCAGAACTTGATTCAAAAAACATCTGGGTGTCTGTATGATCTGGCTGACTGAAGTTTTTTCCATTGTTTTCTGAAGCTGTTCTGTGCTGAGCTGTAATTCTTGGCATCTGCAATTTGAATGATGGACCAGTACCACTTTTACTCCAATACCCTGTGGAATGATGAGGTTAAGAAAAAAGACTATTTGATGAGTGAATTCTATCTGCTTAACTCTATTGACATGCTTTTTTTATCCTAGGAGGCTAGGAAAGCATGGATAAACTTTTATTTGTCTTCCACATTAATGATTCCAAAGCTGCACTGTATGCTGATGTGGTTTACCTAGGTCATACCTTCCATGACATCTGAGTTTTGAGACAATGAGCAGGGCATTGCCGCTAAACTGAGGGGTTGAATAGCCATAGAAACAGCTGCTAATCAGCTCCAGAGACACAAGCATTCTTCTTTTGTAAGACAAAAAGTTATTAAAATTAACTATTAATAACATTTCTGATTGATTAACATTTCCAAATATCTCTCTAGCTGCCAATTTAGGGCCTCCTAGTCCTCTGAGAGCATGCCTTGCAAAATCTAGTGAGCATCTCAGAGTATTGTATGGGATTTGCTGGTGATCTGTGGAGAACGACGACATGTCTCATGTCAAATGACTGCCTTCCTCTTTTCAGTTTTGATACAGTGTTCATAGAAGTGTGAGTGATGAAAGACCATGAGATATCAAACCTTGGCTATTATTTATCAGAAAAGGAAAAGGAGTTCTCTGTTTTAATGTGTTAATTATCCTGTTTCTGATAGCCTGCATTATTTTCATCTTCTTCAAAGCCTTTTATACTCACTGTTGTAATACCTACTGCTAAGACAGACTTGAGAACCATAGGTATCTTTACTTCCAGACAGTTCATTGGATCATGGTTTCAACAGATGTCTTTGACCATTTTGTCTCCTGAGATGTCTGTTCAACTTTTATTCAGTTTAAATGCTCCGTTTTATTTGTTGTGAAGGTTGGTGGGACACACACACGGCCCCCAACTCCAGCAACGTAAAGCATCCAATAGTGACTGCAGGAAAAGGAGAGATGTGTTGAACACGTCCCCACTGCCTGTTGTCAGTGTGCAGGAGCACTAGGGGATCTGGAGCACAGCCTTGCCTCAGTGCTACTTCCCATTTGGGTAGCTGCTTTTCTTTGGTGGGGATAGTTGTTGTGCTGCAAATTACATTAAGAATGAAATTCATATCTTCATTTATCATTACCTGCTGTTTCCATGGACTGGAATGCAAACTATGGGGGTCAGCTTTGCTTTGATTATGTCTTTACTATGTTGCAAGGAGAAAGGGGAAACTGTGCACCAGTGGATGCCTCTGTTGGCACTTGCTATCACTAGCTGTTGTTGTAAGTCACCAGCTTGTGCTTAATTGTCTTTTAATGTTCTGTTTCAGTGAAAAGCGTTTCCAAGAGAAACAAGGGAAAATGTCTGGCTCAGACCCACTAACTTTTGTATGGCCTTTTGCTTTTGAGTGATGGTTAAAAGGTCACCATTTCGGGTCAAACCACTAGCTGCTTTGAAGCTTGCTTTCTTGGCGTCTTTAGGTTTATCATCTATATGGTCTGTCTAATGTGGGAAAACTTAGCTGTGATCTAAGTTATGTTGGCCCATGTGACCAAAGAGAGAAGAAAATAATAGTCCTCTCTATCTGTAAGAAGTTCCATCTGCATATTTCAAAACTAGATTGCCTGCTCTGTAGCATGTCAAGCAGCACGTGACCTTAATGCAGGGACCTAGTGGAAAGAGCTGGGCATGCTTCATGAGGCTGCTTGTGACTGGCTCCAGCTCAGCACAGGCTGCGCTGTGACTGCTGCTGCTGTGGCCAGGGCTCTTCCAGGACCTCTTTCCTGGTGGACTTCTGCTGCTGTCATAGTGTGACAGTGTTGCTTTTCTTGCTGGTCTGGCTTTTTCCTGCTCTCTCAGTTGCAATGGAAGAGATGCCCAGGGCAGAAGGAAGCGATTCTCTGTAACAAAGTTTTCAAGAGGTACCACTGAGACGTGATTCTGACCTGCTCTGTGATCCTGGAATTTGTCTTGATCTTCATCTCCCTCAGCTCACCTTGCTGTTCAGGCAAAATCCCTGCAATATACATCCTTTTTGCCATACTGAATCTTCTTTCTCGTTTCCAGACTTGCTAGTTCTTCCTTGTCACTGTGTTAACCGCATTCACAAACAGGCTTCATTTTGTAACAGGAAAAGGTATCATTTGTACAGTATGATTGAACCCCGTGGCTTTAACAGTAGTGAAGAAATGCATGGCAGAGGAGAATTAAACTTGGGTCTGCCATGTGTGGAGAAACATGTGGGTCAGAAGATGCTTTGAAAGGGTATGTGATCCTGACATGTTCTGTATCTTTCTTCTGTCTTACTAATGGATCAGATCCTGGATGAGGTTGAAAGGAGAAGGGGAATATCTTCTGCCTTGGTTTATCCATTTATGAGGAGTCTGATGGAATCTCCTTTTCCTGCACCTGGAAAAACAATCAAAGTCAAAACCTTTCTGCCTGGAGCTGGAAATGAGGTAAAAAGCAACTGCAAACATTAAAAGTCAAAGCTTTCCCCCTCACCACTCCAATATCAAACAGCAGAAGGAAGACAGGAGGCACGGGGACACTGCAAGGGGTGTGAAGCAGCACACATCAAAGTGCAGGACCCGTGCCAGTGTTGATATGCTAAGGCTAGTTCCCAGTGATGATCATAAGCCAATTTATTGTTATGTGTTTGCTGTTTTACAGGTATTGATAAGTTGTATTTAACAAAAAACCACAAACACCATAAATGTCCTAGTACTCCTGGCCTAGTGTAGCTAACAGACTACAGAGTTGCTGGGCTTTATCACAAGGGTAACAAGCAAGTGTAAGTACCCTATGCTGACTGTACTTGAACAGTTCAGCAGCTGGTTGTTATTGCAAAAACCTCATTACTGCTGGTTCTGGCCTTCGTAGGAGGAGTGACCAGCAGCATCTAAATGGCTCTTTTTGGCAAGAAATGCCCTTTAACTAGCTCTGAAAGAAACAGTCTATATTTGGAAAAGCCTGTCATAAAAGTTTTTGTGTGTGCACGCATATAACAGATTTTGTTTCCTTTTATTACTGACTCAAGTAGCTAGAAGCTTAGAGTTGTACAACAAATGCCTTACTGGAAAATGGCAATATTGGTGCCTTGCTTAAAATGGTTTTGTAACTTGAGATGTCACTTGGTTTGAAACGTAAAGGGTTCCTTGTATAAGTGACTTGCAAGGCATGTTTAAGTCACAAACATTTTCTTCTGGAGAAGCAAAGGAAAACTAAAAGACTGATCAGTAATAGTGATAAGATCTGATAATGTTTTTTTGATGTGAATATATCTGGGAACCATGGATCTGCAACTTCTCTATCCTCTGCTCAAGCTTCTGAACTCTCCCAGAGAAAAACATTGTGATAATTCCAAACAAACAAACAAGTCTCTCCTGGCTGAGCTTTGGTCTGTTATGCTAGTACAAACTCGTTATTTAAATGGAATGCACTTAATTAGGAACAGAATCTTGTCCTTCCATTATGGGTATTCTGACCTAAACAAAGATGATGATTAATTGGGAAGTAGACAGTATATTTCTTTGTGATGAGCAGACTGAAGCAGAAGGCTTTGGCAGGCAACAGAAAACATCCGTGGCATTTAGAAAATCTGCCATAACTTGCATCGCATCCTACCCCGCAGCGAGGTGTTAGCGCTGGAAGTTTTGCAGTAAAACCAGCTCCTCACAGTTTGGTACATAAACACATTTGAACTTGGAATCCCAATGCTAAGGAATGAGAGTGGGCACCTTTACTGAACACGAGGAAGAGAGAGACAGGCACTGTTTCCCAAGGAGGTACTAATGACACACCATCGCTCTGCAGGTTGATTCTTCCTCCTGTCTGAGGCACCAGCTGAGCGACGGGTACTGAATACTCTGGCACCGTAATGTCTCTGCAGTTCAGGCTTAAAAAAGATGAAATCTGTACACAAATAGTGTTCTAAGAGTGAATTTCTTTTTACAGTCCTGTGTTACTGACCACAAACAATACTGCAACTAGACTGATATGAACCGGTTTTGTTTCCAGTATCCTGTGTTCTTGATCGTATCCTTAAAACAGTGTGTTTGTGAGGAATACTGTAAGGGCTACTCCAGCTTGAACTCAATACAGTATGCTTGAGGAATGTGTTGTCAGGGGCATGAAACGTAAAAGTGGTCTAAAGCAGTAAAGTAATGGTAATTTTTGGACATGGAAAGATGATGTATCTATGTTCCTGTTCATATGTCTTCAGAGATTTCAACACAGCTTCAAGTTGGGCAACTTTTCCCCTTTCCCTTCTGTTTCCTCACATTCCTTAGTAGTTCATCGTTTGCTGTCTTGCACTTCAGATTTTTCTCCTTCTATTACTCTCTTCTTCATGTTATTTTTCCCTCTTCTTTTTTCTGCCCTCTGCCTTCAAGTTCCACATCTGAGCATGTCAATTGCAGAGTACAAGGAAGATATAATAAAGGAATTGAGCAAAAGGCATTTGAGAAAAGGAAGGAGAGGGCCTGAGGTCATGGATGAAAGTATGAAAATTAGACTTGAAAGGGATGTCACAAGTCACCATCTAAGACCTTGTCCTGACTCCCCAGTTAAGTATATATATGCACATATCTTTATGTAAAAAAAAAAAAAAGTTTCAAACATTATCTAGTGAATTATGCATCATAAAAGAGTGAAAATGAAGTAAATTGCGTTTAAATTTTGCCCAGCCATTAAGTTCAGTCTCTGGCTCCTATCCAGATGTGAATTTGAATTGCTAGCCAAGTATATAACCACATTTGCCTTGTCTTTACGGCTGTTTCAATCCTGTAAGCTTCCTGCTCCCTTGTTTCCAGTCTGTTACTTGCTTCATACTGTTGACTCAGCCAAGCTCTACATCTCTGACAGGGTGTTTAGAAGGCAGAGTTATCCTTCCCTCAGAAATGCCAGCAAATGTATTACACACAACTGTATTCTGGGAAGAAGACTGACCTGATAGCAAATTGTGTAATACTCCATTTCTCTGGAGCTCTGCACCTCCAGCCTCGGTTTGCCAGAGGATGGGGGTCCTTCTCTGTGTCTCCTGAACAGGAAAGCATGGAGCGGTGCTGGAGGGGCTGGGGTGCCTGGTGGCCCTGGCCCTGTCAGCCCTGACCAAGATGCTGATTGATGTTTGTTGGATGCCTGCAGGTCATTGAGCTGCGGCGGCCCATGGACTCGCGCCTGGAACACGTGGACTTTGAATGCCTGTTCAAGTGCCTCAGCATTCGTCAGATTATCAAGATCTTTGCATCTCTCCTGTTGGAGCGGCGCGTGATTTTTGTGGCAGATAAGCTCAGGTAAGTGGCAAAAGGACCTGAACCACACGTTCAGGACAGTGCTATCTCTGGATATAAAAAGCTTTATGAAATGTCCAGAATTGTCAGATGTAAGGATCCTCTCGCTGTAGCATTTAAATATTTTTGACATAAGTGGAAGTTATTTGCATCAGGTGGAGCACACATTCACTAGTGGTCACTAGCTACAAGTCTCTTGCTCTTGCTTTTCCATCTCTAGGAGAGCAATGGCAATACTCGTCTGCTTCATAGTCAGCAAATGTTTGCACAGCATTTTGAAGCAATATTGTCCTAGCAATACTTCATTTCAGGCTTTGGACAGTATACTCATCAACAATAGCAGAGATGGTCACTGCAGTGCTTCGCTTTGTGGCCACACTGTGCGGCTGGGTGGAGAAGTGAGGTGCTGAGAGTTCACCTGGTTTGATACAGAGAGTTTACGATGGGTCTAGGACTCCAGTCGTGCAGTGCCAAACCCATCCAGTGTGGGAGCATTAAGAATGTTATTGTGGTCCATCCCAACTAGTTAGGATACTTTTCCTGGTGCTCACGTGACCTGAAAACCTTTCCTTTCTGAAGTCCCATCTTGGGTTCCTTGCTACACCCTTTCAACCAGACCTCTTACTTCTCTCCGACATGAACTCACCCCAAGGTGTAAGGAGTGAGAGTGACAGGTCACAGCTCCACATGGCCTTTACCAAGGAAATGGGAGCTCTGTGTAGGCACTGCTGCCCTGCAGCAAAGAATCATCCCTGTAGTAGAGGCTTGTGTAATCCACATAGAAAATAGTGGACATTATAAAGATGTTCTTTGCAGTGGCATAGTAAATAGTAACAGATGGCAAAAAGACTGTAATACATTAGACTTGGGAACATGCAGCATCTTTTAAAAGGACACAAAAGACTGTATGGGTGGTTAAAAACACAGATGGATTTACCCAAACAAACTCTGTTAAACACTTTATCAGCCCCGACCTTCTCTGAATGACCGCCAGAAATAATAGCTGCACTTAGTGGCCGCCAGTGTATATAATCGCAAAAATACTTTGCATAGTAAAGCTTTACAACCTTTAGGGGAGAATTTCTTAAAGCTGCAGACCCTTCTCAGGTTATAAAGTTACTTCCTTAGCAGTCTTTTTAGTTGTCTAGAACAACAGGAACATTTTATTTCATCCCTGCCCTTGTCCATAACCCTTAGTTTGAATGACCTTTTGGGATGACTTAATTTCACATAAACTCCTGGCGAGAATTGTGTAGCTAGCCCAGGTTTCTGCAGTGCTTCACTAGCTATGTGAGTCACACCATGAATACTGGGGCAGGTGGCTTTTGAAAATACTGTTGGCATTTTCCTTCTGACTCTTTTTCAACAGTGTGCTAACTTACAACGTTCTACCCCTTTCTGTTTTACCATTCACTTAGCAGAATTAGTGATCCCCACAAGTCTGACTGTAACTCAGAATGACACAGGTCTGTGTTCCTTCAAATGGCACAATGATTTGAGTGGAAAACTCAACAAATAAACCTGCTTGGACAGACTTAAGGCAGCTTGGCTTGGAAAACAGTCATGTTGACAATGCTGAGAGCTGATGGTAGCCCAGGACTTAATCAGGCAACCAGGGCTTTATCCACATCACAAGCCTGACTTGGAAGCTCGGGTTCCCCGTGCGGTTACCTGTCTCCTGATAGCTGTCTCATCCTCCAGGCCTGAGGGCTGAGGGTAACAGTGTCCTGCTTGCAGGCAAAGAGCTGCTGCTCTCCCTTTTGGCACACAGAAATAGGGCAGCAGCACCCCCGGGAACCAGAAATTATAAAGATCCCTTTTGGTAAACACATATCCAAATGTTGTGCTCTCCTGCAAAACCTGTTGTTTCTGTTGAGAGCGAGCCACTGGGTAAGGGACCGTTGGCATGCACTTGGAGAAGGGAGGGGATTCAGATGGATCCAAGAGGCTTATGAGGTTTTGTGGTTGCTCCTGTAAGAAGGGACAGAACCTTTCTTACAAAATGACTTGGAGACTTTATCTGCCTGTACCCTTTATTATCTATGTATGCTTTGCTTTGCTTTGTTTAAAAGGAGTATGACAAAATCTGATGCACCTTATCTAGCCCCTGAATTAAGACTTGTGAATCCTGGGCTCTCCTTCTGAACCCCCCAATCTGCTGTGTGACGCATGCTGGAAACGTAACTCCTCTTTCTGAGCTTCTGTCTGGGATCCTGAATGCTCCAGGAGGAAGTCTGCTTTTTGTTGGGTGTGTGCACACAGCTCTGCTTGATGCAGTGTGGGCCCTCTCAGCATGGGCATCTAGGAGGTACTGTGAAATGGAAACTAATAATCAGTCCTTTGACAAAGGCCTGGAGAAAAGGGACAGTGGATTTAAATTCAATACTTACTGAAGTTTTCATGGTTTAAGTGGGGATGAAGCCTAAAATGAAACACTTTGCCTTTGAGCTAATAACTGTCTGTCTTGGAACCGTTGCCTTGTCGGACGTGAATTTTGTTTATGGGTGTTATGGTTGAAACCGAAGGAGTTTACCAGTAATGTGGAAAAAAAAAAAAAAGAAGTGAAATATCTTACAGGTCCAGTCTGTGGGCCCAAAGAACGAGAGCAGGAAATTAAAAAGATTTTACAAGGGTTTGATTTCTGCATGTACTCAAAAAGTAGCTTAGAAATAAATGATGACGAGTATTAGTCTCCAAACAATGAGATGCAATGGGCTTTTATGGCTGCCTGTTTAACAGGTCTCCGAGCAATAAATGATTTCACACATTATACCAGTTCAGGAAAGTCATGCCTAGTGAAGTAAGATTCATTCAATAAATTGTTATTTATGGTTCTTACTGTGCCTAGGATGTGAAAATGTATAGTCCTTGATATTTGTTCACAAGAGGCTGCCATTTTTCAACACAGAAAGGGATGCTGCTGGCAACGAGGAAACAACAGTCAAGTTTTGAATGACAGGATATTCATGAGGTTGCCTTGGGTAGATATGTGGTTAGGTTTGTTTTGGGTTTTTTTTCCCCAATAAGTTGCTTATATATTTTTTTCTGTCTAAAGTTGGGTAAATAAATCCCTGCAGCTATTTGCTTACCTTCAAAAATGAATTTGAGTCTGCCAGTGACCTTTCGGTATTTTGCTTTCCATGAATGGTGAAGACAAAACAGAAATAAAGATAACAAAAGAAACTTGGAATAATAATAACAACTCATAAAGAGGTAACCTAAAGCTCCAATTCCTTAAACATCTGCTGAAAGCACAACTGAAATGGTACGTCCCATCCCAGTTCCAATCCTCATCCCAGCTGGGAGCCCCTGTTTACGTTCCCAGCATTCTGCCTGTTCACCCCGACTCTGAAACAGTCCCACGGCTGCCAGCTGCCAAGGGAGAGCTGCTCTACTGCAGTCCTCTGGGCTTCGAAAGGTGAGGCAGCAGATGCTAAATCAGTGGGTTCTGGGGCTCAGGGAACATTGCTGTTGCTGCAGGCACAAAGGTAGCAACAGAAAATAAATAGAAAGCAAACACTGGAAGAAAAATATTTCTCTTCTTGTTTTAGTTTTATGCTGGGGAAACAAATCTGTGGCCACATTTGCTGAGGAAGTGATGTGTCTGCCTGTGTGAGAACAGACTCTTTGCCTTTTCCTCTGAATGTTTGGAGAGGGGGAAAGGAAGGCCTTGGGCACCTCACTGTCCTTTCGTTATAACCCCAGTTCATATAAATAAAACCCACTCTTGCTCTAATCCACTATATTGTGAAGGGCTGAGTGTATCTTGCTTACGTTTCACATGTGGGTCCAGTCCAACACCAGCCAGAATCAGTGGGAGTTTGGATGAGGCTTGTCTTTTGCTGTGAATCTAAACCCTAGAATATTCCTTTCAGTGGCCTTTCTGATGTTTTAGGGGATGCTAAGGGCTTCTGTAGAGTCCCTGCTCTTGTAAAAGACAAAATCACTTTTCATTGTTGTCCCTTTTGGTTTTATATGAGATATTTCAGCTTCTTTCAGTGAAGCAGGAGCATGGGCCTCAAGGAAAAATAATCTCTGTTGACAGCAACGGGTTTTATGCTCCCAAACCATATAGGTGAACTTGGAAAGGTAGCCCAAAGTGTAGGTGGGGCAGGTGTTTCTCTAAGTGCCAGTGCCAGCTCAGGAAGTGCCCCCTCCTGCTCCCCTTGTCTGCTCCTGCCCTGTCCACCCTCGCCCTCACCCAGAGGCTGCCAGCCCAGCTGCAGTAGGAATTACTCAGTTTGCATTTGATGTCCACCGATGACTTTGTCTTCTCAGGGGGAGTTTTTTCCCTGCTGTCTGCCAGCTCTCGTCCCCTTGGCCAACACACGATGTGCTGCACCCCCCTGAAACCTTCCCCTGCAGCACTTGCCCCATGAAGTCAAGAGGTGCCCTTGCAAGCTGAAACGAGGCACCTATGACATAGGAAGACTTTATCCTGTTAAGGACAAAAGAAGTTTATCCTGTTAAGGACAGAAGCTTCCCTGCCCCTTCTATTTTGGATGGCCAGGAGGAATCTGTCTTCCAGCACAACTGTTGACATTCCAGGCAGATCCCAGACCTGACCAAAGGTTGTGGGCTCTAGACAGAACCACTGACTAATATGGGACAGAAACACAAAAATGTAAATACTGGGGGAAGTCATCCTGCAGGCACATCATTCTCAACTTGGTGGAGCAAAAGGGGAGCAGAGTGGGCTTGTATTCAAGGGCAAGAGCTTGCAGAACAAACAACAGCACTGCCCTAATCTCATGGACAGAAGCAGCTTAGGGCTGTCTGTGCTGAGCTCAGGACGTTTGGAGGATCCTCATATTGGAATCTATTGGTTTTGGAGACCCTCATACTGGAATCTCTTGGTTTGGGGCAATCCTCATATTGGAATCTATTGGTTTGGGGGATCCTCATATTGGAATCTGTTGGTTTGGGGGATCCTCACATTGGAATCTGTTGGCTTGGGAGTTGTGAGGCCAGGCCAGAAAGCAGCACAGTAGCAGCTGAGAGCCAGGCTGGTCCCCGCCTCTCAGTGCCTACCTAGAAAAACAGTATTAGGGATCCTTGAATCTAGCAGACAAAATCACAGCATGATCTTGTAGCTCAAGTTCAAATGGGGAAGTTTAAATAGGAGATAAGTGACAATGTTTTAGTAGTAAGAGTCAGCTATTGTTCCTCAGCTTTGTGGCAAGGTCAAGTGGAAAAGAAAGAGTAGCTAAGCTTTTGGGCAGATTACTAAAGTGAAAGTTCATTCCCTCTTTCCTTATTGTTTATCTTTTTATTAACAAAAGTAAGAAATAACTCTTGGAAACCAATCCATGGCAGTGACAAGCCTGACCAGACTCACCTGCTGCCTGGGAATGCACCTTTCCAGTAGTCTGTCATACTGAAACACTTGTAAAATCTGCCAGCCTGCAGCGTAAAAGGTGAAATAGCCTGTGTTGGGACCACGAGAAGTGTGCTCAGTAAACAGGCAGTGAGCTTTGGCCAGTCATAAAGATTTCCTTTACTTTCCCCTGTCACAGAAACCTCCATAAAAAAAAAAAACAGTGAGAGATATTTGGCAACAAACACACACCAGTAACCAACTCATGAGGGGTAATTCACTGTTACCAGTCTCTAACTGGTCTCTACAGTCTATGAGCACAGGCTACAGGAGACAAAACTGTCTTCTCTTGGTCCCATCTGACACGGTCATATATTGAGCTAGAAGTCCAGTTCTTTGTCTCAGGGAAAACTTTTTTTTTATTTAGTTATAAGCTGTGCATTGAAGAAAGAGATGTTTAGAGCTGCAAACTACTGTACCCGTGGAATGTGTAGCAGCTCCCAGATCTTATGTCTAAACCCAGGAGAAGTATGGGAGGCTGACAATTCTTCTGGTATTTTTTTTTATCCAAAGACCTTGAGGTGCTTTCTTAATACTGTCAGAATGATTGTGCTTGTCTGGTCTGACATGCTGAACGTAAGCTGGAGAATTTATTCCACTAATTTCTGCAGTGGAAGGAATGAGCCCTTGTATAATTATCCAATATGTAATCGTGCCTAGCAGACAGAATTTATTCTACAGCAAAAACATCCATTTCTCATGTAAGTAACCAGAGACTTTCCATTTCCTCCAGTGAGAGCCAGATCAGCCCCCGCTGAGGAGTGATTTAGAACCCACAGACCACCCCTGCTTTACCTAAGGGACAACAGCTTGCAGCTCCCTTCATCTTTTAGAACACAAGCATCCTCTGAGTCTGTTACCTACCCTGCAGTCACTTTCCTTTTGTAAGACTTTGGTTTTTCTCAGTCTGCTTGCACTATGAAGCATCACTAAGTATAAACATAAATATATATATATACACACACTTAAAAAACCCTTAAACTTTCTGTAATTTCTGTGAATATTTGGCCTGATGTAGCTGCAATTCCTTGATATTCTGCTTCTTTCTTTCCTAACAAATATAGCTTTTAATCGTCTTTGAGTAGGATGTTTGTCTGCAGCTCAGTACTGCAAGATACTGAGCACCTTGACCTGCAGTCTAATTCCAATTCTGTGTGTTCAATGTGATGTGAAATTGGTGGTTAAAGGTAAATAGCAGGGCTGTCTCTCAAGATTTTTGAGAGAAATGTTGCACTTTATTCCACGCCTCTCAAGAGATACTTAATATTTTGTACTGCTTGGATTCACATTTCTCTGGCACTTAGACCGTGTGATGACTGATGCCAACAGAGGAGCTGTACGTGGACTATAGGAAAATGTGTGTCAGGCAGAAGACACAGACTGAGAAACAAAATGAACAAGTCTCTGGCTTGTCTAAGATTCTGCAGTTTCAGAGAAAAGCAATTGAATAATGACATGTTTAATATGCAGTACCTTCACTGGCATTTTTAACGTGCCATATCACAGGAGGGGTAGCGCTCGTATGATTTTCCTTATCCTCTTTCTTCCTGCCCTCCTTTCCAGTGGTATTTATTCATGTCACTTCAGGCTTTGGCCCGTGCCCTACATCATTTTTCCACTTATGATTTGTGCAACAAAATTCTCTCTCCCTTCCCCATGAAAGGGGATAAGAAGATGACCGTGTTGTTTGGTAATTCTCTTCTGGATTGCTTATTGCCACAATAACACTAAGTTGCAACATTTTCCCAGTGTAGCTTCTAGCTCCTCACAAGGGGATTTAGATTCCCTCTTTTCAGCTTTTGAATGAGAAGGATTAGAGGGTTGGGATTGTTCTTCTCCTCCTTTGTTACTACAGAGAAAAATTCTTCATCCTGCTTTGCAACTGTCATGTTGTTAATAGTGCAACGATTGCCTGCAAATCTGAAACCACCAGTGTGAACATTAACAAGGACTGGTGGGAGTGAAGGTCCCAGTATGGAAAGAACAAGTAGTTAACATTCCTCTGGAGCACCTGGGCCAGATCCACTTTTGTTATGGATTTGTGATAAGAAGCTGTCCTTTGGGAAGGAACTGGGTAACTCTGTGGGCACTAAAGATAACTTTCCACTTTGAAATGTAGGGTTGTTTTTTTTATCTTGTAACCACCTGACAAAGCTTGGGCAGATGGCTGATGTGTCAAAGCAATGACTTTTTGCCAAAAATCCCATTTGCTTGAGCTTTGTGGAAAGTATAGTTGAATGCCAGTTGCTTGAAAAGCCAAATCCTCATTCCGAAGAGCACTTTGCATGTCTCTTTCTCCAGGGGCTTTCATGTGCTTCTTTTATGCACAAGTATTATAGGAGCAAAAAATAATCTCTTCATTAAAACCACATTCCTCTTTAATCAACTTTTCTCTGCTTTCTTTTAAATTAAGTACATACTTCAAAGCTGTTCTCTGAGAGAGATATCTCCTGACAGTGCATTCTCTGGTCTGCAGCTCTCATCTCCATGGGATGCAACCTTGATCTGTGCCATGAGCCAGGGTTGTGCTTTGCAGGTTATCTCTGGGAGCTCAAACTGCCACTCAGGTGTTCCAGGAAGGTGGGAGTTGGATTCTGAGAACATAGCTCTTAATGAAGTACAATGATTTACTACTTTGTGTAATGTTACAACTTTTGGAAATTTTACATAAAATATGTCTTCCAATATTTGGATGAAAAACCAAAAAGAAAGCCTCCTGTGTAGTCAAAGCAACCCCTGTCCTTCCTCTTCTTTGGTAATATGCCCAAAAGAGTCGTGTAATTCTACACATTGAAAATCTGAAGTACTTTGACAAATCTGGTGTCTTTAAAATAGTAAACCCTAAGAGCACATCATATTTCAGTCCATTTCTGTTTAGCAAGGAGACATCATCCCAGCAGGGCAGATGGCTACTGGGTGCTGGCTGTTCCTGATGTCACCTCCTGGCTGCACTATGGCACTATAGCTAGTCCCTTAAGCTGTTGACTGTGAGTTGCAATTGGTATAGGTTGCTGCATCAGCCCTCCTGCATAACGACATGGGCTGCCAGGAGCAGCACAGGTATAATCTTTGTTCTTTTTGTTGTCACCTTAGAAAATAAGAACATTTAAGTCCCTTGTTCTTAGCATGTTTCTTAGGTCATGTATGAGCTGAAAGGTTCTGTGACGGTCTCTGTTCTGCTGTGATGGGACATTTATGGTGACAGAAAAGCTTTTCTGTCCACATGCTTCTGAACAAACGTTCCTTGAGGAGCAATGAAAAGACAGGCAAGTGCCATGACAGACCCTCACACCTCCTGCTCCATGTTGCCCGCTGTGCTCGTAACGTGCTGTGGGGACGTGCTCAGCTAATTGCAATGAGGCTGCTGATGCCAGTGTACTGGTAAGAGAAGACAGCACACAGCAGGTGAGTATGTTGCAAGCTTAAGCTAGAGGGGGTGTAGTTAGAGAAGAATTTATGGATGAAGATGCTGCCCACTCAATTTTCTGTAAAATATGAGTGACCAGAAAAGGAAGACACAGTATTACAAACCACTGGGCAAGTCTGCTTCGTGAACTGTACTTGACACGGCAGCGTGGCAAACCGTAGCTCCGTGAATTGAAGTCACAGGAAACAAGTCCAGAAACTTGGTTATAACCACTGTGTTTATTATTAAAAAAAAAAAAAATTACAGAAAATCTCCTACCTGGAATCATCAGTTGCACTGAGGAATTGGTGCCTGAGCTGTCTGTAACTCACCTTCAGTAGTCACTGGACTGCGTCCCAAAATTAACTGTGTCATTGTTACCCCACTGATAAGGAACGGCAGCACTGCTTTCACCTGACAGGTGAGGCCACATTGTGATTGCTTTATGAGAATTTTACAAGCTTGACTTTTTTTCAAAATGCACTGTAAAAAGCACCAGGTAACACCTGAGTTGTGACTCGTTTCTTGGAAAACAAGATTTGGCTTTGGCTCATTTTCATGGGGGGAAAAAACCTTCCGTTTGAGGGGTCTGAAGGTTAAGTAGCTTCACTCCGAGCTGCAAGTGTAGTTAAAAAGAATCTGCAAAGGACAATAACTGATAATTGAGCTGATGTGATGCGGAAAATATGCATTTCCTCCTCAGCCTGTGCCCCCCTCTCCCTGCCAGTGGTATTGCTGGGGCCCTGTTTGCACTCTGAGATAGCGCAAAGGTCACTTACAGCAAACATGTAAGCTTTCAAATGAGGGGAGCCACTGTGGCTTCACTCTCCTTTCAGCCCTGGGTTAGGGGCTCACTTTTGCATCAGGCTGCTGCTTGCCACGTGGGGCAAGCCTGGCTCTGAGGGTGAGCGAGTAAGCAGTGGCTGGATCCTGGAGCTGATGGGCACGGTGCAATAGCAGCGCTCCTGCTTCAGCTCTTGAATAATATTTTTTCTTTGTCAAGCTCCCGTGCAGAGTGGGGGATTTTCACCTGCTTCTGGACTCAGCGAGTTGTTTGCACACCGCTAAGACAGGGTAATATGTGTTACAGTCCATAACAGAGAGAAGAAATCTCTCATTTGTGCTCTAGAGAGCTCTTTGCCCAGCTGCAGAGATGGACAGCAGCAGTATTTGTTGTAGCGTCTGTAATGATTAAGTTACGAGATGTTCGGAACTGGCTGCTGCATTTGAGCTGGCCCAAACAGCCTTGGATCACCATGATCCTCGTGTGAATTATACATGTTCCTCTCTGTTACAGTCACCTTTACCCTAGTGAATTCCCTATATTATTTAGGCATTAGGAGCAGAGCTTTCTGTTGGCACATCTCCCCTGACACTAGGAGAAAAAGTAACTTGCACATACAGGTTTGTCCATATTTCTTGAAAAGAAGGGTGTTGGGTATTGATCAGAGATACAGCATATTTTAGGCCAGATACTAAAGACCTCCTGTTGTTACTCTTAGTTTACTTCTTAAGTGATTGCTTTTACAAATAAATCACAATGCAAGACATTACTCTGGCTTTTACAGAAACTCGCTTAATTTTCCAGGTAATGCACCCACTACTTTGATTTTAAACACAGAATCATAGAACGGTAGGGGCTGGAAGGGGTTGGTAAGGGTTGGAAGGAGATGATCAAGTCCAACCCCCTGCCAGAGCAGGGTCACCCAGGGCAGCCCACACAGGAACAGACCCAGGCCAGTCTGGAAAGTCTCCAGAGAAGAAGACTCCACAGCCTCTCTGGGTAGCCTGGACCAGGCTCTGGCACTCTCACAGGGAAGAAGTTTCTCCTTGCGTGGAGGTGGAACATGAGAACAACATCTCATAGACTATTCTACAGAAAGGTCAGATTTAGTGACAGGAAGTTCAGAAAATTCAGAGCCCTCTTTCAAGTCACATTTGCAACCACGCCATCCCAGCCTTCCTGCAGCTACCCCGATTTTCACAGATTTACCCAAAGGCCAGGTGAGGAGAGGTGTCTTGGCAGCAGCAGGGGAATTCTTCTCCCTGTGTACCCCTACACAGAGGTGAGCCCTTTACAGAAGGATTCTGCCACAGGGAATCCTCAATCCAGGAGTCTGAAATCTAGTTATTTAATTTAAAAATAAATGGCATTATTAAAAGTAAATAAATGTATTAATAATATATTGAAATTAAAGTAAAATTATTTCATAGCTTAAAAAAAAATTATAGTTTCTGCTTCCAAACCACCTTTATAAAGGCTTGAAGGTTTCTCTGTAGTTCGGTTTACCCCTGAAGGACTTCTGGAACAGTAAAAAATTACTCAGATTTCAGAAGCTGAAACATGCCCTGCTGAGGAGAGAGGCCATTCAGACAGCAGCCAGGGTACGCGGGGTTCAGAAGGGGCTATCATGTCTTGTGTGTGTACTTGTAGGCTGATCTAATTAAAATAGAAGTGGAAAAAGAAAAGGTCTTTGAGGCTTCATTTCAGCAAAGTATTTCAGCTCAAAGAAGGCAAATTAAGGCTGAAACTTGTGCTGAAATACTTTGCTGAATCAAAGCCAAACAAAGCCTGAAACAGTATTGTGCCTGTCCCTTCATGCTTTGTTTTAATAGGTGAAGCCAGGCATGAATGATTATCATTCCTGCTGCTCTGTAATCATTAGGAATAATTTTTCTATCATTGTCCAGATAAATTACTGCATTAGAGTTAACTTGGGTTAAACAGACATAAGCTAAGCCCAAATTCTGGTGGCTGTTTTGATCATAACCTTCTGTCTCGCATGTCCAGGTAAACATAACTGTTGTGGAGGGAACTCATCTTTTCTGTTTGAAATCATTCCTGATAGAAACGGGGGTTTTGTGTGTGTCTGCTCATCGGCAGGGTGCACGGTGGGCCAAGGGGGAAGCAACACAGAAGTGGCTGGTGTGCATGAGCTCTGGTTATGTCTGATTTGCCTCTGTACCGTGAGCGTGCTTCCAGCCTCTGTCAAACACGTTCAGCTGTCGGTGTCTGACCTTCTTGCGGCATCTCCAGTACTGGATGAGGCTGGGTAGTTGGCATCAGGCAGCCCCACAGTCCTTCCATCTGCCTATAGCAACAAGGAGGAGCAGCTTTCACAGGGACCCAGCAATTTGGCTGCACGTGTGTGACAGAGCTTTACCTGTGTTCTCATTAAATTGCTTTCCTTGGTCCTTGCATCGTTCAGCCCAGCCAGCCACTCTCCTGTCCCTTAGTTTTCCATCCCAGCCTCTTTGCTCTCAGTTCAGTTTCCTTTTCACCTGCTTGCCGGGCTCATTTTGCCTTCTTCCCCCCCCCCCACCCCGCCCAGTCTTACTTTTACTGCTTTGTGTTTAATTCAGCCTTCTCCTTTCCCATCCTTCCTTTCCTTCTCTTTCATTCCCCAGTTGTTCCTGCAGGATAAAGATGCTCTTCCTCCTCCCATTCCTCTGCGTAGCCCAGGTCCACAATGGACAGGAAGGTGCTGCTTAGTGCAAACAACTTCTCATGAAGTAATTAGTAGCTATATAAGTCCTTGGTAGAAATCCTTGGCACACTCTCTTCTGCCAGCCTGCAAGGCCCTGCCACCAAAACATGCCACCCTCTCACAGAAAAGGGCAACAGAGATGTTTTATGTAACAAAAAAATCCTTTTTTTTTTTTTTAATCTGGCTTTGGAAGCAAACTGATCTGATCCCAAGCAGGGGAGTTGAATCAGCTGACCTCCTGAGGTCTCTTCCCAACTGAATTACTTTAAGATTCCCTATAATTTTGCCTGAAATTGGAAAATAAAAGAGTTACCCAGAGGCAGGCACACAAGCGTGGAGCACCTGGGCTTGTGCCTTCCCGGGGCTGGGGCCGCAGCCGTGCGGGCAGGGGGCTCCATCGCCATCGGCTCTTTTCCTCTAGCCACTCATGGCATTTTATTTTGAAAGGTTCGTGGGGTGGATCTTGCTAAAAAGCTGCAAAAACATGATATTTCTTTGGTTTGAATCAAAACAGAGGATTTGAAGATTTTATTTATTTATTTATTTATTCATCCTTTTACATGTCCTAGAGTGGCAATGGAGAAACAATCACAGAATGGCTTTGGCTGGAAGGAACCTCAGAGATCATCTGATCCACTGTCCCCACCATGGGCAGGGACACCTCTCAGCTAGACCAGGTTGCTCAAGGCCTCATCCAACCTGGGCCTGAACATCTCCAGGGAGGGGCATCCACAACCCCCCTGGGCAATCTATTCCAGAGTCTCACCACCCTCATACTGAAGAACTTCTTCCTAAGATCCAGTCTATTCTCTTTCAGTTTTAAACCATTTTCCCCTCATACTATCACTGGACAGTGTTGTGAAGAGTCCCATCCTTCCTGTAGGATTCCTTCAGGTATCAGAAGGCAGTTATAAGGTCCCCCCAGAGTCTCTTCCTCTCAAGGCTGAACAATCCCAGCTCCCTCAGCCCAGCCTTGTAGCAGAGGTGCTCCAGCCCCTGGATCATCTTTGTGGTCTCGTCTGGACTTGTTCCAACAGATCTATGTCCCTCTTATGGTGGGGACACCAGAACTGGACACAGTATTTGAGTTGGGGTCTCATGAGAGCAGAGTAAAGGGGGAGAATCACCTCTCTTGATCTGCTGGCCATACTCCTCTCGATGCATCCTAGGACATGGTTGGCCTTCTGAGCTGCATGAGCAGACTGCTGGCTCATGTTGAGCTTCTTGTCAATCAACAGCCCCAAGTCTTTCTCTTCAGGGCTGCTCTCAACCCACTCTGCACCCAGTTTGTGATTGTGCCTGGGACTGGCCCGACCCAGATGCAGGACCTTTGACTTGTTGAACCTCATGCAGTTTGTGCTGGCCCACTTCTCAAACCCGTCAAGCAATAATTTTGCATAGGAAATGTCTGTCATGTCTGACACGTGTACCCTGGCTAGAAAACTGGAGATGTTCTGCACCGTTGTATCAAAGACTGTGTCAATCAGCTTTGAGCGAGAAAGAAGCCTTGTCATCTCTTGTCTGTAACATGATAAAAGATCTCCAAGAGAAATTAGTGACTCAGAATGTCTCATAAGGCTGTACAATCTCCTGTTAATACTTTCATGAGGAGATGATCAAACACTGAAGGGTTTTATTTTTCATCTAGTGGCTAAAAGGCATAGGAAGAAGCAAACCTGGGCAAACTCCAAGTAATTTTAAACAAGATGATAACCATAGATGGAGAAGTGGTGGATTGCCTGTGTTTTGAAATTGGGTGAAATTGTGTGTTTTTCTAGAAACTTTGACAACTTCAGCAGTGCTAGGTTGGCTACTGGGAAAAAAATGTTTCACTGTGAGAGTGGTGAGGCATCGGAACAGGCTACCCAGGGAGGGGGTGGGGTCGCCATCCCTCGAGGGGTTTAAAAAACCTCTGGATGTGGCACTTGGGGACATGGTTCAGTGATCCTCATAATATTTAGTGGACGGTTGGATTTGATCTTGAAGATTGTTTCCAACCTTAATGATTGTATGATTCTATAAGTGGTGGTCTGTGCTCCTTGGTAGTGTGTGACTCATGCAACAGTTTGGTTTCTTGTGCCAATGTATAAAATTACCTGCCTGTGGGTAATGTAAGAAGTGTTTTCCAGTAGAATGACAGCTATAATGTTATGCAGTGTTCCTGTAAAGCTGCACAGACCAAATGAAAAGGCCTACTCTCTAAACCAGCTCTCTGCATTACCCAAACTGCCCGAGGCTACGGAAAGTTAAAATATTTTGATTATCTGATTTCTTTGACTAGTCTGTTGCTTTACTTTCTGTGCTTCACACACCTTAAAGAAAATAAAACATCTGACCTTACTTCTTATTTCTCAAACAAGAACAGCAGGACAATGTGTGGGTTGCACATCTTGAAAGGCAAAACTGGAGTGGACTTGGTTTCCCAGGGCAGGGCTTGCTCTTTTAATTTACCAAATGTGCTTCTCATGAGTAATACCCTGTTAAAAGGATCTGAACCATATTTTAGACTTTTAACCCGGGGGTTCCCTTACATCCATCACCCCTTACATCCATCATCCATACATCATTTTACCTTGCAGAACACAGAAACCTCACACTGAAGTGAAAGATGTGTGTCATTTCTAAATATGGGTCTTTCCAGCTACAGAAGGGCCCCAGGCACTATGTATAAGCAGCAGGAGTTTGGTAAGGGTGTGTGGGACTCCCACTGCCCTCTGCACAAGTAATGCCTGGCAGGGGCAATTCTGGGCCCTGAAAGGTCGGAATGAGTGTATCATGGGGATCAGCCTGACACATCCCACAGGGAAACATTTTCTGAGGCTGAATTTTGAAAAACTGTGTGCAGAGCCTTAAAATGCATAGGCCAAGGTGCTGCCACGGGCAACAGCGTGACCCACGGGATGCTGGCAGAGCGGAGTGCTCCCCATGCACCTCCCTCTCCATGGCCATTGCTGCATTCAGCTGCTGCCCTGCCCCAGCCATCTCCCAGGAAAGCTCTGGAAGAGGAGCCAGTGTCCTGGGCTGGAGCCCGAAGCCTTCCCCAGCGTGGGAATAGCATGCGTGAGAGGATGCAGGGGCTGATTTACGTCACGGCACCGCGTGTAAAACAACGAGTTACAAAAGGGCATTCTATAGAAAGGAAAAAATACTAACTGAATATCAGAAGAATGTTTGTTTTCCTGCTTTTAGCTTAACATGGCTCTTTTTTTAGTCGCTCAGCTGAGATGAATGAATTTGTAGTAGTTGAAAATGCCACAGAGTCATTATAGGGAGCTTGAGAAAGTGCTGGGAATCTGCACCGAGCTCCGCAGCCCTTCTGCAGCACAGCACTACGCTTGCTGAGGTTGACACTCAAGACCAGAATTTGCCGCGATGGCAGCGCTGTTGCCTGCTATAAAAAAAATAAATTAGAGAAACGTATCAATTTACAATAAACTTGTGTCAGGCAGCATGTTATAAAAACATGCTGTGACTGATAGATCTTACAGGAACTGTCAAGTAAAACTAACCCAACTGATGACTTGCAGTAACGAACAAGCATTTGCTCTTCCCCAACTTTTTTCTCTTTTTTTAATTCTCACTTCTCCCATTCAGCAAACTTCAGAAGTTAATCACTGACAGGAACAGGCAGGCGAAACCTTCCTCCTGGCCTTGGAATAATCCACAACTGAAAATGCTTGCGAGGGTTCTTCTGGTGGAGATCTGATGCCACCTAAAGTCTCTTACCAGTCTTGCAGTAGAAGAAATCGGCATTTCTCCACAGCATTCTCAAGCAGTAACAGCTCTGAAGTTATTAGTTATTTATAGTTCTTCGTAGCTACACTAAACACAGCAAAAGTTTGCACTGTGAGAAAATAAGCTCAGTCATACTAGGCTGGGTAAAAAGCCAAATTTCTGTCATCCTCAGCCTGCAAGAAGCAGACGTTGTAACTCAGTCCAAAATCAAAGCTCTGGAATGGAGAGTCTGTCTTTATTTCCCTGATGCTAAAACTAGCTTGGTAACGATGTTCCTTTAACAACTGGAAACCATGTGACTGTAAAAGGGAATCAGATTCAGTAGATGGAAGGACACGGTATGCAAGGCATTTCCACAAATGAAGTCGAGCTTTAATGTTCAGAGGATGCCAATACGTATTTTAGAATACTCTACTGAGTGAGGTTTATACCTTTATAACTAGAGTTAATAAGCCCATCAGAATGTATTATAATAAAAATATTCTGTTGTCACAAAAATATACAAAGCTTGAAAAATTTCTTCCTACTAATTTTCTTTTGCTGTAAGTATTGATTATTGGGTTTTTTTTTTACATCTGATGTAGTAGTTTTTCTTTAGGATTTTTTTTTTAATATCTTATTTTTCATTTTCTGTTGTTTGTGCATTAGTGCTCACATAAGAACATCAGCATTATGGGTTTGTGCTGGTGACATGGTTTTAACAGTAAAGAACTGAAGTTGGTTCTGGCTTTTAAGCATCATTCAAAGTGGCTGCTATTGAGTGCTGGTGGGAACATCAAACCTCGTCATCTTGATCAAAATGTCTCCTGACTGCAATAATGAAACAAACATTCTAGTTTTTTACCTTTACTTTCAAGTCACCTAGAAGCGAGCACGGGAGGACCTACCACATGGCAAAGACCAGAAGTGGTAGGTACTGGAAGGGGACCCAGGCATTCTGAAGTCAGAATTGAGAGAAGGGCAGCCCCTTGGGCACTCGCATCTTAACACGTTATGTTTATCAGCAGGTGGTAGGTGTTCTGGACAAAGAAGAATGTCTTCTAACATGGTGGTTCCTCTCTTTCCAGTACCCTCTCGAGCTGCTCGCACGCTGTGGTGGCCCTGCTGTACCCCTTCTCCTGGCAGCACACCTTCATTCCTGTTCTACCCTCGTCCATGATAGACATTGTGTGCTGCCCTACCCCCTTCCTGGTGGGACTGCTCTCCAGCTCCCTTCCCAAACTGAAGGAGCTGCCTGTAGAAGAGGTAGGAGCTGGCACCAGGATTGTTTGCCAGCAGTAAAACTGGCCTCACCTTGGGGAGGGCCTGCCCTTCGCACATAAATCCTCACATGTTTAATTTTTCAGCTGCCTCTTTTTTTTTTTCTCTGCCTGTTTCTCATGGGTAACTGCCTCCTTAGCTGCAGCAGTAGGTTTAGTCTTTATTATGCCCCTCTCCCCACAGCTGGCACCATGACAGAGGAGTGAGTGTTAACCTGGTCAACAAGTAAGTAGAGTGTAAAGATGCAGATTTTTTCTGATTTTTGTTATACCTGGAGCAAGAAGAGGAAGATATGAAGTGCTATCTGCTATGACATCTATTAATAATGCTCACGGAAGTTGTGTATGAAGCTATAGCCAGCAGAGAAAATACAGCCTTTAAGAGTTTGGGGGTTTTTATATACTAATTGCATATCAAATGAGAGTTGCACTTAATCAGCTCTTCCAGTAAAATGCCACAAAAATATTCATATTCAACAATACTCACTCTTTTCTCTTACTCCTGTTAGTTTTCTGTCATTTTTCTATGAAATTTTCTTTTCTTGTGCTCACTTTCCAGGCTATCTGCACCCCTGGCCCAGGTAAACCTCTGCTCTGTCTTCCTCCCACTTTCCTAACATTGCTCTCCCACACCCTCCCAGTTCTGTGTCTCAGCTTTGCTTCTTCATGATCATTAATGCTGCACAGCCTTGCCCTTCAGAAGCCCTGATGCCTCAAATGACACCGCTTTCATTAGATCCCTCTGAAATACTTTCCATCTGCATGTTAACAAAAATGATTAGAAATAACTTGCTTAGGTTTAAGAAAAAAGACTTGCCTGACCCTTTTAGCTTTTTTTTCACATATTAATCTAGTATGACATCTGTTGTATCAATGTTAAATTAGACATTAAGCTGTTAAGAAAACTACTTCTTGTTTTGTAAGGCACAAAACCTGTTGTTTCCTAGTAGGAATCTGATTCACGTTGGGGCTTGCAACTCCTCAGATGATCATTTGCTATTAAAAGGCAGATGCAAATGAATGCTTTCTGTCTCTTCAGATATATTTCACTACAGTGTTTTCTTTTTTTTAGGCTTTGATGGTTAACCTGGGATCTGATCGATTCATCAGACAGGTAAAGTACAGCTCGAAATGTTGCCGGGCATTCTAACAAGCTCTTTACTCCTGTAGTATGATTAGGTTTCTTTAGAGATACTTGGCAGGAATTGTGCAGTGGGAGAGAGATTAGAGAAAGAAAAAAAAAAAAAGCACTCATTTTCTGTTTCATCTACAAGTGAGTACTACTCCTCAGGTATCCAAAAGGGATTGAGGCTGGGGCTGCCAGAAGAAATCAAGAACTGTGTTCACAGTGCAAAGAAAGCATCTAAAGAGAGTAACATCATGTTAGCAGGAAAGCTCAGACTATTGGAGGTGAAAAGGACCAAAATTGCAAAGGAAACTTTCTAAGAGAGAGAGGAAAGTTGAGGAATAGCTTTAACACAGGAGGAAAAGTAGGAGCCTTCTAAACAGGGAGATGAAGGATCACCATCTCCTGATAGTAACATGGCACTAAATAAACACCAGTCTGCAGGTTAGATGAGTAAGCTTGCTTCTGTGATTCCCTGGAAGATACAGCTGCAGAGCTCAGATTCTTGTGTCTACTCACACTTGCTGAACGAGCATTAAATAAAACGAGGAGAGCAACAGGGGGAAAACCCAGGAAACAAGATATACTAGAATACAAGTAAAAACAACTGTCAGCAACCAAAGCAGCTACCTAAAGCCAACTGGAGCAGCTGTGTGTACACATAGCTAGGCTTTGCATGGTGTGTGTTTAGTTAAAAACAGCTCTTTGGACTCTCTCATGTAACGATCTGCTTCCAAGTTTCTACATGTTTACCTTGCTCTTTGGATTATCATCCCTGACTTTAATCTCAATAAGAGTGACTAGAAATTTTGCTTAGAAATGTTTGATAGTTGCACAGATTTTTGTTGTTCTGACCACGTAGGTGTGACAGTAGCAGACAAAAAATGCTTTTCTTCTGAATTTCAAACCTTGCAATAGCATTTGCTTTAACTGCTGCACAGATGAAAGCGATCTAAAATGTTGCATTTATTCTTTGTCAGATGGATGATGAAGACACGCTATTACCTAGGAAATTGCAAGCTGCTCTGGAGCAGGCTCTAGAGAGAAAGAATGAGCTCATAAATCAGGATTCAGATAGTGATTCAGATGATGGTAAGTTCTTTTGGGAACAGGGACTTGTGTTAACACACATGTAGTAGTCACATATTGTGACTTTCCATCCAGGAGAAAGGAAGAGGGGACTTTAGTACTCAAATACCTTCTGAGGTAGTCTCTGAACACACAGGGAAATGGGGATGATGGCATCAACCCACAGCGGGCCATTGTTAGCGATCTATTTTCATTCCTGTGTAAATGACGTGCCCTCCCATGAGTGCCTCCAAACCTTCCCTCAAACAGAGCCTTGCAGTTGACTGGGCCCCGATTCAGTCCAGGTAACTGCACTTGCCTTGGGGTGTGTCTGAGTTCAGAGCCACTCTTGGTGCGTACAGGGGAGAGAAGCAGGTACCTCCAGAAAATAGTTTTAATGCAAGGGGAGCTGCGTTGCCTCCAAAGGTGTGTATTTCTCTCCAGCAATTATAAAAACAGACCAGGGTGAACTTTAATGCCTGTGGTAAAAAGGTATGAAACGGGCAGCTATTCAGTTTTTGAAATGTATCTCTACTCGTGTGTTACATATGTAAAAGTATTTCAGCATCTCAGAAATGATGAAACCCCAAATTCTACACCGTACCCTTTTTGACCTGACCTTGGTAAAGGCTTTGATCCCAAGAGCAAGCATTTTAATTTCAAATCATCCAGAAGATTCTCAGGAGTGAAAACATGAGGTGTAATTTTGATGAAGAACCCAGAAAATTTTTACTTTTCTGAGCTCTTTGCTGAGGACTTGTATTTCTCATTGGCTCTTGGTTATGAAACACTGACTGTGTAGACTGGTGCTGTCCGCTGTACGTCCAGGTCTGCAGGGACAGCTCCTTCCCGGCACCAGCCTGGCATCGGGGGGCTGTGAGAGGACAGGGCCCGGCCCCGTGTGGATGACAATGCTGACAGCTCCAGTAGCAGCTCATGTTGGTGTCTTATTGCCGCCTTATTTTGCAGAATGTAACACCCTGAATGGATTAGTGTCTGAGGTTTTTATCCGATTCTTTGTGGAGACAGTTGGCCATTATTCCCTGTTCCTAACCCAGAATGAAAAAGGAGAGCGGGCCTTCCAAAGGGAGGCTTTCCGTAAATCTGTGGCCTCCAAGAGCATCCGCCGCTTCTTGGAAGTCTTCATGGAATCCCAAATGTTTGCCGGCTTCATCCAGGACAGGGAGCTGAGGAAATGCAGGGCTAAAGGTACGGCCGCTCTCTCTCCCGCGGCGCGGCTGCCTGGCGAGCGGCTCTCGGGGCGGGGACGGCCCGGTGCGGGTCCCCTCGGGGTGGGCCTGGGGCGCGGGGCCGGGGGCGGCAGCTCAAAGGCTCTCAGAGGAGACGGCTCACCTTGCGCGCACCCCTGGGTCGCGCGGAGGCGAAGCCCGACGGGACCCGCGGCCGCCCGCCTGCCGGGGCTCCGGGGGAGGACGCGAGCGCGTCCGTCAGACCGAGCCTGGCCCCCCGGGGGCCGAGGGACGCTCCCCCGGTGCTGGGGACGCCCCGCGGGTCCGGCCCGCACCTTCCGCGCGTGCCCGGGGCCGCCGGCGCGCTCCCGCCGCGGGGCGGGACGAG
>JANVCC010000046.1:2912037-3081787 GCA_025345505.1 Todiramphus chloris collaris
GGCGGGAGGCGGGCGCGAGGCGCGCGGTGCTGCGGGGCCGCGAGCCCCGGCCCGCCCGCGCCTGCAGCCGCTGGGCGCAACCGGGAGCGGTGCGGGCTGAGCGAAGGTGCGGCGGGGGGGTGCGGGCCTCCCGCGCCTCGCCGCTCTCCTTCCCTGCGCGGGGCTGGCCGTGCCGGTGCGGGTGCCGGGGAAAGCGGAGCGGCCCGGTGCCGGCGATGACGCTGCGTAGTGCCGCGGAGCGGCCGCGGGAGCGGGTTCGGCCTGGCACAGCCCCCCAATTTCCCTTCCTCCCTTCTCCGCAGGGCTGTTCGAGCAGAGGGTCGAGCAGTACTTGGAAGAGCTTCCAGACACGGAACAAAGCGGAGTAAACAAGTTTCTGCGAGGCCTTGGTGAGGAAAATCCTTCCCAGTATCGTCAGAGTGAATATTCATGGGGCTCGGGGTTTGGCTCGCGCTTGTTTTTCAATTTGAAAAAATTTTACCTGAGGTGAGGTCGAAGAGCCAGGCGTTTTCAGTGCGATAGGGCATCTGAAGACAGTGAAAACATACTTCAGAATGACAAGCAGATTTAATTTGGGTCCTCGTTAAACTTTTGGTTTTCAGCTGGGGGCAGAGGAACTAAACCGTAGTGGAGGAGCATGAAAAAGAAGGTGGCTGACTGCTCAGGATTCTGTTAGCTGCCTGTTCCTGGCAGTGGCACGAAGCAGTTACTCTTAGCAGTTAAATTGCAGATTAGACCCTTTTGCTAAGTACTTTTTGATTGCCTTTGCGTTTCCAGTGCGTGCTAGAGACTGATGGTGTGCTTTTTATTTGTTTTTAGGAAACAAAATGAAGTTCCTTCACAAGAAGAACTAACTCCTTTCTGCTCAATACCAACCCAAAGACTGTTTGTGACACTGCGCGTGAGACACCTGCGGAATTTGGCGAGGGAGGAGAGCGGGGCGAGCTGGCTGCAGCGTTAAGTGCCTGCCAGTGCTGTCAGACAGTGTGCCAGATGATGGCTCCTTTATGTGTTTGGATAGAATTTGTACATAATGTGCTGTAAGCTTTTGTAACTGATTTTATAATGAGCAAGGAGAACTGTGGTAAATATTTGTATATTCCTGAAAATAACAGGTGCTTTTTTTGTTTTGTTAGTATGAATTGAGTTATGCTTGGTGCAGAACTGAATAGCTGATGATGTGCAGCTGACTGTCTCAGCAGAACCACTGACTTCACAGGGTGCTTGTGAGAGCTGCGCTGATGCCTGGATACTGCGGGGTGAATGGACTCGGCTGCATGGGAGAGGCTGCACGCACAGGGGCTGCTTTCATGGGCCAGAGTTGTGGTTTGTTTTTTTTTTCCTTCCCTTTTCTAATTAATTTTAAAAGAAAGATAAACAACAAAATAATTTGATAATAAGGTACTTGGTTCACAACACGAAACTTCCACTTGGTTTGAACTCTGGTCAGTAATCTACTTGTAATCCATTCTGCACTATGACTGCTAAGCCTGAGACCTCAGGCCTTTGGCACTCAAGCTGCAGTGAGTAGGTACAGTACATCCTTTCCTAATGGATGTAAGTGTGGTTTCTAATAAACTCTGTAAATATACCTGTTTGTTTATATTCATTGCAAGCCTCTGCAGTTTCTGATGTTGAGTAGGAACAAACCCAGTAACTTTCCTATGATTTTTCATGAATTTGTAATTAAAATATAAAATGTTTATTATGAACCAATCTTTCCGTAGGTTTGCTGTTTCTTGATTTTTCTCCTCAGCGTTTTTCGCTCGGGCTGAGACAAGGTGGTTTATATCCCTGTTAACTTTATCCTGGCAGAAGTGTCTCTTAAAACATTTAATTTGCATGGGTTATCAGCAAGTTACTTTTTGTCATTGTATCATAGATACTGCTCCTGAGCGGTGGTATTTTCAGGTTGGTTTTGTGCCACCTTGGTTAGATGAGCAGAGTAGAATAGGAGGAGCGCGTAGCAGGCAGCCCTTGCTGACATTGCTGGTGAGCCAATCAGCTGGCTTTCATGGCTCTGCTTTTCTTTCGCATTAATTGCAGGCTGTTTAGGTGGTTCCGTTTCAGTGAAGGCTCTTCAGCAGGACAGGAACAGTTGGCTTCGGCATGGCTGGGAAGGCTGTCCAGGTACCATGCTCATCTTTGATCTGGTAGCAGACAGAATCTCAACAGGAGTTAAGTTTTCCCTTAGTCTAAAGAAGAAAATATAAAATACTTGGAGCATATTTCAAGTCTGGTAGCTAAGAAAAATAAGCAAAAGCTTCTTACCTTTAAAAAACCTCAGACACTGTATTTTTCCTTCATTTGCAGCCTGATTTCTTTGGTTTGATTGGCTTTGAGGCTTGCGCAGTTCCTAACCTGTCAGTGGTTCTGGTTTGCTATCAGCCTCATAGAACAAACGAGAGGGATTACTCACTAAAAAGGTGAAGTCGTTTCCTTTTTTTCTTAACTCCCTCACACATGTACATACAGAAGCTTCCTAAGCGTACATGAAACGTCTGTAAAGTATCAAGTGTTTTTCATGAAATGGAAATGTAATCAGAACTGTGAATTTTCATTAGTTTTACTTTATAATACGCTCTAAGTTCCAGAATGACTTCTAGATACAGTTCTTTAGAGTAGAAGGAGTAACTTGACTTGTACAGGTGGATGCTGTCTATTTTATAAACATCAGTTGTGAGAAGGGGAAAGATATTTATTAAGGAATGTATCTTTTTAAGAAAATGATGGCTAAAACATCATCATTGGCTGAAGGAAGTGCTGCAGAGAAGACTTGAGTACAAAGGCAAGAAAAAGCCAGGGAGTCCTGATGTAGAGGGATGCAGCGCTAGAAAACCCATCATCTGCGGTTAAAAAATCTTCAGTAGAAGGGTTCTAGAGGTTTTGTTAGCCATCAACGTGTTGTTCCAGTTTCTGTAATGTGAATCAGGAGAGTACCGGACAAGGTGAGATTGTGTTTTCAAAAAAATGTGTAGGTGCCTTCTATGATCCTCCAAGCGTGGCCACCCCTATAAAGGAACCCTGCAGTGAACTAATCACGGGCCTGTGTTTGAAAGGAGCAGGCCAACAAAAACTAGGCAGTGTATTCTTGTGCCTTCTGTGCTAGTAGTTAAAACTAATGGTGTTCCTGAGCATGGAACATTACTAGTGCCCTACATAATGGAGAAGGAAATCCTGAAGAAAAACAAATCCAGTACCAAAACCCACGTTTTGAATTGGTAAAGACTTGTTCAAAGTTTTATGGTATTATAGATAAAAAGTAAGTTTGAGAACAACCCTCTCTAGGAACTGCTACCGTAGTGGGACAGATAGCTGCGTTTAGTATTTATTTTCCCGTTACCGATGGTTAATAAAGTGACTACGCTCCCAGTTTCCCGAGTTCTGCTCTCAAGTGTTGCTCTCGGTACAGCTTAGTCGGGAGGGCCCTGCTGCCCGGTGCCCCCGGCGGAGGCAGCTAGACGGACCGGCTCCGGCAGGACGGAGCCCGGCCGGAGGCTGCAGCCCGGGGCCCGCTCCGTCCGGTCGGGAGGCGGCCCTGTCCGGCTGCCGGTGCCCTCTCCCCGCGGCGGCTCCGCCCTTTGCCCCCGCCCGCGCAGGCTCTCGCGAGACGCGGCCTCCGGAAGCCTCGCGAGAGCTCGTCCCGCCCCCGCCTCGCCTCGCTCTCGCGCCCGCCGCCTTCTCTCTCTTTCTCTTCCGTCGCGCAGGCCGGCAGCATGGTGGGTGCTGCGCCCGGGGCTGGGCTGCGCCGCGCCGGGCCGGGAGCTCTGCCGCTCGCTCGCTCCCGCGACGCGGCTGGGGACGGGGGGGTAGCTGGGAAGGCGCTTCTCTGAGCCCGCGGCTCGCTCGGCGCGCGGCGGGGGCGTGCGGTGCGGTAAGGCCGCGCGAGCCGACATGGCGCTGGCCCCGGGGGAGGGCGGGTGGCAGCCCAGCCTCTGGCTGCCCGCCTTGCTCACGGCCGCGCCGCTCTTTTCCCGCAGCCCTCCCGCCTGAGGAAGACCCGGAAGCTGAGGGGACACGTCAGCCACGGGCACGGCCGCGTTGGTGAGTGGGGCGGTTGGTTCGTGGGTCCGGTGGCGATCGGGACGGGCTGTGGGGCATCTCCAGCTTCCGAGGCAGTGCCCTGGCCCTTCTAACGCTCTGGCTTTTCCTGCCTGTTCCTGTCGCTCTGCTTGTGCTACCACTGCTGTCTTCTTGTACTTCCGTAAAATTAAAAGACTTAATTAAATTTATGGTTATTTTTTTTCCCTGTAGAATTAGTTTTTGGGTGTCTGTCACTGAACTGAGATGGATTCAGAAAAGGGGATAGGATCAGAATAATTACCTTAATACAACACCGGGCGTATCTCTGAGCTCGAGTATTACGTGTATTATCTTTGGTGTAACAAACTTAATTTTTTCTTTTTAGGCAAGCACAGGAAGCACCCTGGAGGGCGTGGTAATGCTGGTGGTATGCACCATCACAGGATTAATTTTGATAAATAGTAAGCTAACCTTTTACATATATACTAGCTAAATGCATCTTCCTGAAGTAGAAACAATTAACTTCTATAGGTACATAATCAAAATCCCCTGCAATCCTACATGTGTTTTCCTCCTAAGTGTGGTGATACAGCTGCAGCCAGCTCGTGTCCCTGTTTACCCTGGTTTCAAAGGCCTTTCCAGTTAAACCTGGCGTCTTTAAGAGCTCAGCACAGCACTTGGGAAACTTGACCCACCCTGCCTGTAACCGTGCTTAACAATGTGCATGCAAAATGTTAAGTGAACTCCAAATGTTATGTGAAATCCGTACTGCATCTTGTTGAGCTGCATACTGTAAAGGTGAGGGGTGTTTCATTGCCGAGACTAGAGTCACATCTGGACACTGCCTGTTGTCCTGGTGTGCTAGAGTCCTCGGACAGTACCCACTAATCTATATTCACTGGCTGTGACCGTTCTTGACTCAGTCAGTCACCAGGTTAGTGACAGGAGCTGTGACACTCCTCAGGCAGTGCAGCCCTCCCGCCATAGATGGGTGGAGTTGGGGTTGCCCTGGAAATGCGGGGCTGGAGCAGCCTCACCAAGGGAGGGGGATCGAGGTGTGAGTTCAAGGGAGAACAAACGTTCAAAAGTAAATAATTTTCCCTTGGTTTGGATGCTGGTAATTACTGCGCTTAAATGCTACACACATTAATATGAATGAAAGTGATATCTTGATTGATCAAGGGAGATGTTTGTTTCAGTATGAATTCATAGTCTTACCTGTTTGGAATTAATGAAAAAAGTGATCTAATGAGCAACCTGTTTCTTTCACAGTCACCCTGGTTACTTTGGAAAAGTAGGCATGAGACACTATCACTTGAAGAGAAACCAAAAGTTCTGTCCTACTGTCAACTTGGATAAACTGTGGACGCTCGTCAGTGAACAGACACGGCTCAATTACGCAAAAAACGAGGCTGGCCTGGCCCCGGTGATAGATGTTGTGCGCTCAGTAAGTTTCTGCTCGTGTTCAAACCTGCAGTTTCTGGTCTCTTCAAGCGTAACTTAGCTTTGCATATCCAAGTAGGAAAGTGTCGAACAGCAAATAAGCTGCAGTGCCTGAGTGTTTGTGAACTTCTCAGGACAGCTATCTTGGCATGTAAGTAGTTACACAGGTACTTATGCTGTTATGCTTTCTGCTGTAGGAGCTTTTTCTCATGCTTGTGTGTGGTTGTGGACAGGGACAGCCCGTCTTCAGGAAGGGGTGAAAGACTGCTTGTTCAAAATGTCGCTGACAGCACATAGGGAAACAGGGCAGAGCTGGCCTTGCATGAAGTCACTTCTCTGATCTCGAGACTAGAGTCACATCTTAACATGCTTGGTTGTCCTGGTGTGCTATAGTTCTCGGACATGAACACCTGATCCTTATTCACTGGCTGCGATGTCTTGTATCTCAGCCAGCCACCGAATCAGTGACACAAACCAGGCTGCCAGGGGGGTATGTTCTGTGTCCCAAAGGGGAGACACCCATGGGCCAGTCTGACAAGTGGTGACTTCAGCAGCTGTTGTGTTAAAGGGCCTTGTGCCATGATTGTCCTTCCAGTGGAAAGGACAGGAACGGAACAAGAGGGTTGCAGCGGTGGAGAACAGATGTTGCTGCAAAAGCTTGCAGGGGGTTTTGTTGTAAGAGGTGCAGCATAGTCCTGTGCTCTGTCCAGAAGTACCAGGGTGTCCTACAGGGCAGGAGCACCAACCAGAGTCACTGGGTAGCAGATAGCCGTGGAAGTGACACCGACTGCTGTCTCTCTTCGGGAAGGGGGGAAGGTTGGTTCCTCTTTTACCCAATTTCACAGTGTGTTCTGTATGGAGCTCCTAAATTACAGGAAAAGTTTTTTTTGCAGTTTGCACTTCTCTGAACAAATGCAACTCCACTAGGTCATGCAGGGTATTTTTCTTTCATTCGTACTGGTTTTATATTGGAGACAGACACTGGATGATGCCATGGTGATTGTGGGTTTGATTTTAACTGGTGCATCATACTAAAAGACAGTTCTGAATGTAAGAGCCTGAAAGATTACAAACACTTAATTTTTTTTGTTATTTTTTTTAATCTTTCTAGGGCTACTACAAAGTCCTGGGCAAGGGGAAGCTGCCCAAGCAGCCTGTAATTGTGAAAGCAAAGTTCTTCAGTAGAAGAGCGGAGGAGAAGATCAAAGAAGTTGGTGGTGCCTGTGTGCTTGTGGCATAAAAGCCTTTGTTTTATTCAAATTTTTTGAATAAAGACAATGTGTAAGATGTGCCGATTTACAGAACTTTCTGTTTTGGTTTTTTTTTTTTTCCCTGACTTATCCAGGTACTGTTCACACATTTTGTCTGCTTAGTTGCTTCTGGTGGTTTTTGAGTAGTGGTTTGACTGCTTTTCCATACTTTTTAAAATGCCTGTTGTGGCCATCATTTGGCCTGTACGATACCTCATTGTTCGGTCTGCACGGTGTAGCAAAGTTGATACATTCTTCCTGTATTTGTGCAGCTCCTCTAGTTGGTGATCCTCTTTACAGCTGCCTGTGAAAGTGACTTCATGTTGTGTTGGTGGGGATTTGTGTGCACTAAAGTGACATCCACGTGAAATCTATGCGGATCCTGCCTTGGCCACTGGGAGCAGAACAGTGAGAGGGTAGGCAAAGAAATGTCATGAACAATGAAAAGTGGGTAGCAGTGTACCAAAACTGGCCATGGGAAAGAGCCTTCACGTGGGCGATCGCTATCAATAATCTCTGTGATCAGTAGGCTGCTCTTTGGCATAATGAAACACTTCTAGTCCCAATTCCCCTAAGGTGGGGTACAGGAGGAGTTGCACAGGAATGCAGCCTCAGACCACAGCTTGTGAGCACATGGGGTTCCTTTGAGATGGGGCAGACTTCTTCCACCACTGGACCGAACTGCTTCTGCGTGTACTAACTCTGAATTTCACTGCGTTGTAGCAGTTGTGACGGCAGCATGGTGTCCTCTCGTGACTCTGGCTGGCTGGTTAGGCTAAAAGCTTTTAAAGCAGAATATGTGTGAAGGTAAAAATCAGTTTCTTAAAGCTAGTGAGTTAGCTCCTGTCAAACAAAAAGCATTTAGATGCTGTCACCTATTTTCTTAACGCTTACTGCTAGAAGTCTTGAATTATTGCTAATAGTTGCAAATTACCTTCTAGAATGTGTGATACAATCATAGTTATTGAACTTCTAGTCTTTGGCAGTAATGACGTTTAGAGGGCTTTTATGTTAAAGCTGGCACACACTGCTTTGATGGAAGAGTTCATCTTGGCCAGTGGTACTGCTAGTTGTGAAGAGCTACAATTTAAATGGCTTGTTAGATTAAGAGAAAGTGAACTTTATTGGGGCCGCTGTTTCCTAATGCGGGATGCTAAAAGCTGCCAAGAGCTGAGTCGTTTCAATCCTCCAAGGTAAGATGCACAGCACTACAAAATAAGGACCGTTGTTGCTGCTTTGTGGTGGTAGCCTGCTGGCCAGCCAGATCCTACGGACACTGAAAGGCTCTGGTCACAGTGAAGTGCCCTGTGCACACGGCTAGAGGTGAGTGACGCTGGCTCACTAATGCAGTGAGGAGATTCCACTCCCGATTCTTTGGTATTTAATGTCTTGATACATTATGTCTTAAGACATATTTTGTAGTCTAGCACAAAACGTTCTTTGTGAGAAGCGTGCCGGCTCCACCAGCTCTGACTGCTGCTCGGCCGGGGCTTCGGGTGTTTTGCAAGGAGAGGCCGGGTCCGCGCTGCTCCTTGGTCTGCTCCTGGGTCTGCTCCTGCTCCTCCCTCGGCGGCTGCCGGGGTCCTGTGCCGGCTGCCGAAGTAACCGGCCGGCGGAAGGAGACGCACCAGCTTTGACATCGCGCTGTTACCGGAGCCGCTTCCCGGCCGCCTCCAAGGGGCGGGCGCCTGCCGGCGGAGCGGGTCCGGGCCGCCCGCCCCTCGCCAGGGCAGCAGCGCCCGGATGCCGCCTGTCGCTCGGGGCCGTTGGGCGCGCTCGGAGGGCGGGCGGGCGTTGCGGCGGCCCTTGGGCGCGCGGGGGCGCTCGCGTCCTCCCTCTGTGCCCTCAGAAGCCGGTCCCGTGTTCCCGCTGCGAACCGAGCGGGGTGCGGCGGGCAAGGGAAGGGCTCTGCTGTCTGGACACGGCAGAGCAGCGAGCCGAGCGCAGAGCAGCTAACTCGTTAAATGTAAAGCCTGTTATCTGCTTACGGGCTCTTTTGGTTTCTTGTTTTGTTTTGGGTTTTTTTTGTTTGCTTGTTTTTGGTTTTGGTTTGGTTTTTTGTGTGTGCGTGTGGTTTGTGTTGGTTTGTTTTTGTCTGTGTGTGTTTTTTGTTTGTTTTTGTTTTGGTTTGGCTTTTGTCTTTTATTGATGAAATGCCATGCTTTCGCAAATGGGACTATTTTTATTTTTACTTGGCATTTTCCAAATTCTTGGCAACTTTAGTGCTAATGAAGTGAATGTAGACAAAAGTGGTTAAGTGCATGTTATGACAGTTTAAAATGCTGCAATGAGCCTTGTGTGTCAACATCCACCTTTGGGGAAGGGAAGAAGATAGAAAAAACCAATCTGATTACATCTGAGAAAAAGGAACACAGAAAATGGAGACTTGCAGAGAGAGTTTATCCCTAAAATACAGAAAAGATAAAAGGTGTGAGAGTCATTACAAACTTCCCTTGTATCAAATGTATTGGCGCTTTACTGGAAGTTCCAGCTGTGCGATCTCTGGATGCTTCCCTTCAGTTTGTGTTGGGGTGGCCGTTGCTTTCCCAAGGACACAACTGATCCTTTGGTCCTGTGACAGCCCCCAGCACAATGCCAGTCCTGTGCCTTGTCTGTGATGACACACCAAGAGCCCAGCACTTTTCTTCCTGTTTCAGATGTGGGTCATCCTGCCAACTGCCTCCCCAGCTCTCCCATCTTCATCTTTTTCTGCCCTGCATCCTGCCTCGTTAGCCTCACCACACATATCCAAATGCCATTAAGTTTATTTTCTTTGTAATCACTGCTGCTGGTGTTTCCCATCACTGCAGCCAAGTCACTGGCAATGTAGCTGCCTGACTGCTGACTTGCATACCTGTCTCAGCAGGAAATTTTAAACACCTTTTTATCGCCCTCATCCTTCCCCCTCCTACCAAAAACCATGTATGAAGCTAGTTTCATATGTTATGCAAAAGCATAAATAAAAATGCATGGTAACCCCCTTCTGCTCATTCAGCAACAGGTTTCGCCTTTACAGTGATGCAGTGCTTCCCAGTATCAGGCTTTGTTTGCACTGGTTATCTGTGTAGGATCCTTTTGTCCTGGGCTGTGGTTTCTCTGTCTAAACAATGTGGTCGTCTAAGACCTCAACTTCCTACTGCAGAAATCACGTGTTTGGGTAGGATCTGGTTTGTCTTGGCAACAGTAGTTGCAGGAAACTAAAAGAGAGTGAGTGAGCTGAGAAACTGTGTTGCTCTAATGACATTTGCATTTGAAAGTTGGTTGATGAAGATGCACTGTAAAAAATGAGTTAAACCACAGGTTCAACTATTACAGCTAATTTTTAAAGGGATCTCTAATTTTGAAATGACAATCATAAGTGGCAGTGGCAGGTTTGAATTTGTATCAGTGAATTCATTAGGTTTGGTGGATATCTACCTATTTTCATTCATTCCTAGAATGGGTCTTGGATATGAAATATGATGCAGACTTTAATGTATGGTCCATTTTTTTTTCTAAACTATTTTAAATAGCAATGACTTCAGCATGCAATACTTTAAAAATTCATGGTTATGAATTTTGGAGACATGAATTTTTTTTTTTACATTGTAGGTAAAAAATAAAAATGTCCACTTACTAACCATTTCCACTGGAATTTGCACCAAGACAGAATCCCTCAGGAGAATATTTACCCCTAAGATTAGAGCTGCTGCTCTTCTATGCTGAGGAAATCTAAAGATCATAGCAGCAAGTCATGTACTGCTGGTAGCATGGCCATGGTGCCAACCAATCTGCAGCTACACGAGGCTCTGGCCCCAGGAGATTTGGTCAGCTGGAAGGGTGATTCCAGGGGAGACGAGGCTGTATTTGCTTTTTCTCCTCTGATGGAACTTGCAAACATTTCCCTTTGCAGTCTGTATCTGATCAACATCTCTGAAAATCTAAGAATTGAGGATGGAACATGAACTACAAACCTCTCAGTTTAGCTTGTGGAATATAGGAGGAACAGTGTCCTGTGTGTGGGAGGCTCAGATTTGGTCTATAATTTGATCTGTGGTCATCTTGACAGTGGAAATGTGATTTACTGCAAAGTGCTTTTTATGGAATTTCTATAAAGAAGATTGGCAGAACATGCTGTACATGTATCGAGGTGGCTTTTCAACATGCACTGTTGAAATGATGGATGTATGATCAGTTATGATTATTATTTACTTTACCTGAAAACTATAAAATGTTGAGGTTAAATTGTAAAAACAGTCAGAAAATACAATTTTTATTGCACAGTTTCAGTACTTCTGGCAGGAAATGTACAGCATGTGATAATTCAGCCTGGTAACAGCTTTGTGCGTAGATCGATAGAACAGATTACTTCAGTTTTTACAGAAGTTACAAGTACTATATGCAGAGATAGTGGCATCATAGTTTGTAAACCTTAAACCACACTTCCCTGCACATCAACCTGCAAAGATACTCTCTTTTGTAAAGCAGGTACGTGATTTTCAGCTGCAAGGAACTTCCTCTTTCTTCACAAGGACTAAATAAACATGTTTTTTTTCCTGAGAACATGTGTCCTGCTGTTGCCCTCTAGTTTGCACTTGAGTGGTCAAGTGTTTTGTTAAGTGAAAGGGTTGTCATGAGACATTTTGTGACTCTTTGTGTTTTTGATGCCAAACTTCAGCCAACAGAAATGGAGACCCTGGATCTGCTGAGGAATTATTTGGTGTGCAAATGGGACCTGCAGAGAAGAGGGCCCAGAATGCTACCTTGCCTTCATTCCTTCTGTAAGGATTGTCTTCTGGATTTGATTCAAGGATATAGCTGTTTTCCCACTGAGTATGAAGTCCTATACAAAGGTAATATTTAATAATCTCTGGCTTGTGCTCTTTGTATTACAGTATTATAAAAACAGTGGGTTTTATAGCCTATTTCTTACAGCACTACTTTAAAAGAATAAACTGGAAGACTCGAGACTTGTATGAGCAGAGTGTTGATTGGGAGCAAGCCTCCTTCATTATGGTTTTCATCCAACAGCAACATTTTGAAGGGAAATGACACAATCAGGCAACATTTATCATTTTCCAGAATAGGACAAGTTTCAGTTACCAAGCGTGGCATTATAAGTATTTGATTTGCTTAGCTTAACAAATTAATAGATGCTATAAGGTAGTCTCTGAGTTATATCTTTATCTAATCTTTTTAGAAATATTGGACCTTTCTATGACACTGGTTGTGGAGATAGTTTTATTCTTCCTCCTCTGCCTCTTCTGCACACCCCTGCCCCCCAGCACCAACACTTTGTTCCTAACAGAGATCATAATAATTGCTATTAGAATATGTGTATTGTGGTGCACTGAAGCTTTTATCTCATTGTAAGTGTTGTTTCCCTCTGTCTGAACCCCTCTGACTGTCGGATATGCTGTAACTCACCCTAACAAGCTAAGCAAACTGGTGAGGACAAGAAACATTTTGTGACCATGACTTTTGAAACCCTGACATTATTTATACAGTTTGTAGTTGTGATGTTAATAGAAACTTTTTTGGAATAAAATGTGACTTGGATCACAGAATACAGTCATTTTAACTGAATGAGTCTTAATTGCCATGGGGAACAATCCCAGACTCATTACTAATTAATAAGAAGAGCAAAAGCATGTGCATTACTTGTATTTTCACAGGCTTTGAACTTTAGATGAGTAAGAGGCATCATTTATTGTGTTCTATAGCAGATTTTAGAAACATGTAGGAAGGGAAGATACCTTCCCTGAGGTGATGGTAATCTGAATTGATAACAAACTAGACAAGTTCAGGTTTGAGAACAGATGGAAACAGTGTTAGGAGATCACTGCTGAAAGGCTAGCACACCACAAAAGGTAAATAACTGAATGGCAAAGTTAAGAAAGGTCATTCATTTGTAGGGTGTGGACAGAAAGGTATGTATATATAAAGGTTTATATATATATATATATATAAAGGTAGGAGAAGACAGAGCAAAGCAGTCATTTCAAGTAAATGTCACCTTAAAATTTTTAATGCCCAGTCATAGTGGGTTTATAGTCTGAGGGACCTACTTTATAATAAAATGCTGTTGTAAACAACCGCTCTATTACTTTTTATGTATCCTCATTTGACATCTAAGTCAATCCCCCCTCCTGCTTGTTTCTGCTTGCCAAGTGGAAAAGTGAATTTACAGCACCTGGTGATCTTGGATGAAGTGCAGTTAGAGGTTCTCACGAGTTGCTAAAATATTGAATATTTCTTCAAGCTCCTGATCAGGAATGATTTGGCCATAGCAGATTGGAACAAGTACTAGTTTATTTCTGTATTCTTGAAGTTTCTTTGTTTACTTCCTCATTCTCTTGTACAGGAAACAGCAAGTTTAGAGGAAAGAAGTAATGAACAGTGATGACCTAGTAAATGAAGTGAGACACCAGGTGCAGAGACTCAGTTAATATATGAGCAAGAAGAGCCGAGAACCCAAAACATCTGTGTCTCTTATTTAAGTCAAGGACTGAAATTGCAGCCACCATAGGTCAGCCAGGATAAATCTTCCAATGGCATGATGTTAAGCATTGCTTGTCTTCTATGCGCTGATTGCTAGGTTATGGGCAGTTCTATACCAACTCAATTGTTAATGTTATCTTTAAGTATGATCATATATAGTGCCAATGGTAAACTGTAAATACAAGTGCTAAGCCATTTTATCTAAACATGAAATATTGCCTGTAAGAAAAGTGTGTTCCTTACCCAGTACAAATTCTTTAAGCAAAATATAAGCATAGAAAAAGTGAATGTTTTTCCAGATGAAGTCAGTCTGGCATTTGTTACAAAAGCATACTTGAATTTCTGGGCTTTGGCACGTTTTACTGTAAATAGTATTATACTAACATAAAGCTCTTTTCTAGTGCTGTTGTATTAAGATTGCTGAGAAGGTGGAGGGAGGTAAGTGTCCTGATGTTTGATGGGGGTTGATGTTGGAAACCCCTACCTGTATGTGTTTAAGATGACTCAATGAAAGCTCTCAGATAGCCAGAGCTATCAGAATTTATTCAAAGCTCAGAGACTGGAAGAAATCTGAGTGGGAAAATGAAAAATATCTTTGCAAGTTTGCCTCCTACATATGCTTCTTATGCGAACAGGATTTTAATATTTGTAGTTTTTCTTTTCTTTTTTTGCAGGCCAGTGTCACTATCTTTTTTTTTATTCCCGTAACAGGGGATCCACATCCTTTTCTGCATATCAGCATGTTGTGTGCTTTTAGTGGGAAGGAATAATTTTAAAGAGAGGGACTGGGTAAGAAAAAGTGAGAGAAAATTCCCCCATCTCCTGAAATGGATATTTATCAGATGAGGCCTCTCTTGGGCTCCTACCTGTGTGAATTGCCACTGATAGTACAGTGTGAAAGCATACAGAATTGGTCCCTGTATGCTGCCTTGGCTTCTTGGGTCTGCCTCTTTCTCACCAAGTTCTGGATACATTTAAACCAAAATGCATTCAGGTTCCTGTGCTTATCCCTCCTTTCTGAATTGGAGGTGGGTGCCAAAATAAATTAGCTTTTATCTATAAGTCTTCCTCTCCATAAGATGTTCAGTGTTTTAAATTGTTGATTGAATTAATTGAATGCTTTAAAATGTTTTACTTCTTTAAACCCCATCAACACAGTAATTTCAAAAGTAGCCAACTGAGGATCAGTTGAGATGCACTGTTGTGAGAAGTTTGTCTTTTTGAAAGACTGTCTTAGCTCAACAGTTGGTGTTTAGTTTTTTCCCTTAAAAACAAAACAAAACAAAAAAAACCACAAAAAAACCATCCCAGGTAATCACTGCTCAGTCACAGTTTACACCCCTGTGAACAAGGCAGATCAGGAAAGATGTACTGGAACAGCTTCCAGATTTGTGCTGCTATCGAGCCCTGGTATTATTTACATTCTGTGCCTGAATTGGGTAGTTTGTCTAACCTGTAAATTACATTTTATGTTTGTAACGTGTAGTAGTACTAGTTGCTCAGCTTTGTAAATGGATTTGGGAAGTTCAAGATGTAATTGTATCATGGTTTTGTATTCAACTTATGTGTTGAGCTATTTTTTTCTGAAACTCTATTTTAAAAATGTCCTTGCCTTTCTATGCTTCTTTAGGCTGGATAGCAAAAATCATGGAAAATGGCTGCGTAATTTCTATCCACATCCTGTGCATAAGCCCAAAACTCTCCACATTTGCATTATATCGGCTTTCCACATGCAAGAGAGGGTCTGAGAGCTGCACTTAAACACCAAGAAATGCAACAGGGTTATGTATTAGAGAAGTGGAAACTGATTGGATAAAAGTAAGAGAAAACAGACTATTAAAGAGAACAAATGTGACCTCAGCTGAACTGCTGACAGATGCCCACTTGCTGCATTTTATTATTTCCAGCTGAAAAGATAGGTTTCTTTAGCTTGGAAGGTAGGTGCTATATGTAACCATGGATTCCTAATTGTGAACGCTTGTTAGCGAGGCACGGGCGAAACGTAGCCAGGCATTGGTCACACTTTGAATGCAAAGTGGTCAGAGAGATCTTCAAGGGGGTTTATTGCAATAAACGATTGAGCTCTAGGACCCCTTCGGCTCTAGGCTTGTTTTCAGTATGTGTTTTGGCTTAAGGAGACTCTAGGTAACAACACACCGGTGTTGACACTAAGTGTCTGTGTGAAGGGGAAAAAAAAAAAAGTAAAAAAGGCACATCTTTAAATGATAATTAGTCTCACAGTGGAGTGCAGTTTGGCTGTCTTTGTGTTACAGCTGTTATGTCTCCAGGACCCAAATAACCTTGTGTTGATGCAATCCTTTAAGGCAAGTGATGCAATGCATCACATCTATTAATTCTGAAGGAGAATATCAGTTTTCTTTAATTAGATCCACTTAACACAAAAGTCATGTTTTATTTCTGAAAAGGAAAGTAGAAAGGTAACTCCAAAGAAGGAAACTGTTTATGATGTATATCTATAGCCATTCTAAAATGGATTTCGTGTTACTCAGCCTTTCTTAGCTCTGTTGTTCAGCTGCCAGATCCAAAAGGCAAGTGAAACAATGGGGGGTTTAGTTATATAAATATGAAGCTGTAGAGTGGGAGGTTGTCTTCAGAACTGTTTCCTATAACCTATAATTGGGTCTCCAAGGAAGTGTAAATTATGCCTGCAGCCTGAGCTGTAGCTAATGCTCTCTGAGAATAATTATTCTGATCATGGTTGGAGGAAAAAGAGCGGAGGAATAGGTGCAACTTGTGGACAGCAAGTATAAATGTGGTGTGTATCATAGCTCTCCTGTTTGTTTCTTTATGCTAATCAATTCTCATGATAATAATAGGTTAATTATCTGCATTGATTTATTTTTGAAACAACCAGCTTGAGGGTTCTTTCTATTTAAACCTGACCAGACTGGAAGACCTTGAAACAAAACTGTGAGCTGTGGCTTCAGATGTTCAAAAGGTCTTCATACCAAATTTCCATAGCTAGTGGAGAGGTTACAACTTGCACTTTCAGAGATGATTGCTGCAAATTATCCACAGCTCTGTCACAAATTAGATTGGTGCAATATAGGTGGAGTATAAACTTGAAAGCACTCAGAAATTTTAGGTTTTTTTTTTTATTTGTGTCTCTACATAGGAACGCTCTGTGTAAGGGTCACTACCTTCATGTCTGCTTACTATTCCCAGGGCCCAGTGCAGTGTGGTAACTTTCATTAACAGAAATTAAGTGCTGTGGGATGTTAGAGATCTGACCTGTGGGGAGCTAGGGCTTGAGCAGTATATGGCAGAACTTTGTTTTCCTGAAAGGTGATTTTGGATATCCCAGGTGTGGAGTTGGAGAGTCCAGACTGGGTATCTGTGTCTGACTGCTGGACCCCCTGCCTTTTGATTTACATTTTCCTCAACATGCTGTCTAGTTTCTGTTGCTGATGGGAGTGTGGGAGTGGAAATAAACTTATGAAAAAGGGACGCAAACCAATTTGAGGATGCTGAATTCGTCTGCTGCTGAAGCTTTACAGGGCTCAGAGATGTATGTATATATACAGATATATAAACACAACATGCTGCTTCCTAGTGTCTGTGGCTTTTGTGGTGGTGTTCAGGTGCAGACAGGATGCTATTCCCTGGAAGGATGTAGGTGTAGGACTATTCCTCCACATCCCTCACATGATGAAACTTTGTGGGAGTCTGCTCAGTACAACGAGGTCTTCAGTGATTGTTCAGTTCTAGCTGATATCTCATACACTGAGAATAGTTTTATGTTGTTTATCCTGCATATAATTCTGAAATAAGGTTTTATTCTGCATGTCACAATGAAATTTGGCTTAAATCCAACATTAGAATGCTTGCTAGCCTTTCTGAATGTATGGTAATTTCTTTAGCAGTGAAATGTGATGTCATAAATAATGATTTCAAATTATAAACAGCAGGAGGTAATGAACTTTTAAAAACTAATTTATGCATGTATTCCTACCTCCTTCCTACCAGTGTAATTTCCATAGAAAAACAGAACATGTCAACAGCTCTCTTAGCTCTTTGCTACTTCTAGAGGTTTTGATAGCAATAATGGACCTTGTTTTGGCATCGTGATTGCATCATAGCTGAATTTGGTTCCTGATCTCTTAATGTGTAAACTGTTGTTCGAATCCTGTAATTCCATGTTGAGTTGCTGTTTAGTTCCAGAAATTGCATCATTCTCATACGTACAAACAGCAGGTCTCTAGGGCTTCTGGCTCCACTTGCCTTCACCCACAGTGCTGTAATAATGATATATTTAAATGAGCTGTCTGCAAAGTACAGCTTCTTAAGACAAATTAACAATGTTGTTTACAGGCAGAGGTAAGGTAGGAAGGCAAGAAAAATGTTTAGGAAACGGTCTGCAAAATGTACCATGGGAGAGAATGGCATTGTAAGACCCGCTGCTACCTGGATCTGGGAAAGCTCTTCCCTTTCCTTCTGCGCATTTGCTCCAGGCTGTTCTGAGGACTGAGAGAAGACCCAGGCAAGAAGAGAACTACGATAGTGCTATTCATTCTCACCATGGGAGTTTTATTCCACCGCTTCAGGAAAAATGCAACCAAGGCAAGTTTACAGAGGCCTGAATGAATCTGAGAGGCAACGGCAAGAGGAAAAAAATATGCACCTTGTGGTGGCCCAGTACATCTTTCTGCCCTGCTGGTCTGTCAGCATTTCTGGCTGAAGCAGCCCCGGATAGTCCGTGCAAGGTGCGTGGGGTTCAGCCTGCAGAACGGCACAGCCTGATGCCAGGGAGCACTCTGCGTGGGCAGTTCTGATTAATAACCACTCACTCCCAACACAAGTGACTCTCTGAGTGGCTCTAAGGGACTCCTTAGCCAGAGGACAGGTAAGGGGTTTCTAGGAAATTGTGCTTGACTAGTGATTTGCACTCTGAGCACAAGCACAGCATAGTGCACTCACTTTGTATTGTTGGAGTAGCTGCTGCTTGTGGCTATTTGTAAATATGTATGTAAGGTTTGCTTAATTTCAGGGTAATTGCTTCACAAACTGTTCTGTAGTGTGTTTGTTATGCCAAGCTATCATTAGATTCTTTTGGGAATTTATATTGAAAAAGGCTGGGCAATTCCAGGGAGCACAGGTTTCCATTAAACAGAATAGCAATCAAATAAGAAGCTAAATTAGCTAAACAAGTATGATCTCTGAAGCTGCCACATTCAAAGAATCCCTCCTTTAGCAAGGTGCAAATCCATCTGCTGTGCTTTTAATAAAGTCTTAGATATAGAATTCAGTACTAGGAGAGGCAAGAAGGTGCTTACTGATTAGTGCTATGAGTGGGAGACTGCTTCCCATTCCAGTATTGCCATGGTCCCCGTTATATTTCATGTTAACTGTTATGCTCGTTCATTGTGAGGGGTTTTTTCCATTAAGCTGAGGTCTATACATGTCTTATGTTTGTATCAAGGGAGATTTAGATTTGAAGTCATTCTAATTCACAGATACTTGGGTATTTAAGACACACTTGGACATTTACGGAGTCAAAACTGTACTTGGTCTCTGGCAGCGAGTCTAATAGCTGCGTGTGTGCAGCTCGCTCCCCGTGTGCCTCTGGAACAACACTGCTATCAGTAGCACAGCTCGGGTCTAAAAACTGGGAATAAAATTGTCCCACACCATCCAGGGCATTGTTTTTAGATACCTCCTAATCTTAATCATCAGCAATATCATCTACCTTGGAAATGAAGACTGTGCCATACTTCTTAATACCACTGCATTTCTCAGTGTACATATAAGGAGGATTTTGTGCAGAACTGACACCTATGCATATAGTTTTTCTTAGGGTGAAAATGATGGAAGTTTTCTTTAAATACATTTTAAAACATTAAGAAGATGGTCTTGCCCATTGTCAAATTAATGCAATGTATTTTATACTTCACTGGTTTGTAATGAATAAGCAGAATTTAAAGTTCACGTGAACATGCCTGAGGCCATAAGCATTCCATTAAATACCATTCAACTGGTATAACTTGATTTAACATTCTGCACTAATTGAATAGGGTTGGCATATAATAAAATAGTAACTTCAATGTTAGTGTTTTTACCCTATGTGGTATGTAGACAGAAGTTGTCCATGCTATGGCAAAGTCCTGGGCACTGCTTTTGTTTCCCGGTAAGCAGCTGTTTCCAGAAATGTTTTGTATAACGCTGATCACCCGTATGGTATGAGGATGAAGGAATAGCTGTGAGAGTTTCTTATCTCAGAAAGTAACCTGTTGATAACTTCCCCTTTGGTCAATTTGCGGCCTATTAGGTGGTCTCAGTATGGAGGGTTTCTCTCTGCATTAGCCAAATCAAGAGCCAGCACTGCTTGGGCAATGCTGCTGTGGGAGTAAGAAACGGGTTCAAAGTCTCCAAGGGCTGGAGGCGATTCCCTGTAAAGTCAGTAGGTGGTTTCCTATTGACTACATTGAGAATTGGAGCATGTCCTCTGAGACTTCTTTGAGAAGCTGCTTGCAAAGTAGGTATATTGCTTCCTAGCTTATCAGTCAAAATATATCTGTCTTTTTATTTCTGCTGCTGTTATGACTGTGTTATTTTGTAAGGTGCTCCCAGGGAAACTTGAAAACTGCTTCACTTGATAGGAATGAGCACTGCTATTCACTGGTGCTTGTGGTATGCACCATTTACAAGGAGTAGCAGGGCACTGTCTGTATAACACATCTTAGGTACTGCAGTGCTCCTACTGTTTCTGTGTTTCTCTAGAGAACTGAGCTGTTAATGGATATCTAAAACACACGCAACCATAACTTGGGAAAGCATGGAGAGGTTTCAGTGTGACTATTATAAAAGCATTATGTTGTCCTAGGGTGTAACATATGAAGGCGATGAGCTACAAATACTGCAAGTAAATAAGATACCATTTCAACTGTGTTCCTTATATTAAAGATGCAAAGCAGAGGGAGAGTTTAAAAGACTTCTGCAGCTTTCTGCCATCAGGGTACCTTTTATCAGATGATTTTTTTATTTTTTTTTTTTAGCCTCTTTGTAACATCAGAACACACTTAAGCAAGGCTCAAGTTACCTGCCCAGAAGATGAGCAAAGAGTTGGCAATTGCTTGCCTTGCCCTTTCCCGTGGGGTGACCTGTAGCTGAGTAGTACAGGCACCTGTGGATACCGCCTGTTCCCTCTCACATCCGCACGAACAGTCAGTGTTGTATGAAATGTACAGTTAGACAAATGGGAGGCAGCCCATAGTCTGCCACTTGGGCCCCCAGATCACAGTTCTGTGCTAAATGCAACCTCAGAAAATAGTAAGCAATATACTTCTATAACAAGATTTGGGCTAAAAAAGACCTAAACCTCATGGAAGCAGTTCTTGGTTAGATGTCCTCTGCAAAGGAGCTATAACAGTACTGATAGTTTCTGCAGAACATTTGTGAATGACAGTGAATGTACTCAGACATCTAACTGCATAATGCTTTCGTCAGAAGTGGTAATGGTTTGGGGTTGTGTGTCTCTGTTAGTGTGAAGTGCTGCTGTTAAAATAACAGTAGTGCAGTTCTGAAAATGGTTAGAATTGTGCACCTGGCCAGGGACTGCAGGAGCCATGTAATGCCAAGTAGCTGGAAAAAGCAAGAGTCTCTGATACTTGTCTAATGTGAAGGGTAACACACTTCTTAAGATTTAATTAATATACAGGCTACTCTCCTTATTAAAAAATTATTTTAGTTAAGGAGAACAGGACATCAATCATTCCAGTCCAATAGAAAGCTGACATTGATCTTGCTTTCAGTGAGTTTGCATCATGTAGTTATGGAAAGTACTGCTTTTAGTTATCTTAAGCAGATCACTTGTCAAGGTGAGCATAGCACTAAAATTCTGTTCTCAACAGAATGGAAAAAACATAGATTAAAAAAACAACTTGATAAGATAAGGTAAAAATAGTCTGACACTACCATCTGTGATGGGCTGGATTCGCACCTACAGTAGTTTACAGAAATGTGGTCAGAACCACACACTTTCAAAAGCAACAACAACGAAAAGCATGAGACCTTCAAGAAGAATGCAAGAAGTGTAAATGTAATCCTAAGAAGTGTAGGAATGAAAGAGCAGAGGTGCCAAAATGCAGGTATGCCATGAGGGACACTTGAGCTGTTAGTTCTCAGCCCAGGCAAACACGAAGATCCATCCCAGTTGTGTTCAGTAGGTAATGAAGGTGGAGCCAGGTTTTGCTGCTCATGCTGCTTGCTTTGCTTTGCTTCAGGGGTGATCATGTTTTGCCACCTGTGGATTGTTGTAATAGATGGTTTGCAACTCTAACTTTTATTTATGAAACTTTTTTTATCCTCTACCCTTATTCCTACTTGTTGCTTCTGCTAGCAGCACATTACTCCTCTTTCACATCACTTGGATAGGGTGCTGTGCTGCAAACTAGTATCAGGCAATGTGTATTTTATGCTTTGCTATACCTCTGGTAATACAAAGCTGGTCTAGAGGAACTGTAGCAAGTATCAGAAAGCACAAGTAGATCTGTCACAAGGGAATGCAAATTGAAGTGCAGCTCACTTCAGTCAAAGCTGTCAGCCCTAATGAATCCACGGGAATTTGGACATGCAGATATTATTGATAAATACTGAAATATAGTGTCTTTCTAGGGATTTTGTTGCTTTGATTTTCTTTCCTATGTTCTGAACTAGATCTAGCCACAAGTAACTTCAGCAATACTGAAGTGTGGTTTATATAGTTTCCTGTTTTACATGGTGGCATGCATTGTTTTATTTGAGGTGGTTTGTTTTGTTTGTGTTTTTAAATCCAGGTATCCTTTGCTGCCCTGTGTGCAAACAGACCTGCTTTGTAAGGGATGTAGTTGAAAATTTCTTTCTCAAGGACTCTCCTGCTGTTAATTCAACTATGGCTAAGGTAGGTGAAAATCACTAAGCTTAGGTGCCTTGTGAGTTGTTGAAAAGCTACCAGATGAACACAGTTTGAAAACAGAACAAACTTCATATGGAATAACAGACTCCCTTACAGTTTGCTTATGCAGGACTGTAATTACTTCACTCCTAGAGATGGACACACTGCCTTCATAGTACTTTATGAACTCTATTTGAAGAATGAGTTAGACTCTATGTACTTAAAATAGAGTCAATTAAAAAATATTGATACTAGTGCTGTAGGACTGGATCTGTGACAATCAATATATAAGGAAGGTAATTAAAGTCTTGGACTCTTCGTCCCCTTTCTGCTCTCAACATGAAATAAACAGAAGCAAAGCATTGACTAAATGGTTGCACCAAAATTACCTGTTGGATCCTGTGGGCAATTATATATATATTTTTTTTTTAAATTTTTCTGTTTTAATGATAAAAAGGGTGTTTCAGTTTCCCATTGGGGAATGGATGCAAAGGGTAATTGGAAGGCATAGGATTACTACCTTGGCCTTGTAGTGACACTGTGCGTATATGGATTTCACTTCAGTTAAATACCCAGTGAACAGGCAGGACTATTCTCACAGTTTTTCAGCTGACACTTTGGGTCTCAAGGAGGGACAGAGAAAGGTGTGTATTTCTGCCCCCTGTATTACCTCGTTTATTCATATGCACTCTTTAAGTAGAAGAAGAAAATTCATAAGATACTGCTGAATCTTTAGAATGCACTTTTATACTGGGATTTCTTAACTGCCATGACTCGCATCATTTACCTTTCAATGAAACTTTGTGTAGAAAGGAAATTAAATGAGAGCATCTAATTTCTTCAAAAACATTACATTATATATTCAAACCTTTAAAAGAAGGTTTTCTTTTCTGTAATCCCTTAGGAGTCCTAAGAGTAGTTCAGCAAAGCAGATTTCTCACTGGAGCATAGGAGCACCCTAGAGGGACTTGTGAACTTTACTCATAGTTTTTTGTCTTCCTTTTTATTAGCAGTCAAACCAAGTGTCAGTGAAGCTTACTTATTGTCTTTTATCCACCATCCCACCCAAAAGTAAAGCTAGTTTCACCAGAAGAGGCACCTGCTCATCTGAGACACTGCTCAACCACCATAATTTTCTCAATTTACATAATATGTTCAAATGGGAATCTGTCAGGGCTCGTAACAAAGTGTTTGGAAGCAAAACATTTCTCAGTGTGTAAGACAGTGAAGCATAAGTGATGGAATGTGCCATACACCAACCAGCAGCAGGAGTTTCAAAAAAATGCACTTCAGAATCTCTTGCCCAAAAGCCCATTTCCACATGATAAATAATGTAACTCTAGGAACACTCTGTGCTCTGCAACTTAAAAGTAAAGTTAACACAGTACAATGTCAGTGTAAATTCCAGTCAGACTGGCAGCTGGGTGGGAATTGTTACAGGTAAACCTGTGACTAAGCAGTTTTGGTTATTGCAGGGAAAGCAGAGCATGCCTCAGTGTGTGATGTGTTCCCTGAGCTGGCCCTTTGCGAGTGCATTTTAAATTAGACACTTCTTTTTCTATAATAAACTTTGCTTCCCAAAATATATACCCCTGCATTTTGGTTATATAAGTTATCTGAGGCTTTTTGGTTAAAATTATGACATGTATCTTTCTGAAAACATTGTTTATAAGCAAATGGCTAAAATAGCAGAATGACTTACACAAACACCTCCCTGACTAGACAATTGAACACATTTAAAACTTTGCTTTGCTGTCTTATTGTCAAGAATTGCCCAACCTCTTTGGGCAAAAGATTGAGAATACTTAGAAACTCTTGAACAAAGGGTGAAGATACCAGTTGTGAAATTTTATCCCCACTGATGGGAACAATAAAATTTAAATTCATTTCAGTAGAACAAAAGTTTTCTTCTTGTGCGGAAGTGAATCATAACTTGACTCACTTCCATCTCAGAATTTAGGTGGATACAGGTGTTGCATTTAATGTTAAAGCAGTGATTCAAAACTAAACCAACCATCAAAGAACTGTGATTGTCTTCTTTCAGGTTTTCTATTCCTCGAGACACTACCAAAAGAAACTTTTCTGTGAAATTCACCAGGGCTTGCTTCAGGGTCTATGTGCTGAGTACATGCTGCTGTATTCTTCTTGTCATGGTTCCCAGCAGAATAGTTGGGATGCAATCTTAACTGAACAGAATTGACAATAAGCTGATGCCCAACAGAAAGGACAGCATAGGAAATAATTTTGACATCTATTATTAGTTGCTTGAGCACTCCTGAGTAGAAGCAATATTCAGGGCCTATGTGAAAGTACAGTAGATATATTGAAACCTTGTAGGAAATGTTTCAGTTTGATAAACTGGTGGCATTATTTTATGCTTTGATGATGGTAAAATTGTATCACTATGTTCGCTCAGAACATTAGTGTGTATTTGTGGATATGGTAAGTGAAAACCATTAATAGTAGGAGTTTTCAAACAAGGTATTTTATGCCTAGTGAAATCCTTTTTAAAAGAAATGTCATGATAGCTACCTTGAAATAACTCTTGAGCTCATTCTGAATGCCAAAGATCAAAATACACCCTTTCTTTATGTGCTGCGTTATTCATTTCCCCTTTAGTGACACTTTTAGACAGCATAGCCTATATAACAAAGGGCATTTCTTAAATTGTTGAATCAATGATAATTAAATAAGGTTTCCAGATCTTCTCATGTTCCCATGTGTTATGTTTCCAGTTCACCACATGTGATAACAGTATATAAACTGAGCTCATTTCTGGTCATTTTTTTCATTTAGAGTATGTGGGTATATCCATATTGCCTCCTAAATTGCCTTACCATTGGCAGGTTTTATGTATTTTTCTGACAGTTACACTGTTTCAGAGTGGTTCATACAATGCTAAAGCAAATAGAGTAAGCTCTAATTTCAAACGAAGCAGTGTAGATCTGGAGTAGTTCTGCTGAAGTGGTACCCATTTCTGTTCATATACATGAAAATGGAAGTGGATTCTAGCCTATGGGGTTTTTTAGTTTGTTAATAAATAATCAGTAATGGACAGAAATTAGTGAACAATCCTGAAATGGTATGGTAAACTGCTTCTGCATAGTGTTGTGATCAGAAAGAATATGGTAGTTAGATTAAAAAACTTTTTGATGGGCTATGTTAGACTTTTGCATTTCAAATATTTACTTGGCGGCCTGGACTATCTTTTCTGAGGTAGAAAATATTTATCTAAATATACATATATGTATATGAAAGTTGTACATTAATTTGATATGTTAAAGCCATCAGTAAGTAGTGAAACACTGACAGGAATTAGAAAGCACAGTGCTCATTTTCAAAATTAACTTTTTAGCCAAACTCTCCTTAACTAAAATCAGACGAGTCTTGTTTCATAGTTTCATGGCTTTTTCAGTTCATAAGAAAAAACTCATTATGATTATTCTGACTTCATGTGCAACATGGCCCCCACAATTTTTCTGAATAATTCTTGCATCATGCCATAATTGTGATTGATCATGCTAGAACACAGAAAGACAATGAATTTGAGAGCTTCAAGTCTTAATTTTATTCTGCTTGCTCATACATCAATAAACAGACTCAAAATCACTTTAAACTGCATTAGTTTGAGCAAGAAAAATATTAGCTTACCAATCGGAATCATAGCCTATTAAAGAAAACAGTTTGTATGGCTCATTTATTATTCTTGTTCATAATTGCACTTTTTGTTCTTAGATCTGCTCCATGTGTAAAGAGAAAAGACCTGCTCACAGTCTCTGTACGAGCTGCAATAAGTGGCTGTGCAGCTCATGTACAGAGGAACACAGGCATGGCAAAGAAACTGGAGACCGCTTCCTGTCTTCATCCCTCAAAGGCTGCACAGGTACTGAAGATGCACTTGGAAATTTTGTTTCTTCTCATATCAGTTATTCAATTGAGAAAGGATCTGTTGCAGGCTCTGTGCCAGACACCGTGCTCTGTGTGACTCAGAAAGATGGTTCCAGGGTCTGGGTCTTTTAAAAAAGCATGAAGACTTTAAATAAAATTGTGACAGTTTGCAAATTTTTCTTCTGAACTGTAACAGTAATCCTTGTCCATGACACCACTGCTTTATACTCCTCAGCAGCTGAAGATGAAGGAAGCAAGTTTTCCTTGTTTTGCCCTGTGCACACTCAAGAGCCACTCAAGCTGTTCTGCGAGATGTGCGATACCCTCACGTGCCGCAGCTGCCTTCTGACTGAGCATAAGGAACACAGGTACCACACGTTGATTGCTTAATCATCGTCCTGTCGGAGACTCCAGCTAATTTAGATTTAAGACTGCATTTCCATGGCTTGCTTACTGCCCTCACAGAATCACTCTCTGCTACCAGCAGTGTGTACCTTCCCAATTGTTTTGTCTGCCCAGATACTAGGCATGTGTGCATATAGTTCCTGTGATTGTGCTTAAAGGCACAAGTTGAACTCAATACTTAGCATCATTCAAATGTTTCCCTTTATCAAAGACATCGTGACTGTACAAGACCAGAGTTACCAACACTTAAGCATGCTGCTTGCCTGTGGGAGTGTGTCAGCCACGTAAGGAATTGTCTATACAGTGACACTTTTTCTGAGATGAGCCTGCCTATATGAAGGGTGATAAGGTTTAGCTGACACAGAGAATATCTGTAGTAGGAAAGAAACAGACAACCGTGTCCAGACAGGTATTAAGGCAACTGGTCCCCTATCAACAGAAAAAAACCCACGGTGTGAGAACTTCTCCTTCTTTCACAGGTTCAGCCATCTGAATGAAGCTTTGCAAAATCAGAGAGTTATCCTGGAAAATGTCATAACTAAAGTAGAAGAAAAAAAGAGTGGGATTCAGGTTTCAGTTAAACAGATTGAAGACAGGTAATTTCTATGCATCTTTTTGTTATGAATGTGTGTGATTAGGGAAAATAATATTTTCATGAAATGTAGGTTAACAGAAGTAAATGCAGGTTTTTCTTTTTTTTTTTCCCTTGGAGTGTAGGAAATAACAGGAGAATTAGAAATATCTAATTCATATTTAATTAGTAGTGACAAGTCATGACATTGTAATACATGACTCCATAGTCCTTTAGACATGTGGCTGCTGACTTCAGACTTCTTTGTACAATCCATTTCCAAACTAGAATTCGGAAAGATTAGCAACAAAGACTATTCTAAAAATACTTCATTTCTTCAAAAAGCCTCAAAACAAGCTGCAATTCCAGTCACGACTAGTACAAAAATGAAAATATTATATGAACTGGATTTCAGCTACTGATTATCCATTTGTTAGCTGTTGGATCTCTCTGCTGCATTAATGACAATTTCAACCACCTTGAAAGAGCAGAAATCAATTTATACTATTTAAGCTCTAATAAAAAGAGAATTTGATTATGAGTTTTGCATATGTTTGTTGACAAAGAACTGAAGACTGTTCTTGGCATGATGTTTGAGAGGGTCAATCAGCATCAGCATGCCACATCCAGATGGTAGTGGTCAATTGCTTAATGTCCAGATGGAGGTCAGTGAAGAGTTGTGACCCTAGGGGTCTGTACTGGGACCAGTGCAGTTTAATGTCTTCATCAATGAGAAGGACAGTGGGATCAAGCGCACCCTCAGCAAGTTTGTAGATGACACCAAGCTGAGTGGTGTGATTGACACATCTGAGGGACAGGATGACATTCAGAGGGACCTGGACAAGCTCAAAAAAAATGGGCTTGTGTGAACTTTGTGAGGTTCAACACAGCCAAGTGCAAGGCCCTGCACCTGGGTCAGGGCAAAGCCCAGTACCAAGACAGACTGGGGGATGAAAGGATTGAGAACAGCTTTGGGGAGAAAGACTTGGGGTACTGGTGGCTGAAAAGCTGGACATGAGCTGGCAACGTGCGCTCACAGCCCAGAAAGCCAAGTGTGCTGGGCTGCATCAAAAGCAGCGTGGCCAGCAGGGTGAGGGAGGTGATTCCTCCTCTCCTCTCTGCTCTGGTAAGACCCCACCTGGAGAGCATCCAGCTCTGGAGTCCTCAGCACAGGAAAGACATGGACCTGTTGGAGAGGGGCCAGAGGAGGCCACCAGAATGATCAGAGGGCTGGAACCCCTCTGCTGTGAGGACAGGCTGAGGGAGTTGGGATGGTTCAGCCTAGAGAAGAGAAGCTCCAGGCAGAGCTGATTGTGCCCTTTTAATATTTAAAGGGAGCTTCTAAGAAAGATGGGAACAAACTTTTTAGCAGGCCCTGTTGTGGTAGGACAAGAGGTGATGGCTTTAAGCTAAAAGAGGGTAGATTTAGACTAGATGTAAGGAAGAAATGTTTTACAATGAGGGTGATGAGACACTGGAACAGGTTGCCCAGAGAGGTTGTAGATGCCCCATCCCTGGAAAACTGCATGGCCAGGTTGGATAGGGCTCTGAGCAACCTGGTCTAGTTAAGATGTCCCTGCTCACTGAAGAGTGGTTGAAATAAATGGCCTTTAAATGTCCCTTCCAACCCAAACCATTCTATGATTCTGTCTGAAGAGAAGTGTGGGAAAACTTACGGGAAAAGGTGCAATTTTCACTGAAGTTCTCTGTCAATAGTTAGATCAGTTCTTGTAACAAATAACTACTAAGATCTGAATAAATGATATACCAGTTGGCTCATCCAGGCATGTCTCTTTCTTGTCGATAGGTTGCTTGAAGTAAAACATTTATACAAAAAGGTAGAAAATCAAATAAAAATGGCTAAGATGATTTTGATGAATGAAATCAATAAGCGAACAAACATCCTTCTTGAACAACTTGATGTAAGTAAAGCTACTTTCTTTGATATCTTGGAAAATGAAATTAAATGTAATCCCCGTGTCAATGGAGAGAATATAGACGGTAAGAGTTATTGTCCCTTTGCTTATGTTTTCAAATTTTTAAATTTTTTTTTTCCTTCAGAATTTTGTGGAATCAGTGATTGACAAAGATTCAGGATGAAGTGGCAAAATGTTTGCTTATAAATTAACCACATTTTATAATGGAGTTATAGGAATACAGGTGCACCTTTTGGATACTTAGAAAACAAACCAGTTTATGGTTTTAATGTTTAATTTGTAGAAGGCCACTGTCAGCACATTTAATATCCCATTTTTGAAAGTGATCCTCTGGACTCCTCTCTGTAACAGAGCCTGCGGTTTTGACTCAGTGTCCAATCAAGTGTATATGATTTTAGTTTGAAATGTGCTGAGCACAAAAATTGCCATCGGATCCAATCAGAATTTCCAGTTCTCAGTTATTCTTGGGTAATTTTAGCAGGTATGGGCAAGACAAGGCACCCAGCACTTGCTGGCTACCTTTGAACTTACATACGTAACTCAAATATGGCTACTCAGAGAAGCAGCTTTATGAAAAAGAGAAACATATGTTCTCATTTCAGTATTATTAAGCATCAAATAAATTCAGTGTTCATGTGTATTTACATTTCAGTGTCTGAATTATCTATAATCACAACTGAACCGTGCATATGCGTGAAGTACATGCAGGGCTGTTGAAGTGCATGTAGGGGGCATCAAATGAAATCGGCAGGTGCTGGGTTCAAATCAAACAATGGCACAGAGTTCTTAGCATAAGTGCTAAATAAGTGTGGCACTCCCTGATGCAAAATGCTTTGCATGGGTTCAAAATGCAATTAGACCAATTACACTGAGGGTGATAAAGTAGCCTCTGTCTTTGTGGTCCCTAAATCATGAATTGCTGGAGACTGGAAGACTGTTCTGAGGAAATGCTACATACTTCCCCTCCTCTTGTACTATTTCTTGTGTCTCTTCTGTTGTGTGTTGCAAGAGACAAGAACATGGTCCAGGTGCAAATTTGTGCCAACTTCTACAGCTTTCTCGGGTTATGCTATTCTGTTAAACCAAGGCCAGAATGGTGTAGGTTGTTTGCTCCCGGAGAAGTCGTTATTCCTGAATTCAGACATACCTGTTGGATAGGATTTGCTTTCTTTCCATGACTGATCATTTAAAGAAACTGAAAATAAGCATCCCTGCAAATAATGTATAATGTAGTGCCAGTGAGTATATACATTCTGCTTGTCTGAAGAATGAAAGTTATAGTCTACTGATTCACATTATTAACAGAAAATCACCAATGAAAGGAAGCAGAAATTGGAGCAACAACTGCAAGGTGTTGTGGTTTTAAGCAGACAGGTTGAGCACGTGCAGAACTTCATCAGTTGGGCAGTGTGCAGTAAAAACAACATCCCTTTTCTCTTCAGTAAAGAACTGGTAAGAGCAACACTTATTTTCTCAGTATATTGAAATTGTGCAGTAGATGTGAGAACTGTTTTAGGGATTTAAAATTCCTCAGATAAAACATTTTTCACAAACCTATAATTGTGAATAAAATCATCATCCTTTGATTTGTTACCAGATTGTATTTCAGATCCAGCGCTTGTTAGAGACAAACTGTAACACAGACTTAGGCCCTCCTCTGAAGATCAGATTTACTTGGGATCCTTCTTACTGGACTAAACAACTGTCCAGTTTGGGTAAGAAAAGTAGATTTTTGTTTATTAGGGAAGTGGCCAAAGCTAGACAAGACAAATATAGACAATACAATTTCTCTAAAGAGTTCTTTCCTTTTTTGTTCTGACTTCCAGTTTTGTACCACTTGTCATGTGCTGAAGAAAAGCTAGTATGGCTGAACTTACCTTGTTTTCCATCCAATTATAGCAATTCTTCTATTGAAAGACATAATTATATATAAATATTACCTTATAAACATTACCTAGAAATACACTTCATAAATACAATCTTTGATGGTCTTACAAAATCACAATGTAGGAACAAAACTAGTAGCTGAGTGGGAACACTGTGCAGGAATAAACAAATAACTTCTAACTGAAATGACTTGAAATGTAGTGTCTATGACTCTCAAACAGCCTTGACTTTGTCCCATGTGTTTGGAATTCAGTCTGCCTCAGCAAACAATAGCTCTGTACAACACTGTGTCTCTGGCAGTCCTGTAAGGAGTACCCTGTGTGGAATGGAGTATCTGCAGTGGACCTTGTGCTATTTCCTCTGCCTTACCCAGGGGCAGCTGGGCTGTGTCACTAAGATCCTTTAGTATCTTAGTGGCCAAGGGTCTTGAGCATTGCTTGGGACACTTAAAATTAACAGGCACAAAGATAGCTTTAAGACACTGACTGTATAATGAAGGTGCAGACTGTGACTTTGTTTCCCACCAGCTACAAATTTCCCAACTGCAGTGGGTTTTTACAGTAAATTCAGTTCAGCGGGCTGATCAATGGTCTAAAAGACTGGTTCTTGTCCCATTTTAAGATATTTAAAGCTAGACGATAAAACACTATCCAAAATATCATGGGGAATAATCTCTTGACTAAAAGCATGGACAGGATCTGTTCATAGGTCACTTCTATTTCTAGCTTTTATGATTCTCACCTTCACAACATCAGTCTCAAATTTTTGTCACTTTCATGATGGAAGCAGTCTTTTGTAGCTGTGTTTATGGATAAGAAGATACACTTAAGTAAAAAAATTAAAGTATAAGCCATATCCATTAGTTAAAATGAAATAAGTTGAGGTCAGTTTTTCAAAGCATTTGCTGGTAATTCAACTGCGAGTTCCACTGCCATCAGGTGGGGGCTTGCTGTTATCTTAAATCACAGAAACATCTTTAAAAATTGGTCTTGTATGTTGGAGGGCTGTTTGGATAGGATATTTGAATATCTTTTGTATTTGAAATAAACACGAGAAAATGCCCGTTGTTCAGTTTTTACTGTGTAATTTGTCCAAAGGGAGTAAATCTGCTGGTTTTTTTCCAGGAGGTCTCACTATGGAAGGTGGACACATTTCTCACTCAGATGTGCCACTCTGTGGAAATGTGCAAGGATTACAGACACCCTTCCTTCATGGGCAGCGTTCACCAGCATCACAGCTGGGGGCTGTGAATAACCAGCCACATCAGTTTCCACCCGCAGTTCCGTGTCCTGTGCCCGTGTGCTGCTCGCACTGCCTCAGCCTACCTCATCCAAACAAAGCTCAGCCTTCGTACCAAGACATAAACCGCCATCAGAATTTTAGACCACCTCCTGAACTGCATCAGCAGTGTTTTCCTCTGCAGTACAACATGCAGCAGCATGACAAAGAGCAAAAGGGTGCCCCCCAGCCTGTGAAGCTAGCACAGCCTGGGCTGGAACAGCAGTCACAGTCAGAGACAGAGAATGTGTCTGCGAGGGTGGGAAAGCACTTACCATCCCAGCAGCTGCAGCAGACTGCACCCCTGGGTTATGCTGTTGAATCTCATGAGGCTCAGCAAGTTCATAGGAGCCACCCACAGCCATTCCGCACACAGGCTTCTTTGCAGACTTCAACCATGCAAGTGCAACTTGGCCATCTCCAGAAGATAAAATCTAACCACTTGCCACAGCCATCGCAGCAGAAGCAGCTGCCACCAGCATCATCATCATCAGGTCAGAGTGAGAACACCCACAAACAAGTCATCCAGCAGAGCCTGGACATAATGCACCACCAGTTTGAACTGGAAGAGATGAAAAAGGATCTGGAGCTGCTTCTTCAGGCCCAAGGACAGTCCAGCTTGCAGCTGAACCAAGCCAAGCCACCTCAGCATGTTCAACAGACCATAGTAGGACAAATAAACTACATAGTGAGGCAGCCAGCCCCAGTTCAGCAACAAATCCAAGATGAAGCACAAGTAAGTTCTCTGAGAGCTCTTTCCTATTGTGTTTAGGCAATGTAAGCTCAGAAATGGGAGACACTTTTGAGATTTCATGTATTTGGTTGAACTTTCTCTTGTCTTGTCTATGTTCATATTTAGCAAAGGCTTCATGCCTCATTCAGATTGGGCCAAAATTTTCTGTAAAGTGCTGCATAAACAACCTGGGTGCCAAAGATCCAAATCTCTAAATAGATAAGGTGGGCAGCAGGTGGGAGAATAAAAGCATCATGATTTGTCCTTTGTGCACAGGTAACGAAGGACTGCAGTAGTGTCACTCTCCTTTTCAACTCCTTTTTACTGGAAGCTTAAAGCCCAGAATCCTTGAAAAATATTCCCTTTTGATTCTGAATGATTAGTGAAGAGTGATGAACACTTCCCCCCCCCCCCCCCCATTATTTTCCATTCTGCTAGTAACTGCTCTTGCTATTGCATCATGTCCTATAAGAGTTTCATCAGTTTTTTTTACTTGCTGTTCTGTCAGTTTTGTCAGCTGGGCTACTTTCTCCCCTTTTCCTCTGGTTTTGAACCCTGCTTTTGAAAAAGGGTCAGTGCTTTATGGTGAGCATCCAAATTACAAGGCAGATAAGCTGCACAATAAGGGGGCTTTGAAACTCATGCAAAACAGTGGGGATTGCTGTGGCAAGGTGTCTGTGACTTCCCATTGTGTACATTCTGTGGAGTTCCCACCTGGAATAGCTCTCAGATTGGCTTACTTGTTGGGGCAGATTGCAGGCTTTTGGAATAGCTGTACATTTCAGCAGCTTTATTGTTCGTTTAATTGGGTTTAGTTCATTAATATTTGCAAGAAATCTTTATTCATTTACCTGTCTGCTTAGGATTACTTTGAACAACATCATTGTTTTAGAGTCTTTGCAGTCTTGTCATATTTTTTATTTTATGAGTTTATGTAAATTTGTTACAACTTTTCATTCTGAGATTTTGAAAACACAAATTTTTAATTCTGATTTGTAGGTCTGTGAGAGTTCCACTGAACTTGATGCCCCGAAGCCAATAATTCCTCTTGACAAAAGTAACAGTGCCTCCGTGTCACAGTCACTAGATGAAGAAGCCAGTGTGAGCAGCCACTCCCCTGAGAGCACATTGCAACAATCAGCTTTCCATCCATCGAGAAAGGTATAAAGAACTTTTTAATCCCCCTCCGCCCCTATTTTAAAGGGAAAACTTGATTTGATAATATTGAATATGGTATGGCATTGGAACTTGTAATCAGGTTGAAGAAATTAAAATACAGTAAAAGTCAACAAAATGGCTTGTAAATCTTTGAAGACAGACATAGCCTAACCTAGTGTGCGTCTCTCGGGAAGATGCCTGCACTCTGTGCTGTAGCCAGGATCAGCAAATGTTCTATAAGCTGGTAGTGTGTAGGTCTGGCTGGCGTGATTGTTAAGCACGAACTGGTAAATAAACAGAAGACTATTTCTTCACTGAGTAAATTCAGTTCAGTCCAGTCCCTATCTCTAGGGATTTAACTATCAGGACTTGCTAACTACCATACTAGCTGCTGTTACTTTTGGGGAAAAAAGAGATATTTTGATGAAATCAGACCTGAGAACATCCTTCACAATGGGTACCTTAATTATTACTGAAGACATGGTGTCTGAAAGGGTTATAATTCTGTTATATTCCTTCTCCTTGTTCATGTGTAAGCAGAAAAATCATAGATTTCTGTATCTCTAGATTATTTCAGCACAGAGCCATGCTGTGATCCTTCCACCTCCTGGGAGGCCCTAACTATTGAAAAGACAGCATAAATGAAACCTGGAGATCTCATCTTTATCAGTAGATCCTTGCTGGCTCTGGATATCACCCACACATATGGGGCAGAGGAGCTGTCTTTTACCTCTCTGCACAGTTTGTTTAAAACACTCCAAACAGAACTTTATATTCTGGTTGCTCAAATATATTTGTTACTTCCATGCATAACTCCTGTTGTGTACCATGTAAAAGCCTTTCATGGATATTTTTTCTTGGAGTTTGTGTGAGTAATGTGGTGGAAGAACTTGCAGCTCCTTACTAGCCCCAAAAAGGAAGTTATTTTATTTTTATTATGTAGCTTTGTAGACCCAACATGTTCATGACGCAATACCCATTCAGAGAGTTGCTGGAGAACCTTTTGGGAATTGTAGAGACACAGAAAGCTAATGATCACTTGAGGGTCAGGAAGCAGTATGCAAATCAGATTTGGAAGCCACAGAGAAATCTGCAATTGCTAACTTAATCCTGGAGGTGTGATGGAATTTCTGGATCAGGCTGATGGTATCACAAAATTCTGAGATGATGCCCTTTGTCTCTGAACTTTCACATGTGGAAGAAGCTCTCCCTTAACCTCTGATGACAGAGCACAGGACTGAGGAGAGCTATACATATTTTCTAGGACAGGGCTACTGTTTCTTTAGGGTAGGAGTGTAAAAATTGAAGATGTATGTTTAAGGCCTGAGCAAGACCACGCACCTGAACGCATAATTTTCTTGTAATGCAGATACAGCCTTAAAGTTATTTGTGAACATGAATGGTGATGCTAGCACGCTAGCTTTCGGGGCTTTTCTACGTGCATGTTGAAGATGTGTCCTTTGTCTTCTGTCCCTGTAAATGAGGTTACTCCCAACAGCTTAAGCAAGAAAAGTCAGAAAGAGTGAAGAAAATGCAAGAAGATCTGCAAGAGAGATCAGTGTAGTCTGGTAGGGAAAAAAAAGATAAAAAAATAAAGGGAACAAGAGCTGATTTACTGCTGTACAAGTTGAGAAGATAGCAAGAGGAGGATACTCTGATAACAAAAATAAAAAAGGATATTTCTCTAATGGTGCTGGGAAGTGTATGCTCTTGTGCAGAAAGCACAGATGTCTCTGGATTTTTATTAGTTTCCTGGTTCCTCTGCAAGAAATAAGGATGTTCAACAGCTACAGTTTCCCAACTTTGCTTGTATTTGTCTCTTGTAATGGGCTGTTTGGGATGAATCCATAATGTACTGGTAGCTCTGGCAATGGCTAATTAGAAACGACAATGGGAAACAACACAATAAGGAAACCATTGAAATATATTCTTGATGAATGCTGTTTAAAGATGTGTGACTTGCTTCTGATGACAATTAGATTAAATATAGGCTTAAATGGGAGATTGGTTCCTATTTAAGAACAGGGGGATGTGTCTCTTCATTCTCTTCATTCTCATCTCAGTTTCTTCTGATTAAATGCTTTCACACTCATCTCCAGACAATTTCTGTATAGGTGTTCATCCAGTTACTTTCATATGGCCTGTGTTCAGAACATTTCATTTCTCTCATATTCTTGGATGACATGGAAAAAATGAACGTGGAGAAGCCTAAAATACTGCACTTGGAAAAAATGGTAAAGAAAATGTCTAGAGAAACCTTTGGCTATATGGAGAACAACTGTATTCTGCCATTTGGAAAATAACTGATATTGGACTTCTCGACCTTGTGGTAGAGTTCTGCTGAACTCAGACAGCCTTCATTGTGCACAGCATTCCTAGTGGAGTATGTAATTCTCTGGCTGCAGAGATTCTTTCATTGCAGAGAAAGCAGTGTGGACCAGGATGTAGCAAAACTCAGAACTGGCTGTTTAGCAATATGCTTACCAAGATCTGCCAAAAAATAAAAGCTTCCATTAGCCCAGTAGTTTCCTTTATTTTGGAGGGGGCAAGGCTTGATTGCTCATCTAATTACACATCTGGGCATTGATTTTTAAACATGTTTATGGCATGCATTTGATACTATTGACTGAAAAACTAGATGAATTGTCTGCGTATGGCATCATATTTATGTGTGAAGCAACATAAAGCAGCTGCTGTTAATTGTTTGGGATCAGAACATTACTCATAAAGAGGGAAAACACAAGTACATTTTCCAGATCATCCCAGACAAGTGTTAGTGCAGCCGTTACACCATAGTGTGAGGCACTGTATGCTGTGTGAGTGCCTTTGAGTTCAAAGAATGCCTATTCAAGTTATTCTGATGAGTACTGTTTTCTGTCCTTCACACTTAAAGATGGTTATTGGTAAGCAGAAGTAGAGAAGCAAGGATTAAACACTTTTTGCACTTGTAAAATGTCCTCATGTGTTACATTTTACCATCTATCAGGACAAAAATTAAATCTAGTTTCACTGAGCAGCCAGAATTTTGGCTCTCCAGTCATATAAAATAGGGTTTTCTGGATGTTGTCAAACAGACACATTAGCATCAAGGCCACCACTGTCTTGAAGTTCAGAGTAATTCCTGTCTGTGCCCATCTTCTCTGTATGAATCTGTATAGTATAGTCACTAAACATGTAACTTCAAGTGGGCTTGTTTTCATTTGTTTCACTGTTGTTGGTACATTTAAACTGAAGTTTGTAAGCCTTTCTGTCTTCCTGTGTATTTCTCTAGCTATTCTTTCTCTGTGAATTGAATTGTTTTGTGCAGAATAAATGTTTCTATAGTTTGACCATTGATCATTTGATGTAAGTCACATACTGCACTTTGTGTAACTTTGGGCTTGAGTAGCACTTTCTAGGAATGCAACACTTGAAAGTTTTCTGTCTATGTGCAAAATAGATATAGTTTTCTCTTCACAGTCCTCTGTCAGTATACTTCACTTATGTAGCTGGGACCACTGTTTTGGACTGTGGAGCTCTTCTGTCTCCATGCCGGTCCAGTAAGAATGCCAGCAAGCCAGAGGACAAATCTCAGCATAACTTTTGTGATAGCTGCACTTTTGCTCTGGGGAGTGGAGCCAAGCTCTAGCAGACAGGTTTTATATAAGCTACTGAACTGCTAAGCTGCAGTGGGAAGGAATGAGTACTCAGATCAACAACTTTCATGGAAAGGGTTACCAGCCTTCTGCAATGATATGGTCTTCCTGTTGCTTTTACACGGTATGATGCTGAATTATTAATTTGCGCACAGGACTTGAAAGGTCATCGATTCTGGAGCAGAGGTGAGAATCATAAAAGATATTTTGGGCCTAATTGTGTTTTCAGGAGTAATGAAGGGCATGCAATCTGTGTTTCTCTTCCATGTACCTAATAGTAATTTATGGCTGTGATAAGCAAGATGCCTAAAGGCTGTACATAGCATTTGAAGAAATGTTTTAAGTACTGTGCATCTATAGCACAAATTTGTAGTTTGAGCCCTAGGTACTGCTGCAACAGACATGGGCATTGCTTCAGGGCCAGCTGGACATCTTTCCTCCTCAGACTCCATAAGTGCACCCCTTTCTCTCGCAAGGAGCAGGGCCTTTACCTCTAGGAGGAAGGATTCCTTGTCTTATCCAGCTGCTGGATTTAGTCCTGGGCACTAGAATGCTTCATACCATCTCCATGTGTCCTAAAAACCTAACTGGCTTGGGTACTTACGGTTCTACCTTGTAGGACACTGATCAGCTGTGAGTAGATTGAACAGCATTTGTCAAACTCATGCTTGGTTATGTTCCTTAGCAGCCTTTGAGGATTTCTCCCCTTGAGCTGTTATTCCACCTTCTGCTTATAATAAATATCTGAATATGTTGTGCACTGTATTAGTAAATGATTACTGAACAGATATATCTGTTCATTTATAGCTGTAGCCAATACAGGTGCTTAGGAAAGGGAATAAAAAGCAGACAAATACAAACCAATCCTTTGAGGATATTCTATCCCAGCTTCTGAGAAGCAGTGCTTTCTGAAATGAAGGTTGTACCCAGGCAATTGTGTTTCACAGCTCTTCATGGACCCTTCCTTAGTGAATTTGTCTAAATCATTTTTTTGAGTTCATTTTAATAACTTTGGTCTCCTCGGCATTCTGCAGTAACAGTTTTGCATTGCGCGAGAAGTTTCTCTGTTTGCTTACTTTGTCTATTGCCTGATAATTTAGTAGAATGACTTCTAGTCCTTGTGTTAGGAAAACCAGTGAATAATCACTTGGTATTCACCACCTTCATAATATCGGTGTTATAAAAGTCATCTTTTTGAAGCCGAAAAGTGACTGCTGCTCTCTAGTGTCGTTTTTTTTTTTTTTCATCAAATCCATTATATGCTTTGGTCTGTTATAGTTTGGCCATTTTCCCTATACTTTGTGGTTTAGATAAATCATTTTTGAGACAGGCTGACCAGAAATGTCAAGGTGCAAGCACATGGAAATTTTGTGTAGTGCTATAATGCTGATCATTTGGTACTGTTCTTTTGCAATAAGTCCCAACTTCTTAGTTTGAGAGGGTTTTTTTTTGTCTCAAGCACCATGAAGTACCTGAAATGGGAAAATCCTGGAAAATATTCTATGTCATCCAAGCAGCCCTCTGGAGAGCACTGAGAGAGGCTTCTGTTTTCTTCCATTTATTTACAACGATGGCATTTCATGCAAGACTAACATAGTGACAGCTCATGGTGGAACCTTTCAGCCTCTCCTGGGTCTCGATATGTGTGGACTTCTAGGCTCTGACATGCCAATGCTCCTATTGCTACAGGATTGTCAGTGAGAACAGTTGATTGCAGTCTGCATTCTTGGGTGTTTTGTCCCAACATGTTGTCCTAAGCTTTACTGGTGACAGATCTTCCATCTGAGTGGCGAGTGCTTACCTAATGGCTTGAGGTTTTTTATCTTTAAAAGCAGGTGAAATTTGTGGGAGATGGTTTGTGAGGGGCACAGGTTTTATTTTTGTTAATATTGTACTGAGCATGCTGTGACTACGTAGTGACTGACAGTAATAACAATGTAATACCCAACCCTAGGACTTCAACTCTGAGCTTGGGACCAGGGTAGTTCTGTTGTTGCTGGCTTTTGTTGTTTTGGTTTGTTTTGGGGTTTTTTTTAATTCCTGTTAATTGTAGGGGTATGAGAGGTGAAGGAAATAATGATAACAGCCTGGAATTTAGGGCCCTGTGAATCCCTAAAGTATCAGAGTATTTTGACTTTATAAGAATTGAACTGCTTACAGCACAAATGCGTTCATGCTTAATGCAATTAGGTACATTTCCCAGAATGTTAACAAAACCTTTTCCTTTGACCTGGAAAAAAGGATAAATAAAACATGCTGCTGCTTGCTCCATACAATCTCTTCCTCCTTCCGCTTTAAGCCAGCTCCAGTTTATTCAGACAAAATGTTAAGGAAGATTTGGATTGTTTTTCTGATGAAAACGGAAAGGAAATCCTTTGGATTCTATTCTGAATTTGGGAAATACAAATGGGAAGCATGTGTAGACTGTGTTCTCCGCGCTGCTGTGTGCGGTGAGTTAAACAACTGGATTGGAGTAGTACATTTGTTTAACCTCCTAGCATAATGAGCTGCCAGGGGGATTGCTCCACTTAATAGCAGCCGTTCATTACTCTGCAACCATTTGCAGCGTGTTGTTTCTCCTATAGCAAAGAGAATTGGCGGTTCCTAGTTTTAGCTTCCTTTATCTGTGACACTTAATGTCAACAGCCTTGAGACTTTGCCAAAACAATCCTAACAAATCCTAATCCCTGTGTTTCAAGGTAAGTATTTGCTTCTCAGAATTCTTCTGTATTAGTGCTGCATGTTTACACTCGACCTTTTAAAATGCAACAGTGATCAAAGAAATATTTGAACTGAACAATATGTTTATATTTTGTTCTCTGAAGGCACTTTGCATGTTCTTTCTTCTTACCTTTCACTACCATGTCTATGAAATTTGTGGTAGAAGGCATTTTGGGGTGGTGATGCTGCTGACATTCTATTAGAAGGATCATCAGACCAAAATTAATTATGAGACAATGAGGATTCCATTTATAATAACACAGATGTAGTTTGATGTGCCAGGCTGTACATTAAAAAGTCAAAAGTTTCAAAATTAACCTACAGCTGAAGCCACCTTCTACCCAAGAGCATAATTAATGCTTGTTGTTGTTCGAAGAGTGCAATGTAAAAGCAATAGAGCTTTTATAAAACAGAGATCAATTCTTTAAAGGCATCCCATTTGCAAAAACTAGCTGAACTGTCAAGGGAAACAAGAAATTTTTGCTAATGGCAAAAGAAATGATTATTTTAGGGAGTGAATTAATAGGCTATTAATGAGCCTTGTTCCCAGTGCATTGTTCACTTCACACTTGACAGCAGCTCCATGGATCAGAATGGAATGTGTCTGTTCTTAACTGCGAGTTTTAATATTTTGTGCTGAAAGATCATAATGTTGCTTCATCATTAAAATAACCACAAAATTAACTTTTGCCCCAGGGGAAAGACTGATGGCAGTTTGATAGCCTCATTATTCTTTTTTCTTTTTAACAAGAGTAAGGTTTTATATTGGCTTATATAATCTGAAAAGATCTCTGAAGAAACTGATGCTAGCTAGAAGTGGAAAAAGATATATCCATGTAATGCAATTGAATTTCACCTTTTAGAAAATTTTAGTTATAACAAAGTCTTATGTGTATGTCTATTTCTTTTTTATTTCCTGCAGTAGGAGTCGTCCCAGTGACTACTCCCAGTAAGTAAAATTGTCTCACCAAAGCCAGGAGTAATCCTCCTGTTGTCTTAGTGGGGCTAACATTTTGCCTGCAGTGTACACAGTTACACACAGACGCCTGTTCACAAGGTCAGCTCTCAACACGTACTAGATGATGGCACACTCTCGAAACTTAAGTAGGGAGGATGTGTGGAGTGGTTAGATGATGTGAATAGCCACAGGGTCTCCAGTTACCTTGCGATGAAGCTTTGGATGGTGCTCCTACCATGTGTGTGCCTCAGCATGCCCATTTCCAATGGGGCACAGCCTTAGGTGGTTCCTATTGACTCAGGAATTTGTGGATGCTTTGTACTTTTAAGAATCTGGTGAAATAAATATTTAGTTACCTCACGGGGATTTCATTAGTGCTCACAATGGACTCTGAAACAAGGGGAAAAGGCAGGGCTGGTTACAGTACATCTGTTCAGTTCAAGCACAAATTCTCGTTATTTATTTTATTTTCCATAAGTGATATGAGAACAATTCACATTTTCGTTCTGTATTCTGAAAAATGCTTGTGATAAAAAGAGTGACGGAATGAAAATGAAAATGTGTACATGCTAGGCCACACTTGTCACTGCATGAGCACATGCAGCACATGGCACAAGCAAATTATGACAGCAAACGAACATTTTTTATCTTTGTGGACTTCTTTAGGATGTGTGACCATGAAAGCTGTTTTCCTTTCTGACCTAAATATATAATTTGAAACCTGAGTATTCTTCGAAGTACTCTATCAGACAGAGTATATGGAAAATGGTGCCTTCATCAACACATTTCCTCATTTGCTGGGTTCTAGTTTTCAGCTGAAATGTAAGGTAGGAAGAATGTGTTGGACTAGTTCCAGCTGGTGCCAAGAAGTTGTTACAGCTTGATAGCTTAGATTCAGGGACATCCACTTGCTTCAAGAGAAGGAAAATGGCCAATATCCTGGCTGCAGAGACCCAGTACTCTGGGGTGCCTTCAACATAAAAGGACTGTTTAAAACAGACTTACCGAGGGCACAGACCTTCCCTAGCACTGCAGAATAGCTGTCCTCTTTCTGTCTCAAATGCAGGCTGTTTTGTCTCATTGAATATAAGTGCTCACTGTTCAAGCAAAGCTCCTACTGTAGCTTTAGGATGTGAAGTTTAGGATGTAAAGCTTAGGATGTTGTTTAAGGATATAAGGTGGAAAATGAATGTCTGTGGGCAGAGTGTTCTCTTAGCATGTAGATGATATACATTGCAAGCAGAAGAATTCAAGACCGGTTCCTTTGGTGTTACGTAGGATTTACACAGGCATAACAGATAGCTGAATCTAGGCTGCTGTCTTTACCACCATTGTATTAAGATGGACAAAGGTATCAAACCCCAAAATGGAGTAACAAATGAGGAAAATACTACTTAATTCTAGGAAATGGGTCCTGTCTCAGATTCACTTCTAAGTCACAGGCCCGTAGCAGAAAAGTAGGTACAACAATGAAATGAAACTCTAATTCAGATGCCATCAACACATTTCTTTCTTGTGCTTTATACTACAATGTGCCACTTACTTTATTGTAGTCAAATGAGAAGGATTTATTTAGTCAATTATCAAGGATGAAGCAGCAATGAACTATGATGAAATAAATGGGAAATTGCAGATCTGTGTCATTTGAATATGTATACTTCTTAAGACTGCTTAATTTGGTCATGTGGACACGAGAAGAGTACTGATTTCAGATGTAAGGCAGCTTAAGGAAGTCACCTATATGGGTGGATCTGCTTTGTTCTGTACAAGAGTATTTCTGAGATTTTGACAGTGACAAATCATGAGACAGTAGAAAATGCATGTTGCTAAAATTATTTCAGACTTGGGTAAATATTCCCATACTCCCTTTCTTTAGAAACTAGGCATGTGCATCCTTTCCTCATTAGTACATGTGGGATGTTTCTGGATTTAGGGTGTGATATTTAAAGGGAAAGTGCCTTATGTTTCAATGGGGTAGACTCAGTAGCATAAAGTTTTCAGCATTGTTGGTTGTAGCAATAGTTTCATTCACTTGTGTCAGATCTGAATCTTATTTCTTCTGAATCTTCTTTCTGAATAAAGTAATCTAATGATTTCTGAATAAAATGATAACATTTCTGATCTGAATCTTTTTTTCTTCTGGCATGACTTAGCAGAAGCTAAGCCATTGATATAAACCATGCAGTTTATATCAAGGATTGATTTAGTACAATAATCTACATGCTCAGGTCTCTCACTTGTAGGAAGTTAAAAATCGGGATCCTTTGGACTGATCAAAGGAAGATGTTTTTTGTAAATCACAGAGAACTGACCTTGGTGTCTCCTGTTCCAGTGTTCAGCTGTAAAGGTGGAAACTCTAAACCTTTTAGAAATGGTATAAGATTGCAGTAGATACTTTCAAGCTCTCGTGACACAGCTGAAGCAGAGTATCTCATCTATTATGGAAAGAACAATAGCATTTTGCTGCTGAGAAGCTAATTAATTTATTTTTGTTTCCTTTTTTTTTTTTTTCTTTTCCCAGGATTCTTCATCCTTAAGCATTGTGGGCTTTTCAAACGGTTTAGAAATGGAATTGCCTTCAACAAGGTTATCTAGCTTGGCTGATCCACAGATGCAAGGTGCAGCTGCTGTAACACTTGGCCCATCCCCGAGCACTCTTTGTGACTGTGATACTCCAACAGAGTCAGTGCCCAGCTACAGCTTGGCACTGGGCAGAGCTCCAAGTGACCTGAGCCCTGTAGTTGCCACTGGCCTCACACCAGGTGATACGCTCCAGGGCAGCACTAAGTGCAAGGTAGGAATTGCTCAAACTCCTCCACTGAGAGGGAATCCACTTTCATTGGTAGCACACATTACTGTTAGTCAGTCAAAGGCAGCTATTTCAGTAAGTAAAGTTCTCCTTATATGGTATTTGAAGACTGATAACAAGTTATTTGCTTAAGACGGAATGAAAGAAAACTAGTAATAAATTTGATTTTTATTTTTCCCCATGAAGCTGGAAAATGAAGACTTCAAAACTGTAGATCATCCTCTAGAAAACAGCTTGGCTACTGCTGGGCAAGAAGTAGTTAATGAGTTAACTCTTTCCATGCAAAAAGTGCTGGAAGAACCTATTAATCTTTCGATCAAAAAATCTCAGCATTGCACTTCTCCTTCTGAACTACTCAGCAACACTTCTTTCCTGCCCATGAATCCCAGCATGAGGCAACTTGGAAACAAAGAAGGTACCGGGCTTTTTATTATTTCATGTAGGGTTTTGGTCTTTCCTAGCACTGTGCATTGCAAGCATTGCAAAACAGCATGCTTTTTAATGTACTTACATATAAATGTGCTTTTCCAGCAAGCTTCAAATATTATCAGAGTACTTAATCCAATGGAAATGTGTGTTTGATCTCATTTGTGGAGGGAAAACATGGAAGTGATATGCCTTGAATTTGTAACATCCTTCATTTATGAACCAGAAATGCATGTGTCCGTGTGAAGTACCTGGAGTATTGGTTCTCTTAGAAGCACTCCTGTTAATGAGGCCTGCAGTTATGACTGTTGAAGAGCTAGTCTGAAGAGTCCAAATTCAATTAAAAAAAAAAATTACTTCTGACATATAATGTGTCTTCTGATAAGTCCTTCACATCAGTAGCACAGCAAATTTTTGTTTGGTTAATATATTGCACAGTATGTGCTTTTGCTTGGCTCTGCTATGGAGCATTCCTGTCAGCCAAGGCCTGTTTCTTGATGGAGAATTAGACCTTGCTTAACTCTTTTCATGGGCGAATTGCCAGCACCCTTGTGCTACAGTGTAAAGTCTCATCCCTGCAAACTCTAAAAGTCAATGGGGACTATTCATGCAAGCAAGGGATTGCAGGATCAAGCTGTTATCCTGTGATTTATGCCAATATTTGTCTGCTTTTCTCTGTAAAAGATGATTTAATATTTCTATCTCTGTGCCTTTTTTTTTTTTTAATTCAGAGATTTCTAATTAGTACAAAGGAGGCCTAGCTCAGTGAGCCAAGGAAATGTATTTGTCTTCTGTTCTATGCACTATGCCAAGTTGTGACAATTATGCCACAATCATTTGAGTGAGTTACAAGAATTGGGTGCACCCAGAAAAAGCTATGTCCCAGTGTGCCTGAGAGGAGCACTTTCATAGCATCTGGTCTGGGTCGTATGACACTGTACACAGAAAGCAGCGTCAGCATACACAAATCTCAATGTCTATAACAGATGCTATGAATTTCCTCTATGCAAAGCACAAATCCTGTCATGCAAGAGGATGGAAAGACTGGAGCGTTGACGTCAGTGTTGCTCCTTTTTCACAAGAAGGATCAGGAGTGAGCAATTCCCATCCTGCTCTCACAGTTTCAAGTAGCACAGTGAGAGGAGATGGGAGATGCAGTCACTGTAGGCAGGGTGCACCAGTGAGACAGAGGAACTCTGCTGCAGAGGCAACCTTATCTCTGCTAGTGCCTCTGAGCAGGACCTGCTGGCTTCAGCAGTGCTGTGCTGCCAAACCCCTGCTTCTGGTGTATATCACCAACAACTCATCCTTTTCTAATATCAAATATAAACACTTCGGCTTAATTTACAACAAAATACTTCTTATCCTAGCCCCAAGGGATGTGGTAAAAATCGTACATCATTTCACCATTTTCCTTCTTAGAGACACTCTTTTTCTTATCATGGCTTGTGTAAACGCCCTCCCCTTCTCTTTCCTAGACTAAACATATCTGATGGTTTCAGTCTCTCCTCATGGGTCAGGATTGTGATTTTTTTTTTTTTTAAAAGCCACTTCATTCCTGCTGCGCTGTTCTAAGTTCTCTGCAATTAAGGAGTGCTGCCTACAGCCAAAGGCAGTGCTGCAGCTAAGGCCTCCGGGGTGCCATGCAGAGCCAGAGTATCTGCTCCTTGTGTTTTACATTCCTCACTGCTGGTAATACGCTGCAGGATGGCATTTGCTTCTTTTGCAGCAGCGTTATGTGCTTGACTCATATGTAGTGAATGGTCCTGATTAACCCTTAGTTCCTTCTACAGAACAGTTCCATTAATCTGATCCTTCATAAGCATAATACTTGGTTATCTCAATTCAGTCTTACTGATTTAGGAGATTTCTTTTTTTTCTCTGTCACATTAAGATAATTTTTTAATTGTAAACATTCTCCGCAGTGGTTGCAATCTCTCTAGTTCGGTGGTTTCTGCAAAGTTTGCAGGTACTATTATTTCATTAGCCAAGTTGCTGATGGAAATGTTGACTAATGTTAGGAATTCAGCACCACCGAAACATCCTCTGGTTTGACAGCATGCAATGAGAGATGCTCCTTCAGCTCAGTGTGCAGCCACCCTTTAGTAATTCTGCTCAGAGCCACGACTGCTAGTCTCCCTTCACCTGAGCAGCAGCCACAAGTGAATAACACATAGGAGTGATGTGAAATGCACCTTTCTCTGTCAGTCTCAATTGTATTGTGTTTCCTGCGGCTGGGAACAGCAGGGTATCTTAGAGGCACATTGTCCCGAGCTAGATTTTCCTGGCACACTCACTTGTACCCAGATAGCCATAATATTTGGTTTGTTTTCTTGTTAATATTGTCTATGTCAAACTAATTCCTACCAAAAGGAGGAGTTACTCTGAAATTTGTCAATGGGCTGGTATTTGTGAGGGCAGCCGCTGGGGCAGTCATCTATACTACATCCCCTGTCTCCAGGGTTATTTTGTTACTTTTGTGTCTAGTGTCAGTCAAGAGCTACAGTTTCTTGTATGCTTATATAAGGGATAGTTTTAAATTTGTTTATATGTTACATATGTTGGAGAATAGAATCATACAGTGAAGCTTCTTAGCAAGGAGCAGAAGATTTTAGAGACTTCCTGAGCCTCAGCTATTCAGACCTCAGCAGGACTTTTTCTCAAGCGAAGGCTGTACAGCAAAGAGGATTATTTATGTTGTTCCATGTATATGGATGAATGTGGAATGGCTGTGTACGTGCATAACTCCCTGGGAATGTAACCATTTCAACAAAATACTTTGGAAGGGCTCCTCATATTCAGTACAAAAGTTGTGATTAAAAGCAAAGAGAAAGACAAAGACTGTATCCCAGAATAGAAAATAGCACACGCATTTCCTATACATATAGATGAAATGATTCCATAACTCACTTACAATATCATATTAAACACCAGTCAGAAGTACATGAATATTGAAGTACTTTCTACCCTAATCTGACTCTGATATTATAAATATTTTATTCATTTTCTTATCTTCTGTTCCAGATTTCAATAACTGTGAAAAGGAACATTTTGAAATGGATATGAAAAGCAATCAGAATGTCAGGTAACAGGGTCTTTTTTTTTATACAAAAGTACTGGCTATGAAATTTTATGTGTGTATTTAGAAAATTTGTCATACTTAATGAAAATGGAGAACTTAAAGAATCCAAGATTCCTTATAGGTAATAATTCTGAAAGTTGTAAAGTGTTCTCTTAAACTTTAAACCAACAATTTAAAGTAAGTGGTATGCTCGTGTATTTCTGTTATTCTGCATAATTTACAGAATTAATAAATATTTGCAAACTTATCCCACTTGGAACAATTAGAACCTGCTTAAGCCACAGTTAAACTGAAAAAAATACAACAGAACAGGATCAACATTATCTCAATCACTTTATAAAATTTTGTTTTCAGCTGCTGTTGTGATCATATTTTAAAGCTGATGCTGTTCTGTGCTCCTGCTTGAAGCCAGCCACACTGAAAAGTATCAAGCATGACTTAAACTGGAATGATTAAAACAAAAATATACAGAGCAGGGTAAAGTTATAGCACAGAAATTAGTAATGCATTTACACCTGTGATTAAAGTGATTGCATGCACATTTCTGAAGGAATCGGCATTTGAAAAACCATCCAGATTTTCAGCATTCAGACGGCAGTTACAAAGGAAAAGGAGCACAAACAATAGTGCATGAGAAATGTTGAAACTGAGTAGGGAGGAAAATTTGTGGACTATGACTGAATTTAACCATGTGTCCTGTAGACCTGTCTCTAAGGAGCAGAAGATCCCTTATGTGAGACTGGAACGTCTGAAAATAGGTACATCAGAAGTAGGGGAGCTCCCAGTGTTTAAGCTCCAGCCACAGGAGAAGGAGCAGGAGGGCAATTTCCTCCTGATAATTGAATGTGGGACCCAGTCTTCAAGTATGTCTATAAAGGTGAGTGGAATTTTCTTCAGGCTTTAACTGCTTTCTCCCCTTTATCCCACTGGCCTGCACTCACAGTTTGTGAAAATTATATGTTAAGGAGTCAGTTGATTCATTTCACCCTTGGACGCTTCTGTGATGGCTTGAAGTAATAGAGAATGCAGTTTTTAGTTTGCTGTGTAGCTCCCTGATACTTCCATTTCTGAGAAGTGTGTCTCTGGGATTGGATAGCTGTCATGTTTTTGTATTAAAGTCATCAACCTGGCTCATCTGTCTAGTAACAAATACAGGATAAATAGCTTAAAACTGACCTAAATGCATATTTCAGTGATAGGAACTGATTCTGGAAGTCGCAGTGTAATAGATTTTGAAAAACTTTGTACGGTATTGCTTCATTAGTCTGGAGTGTGAACCTCTTTCCACAGAAGGAAATGGGAATTTAAGGTGGAAACAAAAAAAAGACTCCTTTTTTTTTTTTTTTTCTTTCTTCTTGAGCTGTTTACTGTAAAGTTTGCAAATAAGATTGTAAAGTATCATGCTTCTGTCATCTGTGATATGAAATGAGTACAGCTCTCACACGGTGCTATTACATCATGGAATGTGGAGAAAATTACTTGGCCAAGGTGCCCTAGCCAGCCAGTGGCAGACGTTGAGTTGAGTGTGGGCCTGCTGAACCCCTGTGCCCTCTCCAGTACTGCTGACTGCAGAGCAACTATTTCATCTGCAGATGACTACTGCTGTTATATAAGAAAATGATGATTGTGTGATGCTAGATTTTTCTTCCTTCCAAGATAAATAAAGATAGTCCACCTGAAGGACTGAAATCCAAAGAGGAGAACTCAAAGGAGAGAAAATTTCTCATACCCCAAGCTGTGGGACAGGCACAATCTCCTCCTGTAGACTCCCCATCTGTTGACCAGAAGCTCAGCAATGGCACTTCCATCATGAAAAAGTCTCCAGTTCCTCAGGAAGTCAATCCAATTGAAAATGAGGATTTCTGTGCTGTGTGTCTTAATGGAGGAGAACTGTTGTGCTGTGATCACTGCCCCAAGGTCTTCCATCTCTCCTGCCACGTTCCAGCCCTGCTCAGCTTTCCAGTGTATGTATGACATTTCTCTAATGTGCTCAGGTTCTGCTCACTGCCTTGGGGCAGATTATATCCTCAGGGATGTATGTGTCAGCCTTACACAAGGGCAAGGACTGCATCTCTCACTTGCCTTGTTTGATACTTTTCTTGCAAAGGGAAGATCTGTCTTACACACTAGGAAATAGAGGAGTTGTTAAACAAGAGCTGTTTCCAGCCATGTGTGCCCTTTCTGCACTTAGCTGTCTGGTATGACAAAGAAGGTGGCAGACTTGACCTTTAAAAACTTTCTTACAACTTACTGGAGGAAAATAAGACCTGAAACTCTCATGTAACATCTGGGTGTAGACATCAGCTCTTCTCTGCAAGAACAGCGACTAGCACAAGGAAAGGGCAAAATAGTGAGTTCCTATTCAGTTTTCTAACTAGTTTTTTGGAAAAATTAAATAATCATTTAAATAATTGGGGCTTTTGTGGACATGTTTAGGATATTTGTTTTCCTGAGACATACATTCTCTAGCAACGTGTCGCTGATGAAATGTGCGAGAGAAGAAGCCAGAATTAGGCATGCATCCATAGTGATGCTGTACAATGTGCATTACTGGTGGTGTGTAATTCTGAATTCTGGTACAAATCATCATCAGCTGGGACCAGAGGCTGCTTCATTTGTGCCAAGGACAAAGAGCTGTTTCAGCTGAGAAAAATATGTTGAGATACTATTTTGGAGATTCTGGTTTTTTCATTCTCTTCAAAAAGGAGGAATTTCCATCTCTTGCTTTTTAATTTACTGGTGGCCTTGGTCTGCACACCAATCCTTGGTACTAACTCTAACCATGGGGTGTTATCACTGCTAGAAGCAGATACTGCCTGAGAAAATATGCTGCTAACTTCTGAAAGTGCAGTTAGTTAGAAGAACTGAACAGAATTAGTTCTGTTCTCACTCAAACCAGGATAACAGTCATTATTAAACCTCTAGTTTCAATACAACGTGAAAACCAAGTTTTTCTTTTAAAATAAATTTCCTAGGTAAAGTTATATTCTGATGAAGTAAATGAATTTCCTTAACAGAAGTTCTGTATTCATAGTTCTTTAATATACCTTCCTCCATAGTTATACAGGCCCTGATGTTGTGGAAGTTGCTTCACTGCCTTCATGAAATTCTTGAAGAGGTTTCTGAAAATGAATCTACTAGGAAGGACACTTACGCCCATGCAGAATGACATCTTTTTGGTTTGGGAACCTGTGTACTAGCATACATTGTGTCTTTTTCTGATAGTGTTGATTTCTTAGATACACATGTAAATTACCGTATGAATTAATGATGATATATCAGTTATCAAATAGAACTGCGTTTGGTTTATGGCACAGCTGTTGGCTATTTTCCCTTAATATTTCTTTTAGAAACAATCAATGCAGCTGCACACGTTCCTGGTACACGTTTCCACACACATAACTATTTTGGTTTTTTCTTTTTTTTTTTTGTGACAGAAAAAGTACAATGACTAGAATCTGAAATTACTGTTCTTCTAATTAGATTCAAATCTCTTGAAGAAAACCTAGTACAATGGGCTTCAGATTGCCTGCTATTGTAATACTTGCTAAGGATGAAATTTATTTCCAAATACAGTGCTTCCTAGGGTTTGTTATTTGACAAGGCTTTTGACAAAATTTGATACAAGTTTGGTTTCGTGTTTTGCAGGGGAGAATGGGTGTGCACGCTTTGCCGTAATCCAGTGAAGCCAGAGGTAGAATATGACTGTGAAAACACACGCTACAGCCACAACTATAATGCACAACATGGCCTCAATGACTATGACCAGAAGGTGGGAACAACTATATATTGTACTATTTAGAAAAGGATATATGATCTCAGCATGAGGCTTTTCCTTTTCATTGGACACATGACTGTTTTGATCTGGTTGTTACTTGAACGTGGCAGAGAATATAACAAAAGCGTTGTTAATATTCAGTTTATCATTCTCTTCTATCTAGATATTGCTATTCAGTTTTTAAATTAATGACATGTTGCAGAAAGATCAAACAGGTAGATCAGGAATCCCTTTTTCCTTTGAACTGGGAAGTTGCACTAAGCAGCAGAGCAAGCTTCCTTGAGTCAACTTTGCCTGGCTTTCTGCCACTGAATCTTTTTCCTTTAAGACTTGGCACTTTCTCAGACATCTACTTAGGCCAGCTGCAATGACATTTTTGTGATGTAGACACTTTCTGACTTTCAGTCATACAGTCTTCATATGTGCCATTAATCCTCTTGGAGATGACATTTAGGTACTGTTAACACATCCTGGATGAAAGCTTATCTCTTTACATCCCCATTACCAGTTTCCTCCACCAGATCTCCCATGAGAAAATGACATTTCTTAAAGTCCACTTGGTACTCGGAAGCCACAAGTCCAAATAAATGTCCTATGTATTTTGCACAAATGAAACCTAGAAAAGCCACTGTTCTAGTCTGGGCACCATATTTGAAGACAACAGAGATGGTACTCTGTGAGATGGTACCCAGAGAGCACTGGGGCCCCTAGGCAAAGTCTATGAGCATAGCCACAGCTCTGCTCAAATTCATCTGTGCTGATTCCAGACCTGAGCTACTCTGTCCATGAAGAGCTGGATATAACAACTTGACGTTGATGCAATCCCTGTTCCTATTGAATTGGGTACAACCTGACAGAAATACTTGGGATCTGGATCTTGATTAGTGAGGTTCTGTTTAGAAAATGAAGTCCATTAGAAATTCCATCGCTTGCGAGCAAACATGGCTATAGCACTTTCGTAATGCATTTTTGGGTTTTTAGCATCGGTGAAAAAAAGCAAATACTAGTATTAGTATTTTACAAGTTGATGATTAAACAGAACAGTTTTCACAGTGCTACCAGCTACATGACTGACATCCATTGGTATGAACAAATATGAACCATGTTATACATTTTCCATTTAAACAGTTTCCAGACTGTTGCTGCTGATTTTTTAGTCAAGACACAAAAAATAAATCTGGAGTGCCAAAAGGAAATAGTGATAGTGATGAATTCCCAAGAGTTTCCAGGAAAGATACATGTATACAAACATTTTTACATAATGTTGCATTTCTTGACTATCCTCACTTTCAAAACTGTAAAAATGTGATGTGAGAAAACATCTCCTGTGTTAGACTGGTGTGCCATGGTGCTTCAGGAATGCGTAGCCTTCAGGAGCACTCCGCTTGTTGTTTGTATGATTGATTAACTGAGGGCAAGAATGAAACTTACTTGTTTTGAATTAAAATGTATTTCAAATTTGGCTTCTACAGAAGTGTGAAAAGCTGCTGCTTTCCCTGTTCTGCAGTAGTATGAGCCTCCCATTCCATGAACCTGTCAGCCCCCTGGTAAGTACCGCACACACGTGGGGCAGAGGGAATCCAAAGAACATTCTGTCACTCCTCATGAGTTTCTCCTTTGTCTTCTTGAAATATATTCATTAGCTTTTTTTTTCTGAACAGTATTGTTTCCTAGGGAAGGGGAGGTGCTTCCCTCTTGCAAATGCTTTGAAAATGCCAGGTTGGAGGCAGGTAAATGCTAGCAACTGTCCTCAGGACAGATTTGGGTGCCAATTTAAGATGCTGGTAGCATACTAAAGGTGTATAAGCATCTTCAGCAATTAAGAAAGTTGACTTGCTGCATACATGGAGAGTGTTGCACTCCCATAAGAGAAGTCTGCTTTAGAAATAACCCTGGACTGCCTTTTATTCTGGTGTTTTGCACAAAGGTGGTAATGTGACTGTGCTCAGGGGAAGGTGTGGAGGCTGCTCGTTCATCCGTGTACTCATTCACAATATTAACTAGCTATTTTAAAGATGATGTAGATTCATGCTGTTGTAACAATAGAATACAATGTGAAAGAATTTGGAGGAGGAAAATGAGAGTAGGGGAAAAAGGGTTTATGTGAAGGAATAGTCCAAATAACAATATAAAAACCATCCCACCTAATAAAGCTTGCAATGAACCTATGGAACACATTACCTAAAAAGTAGGTTTTGACCCACAAAGATTAAAGGAGTGACACATCCTTGGTAGCTGGTGCTCATTGAAAAAGATTTTTGTTGAACTTTAAAAAGAGTGCATAGTAGTGCATTTTTAGTCACTCTTGTCAGACTACTTCTCACAGTATCAGCTGCCAATATCTCAGCACATTATTTTTATAATTGCTTGAGGTAAATGTTAGCTAATTTTCAATGTTACATATATTATTGATTGTGGTTAAATGATGACATTTATAACTGGGGATAAAGTTTAGGAAGTGCAAATAGCAGAGTAGTCACTGAAGTCTGCTATTTTCAAGACCAATCTTGCAAGCAAATATTGTTTTAATCAGACCAAAAAGCACCCAGGAAGATGATGTGCATATGTAGGCACCAGAAGACTAGAGTGCTCCTCCTTGATGCAAGGAATCCTCTGCAGTGACTTCTGTCCAAACTTGGATAGAAGTCACTGGCAAGGAAATGTTTTAATTAAAATGGATGTATACCTGCTTTTTACTCTTACTGCAGGCTCGGCATTATTATCAGATCATCAAAAGGCCAATGGATTTGTCAACCATACGAAACAAGCTGCAAAAAAAGGACAAGTCCCACTATTCTGCACCTGAGGAACTTGTGACTGACGTGCGTCTTATGTTTTGGAACTGTGCGAAGTTCAATTATGTAGGTTTCTAATATGCATGGCTAGGGGATATAAACCAGGGAGTTGCTCTTTCAAGCTGTCACACTTGTAACTGTTGGTTCCATTAAAATCAAGTATGGGATTGGGATATACAGAAGTAGTAATCCATTTTACTCTTTGGAAATTATATAGTTTTATTTTTTTAATGACAGAAACGGAGGTATATATGGATCTAGGAACTTGAGATACATATGGATCTAAAAATTAAAGGGAGACATCTTAGTGGACAACTTTTTGGAATGATGCTGATTTTGCTGTGAGAAGCCTGTCATAGCCAGCAAAATAGCTAGGAAAAATTCAGGTGCATAGAAATTCCTCAGCTATGATGACTGCTATTCTTTCTAGGTCACTACACATCTCTTAGAGGTGCAAAATTGTGTTCCTTCATAGCAGCATCTGGTTCTTTCTTACATTGTGAATTCAGAGGAACGAACGGGCTGTAGAAAGTGTGCAGCAGACTAATGTAGATGTAGCAGACAGAACAAAGAGAAGACGTTATGGTTGGTTTTGACCCTTGATGATTTCTGTGTGCAGTAACACTGAACGGTTATTCTCTTAAAGCCAGATTCAGAGGTTGCTGAGGCTGGACGATGCCTAGATGTATTCTTTGAGAGCAAACTGAAGGAGGTTTACCCAGATAAGCATTTCCCTTCAATGCGACAAGAAGACTCTGATTCTGAAGAAGTGGAGAGTCAGAACAGCAAAGTGCCACCTGAAGATTTTGAGTGGCCATCGTATGGACAGGAGAGCATTCAGCCTAAGAGGAGACGGCGCCATCCTGTAAGATTGCAAAAGCAAAAGCATTTGGTTGCTAAGTGGCCACCCTCATAATTCTGTTTACAGCTACTGATGGGAAGTTTTGACAGGGCTGTGTGGGAAAACTGTCAAGCTTCTGTCACAGATGTGATCAGTTTACAAAAAATCAAGATCCTCTGAGTGGAATAATTTGTCAGTTGTCTATAAATGTATAAGCATGAACAAATGAAGTCTCTCAGGCCACCCAGTTATCTTCCTAGCAGAAGAATTCTGTCAAGATTTTAAAAAAGACTAAGTCCTCTAGCTATTCACTGTTTGTTTCCTCTATACACAGGAAAGTGAAAAAAAACTTTAAGAATGCTGTTTCAGCCAGCTAAAACCTTCCTCAGGTATGACCTCCTCAAGATGTGAGATTTGCTATGAGGAATCCAGCAGCATAATTGACAGAGTTAAGGTGTGTGGGAGGAAAGCAAACCACTTGGGCTATTTAGACTCTCCTAATCTGCTGACCATATGCCTTATTTCTAGATCTTGTGGATAGAGAACAGATCCAAAGTATTTGAATCTGTCAATATTTGATTGTGTATATGTTTTGCAGTGTTTACACTGAAGTACTAATGTTTTGGTGATAGATAATGCTGATTAAAAAGGAAATCAACATGCTAATATTATCTAATACTGCAGTACCATTTTATAATCTGTTCAACACGACATGTCTATTTTATAGAGCACAGGTAACCATGTAATAATCTTGCAACCTCAGTGTTGAATGTTGGCCGTGATTTGTGATAAATGCAATGTCTGGTCATAACAGGCATAATCCTGTTGTCATATTCAGTGACTTTTTTTCTAGGAGCTCGACTGCTCAAGGCCTGCTAGATAGTCTAATGTGATCATCTGATTAGCCCTTTCTTTTGAAACAGAGCATTTTTATTAAATCGTGAACGAACAATTGCTAAAACTAAGGGCTCTGTGTGAGTGTTTCTGAGTGCATATTGGATGCTCTGTTTGCAAGGAATGATTCTTTTGGTATCTAATTCATGCTGGTAAAGCAGTGTGGGATTTCTTGAGTCTCAAAGGTAGCATTTTAATACAACCCAAGACAGTTGTTTTTCTTTAAAACAGATATTGGAATTCAGTAAATTAACTCTGAAGCAAATTACATGGTTATAGAAGTGCCTATAAAATAACATCATATATTCCTGATTTTTCTTTTCGCTTATTTCTTGTAGTTGTGATTGCCAACAGTGCTAGAACATAAGGATAATGTGTATATGTAGAAGGTCAAACAGAATGAAAGGGTGTCTAAGCTTTTTTTTTTTTTTTTCTAAATTCCACAATGTGCTGGCAGAACAATACCAAGGGCCAGAAGAGCAATTTTAGAATTCACTTGAACAGAGGGTAGCATGTAATTGTAAAGCCTGAAGGGTGAGATAGGTAACAAGACGTGACACCTGATCAGAGTGTGATGGTTTGCAAGCTGCTTCCAACCTCTTACAGAAGCAGGTGAGCCAGGTCTTTGCATGGCCAGTGCTTTCTTTGTGTGTGAGGGGCATCTACCTCCCCAGAGCTCTGCCCAGCAGCATAAATCTGGGCTGTGGTATGGCTCTGAGAGAGAAGGGTTGCTGCAGATCTCAAACATGGTGAAAGTTCATTTTAATTAGGTTCCTGTAAATAAAGATGATATTTTCAGCATAGTTTACATGGGCTATTTGGTCTGGTAACCATGTATGTTATTTTAGATAACACTTTACAGTAAAGGTTTATATATGAAATATTAAGACGTGAATATTACATTCTACTATATTTGTGACTTACTGTTTACCATTAGCTTGGTAGTGAGCAAATGTTTTCTGTTCTTTGAAGAAATGAAAATCTGGATATAAGGTGACTGGAAAACTGTGAGATGAAGGGACAGCCTTTACACTTTCTTTATGTGAATTCGTATGTGTTTGCTTTCTGTCAAACTCCTGTTCTCAAAACAGTAAGTGTCTTGGCAGAGGGAAATGAGTGCAGGCTTGTAATTAAATTAATCATAGAATTAATAGAATCATTTTGGCTGGAAGAGACATTCAAGATCATCGAGTCCAACCTTAATCACACTTACCCGTGCTACAGGTATCACCTTTTCTCAGTTGGTAATTAATTCCTCCACCAACGACCTATCTTTTATCATTAATAGCACAAAAATGATATTCTGTCTGGCCTTCATCTAGGGGCAAAGGTAGAAATGGGAGAGACTATCGATGATTTCCTCTTTTCTTGGAAGAAGAAGAGTCGACAAAGAGCCTGCTTCTACTTCTTAAAGGCTCCAAGTTTGTTAACTTTACCATTAGTTTTGGAGAACACTTTTTTTAATAAAATTTATCCAGGGTGTATTATACTTTTGTAAAAGTAGAACTGTACCAGTTTGTCGTCATATATAAGATACCCTTTAAATATGTGCTGGCAGGACTCTATGGCCTGAGCACTCTTAAGGCTAATTTTGCAATTATTTCTCTAAGACATAGTAACAGTTAAAAAAGAATACTAATAAACTTTCTGTCACTTTGGTAAGCAGAACAAAAACTGAACATGTATGTATGACTCCACATGCTTTCAAACACAAATCTGTGACTTGAACAACTTCACAATACATTGCATGTTCTAAGAACAACATAAGCCATCTTGGATGTTGCCTTAAAATTGTGGGCTTGGGATGTGCCTGCTGCTGGACACCGTACCACCAGGGCCCATCTGTTCTCAGAGCCTTTCCTCTCTTGAGGTCCACTTGCATATTGGTAATGGCTCTGGCAGGTAGGAAAGGGAAGGGTTTCTCTTCTAATATCTGCTGGCTCACATGGCCCACAAGAGGAGCGATATGTAGGTTATGTAGTTACTTTTCTATCACACAGTCTGTTTCACAATCCAGAATGTGTAGGAAAGGAAGCAAGGAGGAACCCCTGAAGTTTTCCATTGGAACTGAGTATAGCAGAAAGAAATGCCAGGAATGTTGCGGAAACCCCAGCAAATGCCCTAGGCTCCTGCAAATGCAACCAAGGGTACAATTTTCCTTTTTACTTTCATGATGGGATACATGTAGAATAGGAAAATCCTCTTTGTATTTCAGCAGTTGGAAAAGAGATTAATTACACTATAGTAATAGGTCTGTTGAAGAAATTACAGCTACAAATTTGACTTTCATTCCTCTACAGGCAATTTCAAAGACATACTTCTTCCAGTATCATTATAGCAGAAGAGTGTTAGAGTTTGTACAGACAACTGTTTAACAATTCAGATTATCAAATGACTGCATGTTTATATGTGTAATGTGCTTTGCTAAACAATAAAATATGTGAAAAGTATTTTTGCACATCAATCTGAAATTTTTGCTCTGAGTAAATCTGCTTTCAATTAATATATGGATTGTATAATGTCATTTAACTCTCATTAGCTAAATTGTTAAGTACTGATGGCAAAGCAAAATGGTTACAAAAGCAGCTGTGCTAACACAGGAGAACAGTTTTCTATTTGTGTTGGAATTTTCAATATCATGTTGATATTTTGCTTTTTCATTTTTCAGGTAGTGAGAGTTAGCGAGAAACAAATGTGCCCTGAACAAGTAACAAAAAATGCTTGTAGTTTAAATGTATGTGTATGTTTAAGTTCCAAGGAACATACCACTTACTAGCGAGATGAAAACAATACTGCAGTGTATTTAATCAAAAGGAATCAAGATGTATTAAAATTGAAAATGCTAGAAATTGAAGCACAATGGAATAATTTACCAAAAAACTGAACAAAAATATTCTGTTGGTAAAAAGTCAAGCAGACACTAAGTGCTTCTCTGTCATTACTCGTTCCTCTTGGTTTGGTTTATGGGAGTAAAATGCTATCAGCAGCACCTTTCTGAACTGGAGGCCTGCTGGTTTGAGGGGCAAGAAATCCTTTCAGGGTTGCAGCTGTGCTGCTCTTCAGATGTAATTAAGAGAGAATTTGTAGGCAGAGGTAATTTTATTTTTAATTGTATAAACCGGAAAAAATGTAGAAAAACTTCTGGGCATGTAATTCCTTCTAGTGTGAAATAGAAGCAACAGACTTCAATTAGATATCAATGAGGAGATCTCAGGGAAATTAAAGATAGCCAGTAGTTGTGGGCTAAGTAGGACGCACATCTTTTGAGGCTGTAGATCAGGAGCAAGAAGTGAGAGATGGAGCGATTGTTTTTTGAGAAATGTTACCCCACTGTCTATTCCTGTCCTGTAGTAAATGTTTATGAAAGTCCATTTTAGTGTGTAGTTATGTGTGCTTTCAGGAGATCATTTTGTAGATTGGTAGCATTTAGTCTACTAAGCAGGCTTTTGTAGAAGTTTATATTAGGACATGTAACAGTAGGAACATGGTATTTGGATGGCTCTGTTGTGAAGTGTTTATTGTGGTGGGAATGCTTACTGTGGAGATGAGAAATTGCAATGTTCAAATCTGTTGTCGGATCTCTAACTCCACTTGCTCCACTTTCATTCCAAGTGTCTGAAAAGAGGTTCTTGGAAGATATTTTTCAGATAACTTCTTCCTGCATAGGATGTAATTTGTAACAGATTCCCTGTAAATTCTATCTCACAATGTATTTTTGCTGTAGAAAAGTCCATTTTAGGTTAAGGAGATAAGACATGCAAGTCTTTCTCCCAGAGCAATTAGGGTAGTGCCTGAAGGTCATGGAGCATTTTATTGCTTTTGGAGAGTGTTTGAGGTGGTTACCACTTTTATGGCAGTAGCAACACTGATTTACAGCTGTGCTGTGGCTGTTAGTTTGTAATCTGCTCTTCTTGCCTGCGATGGTAGTGCTTAGGACAATTGTGTCAGGATGGAAGCATTCCAGGGGCAGTCTGTCACTGAGGCAAGGCTTATTAATTTTGTTGTGGAAGTCAGTGAGGGAATCCAGGTTTTTGCTAGAAACAATAGAGATGTCACTTAGTGTCTTGAGGCATAACATAGTTGCTGTGCTCCTAGATGGTCTGTGCTGAGATGATATATCTGTCCTTTATTCCAACGTTCCTCCCTTACCTGATACGCTTAATTGCTTGCCACACTAGAATGACTTTCTGACAATGTTTCTCATTAACAGTCATGAGTTCACTTTAGATGGAAAAAAAAAAAAAATTCTATTTTTACACACTGACATTTGGGCAGGAAATGAAACATACTTGAGTATTTTCCCTTGGTTGCTTATTAGCCTGCTCTTGCTTCTGATGAAGTTAGTAAGAGCAGGAGTGGTTCTTAAATCTCTTAGAAATTCAGTACTTGCTCATTATTCCTTGATATATTGCTCTAAGAAATTGTGTTGGTGATACTCCTTTTTATAGAGTAGACTTCATAGAGTTTCTTGATTTAGTGCAGGTATGAGACAAACAGGGAAGTCATGAGATGCCTTATGGGAAAATTAGAGTGAAAACATGATAAAATATTTAAATCAGAGATAATGTTTGGATTGTACCTCTGAAATGGTGAGATTTGGTCCAGTGGATAGATGTTACAGACCTATCTGGTTGCCAGGTCTTCTGCTGACTGCCTGCACTGGGCTGCACTTCTCTTCTGGGTGAATGAAGAAACACAGCACTCTAATAATGTGTCAAATGTTGAATTATGCTCGTAGAAACTCAGAGAACTCAATTTGGTTCTATATTTGGGCCAGCAAATGTCAGCATAGAGCTATCATGAAAAGCAGCAGAACAAAGGTATCTTCAGACATTGGAAGTAAACGGGATAAACTGTGTTGTAGTAGAAAAGGTGGGGTATTGAAGCAGTGGGATGGTTTGTGTAGTTGTTTCTGGATCGCACGGTAATTTCCCAGTCAGTGTGTTCATAAGCATCACATTTTTCTACTTATTACACTTTTAATGTTTCCTGCAACAGCATTAAAATAGACCTAAATTTAAGTCAAGGAAAGAGTTTATGCACATGTCTATACCATACTGTGTAGTCTGTGGTGTACAGTGCAACACTCCTGAATTATAGATCACTGGGCCAAGATAAGCAGTTCTCTCTGCAGCAAAACAACATATGGGAAAAAGCCTTGATCTCTAATAATGAAAATATGAATAGAATGGGAAGATAGCTATATAACCAGCGCACTATGCGGAAGTGTTCTGTAAATCACAGAAATTAAACCACAACCCTGCAGATTTTATTCTATGGCATAAATAAAGAATGATATAGAGCTAAGATAAAGTGAAAATCAATTCAAAATTCATCCTTAGCTCCTACCCAAACTCCATGCTGCGTCTTACACATAATAGTAAATGCCCCAGGAGTCTGCAATGCAGTATGTTAACACACACGGGCAGCCTCCAGTTTATGAGAAATAGAATTAAAAAATTTGGTGCTTTAAGTAAACACTGGACACTGTTTCTTTTTCTTCATGGTCTCTGAGGGCTCTAGAAACATTGCTAAACTGTCTCTCATCCATGCTTGTGATGTACTTCTAAATGTTTCCCATTTATAACTGTGAAAAACGGCATGGTAAGCTAACGGAACAAGTGAGCAGCAGAGATGGAAATTGAACACAGCCCTTGGATCTGGTCGCAGGACTGTCATCTAGCAGTGCTCAGCAGAAGTCTTGTGAGACCTTTCAGGTTTGGGATGTGCAGCTATACCCACGCCTCATGGAGAAGGATATTTGGCCCTAGCAGTGTGCAGCAAATGGTGCATGAGGATAGCATCTCCAATCCCAGAGCGGCGCTGAGGATCACACAAACCTTTCATTTACCTACAGGGACATTTTATCCAGTGAAGGGGAACAGGGCAATGCTCAATCCACTGCTGCAAACCTACCACTGCCTTACAGCACGGGAGCAGTCACAATGGCCCGGGCAATGCAGATGCTGTAATGAGGCTCTAGCTGAAGTGACGTTATCTTGGGGATGTTACAAACAGGATGGATTTTCTCCAGAGAATGAACCTCCTAAAGGCTCCCTAGAAATAATATTCCATGCCATTAGAGAGCAAGGAAAGTCTTCATCTTGTAAACATCACAAAAAAATCTCTGCAGTCCAGCACTATTGATTGTCATGGGTTTGCTGGACCAGGAAATCACAGCAATGGTCTTTGGAGGAGACAATCTTGCTGCTTGATCATAGCTCTTGCATCACTTTCCAAGCTCTTGCATCACGTCCCAAGCTCTTCCCTGACTGCCAGCGCTGTGCTGTGTTGCGTGGGTTGCATCATGCCAACCTGGGGCCTCTAATCCCAGGGGCAGGGGTGCTGAGCCCGCTGTGGGCATGTGCTGGAGCCGTGGGAACACCCTGGAGACAGACATTCAGCCCCTGAGCTGGGAGAAGTGTCACTCCAGCACACTCTTCACCTCTTAGCTATATGTGAGATATATATCTATCAGAAGGATATGTAACAGAAGAAGAATATATAATTTCTCTCCTTTCAGTGCTCCAAATCAGGAAATGCTATGAGTGAGTACAACCACAGAACTCAGCCACCTTCCTTCTCTGTCTAGAGAAGGAAGATACCTGCAGAATTAGTCTGACTCTGCATTTTTTTGGATTTTACTGCTTCCAAATAAAGTATGTTCACTTTACAAATAAATTTACATTGATTACCTCATGTCTTCCCAACTGTCAGTCCTCTAATGCCCTTCTCATTTTGAGTTAAGTTCTCCTGCATTATTAATTCAGCAGTTTGTAATTAAATGATTAGCTAATCAAATCGTTCCCCCAAGAGTACCTGTGTAAATGCAGTGAAGACTGATTGATTTAACTGAGGTCACTCAGAGATAGTTTAGCCTTCAAGCTCACTGTTATGAAGGATGAGAAACAAAGAGGAACAGATCTCATGGGGAAAAGGGGGCAGGAGGACCGTGTCTTTTAATCTTGTACATGTTTTCTTCTAATTTCTGCAGGGAAAAAAAAAAACTTTCTGGAACTAGAGGTCCAAAATCACATGGAATTTTGTGTTTGTATTAGTTCACATGTCAAAACTACAGTTCAGATTTTAAAATGTCATGATAATTATCTGGTTTCTCCTTTGTTTTTCATTGTGCCATCATCTGGGAGCAAAAGGACAACTCCTTTAAAAGGAATTAAAGGTGAGTAAACACAGAAGGGCAGTACCATGGGGGTGGCACTGCAGTTACTTATTATTGTTATTGCTGGTTTTCTTAGACAAGTTCTATATATAACTGTCTCCATTGATTTCAGCAAAACTTCTACAGCTCGTATGAAAAGCAAAATGCTTACACAGTTGTGAAGGGGTGGGAGTAGATGAAGATAACTTTTTTATTTCTTCCTCCCTTTGCTTTTGCAACCAAATGGTTGTTTTCTCAGCTTTTTCAAAAGCATTTAAGTACTGGTCATGGCACAGCCTAGATGGGTCAGTGAACTTTAATGATGCAGCAAAGCTCGCTTTTCCCTAATATTCCCTTTAGACCAAATGACCCAGGAAGGCAACCGGACTCCTCCGGTAATGGGAGATTCACCCGGCTGTGGTAAAGCAACGGGAAGGTTTCGCTAGGCTGGCGGGAGGGGAGAGAGCAGAGCCGGCACTTCCAAAACAAGGCAACTGGCTCCCTCTGCTGTTTTACAGGGGGACTTTGGTTGTTTTAAGCACTCTCCTCCTCTAGGATATTCCAGTATCGCTGTACCTTCTGGTTTTAATATGGTTTCTTTTCCTGTGAAGTATCTACGAAGCTGTATGTTCCCCTTTAGCTTAAAATCTGTACAGAACTTTACGAAGATTAATAGGTGTATTTATAACCGAGAAGTAAACTCTAATGTGGCAGCTGAGTGTAAGCATTCTAGGTAAGACCTCCATAAAACCATAATTACACCCATCTGTTTCCCTTAAGTATCCAGTAAAAAAAAGTTAGTGCTTATGTATCTCTTGATAGCTCTCTCTCAAGCTGCTATTATGGGGAAAGACAGAAATTATTTTCCCCCTTTATTTTCTTTCTAGAAAAAGATAAGTGCTTAAGTTCAAATAAATGAGAAAATCAAGCTGGAAGTGTTTGCTGAAGAAGCTTCACTGGTGTCAAAACAGCAGAGGTTTCTAAGTCTCTCTAACCCTTTTGCACCAATTATGGAAAAGACAGAGCAGCCACATTTCTAATAAAGCTGTAGCCATATAAACAGATATGGACAATAAACAAGTACATACTATTTCTTCAAAATATGTATGGTTGCATCAAAGCTCTTCGATGTAAAAAGAGCTTTGTAAATAGCTGTAAACTGAATTCTCAGTGAGAAGATACACAAATAAGCCTTGCTGCCGTGGCTGGGCTGTTAGGGGATTGTCTGTCCAGATTCTCACCAGGAGTAAATTGAGGCACGCTTCAGGGGAGGGCTCTGAAGGGCCGGTTTCCACCGTGGCAGGACTGATGCGCTGGCTCTGTAATGGATATGTTTCTGTAACTCCAAAAGAAACTGATTTGAGATGTTATGAAGAAAGAAGTAGACTAAGGGAACTTGTCTGTTTGTGGGGCTTTTACCACTTATTGGCAACCATGTTAAGAACATTAGTGTCAGAGTATTTGCTACTGCCCACTTTTTAAGAAGGGTCGCCCGGGAGAATCTGACAGTCGGGGTGCAACCAAGGTCCCTGCCTGTTGAAATGTCCACGTGTAGCGTGTCACTTGGAAGTTACTGTGGACTCGCAGTGACTTCTAAGCTCATCTGGAGGCACGTGAGACCCTCCACAACCGAATTCAGCTGACCGGCTCTCTCTCTGCTGTAGGCCCCTCTGCGAGTCCTCCACGAACCAACGCCCCGCGTTCCGCACCGCGCGGGCTGCGGGTCCTGCCCGACCGGGCGCTCCTGCCCTCGGGCACCGTCACCGGGCGCAGCTGTCATTCCGCACGGACGCTTCTCAGCTCGCACCGGCCGCTCCCGGAGAGGGTCGCGCTAGACTTGCAATTCCCCGCGCGGTGCCGCTGCCTGCTGTGCGGTGTCCGGGTGAGTGTCGGCTCCGGGCGGCCCGCCGCAGCCTGCTGCCGGGAGCACGGTACCAGTAGATGGAGCTCAAGGATCCCAGTCACTGAGGAGGTGGTAAAATTCATGTCAAAGCCAGGCCGAGATTTTGCCGTTTTCTTCGAGTGCTGCTAATATTTTCCCCTTGCTATGACACTCCACACAGACACACACACCAATGAACCTGCACTGAGAAATTAATACAAACGGAGCACTTTACAAGATCTGAGAAGTCAAGTGTCTAAAAATATGTAGTGAGGCGTTTCCTGCTGCTTGTCTCTGTCCAAGTAATGCTTCCCAAATTTCAGCTGTTGTCAGTGACATTGCAGCTCTTCATGTCACATTGTCACTGTCATGGCAGTTAGTTAAAGGTGCTTGATAAGCTGTTTATGCTCTGTACTGTGAAAGAGGTAAAACTTTCTTTGCATCTGTATGTGGGCTCTTACTAGAATCATGCACCTGTATGATAAAAGGCATCATTTTACGGGTCTAGTAACTTCTTCCGGGGAGCTGGCTGGTGGCACTTTATCTACTGTGTAGTTAATGCCGTACCTACATGAGATAAAAATAACTTTCTGCAGGCCCTAAGGAGAGAAACAGGTATAGTCACACATCACAAGATAAATATTTAGATACACAGCAAGGATATCTAAAGCCATATCTAAAGCTTTCCCATGGACTTTCTGTTAGTACACACTTGGGCTGGATTCTGTTCAAAGCACAGCTAAGTAGCACAGAGGAGTGAGAGCTTCCTAAAATTCCCCTTTCAGATAAAGAAGTTTAGATGTCACATGTCAAATGTAATCTGACCTCAGGGGTTTCAACTTAGTCTTTAACAGGCATTTCTCACCCTTGAAAAAACGTCTGGCTTTTGAAACAATGACTCCTTTCAAGAACTTCAGCTTAATATGACGACATGAAGGTCAAGATTGTCTTGTACTGACTGAGAGGAGCACAAGAGCTTTCACAGTGGTTCCTTTCTTCATATGTGGCTTTTACTTGTAGTTAACATTTTGAACTAAAAAATGAAATGTAGTATGAGAAAGCACTGTTTCCTGTGTGAGGCTTTGATGTGTTCTGTCTTTTAGCTTCACTATTGTTGTCATATTGTCATAACAATGAAGGCTTATTCTCTTATTAACTTATGCCCTTTATTGTCAGGACTATTTATTTTTGTTGGTCTTGAGTTTCCTGTCAAGGTACACAGACAATTTTAACTCAAACCTTTCAGTGGAAGGAACACAAAGACAATTCAGTGTCTCCTCTGTAGAGGCTACCAATGGAATAAACAAATGATGGACCCGTATGAGACTGAACAAGCCAGGTCAGCTCAACCTAGACACACAGTGAAGGTAAACTACAGCACAGACAGGCTGGGATCAACCACCAGAAGGACGGGAAAAGGTTATATTAAAAACCTCTCAGATCTGAATAGAGGAATTAAGTCTGGTTATAAAAAGTGTCTGCACATTTTTTGTGTGCAATTACTTCAGAAGAGCTATCCTGTTCTAACTGACCCAAAAAAGGCAGTTAGCCAGTCAGACAGCTGGCCAGGGACAATGAGGCGAACTCCTCTGAAAACAGCCCTGTAGTAGATTACATTACACATTTTTGTTATCGTGCACCCTGTGTGAGGACCTCTCACTCTTGCCCCGGGTGACTGTTGGGTGGCTGTGCGAGCTGGCTCTTGGCCTGCTTTCCTGGGGCAGGCAAACAGGCTGGCAATAATGCACTTGTTTGGCAACTGTGGGCTGGAACATGAATCTGAAATGTAGGTGTCTTAGAGAAGTCTGAGTAGCTCTTGATTCACAAGCCACAGTGGTCAAACAAGCAATTTTTCTTCTGTATCTGGCGTGTTATATATGACCTCTTCTCTCTCAGACATAGCTAAGTCACTCATTGTCACTTTGGGCTCTGCTTGCTGTGATGCTTTTTTTTCTCAGACTGAAACTGTGAAGTAATCTGGAGAGGATGCCTGAGAGGACAACAGAGACAGGTGACTTAAGTAGTAGGGCTCTTCCCAAATTCTTAAGGATAGTAAATATTGAGGAATTTCAATATACTTATAACCCATTCATTTTCTTATTTTCTTTTGTTTGGTGTGTTGTTTGTTTTTGTTTGTTTGCTTTGTTTTGTTTTTTGAGGGACTCCACCCCAAGGCTCACTCCAAGCAAGGAAAAATTCAACACCACTAAAGAAAGGAAAGCACACGTGCTCAAATTTTAGTAGGACTGCCATTAAATTGTACCCAAAGCAGGGAAAACCCAGTTTGATGTGAAATTATGACAGAAGCCAATCTAAATTGGTTTCAGTTTATTCCAGGGCTGACAAACACAGCCCCATGTCTTTATGTCTAGGAAATTAATGCTCTTTCTCTGGGAAAAAGTAGTGACAACTACACTGGCATACAAGAACTTCATAATAACTTACCTGGAGTAATTGATTCATCTATTAGCTTAGTCCTTAAAACCTCAGTTACTAAATGGGTGGGTAACCAAGATCTAATATTAAACTTTGTCAATGTGGCCCATCTATTTGAACAATACTGTTTTCAAAGGCCTGTTTAAGCGGGTGATACCAAGAGGTGCAGAAAATGTTTTTAAGACTGGCTTTTAAAATTCCTCATTTTTAAGACCAGTTCTTACTGGAGTAAACTGCGGGAGTCAATACTGGTTTTGGTAGGGGAGAGAGAGAGAGAGAGAGACTCCTAACAATGTACCAGAAATCCAGGCAAGGTAAAAACCACAGACACCTTAAAATCCTCATTTACTCCATCAGGTTTAACTAGCATCCAGATACCTTCTGAGATTATACACCTGCTTAAGTCCAGTAAGTTAACAGAGAAGTTTCCCCTTTTGCTGTAGCTCTTCAGAATTCTCTTTGCTTTGACCCTTTCTTTTTTCCTATGTTCAGCTAAGACAGTCAAGTTTTAAAACAGTGTACTGCCTGTGCCACGGCTACCTCACTGAAACCATTGGCATGCGCTGCGTCACAATGCAGAATTTGGGGGGTTTTCCCTCTGGCAGCCTTATAATACCATGTTTGTTTTCTTGCCCTCTGAAACATGAGCAGGGGCACGTGCCAGTTTCCTGGGTTGACGCAGATCCTCATCACGTACCACAACAGGAGGCCACTGAGGTGAGCCACTTCCACTCAGCATGAGCTGGAACAGAATACCCTGAGGTACTTGAGGGAAACTGCAGCAACTTCAGATTCATATTTCTTAATGTCTAATGAGCAGAATAAAAGCACTTTTTAAAATAGAACCTTTTTCCTTTGTTATTTTTGTAATGCAAAATCAAATACATTTCAGTCAGGTACTTCAGATATTTCTATCTATGGAAGTGAAATGACAATATTTTTGGCATGAAAAGAATATTGGAAAATTCAGAAAAGAAAAATGTACAGTTACTGCTTGAATGTAGCTTTTAATGTTCCAGTCCCTAGAGGTGCTGTCTCCCAAGCTGGGAGCAGACTGCAGGCTTAAGCGTTACTATGATGTTGTGCACCCTCTGGCTCTGTTGTCTCCCCAATGGTAACTTTCTAGAAACGAGTGTAATTAGTTGAAGTGTGCTTATATGTGATGTTCTTCGCAAATGTTATCATTTAAGAATGGTATATATATTAGAAATACCAATGTTTAAGAATAGTGGGTTTTTTCCTAAGATAAACCTATCTGTGTCTGAATTAACCTGATGCCAAGGATTAAACTCTTTGTTACAGGCAGACCAGACACTGACACTTACTGTTCAACTTCTCCCACAGAATTTTATGAACAGACCAGAATTTATGAATAAACAGTGCTGAGTCTGGATTCACCTGAAGGATATGGCTGCCAAAGAGCAACCCAAGAGTTAGTGAGGAACGGAACACACCAGGGGGGCAGAGCAGGTGAGCGTGCCTGTTCATAGCAATCCGAGAGGCAGGTGGGGCTGGCCCAGCACTGGGCTGCAAACTGGGACAGCAGCGGTTCAGCTGCTGCCCGATCTGGGGTGATGGGATATAGATGGGCAGTAGCAAACTTCCGTGTGAGAGCCTTCAGCAGATTGCTCCGAATTTCAGGGTCAGGCAGGGGCAAGCAGCAACTCTGTATGTTCAAAGAAACCTGCAATAACAGATGTAGGAACAAGTTACATTGAAAATCTCCACAGCTGAGTTAAGGACACCACAAGCTGTGTCACATGTGGAAAGCCAAGGTGGATGTGGGTTGCTGGACATGGGTCTGACTGCCACCTGTGCAACAGTAATTTCAGTGAACAGAACACAGTGCTTTTGCTAACTGGTGAGCAATTACTGGGCCCACAAAGGACCAAACATGCATCCCACACTCACGGGTACTGCTGCAGCTCTAACAAAAGCACAGAGTACAGAGTGTCCCATAGGGCTGCCTGTGGCAGGGATGGCCACTCTTGGGCCCTGCCTGGTGGGAGAGGTTTTGGTCAGACAGCTTCTCGTCTGATGGGTGTGGAGTGGCTGAGGCAGAGCTTAGGGCCTGACTTCACAGGCTGTGTGTGCTCAGGGAAATGACTGGAGTTAAAAAGTATTGCAAGGGTTAGGAATTTTTTATTTTTTATTTTTTTATTTCTCACAGAATTAACTGCATCACGCCTTAAATAATTCAAAGAAGTCCTTCTTGTCCAGGTGAGACCTTCCTTGCATTGCCCTAGCACATGCTTGCCTGCAGCAGGCACGTTCAGAGCCACATGGACAGCAGAGTACAAATGTGAGAACTCAGTGGCCCAGCTGGTAGTGACCTCTGCCCCTTCACATGCTGGCGGAGGTGCCCAGACTGCCCTTGTGCACCTGAACGTTGGTCTGTGACCACTGAGGTGCCCTCTGAGGGAGGCAGTAGGCTGCAGAAGACTGCCCTCCATGAGGGAGAACAACCCGGGTCTCCAGCTCTGCTACCCACATGCAAGGAGCAGCTGGGCCGGCTCCTTGAGCCTCGTTTCTTCCCCCCTTGCGTGCCCAGTCCCCGTGGTCCCGCCAGCCCCTCAGCAGGCTCTGGCAGCCCGCGTGTGCAGAGCGAGCGCACGTGGCTTGTGGTGCCCATCACCACATAGGAGGTAGGGGATTTTTTTTGCATGGTTCTGAGTTTATGTGTAGTGCAATTTACTTTAAATGAGTTGAAAAATACAAAGTTAATTTATGTTAAAATGAGTAAATTTTATCTAGATTTGTCTGTCTTAGTAGCTGAAGACTTTGGTGTTCTCATATTTAACATTAAATCTGTTTTCATTATGAACTGAAATTGTGATAGAGCACAGGGTTTAATTTCGATATTAAAAGTATTCTGAGGTAACGTGTACTGCTAACTTTATCTGTTTGCCCATAATAACCCATTTTACCCAGACATAACAGCAAAGGTCGTCTAAGAGTTACTGTACTGAAACACAGCACAGCGGTGATACAAGCCCTTGCATTCTTCACACAGAAGCTTTGTTTTGTTTTGTATTATGCACTTCAACATGGAAGTAATGCTTTGCAGTCAGTTTATTTTGACATTCTAAAAATGGTGACCAGTGTCCCTCTCAGGGCTAAGGCACAAAGCTTAGCTGCAGAGTCTTGCTTCTGTTGCCGCAGCTGGTTTGTGGTTTAGGTATGTCTTTTCCAGGACTCTGATGTATTCATGATTCTGAAGAGGGGAAAAAAAGTTGTCTAATTAAAAGCAAAGATTTTGATTCACGTTATAATGTCACACAGAAGGCAGCAAAGCATTACTTCCATGTTTAAATGAGTAATAGAAAACAAAACAAAGCTTCTGTGTGAAGAATGCAAGGGCTTTTTATGATCACACAATTATGAAGCAGATTTGATTAAACAATTTGAATGTTTATACTGCAATATAATCAGGACATAGCTACATTATTGGGAAAGAGGAAAAAAAGTAGTAGTACAGTCGAAGGATGTATTTACGGCTTACATTGTTCCTCAAAAGTAAGGTACTCTTCCTAAAATGTGTTGTTTCCCAGAGACATGGAAGATGTGGGGATTTGTGTTAGTATGGCAATGATTTTAAATCCCCATCTGCCATCCGTAGACCCCAGTAGCCATTCATTTATTTCATGTTCAGTAGGACTTAGAAAACACTCAGGGTCTTGAAAATACTAGGTGGTTTAAAAAGAACTAGGTAAAAGGAAGTATAATCATTAGGGGTAGGTAGATTACCAGTAAAAAGTTTTTGATTGCTTTCCTGGAGGACACACAAGCTCCAGCTTGCCTGATTTATTTCCACCCATGTCTCTCCACAGTCGCTTTTTCTGAATCATTTGGGAAGCTTCCTTATCTGTGCCTTACTCAGTAAGGGGGTTGCCATCTGCGTATTATTATAAATTAGAGGATTCATCCATCTACTACCTTAGATGGGGATGGCTTTCCTGCAGGAATTTGTTACAGTGTATAAATTTAATTCTCATATCCCTTCTGGAATATTGAATAAAACTCATTCTATGACTGCAGGGTTCGAAAGCAGAAGGGGCAGTCAACTAATATAATTAATCATTGTGTCATTTCTACAGAATAATGGACTAATTCTCTTCCTAATTTCCAGTTACTTATCATTTTAAATCTCACAGGGAAACCAGCACTGTAGAGAAAGCAACAAGGAACAACCAATTAAAAAAGAAGTGGTTTGTTTCATCATCTTAAGCAAGTGTAACACAATGGAAGAAACTGGTTGTGATTTATTAGTTGCACTTGTTCTTTGAGTCTTCTCATAGTTAGGTATTTCATCGAACTGCCTCACATGGAAAAAATAATTAATTTCCCCATATTCACATGTTTTGTGCATCAAATTTGTGTTTTTAAAAAACACGCAAGTACACAGAATAATTAGCTTGAGTCAAAAGGAACAAAACAAGCCATCTAAACCTCTTAGCTGACAATTTCTTTTTTTTAACACCAACTGTGAAAACCTTAAAAATTCCTGCAGTTACAAAAACTCAGTTGTAATGTGACCCTCTGTCCTAAGTACTTCTGTTTTACTTACAAGACTGGTTTGAATATTTGTTTCACAGATGAAGTTGCCTCTGCCATTACAGGCTGGGGAGCATATTCTTTACCAGCTGATCATTTAAACTCACCTGTTACTAGTTTTGGTGTGAGACTGGGCTCTACTAAATCTTTCCAGATTCAGGTCTAGACTGGCACAACAAAGATGACTAATACCCCTGATATTTCCCACTGGAACTGGAATTTGGATGCTTTTGGAGAGATTTGGGCCTTTTCTGCTAGAGGCAAGGGGAGAATATCAAGAAGGTGAAAGAGAATGAGTAGGAATGAAGCACAAGGAAAAACTGGTTCAGAGATATCTAAGGAAGGACCTGGGGAAAAAAGCGTCACTGAAAAGACTGTTTGGAGTTTGTGGAGATGCAGCTGAGTACCAGGTGAGAGAAGGAAAGGCGGAGTGGGAATGCAGGAGGGAATAGGAGGTGCTTGATGGGAATAGAGAAGCAAGTTTTGGTACATGTGAGATAAGGCTCCATGGGATGGGTAGGACTGGAGAGGGGGCCACTAATATCTGACAGGAGTGAATAGAGGTGGAAGATAAATAGGTAGTTCCTGTTGCTGTACAGAGTTCAGCATCATTTCTGTCAGCAAGCTGGAAAGCATTTAAAGGCTGAGCTTTCAAGTAAAAATTCTCATTAAGTAGAGGCCCAGTAACCCCATCTGAAAGGTTAGAAAAAAAGCAGCAAACAAGGCAGCATTTTTTCCACTAGTTTTCATATAAGTACAGCTAATTGAACTGAACCTAGAGGAAGTACTGGAACAACTTTAGTCACTGCTGAACCCAAATTAGAACCTAACTGAATAATTAACATGTTTGACCCTCTACTAAAATGCAATAAGGTCAATACCAGTTTTGGGCACTTCTGTATTCTGCATTCCCCAGTTCAATCCCACGTCTCATTTATCCTGTCCAGGCTCTTTCCAGCCTCATGCTTTGAATCAGGTGGTTCTATAGGTTGTAGCTGGGACCTTTAGGTGGGATGAGTTGGAGAAACTTGGTAGGCTTTGGACTGCATGAATAGCATTGCTCAGAGTTCTCTTTTTTGGTGGTTGTTGTTGTTTTGTTGATGTTGTTTGGGGTTTTTTTGTTTTGTTTTGTTTTTTCATTTCTCTGTTACCACTTCCATCCTCATGACAAACTTCATGACGGATGCATAGGAATGACCTACTTGTCTGTTAAGACACTAGGGAGAATATTTCACTATATTCTGCTGTCCTGCTAAGCCAGATGCCCTCTGTGCCTAATCGTCAGAAGAGCACTGCTGTGACAAGCCATTTGGAAAAAAAAGTAACAAGGATTGTGTGGATTTTCATCCAGAACAGACACCAGGTGTTTAAAACATATTAAAGAATATTCTGGGAAATTCATATAGAAATTGCCAAGCAACAATTCACGCCACTTATGTTCTTAGTAAACTTAAACGCTGTACAAGCAAGCTTTTTGAGTTTGATTTCTATTTTACTCTGTCTGGAGAACATGGTGTCAACTGCTCATTTTATATTTTAAGAATAGTCTTAAAGACTTGAATACTCTTTGATCCTGATGTTGTCTTGAAGGTAGTTCAAAGTTATAAGGAGTTATGTATGCTGTATCTTAATGAAATGCTTGTCTGAAATTGTACTGATAGCCTGCTGTGAAAAAATCAATTTGCCATCAGCAAACTGAATGTACTTGATGCTCAATTTGGTTCACCCAACTAGTTCATGTTCTTTCCCTATAGTAAAACAAAAGGGTCCTGAGAATTAATTACAGTGTTAGCATCTGCTCATGGCAGCTTTGCTGATATAGAGTAAGATAGTTAAGGTGGGAGTGAGATGGAGTGTGAATTTTTTCCCACTACAATTTTTCATGCAAATACATTTTAAAGGACTGTTGATCCTGTATGTACTTTTTCTTTTTGCAGTAGAGTACCTGGTTGTGTACAAAATCAGCAAATACTCTTCACTTCTAAGTAAATTATGTTATGTCACTGTTCCGTGGTTCATTTTTCTATAAATATTGCTGACTGCACAATGGAGTGTTGTTTATCTGAATACCAGTGATAACATTTCTTCCTTTAAAGTAAATTCCAGACTTTTGGGGGATCAGCAGATGAATGAGAAATTTGCTGAGATTCCTGATGTCGAATCTCGTATTAGTGTAATTCCAACCTGCTGTGCCAAGTACACTGTGGAGCAACCTTGAATGCTGGACAAGCGTACTTTTCTGTTCTGCAAAATCTCCTTTGACAGTGTAGTCTTTTTTAACATTGAAAAATGTTAGTGTGCTAACTTACCCATCTAAACTGAGGTTTTATCGTAATAAACACAGGCTGAGATGCAGTGCAAGCCTGCAAAATATTGGTAATTTTAGGATTTTAGTATTCTCTAATTTTGTATTTTAATGCATATTTGGGTAAATAAATCTCACTCGCTTGAGCTAGAAGAAGGATCAGGTTCTGTACTTTTTGTCTAGGCTGTTTCTTTTTGTTGAAACACCACAAGGTATAAATTACCTTGGAGCACACAGGATCTCTCGAGCCCAAGAGATTCTAATTATTTGTAAATTCTCTATCATGCTTGATTTGAAATGCGTTCATCCATAGCACTGTATTTTGGAGAGGATCATCTGAGATTTCTGTGGGAGAGTGCCTGAAATTTGGTCTTGTCGTTGAGTGTTTGTAATGCCAGTAATGGTAGTAGTGTCAGTCCTGTTTGCCTGGAGAACCAATTTCTCTTTATATATTATAATAAAACCCCCTATGTTTGGTGAAATAAGAACAGGTTCATTGTCTTCAGTAATTCAAAAGAAGAAAATTATGACCAGAACTAGTGGGAATTTAAAATGTTATTAATATTTATTGTTTCATATTTTCTGACAAGCTGCAAGCACAAATGGGAAAATTGCGTGTGCGTGTCTGAAGGTGTAATGTATCCTCTAAGCCTTTGGAAATTTGTGTGGCCCATTAGTTGCTTGTGGCTTTTGAATGATGTCATCCAAAGAAATAGAACCCAAGCTTTCATTAGATTAAGATTTTTCTTCTGAAGACATTTGAATACTCTTCATGATATCATTTGTTAAGTTTATTCTTTTTCTCTATATATACAACATTATCATTAATGCTTCATCTTTTATATTGGATACAGTTCTTAATTTTATGTCTGTTAAGTTGCCACTTACCAAATGCTTTTAACTTCCTAACTCTAAAAAATTATTGAAGCAGTGCCTGGCACTGGTCAGGTGCAGTGATAATTAATACTGAAGTGAAAAGAAAAATATCTAAATTATATATTTCATAAATCAATACTCTTGTAAAACTGTAGTAACATAGTGTGACATTTAATATGCACACATGCATAACTTCTCTCTTCTATCAAGTAAAATTTTAACTAAGAATTGAAAGAGTGGATCTGTGTTCCCTATTGGCCTAGCAATTGGAAGCATTTCTGTATTCTGTAGATATGCTTTATTGCAACATCACATGGCATGAAATTTAAACTCTACACAGGTACTTGTACTGTGGTTATGCCAACAGGGAGGTAACAAACTGCATTTAACCTAAGAAACCACTTTTTTCCTAAAAACTATAGTAATCATGTGCTTTCCTCTGAGAGAGAGTAGAATGTGCTACTTGTGTAGAAAACTGTTACTGAAATTAGCAGTTTACTGAAATAATTCTGTTTTTCTCCTCTCAATTTGTGCATATTTAATTGGCAAAGGTCATAAATACACACTTTATAATGGATCTAATATTATTATTACTATTATTATTATTTAAGCTTCTTAAACATTTAACATACGTAGTCTATTACATATTGTAGCCAAACTATTTGATCTATTACATTCAGAAAATGCTGTTGTCCTTCAGAAAACAGACTTTCTTATATTATTGTTTTATGAAAATGGCTTTGTATCATGAAATGTTTCACCTTTCTTTTTCTCATGTAAGTAGTTTCCATTGTGTACATGTAGAAAGAGTATGTTCAACTTGAAAAAAGAATCTTCATATATTGCTATTCCTTTTAAAAAAAACATTGTTTTGTATCTACTTAGAAAGGGCACCCTAACTAGGAAAAAAGTCTTCTATTTCTTTATAAAAATAAGATGTCTCTTTATTAAAAGTGATGGTGAAGTGTTTGTGACCCCTGTAGATATGACAGGTAAATTGAAAACTAGTGGTGAATTGAAAACCAGTGGTTTTATCATTCTGGAATATAGTTCCAAGCAAGGTATATGTTTTATATGTTGTTTACCAGTATCAAGGGGAGTGAAAAATAGAAACATGCTCTATCTTTCTAGAATTTTTATGTCACATTGTCATTGTTGCCTTGAAAATCATCAGGATACATTTTCACATAAGCTGTAAGAGTTGCAAACCTATTTTTTTATTACCTTAGATTCAGTCCAGGAGGTGTGCAATATCTTCTGATCCTCATTTCTTATATTTATGTAAGAAATAATTGTCAGAAGTACTTTTTTTAATACGTTTTAATACTGAGAATACCAACTATTAGTATGCAGAATACCAAGAAATTTCCTGCAATCTTGTCTATAGCAATTTTTCTTTCATGTTTTGTAGGTAAATTGAATTGCAGAAATGTTGAACTGGGTGCCATGACTTGCTAATTGATTGATATCTCAGTGGTAACATCAGTAAGTGTTTGATTTTAAAGGAAAATTTATTGATTTCTGAATAGAAACTTTAATATAACTTTGTACAGTGGCCTCCACTTTTCATCTGAGGTTACAGTATTTTTTATAAAGGATATTTATAAAAGATACTGGACCTATCTAGGATATTAAAGAAAGAAAACCTAGAATAAAGATGCCACCTTGTGGGTGAAATGAATGGTGCAGTAGATGATGCAAAGTGTTTACCAAATAGATTCTCTGCATTTGTGCCTGGTCGCTAGAATTTGAGCCTGTATTTTCTTAAAATTTACAATTATTTTTGGATTTTATGTTCAGTAATTTTGTCTGAAATGTCTAAGTAACTGCAGTTGGGCCATTCTGGCCTCACATGTTAAATGACTGATAAAAACACACACAATGCTATTTAGTTTGTGCTCCTCTTTCTGCAAATAGCAAAGATAAGCTACACGTACAACTAAGAATTTCCATTCATCTGTCTCCAGACAAGTACTTACCTCTCCATGACAATATCTAAGATGGAGAAGGCTGCTTCCTGGCCTTCTGAGATAGAATTAGACTTTTATTGTCTATCTAGATGACTAGATGGAAAGTTAGTGGAATTCCTGACACCAGGTCATAGCTTGAAATCTGCTACTTGCTCACATGGCATCACCATGAACTGCTGAGCAGGCTGCGCAGGGTTTGTAGCGGCACAGGCTCTTCCTTATGCTGACCAGGGCTCAGTCCGTCAGGAGTGCTGTCCCCAGTCACTGCTGGGGGCTGGATCATAGTGTGGTGGCTTTTCTTGGCTAATGTTGACCATGAGAGGTCAGGTATTTAAGAAAAATAAATCTCTTGCAGCATATAAAAAACCAAAATAAATAAATCCTAGTCTGAAGATGTTTTAAGCTGTTCTCTGTTACCATTTGTGTGTGGTTTGTGTACCCTTAGGAAATAATTGATGACATTAGAATCATCCAAGAAGCCAGGTAAATACTCTGGTGAAACTGTCAGATGCAGTGTTCTTTGTATATGGTTGTGCAGATCTTTTAAGCCTGGTGAGCATTGCTTTTTAATCCCTTGACCTATTATTACTCTGGTGTTTATGTATATTTAAACACTAACGTAGTGCAAGAAGTTAACATATTTACTGGTTCAAAATATGTTACTGCAGCTGTCTCTTCCTAACATCCTGTAAGAGTGCCTTTGGTTCCAAAGGTTTATCTGTCCTAAGGCAGCTGGGTATTCTAAACTCAGCAAAAAGTTCTAGACTTTGCACCCTGCTCAGAAAATACAGGCTCTACAAAGGATACTTGGAAATTAATTCAAACTTTTAAAACTTATTATGTCTAGGAGAGACAGATTTAAGATTACTGAAGTTTCTGGTTGAAGTACTTCAAGCAGAAATCCATACTCCATTAGGTTTTGTAACATTATGTGACCTTAATTTTCCAGGTATTTTGCCCTTCAAATTGAAGATAGTATTTTAATACTATTTAAGTCTCCTGAAGAGCCTTGTAATATGATAGGCTTAAGTTGTGAAACATTGGAACAAAATGAAAGATAAAAAAGTAATTTAGGATTTTGTATTTTTTCATGTAAAGCAACATAAAGATATGCATCAAATAATACATTGAAATAAGTGTTAAAATTTTTTTGGGGGGGTGCATTTATCAGTGAATTTATGTGTACATGCAGTCAGCCATATTTCTTGTGTGAAGGTCTTTCTTTGCATCTGATTATTTTAGGCAATCTCATTTCCAGTGCTTTGAACTTAGGGATTTGTCTCTTATGTTGTGGTGTACTTCAAATAAAATTCTAGCTGGACAGCAGCTGCAGGATCCCATCTCAGGAGATGAAATAGAATTACAGAGCTATACTGACTTGTTGGGGGAAAAGCTGAAGAATTATTTTTTAAAAATTGTGTAGAAAAATATAGCAGAGAAACTTATGTTTTCTTATTGGTAAAGATGATAAAGTTTTTCAGTAATGCTAAATAGGAGGAAACAAAAATTATCAGCAATTAGTGTTCACAGCTCCATAATATGTTAGAACTGGACCCAATAAAATACACCAATAGCTTCTGATGTTTTACTCCCTCTAACGTAATCCTGGAGCAGTCAAATAGCTATGCAGTATGCCAGACATGAACCACATCGCTTTAAAAACATCTCAGAAACCACAGGAACAGTATGTAATTGAAGTGTGACAGCCCTTATGCTGGACATGCAATTATATATAGTCACATGTATATTTATACATTTTCTGAGTGTGTATCTTGATGGTTACCACAGGCATTTGGGTTTGTTGTTTTTGTCTAAACATCATGTTTTATTCACATAGGCAAAAAATGTCAATTGCTAGGTTTTCAGTAACTGTCTGCAAGACCAGTTTTTACTATAGATGGCAACAACTTAGCATAAATTGCCTTATTTAAATATTTTCATTATTTTGCTGATAGAAACAAAGTATTATTTAATGGAATGTCCTTTTTGCAGATTTGCACGCCTAACAAATGATATGAATGTTACAATGTCAAACAGAATTGCCTGAGATGTGAATATTAATACTGAGACATTTTTTAGTCACAGTTTCAGGTTGGCCATTCTAGTTACTGAATACAGGAAGGAATTTAAAACACAACTCAGCAGGCAACAATTAATTACATTTTGCTTGTCTGAACTGTTGTTTTCATGGTCCTGGCTGCCAAACACTGAGACTTTCCCAGGTATTTCACTAGTTGTTTCCCAGTCCCTTGGGCTTAGCTGTGAGTTTGGTGTACTTCTCTGATAGTCTCAAACGTAGCGGTCAGTAGTGGCTACTAAATTTGGTCTTAGAGGCTGGTCCTCTTGTGATGGAGTCAGAATAAATTCCTTTTGCTGACAAGACTTCTAGTTCTGATTTTGAAGCATTGCAGGCTGCCTTGGCACTTGGTGAGTGTGAACATTCACCCTGCATTCCTGCCAAACGTGGAGGAAGACAACTGTGAGTGCAGAAAGGCAGCCAGAAATCTTGAATCAGAGCTGTGAAAAATGAAGTCCCCTTTTTGTCTGTGCTTCTGCGCTCTCTTTTGCCAAAACCTACCAATTTGACCTCCGCTTTGCTAAACTTTGCTTACTAGTAACTTCAGTTTCATCAGTCTAAAGAAAGATTGTTCCAAGTTGATAAAGATTGCATATTTTCTGAATTTTTTTTTGTTTGTTGTTTCAGCTAAAAAGCTGTGAATCTGGGAAATTTCATGTCTACTTTACTAACTCAGAGTAATTAACTGAGCATCCTACCACTTTGAAATGCACAGAGCAAGGGCTTAGGAAGATCGTGGGAAGGGAATTGCAATGAAAATATGACAAGGTTAAAAATATAAACAACTTTGGAGGAGTTAAGGAAAGATCTTTCTCAGATATCTAGAAGTTCATACCATAACACATCACTTTACTTTCTCTCTTAGAAGTTTCCTGAGCTAGAATTTTTGTAATCCCATTAGTCTTTACTGAGACAAGCTTCTGTCTGAGATTGGAAGGATGAATCTATTCATACATCTTACCATCACTAACAACTACATGATTTGTGGCCACTGTTTGTGCCATTTGTAGAATCAGGTAATGTTATGCCAACTGTAAGAGTGGTTATCAACAGTCTTGTGCTCTCTGGTGGTGCTGCATGGTAAGTACCGTATGGCATCTTGAAGTGAAATCAAACTTTCATGTTCTTTATGTTCCAGTCACAGATAAAAATAATTCTTCTAGTAAAATACAGGGCAGGAATGCTTCTGTCTGGCATTTTACAAGTGAAGAACCAAACTTATTTTTAACTTTGAAGAAATGACATGGTCTTGTCCTTTTAATTGAAAGAAAGGATCCTTTGCCTGTGAAAATTAAACCAACCAGTTTGTAGTTGTTTTTCAAACTCATCAACCTGACAGTGAAATTATATAATGTGATAATAGCATGCCTGAGGCTTATTGCAATGTTTTTGGGCAGTGATATCAGCAGATGATGTGCTATTGTTGATTTTAATCACTTAGGGTTTGATTCTGATCCCATTGTCCAGAGTGCGAATGCAGGGTGACTTCATTGACTTCACTGGAATTACCACAAACATCTCAGTGTAAATGAAATCCATGTTTATTTCATTGTGTTTATGGTTCCACTATAGGATATTTGGAAATCACCAAATAAAAGAAAGGCATGGATGACTTTTCCCATCTCTTCATGGCCTCTTTCTTATTCAAACAGCATTTGGCACTGACCAGTTGTTAAAATTGTCACCTATCCACCTGTGTGTTTGTACTGATGACTCAAGGTCATTGTGCTAAATGCACTCACTAGTTGACTTTTCACTGTCTTACAGCCAGCCTGAGTTGCCTTAAGATTCCTGCAGCTTGTGACTAGAATTTCTCTTTATTCATGAGCTTTCGCACTGATTTTATAGTCAGTTTGAAACTGATATGAATATATTCGAGTGTCTGTGGATGGATGCAGTAATTGGACATGTTCTAGAATACTTTTTGGTAAGTGGCCATAAATAAAAACTATTGAAATGTAGGCTCTAATCCTGCAGTCATTTTTTCCACTCTGATACTGTCAATGGGAGATCTGTCTTCATAACGGGGACTAAGGCATTAGGATCATACCAAACAGAAATGTAGCATGTTCACAGCAGATTTTATACCACAGATGTCTTCAGTGGCACAGACATGAATATTTCCTGTTTAGTGAAGACATTCTTACACTGAAAGCTTGCTTTTTCAGAAGCCAAACTCTCCACAGCAGACCCTTCAGTAGTTTTGGGTTTGTTGTTTTTTTTTTTTTAACATGATAAGGTCACTTAATTTGATGCTGAGCCTAATGTGCTTTTTTCCTCCTTCATTTTACTGACCAATGAAACTTAGTGGGAATCATGTGCCTATTTTTTGCCTATTGTTCTAAAAATCTCCCATTTCAATTAAAATTGTGAATAAAAGGTGCTAATTGATGAAGGCTGGAGATAACTGATGACTGCTACTCGTAACTAGTAATTAAGTAATAATCAGTGTCTGTTAATAAATGGCTTCACTGTATCTCTTATGCATCCTCAGTGTAATTTATGGCTAATAGAGAGGTGTTGAACAAAACCAATAGAAAAAGAAAGGAGAAGCGTGAAAAAAAATTAGTATGGGCTGTGATTTTATTTAAAAAAAAAAAAAAAATCCAACAAAACCAAAACAACAAACCTGTTTATTTTACTGTGGTAGTATGGTTCAATTGAACATCTGTCCTAGATTTTACTAGAGTATGGATATGGGGAAATAATTATCTATAGGCATTTCTAAAGCCCTGAAACACTGGCATTTTTAGAGTTAAATCAACAAAATATTTGACTTATCTTCATGGTCTGTGCTACATCACAGTACTTCTAAGTATTTAAGCTCTGGAGGAGAGCTTAAAGTCTCAGTCTGTTGTGCGTGGAGAGATGTGTATGGGGAGTAGTGTTTGTTCTGCAGGAAGGGATGTGTCTTCAGTCTGATTTGTTCCCAGGGCTTCAACTGCAGGACAGTCCTGAACCATTACCCTCAAATAACAGAGGTCGGAGATCTTCACCTTCCTTTAACACATGGCTGAAAGAGGAGGCATGATGCGCACTCTATACGGCCACAGCAGAAGAGCTGGTGGAGTCTGTCTTGATCCTAACGAGCCTAAAATGTTGTACCCTTCAGGGACAATGCAAGATGTGCACTTGGGTCTGCCAGCAATAGGTTGGCTTGTGTCCCCATGGCTGCCTGTGCGGCTGTGCAGGGCACAGCAGCTGCTGTGTGGCTCCCAAGGGTGGAAGCACCCCTACAGAGCTGCCCTGGGGGCTCTCTGAGCCTGGGCAGACTGCACTGGAAACCCAAGTGGGATTGAGAGATGCAAGATAACTCCTGAGCTGCTTTTTTTCCTGGTGCATGTTGTGCCATTGGGGGACACATGTGAAACAGGCATTTTAGGCGTGTTCAGCTGTCGAGTGCCTGCAGCACTCAGTAGGGAAGGTTGCCCCTACACTCTGCCTCATTTCCCTTGCCATCTGAGCCTTAGTGTCTGCGGAAGAAAACAAACAGATTGGTCTAGAAGTGAAAATGTCTAGATGTGTTTGACCAAAATGATGGTTTTATCTTTACTTGCACTGCAAGTTATTTTTCTCATTTTATCCCTGAGGAAAGGGGTGATTCCGTGTCCTGGTGCTTCTGGGCTGTGTGTGGAACAATGCTGATGTGACTGTTACAGCTATGAGTGTAGCGTTCTGTAGGAAAGACCTGGCTGTGTCAGTCTTCAGGACAGGCTCTGTGTCTTGGCTAGGAATTCCTGGCTTGCTTTCTAGGCATTCTCCCCTCAGCTTTCCAGGTTCTGCCACTGTACTTTCTCAGAAACACCACCTTCTGCTCTCTAGGTATATTGCCTTATTGCTTTCTGGGATTGCTTCCCCACCTGCTTTCAAGAAATTTTCTCTATACTGCCCTGTAATTTCCCCCCAATTCCCAGAAATCGCCAATGTGCCTTCTAGAAATTTTCTCTTTTATTTTCAGGAATTCTCCCTGTCCACTTTCTAGGAATTCTACCTCCTCTGTTTTGGGAATTTTCTTTGTGCTTTCTGAGAAATCTCCCCTCCAAGTGAGAATTCTCAAGGAGGTTTGTAGATATTTCTCCCTGTCCTTTGTAGGAATTTACCTTATGCATTTCAGAGAAATTTCCTTGTGCTTTCAGGAATTCCCTCTACCTTCCAGGACTTTCCTCTGATGCACAGATATTTTCTCCTCTAAATTCAAGGAATTTTCCCTTTGCTTTCTAAGATATATTCTATTGCCCCTGTTCTTTCTGGGAATTTATTATGGGCTTTATTGGAATTCACCTGTCACTTTCTGGGAATTACGTTCTTTTAATTTAAACTAAAGGTGAAATCATACTTCTTACAAGTCATTATGTATTAATTTATGAACTGAGAGGATCAACTGTTTTTTATAGTTTATATTTGAGGCCATTTGTGCTAAGCCTTTACTCTTTACAAGAGGGTAAAATTAGTTCTAGCCTTTCTTTCTAAAGAATGGTTCACTGTCAGGTTTTGGGAAAACCTACGTAACATGAAAAGATATTCACTGCTTTATTAGAATAGATTGTAGTAAGCTATGCATAGGCAGAGACTGTTGTCTTGCCTTTGTATGCACACTGCCAGCTGCAGTGAGGTCCTGGCCCTGCTTTTGTGTGTTCTATGTGTTTCTCTTTTAGAAGTAAAATTGCAGGAGGAGGTCACAGTATTAATTAGTAGCTCATGCAGTACTTGTCTTCCCATACAAATTATTTTTCATATATTAGTAATATTTTACCACATTAATTGTGATGTGACATTATTTTAATTCATCAGATAAGGAAAATTGTAGCAGGAGGGTGATGTAACTTCTCAGCTCTCAAAGGAAGAGCTGTAACTGAGAGGTGATTTAATTTCTGACTCAGTTGAGAAGAAGATATGCCGAAAGTAGAAAGGAGCAATCAGTAAAGCTTAAAACCTGGTCTGTTTTGTTTGGGTATTGCAGATGTTAAAAAAAATAGAGGAATTGAAATAAAAGATCTGGGGTGTTAGATTCTAATATATGGGCTACATAGCTCCTACCTTTCAGCACCAGAAAGTTGAAAGTGGGAATTCCTAGTGTGTGACCATTCTTTATTCATGCCAGACACTGTGTCAATTAGTGCAGTTGCCGTGACCAGTAACAACTAAAAATATTGATGTGAGCTCATATTCCCTTTGGATCCTTCACCATTTTAACTTGGATCAAAAGCACCTAAAAATACTTTTTGGTTGGGAAGGAAAAATAACTTCAAATTGCTTTTTGATCACATTGTCAATTCACAATGGAAAAGAAAGCAAGCTGCAAATATGATAGAGAAGTGTTTCTAGGTGCTTAAAGCTGTCATGTAACATTTTCTCCTCTCTTATTTCCCAGTTTGTATCATGTGCATATTATTTTGTCCCTCTCTATAAGAAACAAAGCAAATATTCCTCTGCTCCTCCTGTACAGCTGTTAATTGTGTAAAATGTGCATTTTATTAGTTACTTAGAGAGGTTAAGGCAGATAATTCACTGCTTGAGCATTTGAGATATTGGATATTTATTCCTAAAGGATAGACAACAACCATTCTGTGTATTCCAGAGTATTCTCTTACTTGCTGTACACTGGATTCCTCTCAGCCACTCCCATTTTTATCTATACACGCGTCTGTCTGCCATGCTATCTGTTCATTCTTGAATTGGACAATTAAAACTGTTGTGGTGGGTTCTAGTTTAAGTGATTAGTAAAACCTTGCACAATAATCTGTTATGTGGCCAGAGAGATTGTGGTAGGCTTTGTCTGATGTCTTGTCCTGTGGTACTGACACCCATAAGCCTTGAGAATGGCCACATGACTCTCATAAAGGGATTAAAGTATCAAGAATAGGAAGTCTCAAATGAAATCTAATGAAGAATCAGAACCTCTTTGGTTTTTTTTTCTCCTGTGGGCAGTAGTTTGATTTGAATCATCATAGATCTCTCCTATATTTATTTATTTAGAACCAGTAGTACTGTCTTGTGGCTGATTTTCTGGAAAAGTAATACCATCTTTTTCTGGCATAGCCTTACTGATAATGTTATAAAAATAATCTCCTTCAGTTTATTGACTTGTCGACAGAAGTCTTTATTCAGTTCAGAATTTTTTAATGCAAAAACTTTTTTCCAGAAGCAAAATGTAATATAAATTCAGGATTTTAGCATTTTTTAAAGTATTTTCTGAATATCTTCAATAGAACAAAAATATTTCTATGTATCATTAAGCTTATCTCTTCTTTATGCTAGTTATCACTTTTTTTTTTTTTACCTGACAAGTTTCAGAGAATCAAAGTTTGTAATAATTTTATCATATTACAGTTACAAATTTCTTGGATGGTGAGAATAAGAGTACTAATGTTGTCAGAGACTTAAATACGGAAATAGGGTATTAATCACATTTCATGTAAATTGCAGAATGTAGGCTATCGAGTGAGATTAGAAGCTATCTCTCATTATAAAAGCACTGTATCAGAAAAGAACATTCTCTTAAGTAGTTTTTTGCCTGTGTGTAAGGATATTATACTATTGTTTTCTAATAAGCCATCTGTCATTCAAAAAGAAAAGTCCTAGATCTGGGAAGTGAGGGGATAGAGAGGAACCAAAGGGCTTAAGGATGTTCAAATGACATCTGAGTTTATCTGAGCTGCATCAGAGGTATTGGAGCCGAGGAGGTTTTACAGAATGTCTGCTGGAAGTTTGATCTTTGTTTTCTGCAGGAATTCAGGATGTATGCTCTCAGCTGAATCCTGTGTCTTCCATTCCTTGAAATCTGCATCCTGCTTTTAGGTCATTTGTTTCCCTTGGTCTCCAAAATGTCATCACCCTTGTAGTCTCCATAGATTGAAGGCCCAAATTGTTTAAGAGGAAGGAAGGATGTTGCCTTTCACAGCTGATCAGGGCAGCAGCTGCTTGAGGGTGTGGAATAGGTGCTCAGTGAGGAATGACCCGGAGCGGAGGCACTCGGTCCCTGTGCGGCAGAGGTAGAGCCAGTGTCAGAAGCTAGAGGTAACTTCCACACTATCTGTCTGGAAGGCAAGGAGAAATCTCTTTTGTAAAGTTGGGCATCTTCAACTCAATGGTTTTCCAAGAGTTAAAGGCAGATAATACTTCCCTACTTAATCCCCTAATGATTTCAGGTATTGCCTATTCTCAGTTCTCCACTGTGGAGGAACTGAGCTCTAACCTTCTTGTCTGAAAATGTTTAGATCAGCATGCTGCCTTTAGTGCATTTTAACTCCCTCTGAGCTTTTTTGCACAGCTCTTTTTTTTTTCTAGGAAAGTAGACTTAGAGGAAACATGTACAAATCAGTAGCTCTCCAGGGGAATGACGAGAGTACCCAGAAATACTTGCTTTCATTATCACTGTCTTGGCAGTACTGCTGAACTATGTCCTCATGTGGTGCCTGTTAGAAGTAAAAGTTCATTTTCATTTGACACTCTAGATCAGCAGCTTCCCAGGTTTAATGAAGTATTTTGAAAATCTCTAAAAATGCGTTGTATACCATTTGCTTTGAGGGAAAAAAAATCTATTATAGTTTTATACTGTTGAATGGAAAAAATGTGTGGTTTTTCATCTCTGAATGTAACTAGAATTTTGTAGATAGGCAAGCTAAAATATCCCTTCTGACTACATTTTTGCTGTTCTTGCAGATCTGCTGTCCAAACCTGTGTGTTATGTTATGCCAATCTACTTCCTCATCAGTGCTGCAGACAGCTGTAGTTAGAATACGAGGCTTTTGTGTTCCATCAGCCCCCTCATCTCTCAGGTTTTATTCCGTCTCTGCAAGCAGTGGACACGTTCCTGCCAGTCTCTGTGCTTTTATTTAATCTGGGCAGTGCCTGTATAAGACTGAACAGATGGCTGAAAGCAGAGAGGGGAAGACCACGAGATGTACCGCACTCTCAGCCTCAATTGAACCAAGAAATGATGTATTTTTTTGCCCCCATTGAACAAAGCTCAGCTGTGTTTTGGAGGTGCATTAGCAGAAGTGTCCAGCCAAGCAGCCAGTGGCAGGGAGGATAACAAACAGCCTCACCTTTGGAAGGATCCAGCATATGGGAGGGAGGTAAGCAAACTGGAGTTGGACCTGTCTTTCTTTGCTATGTATTTTTGAGGCATGTTCTCAAGAGTGGGTATTTCTTCATATTCTACAGTTACTAGTGCTTGTTTCTCTGAAGTAAAGCAAGGATTATATTTCCCAGTGAGTGATTTAAAGTATCACACAATAGAGTAAAATCCCTTCCACAAAGATTGATTTTGAACACTTACATCTTTTGAACTCTTGCCTCTAATGACAACTTGGCTCTAGTTTCCATGGTCAAAGGAGGTGCTGGTTTCCAAGAAATTAACAAAAACACAGAGTGGTAGGTACATCAGGTAGGCATGACAGGAATTCCACAGCAGAGGCCTTTCACTGTTTAAAAGAATCCATTGACCGGAAGATGTGTTGAACAAACTAACTTAAAATAGTGAACTTTAAAAACCTGTTTATTTCTTCAGAGATGCTTAACATTATTGTTTTACCTCAAGGTAATATAATACTAAATAGGATGAATGACATAATGTTTCTGTAGTGGGTCTGGCTGGGCTGCTTTTCCCCATCCAGCCCTCATGCTGTAGCACTGGGAGCTGGTGGGTGTTGATAACACACCCGTGTTGTGACTGCCGGTGCTCGCACGGCACCAGAGGATGGGGGGCAAGAGGGGGGAGAAGATACAGCCAGCCTGAGCTGACCAGTGGGCTATTCCATACCATATGACGTCAGCTCTACTATAAAGGGAGAGGGCAGGAGGAGGATGGGGGGGCATTCTGCTTTGTCCTCCAAGCGGCTGCTGCGTGTTCCCGGAGCCCTGCTTCCTGGACTTGGCCCGACATCGCCTGTGAACGGGAAGTAGAAAATAACATCTTGTCTATCATAACCCACACCCCTGTGCTTTGCGTCTCATTCTCTCCCTGCGTGCCGTGCTGAAGGGGGTCGGGGGGAGTGATAGAAGGGCTTGGTGGGCACCTGGTGCCGTGCCAGGGTCAACCCACCACAGTTTCAAAAAGGTGTAGTGGTTTGTAGGGCTATTAATTGTGGTGATATCATGCTTTAAGTCAATTCATGCAGAAGGTTTATCTGCACACCCAGTAGATCTATCTTCTTACCACTGTATAAACTGGTGAAGAAATACATGCTCTACAGGGCTTATTAGTCCTACAAGCAGCCTAACATAAGATTATGTTTATAGGCTTTGAAGTTATAAATTAGTCTAAGGATTTAGGTCTGAGTAACTGCGTAGGGAAAATAATAAAGTTGAAGAGGTAGGTAAAACTCTATTAAATCCATGTCAGCAATAATCAGGTGAGACCCAATTAGTTAATCCATCCCATGGTCAGTCATGAATGCATGCTCAGTCTTTTCTGAAGTTGGATTTGTTGACTTGACCCCCAAAGAATTGACCTCTGAGGTCACATACCTTACAGCTCTGTTCAACAGTATGCTAAGTACAACTAACTTGATCACAATACTGGGAACGCACGCATTCAGTTGAAGTTAACGAAATTTGCGTGCTCATGATATTTTGAAAACACAGCTTTTGTTTTAGGAGTAAGAGTTTGCAATTTTCTGGTTTTCCTACCACCCACTTGTACCCTTGATGCCGTTCAAATATGGCACTACTCAGCTGTATTATAGTGTGTAAATGATAATGCTATACTAAAAATAGTAGATAAAAGAATTTAGACAGAAGTTGGATTTGAAGCTGATTGCCTTTAATTTCTCTGAGGTTCATTCTTATTGATGTACAGAGCTTCTTTTTGTATAATTCTTGAAGTAGTTGACACATTGATAGAGGCATATTTATGTTGTATCATAATCCCTTTAATACTGTAGGCTTTAAAATTGATTGAAAAATGTGAAAAGCTTTGGTTGGAGGAGTTTGTATCATACGTACATCTGAAAATAAATTTGAAAAAAGCACTGAAACTGAAATTTCAGAAGAAAATCCATAATTTTGGATATTAACATAAGTAAGCCTCCTTTCAAGTGGCATTTCTACATACACATTTCTTTATATTCATATACATGGGTATAAAGTAACTATCATCCTAAATGGGTCATATCTGAGTACTCAACCAAGTCTTTGCTTTTGGGAATTAGATGGAAAAGATGGTTAGACGGAGGTCACAAAACATCTGTTAAATTTTTTGATTGCAAACTTTAGTTTAGTAGTTAATAAAGATATTATCTACAAAAGTTTTTAAAGCTGTCTTTTGTTGTTTGTTTGTTTTTATGATTACCTATTACTTTATGAAATCCATCCTTTTGGATGGAAACTAGAACAAGTCAACTTTGGGGTGGTAACTGAAGTAAAACACAGGACTAACAGCAAAAAATGGGCCATCCAAAAAGTTATTAGAAAAAAGGTAAATATCATGTAGATGAGTGATTTGCTGTAGAATATTCCTAGCTTGCTTATGATCTGATGATTCTTTCCTTTCCCATTTCTATTTGAGCACCAAGATGTTATATTAGATCCATATTTTCTCTTTTTAGTTATTTAGACCTTTTTTTCTCATTTTTTGACAGGTATTTTTTAGTGTCTTAGTCATTGTCCCTGTAGCAGAAACTAGAAGCAGCACATGTCTCTTATAATATGCAAAGCCTAGGCAAAGTTGATAGGACTGGCCAGAGAATAAGAAATCAAGTGTATGTGGTTTTCGCAAATATGCCATTAGATAATCAGAGACTCACTCAAAGACCTGTTTTGAATGCAAGGTAACTATTCTCAAATTCCCTGCTGTGTAAGAGAGGTGGAACATCTCCTTACTTCTTAACCGCTCACGGGAAGAGGTACAAGTGCTGCACAGCAGCTGAGGACTGCTGCCAACCGCTGCCTGAGTGCGCTGATGGAAGGGATGCCCTCGCTCCGCTCGCTCTCCAGTTCCGAAAGGAGACAAGTGAGCAGGTCCCTACAGGGAGGACAAACAGCTAGTCCAGATGATAATACCTCTTCAGAGTGCAAGCAGTGACACACTGAGTCAAGCAGGGAGTCGCTTTATCATCAATACCTACAGGCTGCATGAAATTATCTCTGTCTACTATAACAAAGGCAGGTGGCAGTTAGGGAAGATTTTGATCAGACCTTAGATGCTGCTCTAGAGAAATCCAGGATCTTGTCTGATGGTATTCCTTGATGATGCTGTAGTTCTCATTGTCAGGCACTTCTACTGTATTTTTTTTCTCTCTGCTCCCCTAGCCTATCAGGTACTCATTACAGTCTCTTAGATGATATGCAGAACTAATTTCTTCTTATTTTTTCATGAGCTTTATCCCTCTTCCAAGCAGCCAACACCCACTTTGCACTCCATTCTACATGATGTTGTCTTAAAAATGCAAGTAACATACTTTGTTGTTACAAGGTCAGTTTTTCTTGTTGCCAGGTGCTTTTGAAGCCAACAGAGCTACTTCAGTCACAGTACCTCCCTCTGGTTATGTAAAGCTAATTTGTAACCTCCGATGTGCAGCAGAAACTATTAAGGATCTCCAGCTAAACAATGGGATTAAATTCTAAACCAGTTTTTTCTTAGAATATTTCTATGAAAAAAAAAAAGTGTCTATCTCAGCATATGACACTGATGCTTATCTGATGTTGAGGGGGAAGTTAAAAAACCTGAAAGCAGGTAATTATTATGTAGCCTGCCCAAAGTGCATGACTTTCAGGGGTTTTTCTTTGCCTATTTAGGCAACGACTGCTTTACATTCCGTAATATAAAGATTTGTACCCCTTTCTGATTTATATCACATGCTATAATACTTCATACTTCACTTCAGTATCCAATACAGCATTTGGTTTTTAATTCTATGTAGTTCTTCTCCTCAATGTTATATACCAGCAATGCATTTCACAGCTTGCTTATAACAAACGGAAGCAAAAAGGAAATCCTTTTTGGAGGAAGATACTTAGACCTTTTGACATTTTGATTGATGAAATACTAGTAGTATTAAATACTTGTTTAAGTGAGGGGGTTGCATGGGATGAAATTACTTTCCAATTTACTAATCATGACAGAATGTGGATTCTCAACACTGGAAGGGACCTCAAGTAGTTTGATTTATTTCTCTGTCCAAAGAAAGAAGCAACTATACTTAAGTCATTTCTGATGAATATTTGTGTAAAGTATACTTAAAGACCTCCAGTAATGGACACTCCATAATCTTCCCAGGCACTCTATTCTGATGCTTCATTATCCTCCCAGAAATTTTTCCTCCTGTCTGCCCTGAACCTTCAGTTTGACAATCAGCTTAAACTTATACCTACAGGCCATGACCTAATCAATTTTTTCATTATAAATTTTCAGTTAACTCACCTGCAGCCACATCATTGCTAGGGCTGACCTAAGGGAGGTGGTGGGAGCCTATGTGTGGGGCTAAGGGTGGAGCTGTGCCTCATTTTTCAGACTATTATTTCTCACCCTGTCCATCATGGATATGAAGAACAGGTAGCCACCCTCCTGTTTTCAGCAGCCTGGTATCACAATTCCTTGATCTCTTTAGACTGAACAGGATGAATTTTCACAGATCTGTGCTGCATTTCTGGTCTTTGTGATTGACTCACCATGCTCCTTTTGGTACCTATTATGTCAAACTGGGAGTGTCCAAACCTGAGTACAACGTCTGGTTGCTGGGCTGAGCGGAGGGGCTGGTTTGTATGTACTGCAGACCGCAGGCTTCTGTGTACAACACGGGTGACAGCCGTCTTCTCGTGATTTACTTAACAACTCTGAAGTTCACAAAGAAGAACAAGAGGTGAGAGCTGTGAATCAGGCCATGGGCCTGGCATGTTGAAACAAACTTCTAACCCCGACCTGGGGAGGAGTGTTGGCTTCAGCCCCTCAGAAAGGGCAGGTGGACGCGGAGACATGTTCTACCAGAGCAGCAGTTCGATGCAGACTGTCTGGTAGCACTGGAACTCTTAACTCATGTTCAGTATTTTACCTGCCTTCCACTAATAGTTCTTGAACTACTAATAGCTCTGAAAAGTCTTGTCAGTTTTTAAAGTACTCTAGAATTAATTTTATCAGTTATGGCTGGTTTTAAAGCTTCCAACCTAAGTACTTGCTAACCTTTTGCTTCTCTGTAAAAAACGGAGGTCTTGCCCCTTTGTCATTGATATTGATTGTACTATCCACTGCTTGCAGTTGACATTTTGGTTAAGATTGATGTAAGAAGACATTAAATACATTTGCCTTCTGAGCATCATCTATCAATTGCATTCTTGGCTGAATACAATACCAGCCTCTTTTTTCAATGTCTTCCTACTACTCATATACTTACAGATTATTTATTTTTTAGTTACGTTCCTTGCTCTTTGCACTTCATTTTTCCTTTCTGATTTTGCCCCTCTATGCTTATGTTTTCCTTGTTTTCTTATTTCCATCTTTTGTATTCTCCATTCTTCTGGGTGAGTCTTGTAGAAATACATGACTTAACCAGACTGGTTTATTAATACAAAAAAACCAAAAATTATATATGTAATAGCCATTCCCCAATTTGGTCATTTTGTTTTGTGTAGGATATGTACATACGTATATAAACTTAAATAAGTTTGTAAGTGTTAACAGCGTGAAAAACTGCTGGTTTAAAGTGTTCTTAATTGATTATAAATGAGACAATGATACTGTAGGTTTTGGCCAGTTTGGCAATGCTAATGGTTAGAATATCCTTTAAAGTCTCATTTTACCAACTGTGGTATTATCAAACCATTCAGTTAACCATTTTACGTTCCTTGACATCATAATTAGGTATCTGAAGTTTGGTACCTACCTAAAACATAAAAAACTGAGGTGAGAGTTAGAAAAGCTTTTGATTTGTTGGGACACCACCAAATAAAGTAGGGTCTGTCAATCCCCTCTTCTGCTGTGTGAAGGTTTTTATCTTCTGTTCCTTATGGGGCCAAGTATGTCACTTCCATTGATTCTGGAAGTGAGAACCATAGATCTTGCTGTGAACTCAAAACCACACCTCCTGTGATGTAGTAGATAATATATCACTAGGATCGCCCCAAAGCAGTGTCTTTCTGACATGTGACTGAAATAATATAAAGTGATTAGTGAATAGATTATGATTTGTGAATTTTTAATCTAGAATATAAATAAATAGGTTTGAAAGTTTTATTTTAGAGTATTTTGGCATTGATTCTGTTCATCAGATGATGTATTTAAGCTAATATGTGCAAACAGAGGCTCTCATGTTTTATGTACCACGCTTAGGTCTGAGAGAAAAAGAAAAGTTTGTATGATGCCTTGCAGTACTTGAAGTCAGTGTGTTATGAATACTGCTTTAATAACTTATTGTGTGGAAAAAGAATACTAAGTTTAATCTTACAGCTAATGTCACAATGTCACCACCCCCTTAACAGCTAAGTGATAAAAGTAAGGACACATCAGCATGAATTGTTAAGGTCTGTACATTATTCATTTAAACATCTGCTGTTGGTTCCTCTTTACATATGGGAATAAATTATACCACATCAGCACATTCTTCATGCTTTGTGCTTAAGCATTTAAAAGTTGTTTTTTTTCTATTATTAATACTATTTTTTCTGCTTGGTTGGCAGCCCCTGAAGTTATCGGTGCCTACGACTACCGCCAACAGTGTGACATTTGGAGCATAGGTGTCATTATGTACATGCTGTAAGTAGCTTGTAAAAGTAATATAAAATGTACAGACCCATTTATAATACAAGTACTTACAATTTTGCACTGAAATAAAAAGCAAACCTGTGTGCTAAACCTCCACCAAAGACTGAACTCTTACAATTGCTTGCATGTAAACATCACCAATTTTTGTGCAAATTAAGTAAAAGATACAGTTCAGTGTTAAAAATTGAGGATTTATGAAACAATTTATAATCCTGAAGTAATAGAATACTACAGAATGTTGCAGTGAGACACCCTAAAACTGAACTGAGAGTTTAGGCCTCCCTTTTTCATATGTTTGCTGGTTCTATAGATGAGGACAATGTTATTCATTTACAAATTATTGGCCAAATTCTCAAATAGGTTGCATGAACTGTGCCATCAGGATAAGGGCTTTTCTTCTCCACCTCTGCCTGCGGTAGCTCTGTGACTGAGATGTCTGGGGGTTGACTTCTCTCCCTCTACAGGTTCTCTCTCTTCCTCAAAAGTTTATTACTCTGCTGTTATTAGAGGAAGAAATTAGGTTTCACATTGGTAAGAGCACACGCATGTTTTCTTGAACTCTTTCATCATTTATAGCTTTTGTCTTAGTCACAAAGTAATAATTCCTCTCTGAAAAATCTTATCCTGCTTATACTAGGTAAGTAATAGGAAAAGTTATCCCAGTAATTAAGAATAAACTGTATCAAGGTACATAAATTAACGTTCATATGATGCAACAAAAATGTCACATTGTATGTGGGGACTTGTTTCCTTTCCTAATATGTTTGCATTGGTTTTCCCCCCACTTTCATTCTTTTTCTTCTTTCAATTGCCACCAGATGATGCTTTAATGCCCATGTTTTAGAACATTACTACTTGCCATTTCATTTGTTATTTCTGTTTTGTGATTGTTTTACTTTTGTTGTGTATGGCTAAGTTCTTCTATGACTTAAGACTTTGTACATTGGTGTGCAGACAGAGGCATATGGTTTCATAAACTCCACTTTTCTGGATTTTCATCATTTGTTTTTTTCTTTCCACTTTGTTTTGGTCCCTCAGTTTCTTTTCTGTACAATTAGCTCACTTTTCTTTTTGTGTCAGCATGATGAAGTGTTCATGGCTTTATTGTTTTTCTTTTATTTTTAATTCTTTCTTTCTGAAATCAATGTGTACTTTTTATGCTGATATGGAATGAATTTTATTGTTACACTTCATGATATTAATGTTTGCATCATGGCAGTAGGATTTGCACAACATAATACAATAGAATATATTATAAAAAGGTTGGTAGAAATGGGATGGTTTGAGGGACTAATAAGAATCCAGAGCAGTGGCTGCAATCAGCACAATTCACAGCTCAGAACTTGTAAAATTCAGAGCAGTGAACTGGGTTGATTGCAGCCAGAGCTTAGAACTTCTGACCTTCTTCCTTAATTAGCAATATAAATATTTTTTTTAATTAGCATTTTGTAATCACAACAGTGTCAGAACAAAGTAACATTAATTCACCCCTTGTTGTGTTGACTTCACAGGAATGAAAATACTGTGTGTGAATTAATAGAATAAAATTCACACTCCTTTTTATTGCTTAATTTGAAAATAGTAATACAAGAGCTGTAAGATCATCTTCTGAATTTAATTCTGGTTTGGAAAATTACTTTTCTTCCCAACCTGAATAATAGCTTGTGCTCCTGGTGCTCCTCTAATGGGCTTAAAGATACTGTTACAGCCATTATTGCTACCATCACAACTTTGACCCTTCCAGGCTACAGCTAATGCGCTCCTGCCAGAGCTCTTTCCGCAGTGCAGATGGCATGCTCCATCTTGGTACCTAGGGTATTATTGCCACCACAGGCTCAGCCTCTACCTATATGGGGAGCATAAGCCCTGAGGTGACTCATGAACTCTTGTTTTCATGAATGTTAATGCACAGGGTTGCCTCTGCATAATGGGGCAATGCCGGCATGATGGATTTTTATGTGTAATTTAAACTGAGGTGTACTTTATGCCTTCCATTTCATTCCTATTTGAACATGTACTAATAGAAGCATACACAATCGTAACCAGCAAAAAGTAAATCCATTAAAATACAAAAGTATGTCAGCACATTGAAAGAGTAGACTAGCAGGAGTCCCACTGCCTGGCGCACTCTGAGAGCATGGCCCATAAGCTGCTCTCTAATAGGAAAGGTTCAGGGGCTTCTTTTTCCTGTGCAATCTAAGCTATTGGATTTCTTGCTCATTCTTCCAACCGCGCTCAGAGACTCTTGCCCCTGCTGTAGTTCTCAAAAACCCTTGTGCAAATAAAGAGGGCTGGGATGTCTAATAAATTACTTCCTGCATTGCAGCAATAAAAAAAAACTATTAAGAAAATGTGGTCCTTTTTGCTCTGTTCTAAAGGCACAGAAAATGTCTTCAAAGATTTTTAAGGTTCCATGCGATTCATTTTACCTCCTTAACTTCATTTCTTTAGCTGAAGTTATCTGTTGTCTGTCGCTGCCTTAGTCTGGAGAGAATTTAGTCCTTTCTGGGCATAACAGAATAATGGGCATTGTCACCAGCCAATACTTACAGTATTGCGACCTGAAATGAATGCATTCTGCCCATTTCCACTCTTGAAATGGAGTTCTGTGGGAATTTAAGTCCTGAGGGAGACTGGGAAGGTGAATGAGAGGATAAAAGAAAACAGCAATTTTTGTTGAAGACATTTTGAGAATAAAATTTTTTTGGGGGAAATGCACTAAAATATTAATTTTATGTTTTACCTTAAAATTAAAAATGAAAGCCACCTGAATGAAACCCCAGAGTATTTTCCTTTGACATAAAGTGACAGGAAGCCTTCACTAGGATATGACAATTACGTTTTCAGTAGCTACTTCTGTGTTTTGGGAGAAGAACTAAAACCATAATTTGATGCAAATAATTTATTTGATGAAGTTAGTTGCTTTCCTGTTTTAGATGGCCACAAGTTCTTGAAAGTATTTGCTGTGTATTTTTTGCATGTTGGTTGTGCATGACTAGTATGATGTAAAATTATTAGAAACTTAATCTGGGTTTATTAATCTGGATTGAAAACTCAGATAACATGATACAGGTTTTCCTTCCTTATATGATTAGTGGAACACAGATCAATATTTGCTTTCGAAGTATATTTCCTAGTAAACATTTACAGTTGATGTTTCCAGTTACTTCTGTTGGCAAACAGTGATAGTCACAGAAACAAACTATAGGCGAGTTTAAACACTGGGTTTGATAGTAACACTTTTTTTTTTTTTTTTTTAAGAGTGCTTTTGGTTTTGTTTCTTATATATTCCCTTTTTGTTTTGGTTACCGCATCATTAAGAATACAACTGGCATAAAGGAAGCAGATGATACAAAAAGAGTATATTGAATTTATAGACATTCAGATACCCTATTTACCCCCCAAAAAAAAAAAAAAAGATTTATGGCAAGAACATAGCCAAGGTATATTTTTTTATGAACTTGTAATATGCACACTTATGGGTATGTCTTAAATTCTTTTTAATATTTCTGATCTCTTGTGGGTTTTTTATTATCCTATTTCTACTGATACCTTAGTTTAGGTGAGGCCAAACAAGGCAATGTTCACACTATGTAGCTAAGAGAGATACAGCTTGATACCAGAACAAAAAGTAAAAAAATAAAAATTATGGGGTTTTTTTGGGATAGTAATTTCTCCTCTACATTTTTGTTCTGAAAGATAGATACTTTTGTAGCAGTAAAATGATATTATAGACTTCTAAATTTTTCTGTGCTTGCTTTACTGTTATTCAATGAAGAATAGCACTTTAGGCTGAGAATTGAACATATTTCATAGATTCTAAGAAGGTGGAACTGAGTTTATCACATTTTGAACAGCAGTACACTTGACTTTATGGACACAAGGAACCACTAGGTATCACTAAACTGACTTCTTACATAAAGTAAGTCTGCAGAATACAGTGTATCTAGTAATTCTTATACCGAGTCTGTGACCTGTGTTGGATCCAAAACCTGTTTCGACAGAGCTGATTGGGACTTAAATGCCTAAATTGAGAATGGTTTGTTTTGTCTTGTTGCTGTTGTTTCAGTTCTTGTGATTATTATTAACTCAGCGGGACATGAATTAATGATGGTTCTTATTGCTGAAATGTAGTGGTTGTTAGGACAGAATTGCTGAATCATTTAATGGAAAATATTACTTTGACATGAAATCAAAAGAAATGGTAAGTACAAAGTGTTTGCAGTAAACACATTTTCTGTGGTGGAAATGCCGCAGCTGGGGGCAACAGGTCAGCTTTCAGTTAGCCAAGTGATGAGTGAGTTACAGAACAGCAAAATACTGTATTTTCAGTTGAATTCTCTTTAGCTTCTACTTCAGTTGTTGTATCTTGTTAAACCTTTGGCTGCTACTTTAAAAATTCTTATAATATCAATTATCTTTTCCTTATGTGGATACTTAGTGACCAAGATTAAATCAACTTTTAACCTCATAACCTTTTTCCTTTAAATGTCTCTGAGACACATTTTTCAGAACTTGGGTCACTTTTGTAGAGTTCTTCTGAAGCTTTCCCAGTCCTGTGAATTTTTGATTTCACAGTCATCCCATAATACATAGCTTTTGCCTCACCAGTGAAAAATAGTAGGTATCTGTTCGCTGACCCTAATTTTCTTGCGCTTTTTATAGCAAGCTTAGAAGAAAAGCTTTTTTGAAGTAGCAAGAAAAGGAGACCTGTGCGTTAAAAATCTGCTCTGGGAAACAGTGAGGCTGGTAAGTATACAGTGCTCTCACCAAATAAATGCTGGCTGTATTGCAATGAATTACACAAACGTAGTCATTTTGTTTTTTTATTTTTATTATTTTTCTTTTGCTTTTAAGTAGTGTTGATTTCCTGAAAAGCCAAGCTGATGTTAAAAGATAAATTGACATAAATGATTTCATGAACTAATTTCATAGCATTGCAAGTAAATATTCTCTGCTGAATTAAAGCACTCAGTGGAAATGTGTTGTTAGCAGAAATGAGATGTATCTAGTTGTGAGGTTTTTCCTAGCAAAAGAACTATTGAGACTACTTCTGAACGGGGATCACAGCTAATGAATTAGTTGACAACCAGTGGATAATAGTGAGTTTTAAGGAGGTATCATTTCTTCACATTGTGTTTCATCTCTTACTTATTTGGTGCATAAAGATTCTGTATTGCCTCAGTGGAACCCAGTAGGGTGGAAAATTTGTCCAAATATTTTTAATCTCTGGGAAAATTTGCTTGTGGCAAAGAATTCCCTAGCTTCAGTAGGCAAACTGTGAAGGGGAGGCTCCCTTGTTCTGTGCCTCCTACCTTTCACCTGCACGTTTCATTTGAGGTCCCAGTTGTCTTACTTGAACTGCCCTATGCTGCTTATGGTTTTCATATGTATTACATATTGCAATGTTCCAAGTGGTACTTTTTCCATTTCTAGTAAAACGCTTAGTTTTTTAGAATATTATAAAAAGAAGAAACAGGCTGAAAATGCTAAGTAACACTATGCAGAATTCTTTACCAAATGCTCATTAAGATGTCCTAACATGGCCTGGTTTTCAGAGCTACTGAGCACCTGTGGCTCCTGTCTTACTTCAGCGGGAGTTGCAGGTACTCGCTACCAGAGAAAATCAGGACACCAGTTTCTACTTCATGCTTGTGCCTTCACAGCCTTTGTGATTTTACAATAGCCAGATGGGGAACATGAAAGTGCATTATCATGTAGAGAACTCTGCGTGTAAAAAAATTAACCCCTTGGTGCCATGTGACACATGAGCTTCTGCATAGGAGTAAATGCGTTTGGCACCACAGTCTCCCACCAGGAAATCCCTACCATCTGTACCAAAAATTTATGAACTCACAAGTCATTCTCTGTGATTAAAACTGGCATTTAAAACATAGGTGCAGCAATTTTATATTCCAGAACAATACTTTTAAATATAAAAATTTTAATTTAAAAGTTGCCGTGTACTTACAGCTAAACAAATGACCTCAAGCTGCGTTCGAGTTGGTGTTTGCCTCTGGAGGCTTACGTGTTGTCAGTTTGAGACCATATATAGTTTTGGCCGGGGGCTATGCAAAGGGTGGTTGATCAATTATTTACCAGAAATACTAATGAATGCGGTTCCGTTACTAGTTTTGATTATTCTCATCTTTATACCAGTCAAAACTTTTTCAGACACATTTAACTTTTCACATCTGCTGCAAAGTAAGAGCAGAAGAGAAGATAGGACAGCAGAATATTTTTAAGTTTCTATGAAACACAAAGTTTGTATTGCCACTGCCTGTTATTTCTGCATAATCTGCAATAGTATTTACTTATATACCAAGTACAATATTCATTAAATATAGGGGAAATCTTATTTTACAATAAATATTTTTATGGCTACACAGATTTTGGTTTGAAACTGTAATTTTGAATTACTTCAAGCTAGATTTTAAAAATATGCTGTATCTCCTTTTTTCTGCCTAATATTATTTATTGTATGGATTGTGATGTATTTTGACTATAAGAATACCTCATTTTCTTCATTTCCCAGTAAGAGAATTTTATATATTTCTAGGTCTGATTTGATGGAAGGTGGAGCTTCCAGGTAGTGAGTTTGTTTTTTCCCTTCTTTCCTCTCCTCCACTAATGTTTGTTTTTCTTGGAAGAGCTTTTGAAAGCGCACTGAAGGTGAGCTCTGGTTTAGAATTCTGTGTCATTGTTGGGATTTTTGGTGAAATTTACAGGTACGTGAGCATGCTTGACTGGAGAGTAAAAGCAAAACCCTAAATATAAAATTTGTGTGTGATATTTCTTGTTTCTTTTGGGGGCAGATTGACTTTTAAAAGCAAAAAAACCCCCAAAACTGAAGCCTGAATGCTGTCATGCCTGACTCACAACCCCCGCTCAGCCAACAGCAGGAGTGTGCATTCCTGTTCGGCAAATCATTCCAGCAGGTTTCCAAAGCTATGTGAGGACTTGAAAAATTTGATCCAGTGAAGGACCAAGATGCCTAACGATTCTGAGAAGAAATCTGTGTAGAGGTCTCACTTTAACAATGTGGCTTCTCTCCCATCTTCTGTTTTCTCAGTTATCTTGAGCTGGATCTTTTTGTGCACCTAGCCGTCCCTCCCTCGGCAGTGCTGGGCAGTTTGGAGCTCAGTTACAGCCAAACCAGACCGTTTCCTGACTATGCAGTAAAAGTCACACCTTTCTCTCAGTAACTGGCAGAGATCCCGCTGTGTTTGTGTGGAGACATAGCAGTTTGCCTGCTTGTTGAAGATGCAGGAGACCCAGGCTTGATCTACAGTAAAAACGTGCCTAGAAGCACGTTGCTTGTGCTGGGCAAGAGAATAGCCCTGCTTCTCCCCTTGGCTGGAGTGATGGCGGGCGGGCTGGATGGCTTGTGAGAGGATCACTTTCTGTGATTCTTTAGAGCAGGCATTTGGCAAGAGTCATAGGGGCTAGAATGTGTACTACACAAGTCCCTTTAATACACATACACCTTCACTCTGCACAAACTATGGAACTTGAAATCACTTCAACATTTTTGCTTACAGCAAAATAATGCATTCTGCTGTCATATCTCAATAAAACAAACAACAGATGTACTCCATGGTATTTTTTCTAATACAGAAGTCCTCTTTTGTTTATAGTATCAGTAATTACATCTGGGTTTATCACTGTCCATGGATGTTTATTCATCTTGGTTATCTTATGTTTAGATTTTCCATTTCTGTGGATCAGTTTCCTTCTTTATTTGATGGTTGTACTCAAGATTTCTCTGAACTAAAACAAAAGCATTGTCTCCAGCTTTCTTCTGTAGAGAAGAATCAAGAAACCAGGCAAGACAAATGCTCCCTTTTGCCTTGTTCCTAGTTACCCTGGTTTTGTTTTTAAACTCTAAGACCTTTCTGTATGCATCAAGGTTTTTCTCTGGCTCTGTCAACTTGCCTCATGATATCAGAAGCATTTTTAGTATTTCCAGACATCTTGTTCTTCCATTTACTCTGTATCATACCTAATTTGAAGGCTCTTCTGTTTACCTCTACAATATTTTAACTGCTTCAGCAGAATGCTTATTGGATTCTGAATGACTGATAATGAACTAAGTTCTGTTTCCTGCTTTCAGTTTACTGGTGTTACCTAAAAATCTTTTTTGCTGCCCCCAATATGGTAACTGATTTTTGTCCCCTAAAATTTAAATCCAAAATACTCCAAAGGAATGCTTTGATCACTTCAACCTGTCTTTCTCCTTGGTGTTTTAAACTGGTGTATGTGCCACTAAGACTAACAGAATAAAGGTACTCAGCAGGCTTGAATCTTTGAATGTTAGATGTGTTCATGGAGAAAATACTTTGTTGTATTTTCCTCAAGTAGGTGGATATCTCTGCATTTTCTCTTGAATCCCGCTACAGTTTGCTTCCTAAAAATTGAGCAGGAAAGAAGCTGAAATGGAAACAAAGGAAACAGAACCAACGGAAACAGAACCAACATAGTCTGTCTATTAGCAAACCTGCACTCCTTTTACCCACAGTTGGCACCAGCAGCTAGTGAATTAAACCCAACAGGTGTTCAAATGAGCTGACACAGATAATTAACTTAAATGGTCCTATTTTCTTAAAAACTGCCAGGAAATAAACTCCCTCTTTTATGTGCTATACAATTCTCTGGCACTCTGTAAGGCTGAGATCTTTTAAAAAAGCCTAACCTCAGCCTCTGATTTTGTGGGTGTAATTCGCTGCACGCTACATAATTGTTGATGCAGAAGTACTTAAAATGTGTGTCATCAGTTGTGGCCACAGTTGTCATAATTGCAGATGTAAATCTGCAGCTGCAGCAGATGGGGTTGGTTTGCAAAATGGAAACTTAACTTTCTAATGGATATGAGTGTTTGTGCCTCGATCATTTGGTACTTATGTACACATAGTTAAGTATATCAAAGGAAATACCTGTCCTCATGTAAAAGAAAAATAGAAGTTTGAATAAGACTCGCTAGTCTAATAAGAGGGGGGAAAGAGCTCTAAAAAAAGGTCTCATCTGTGACTTCTTTCCTTTGTTGGATCCACTGTGTGACTTCAGAAAAAAACACTGTATTTCCAGTGTTGCATTTCACCAGTCTGTGCAGTTCAGACTGCAAAAACCTACCTGGTAACTATATAGCATTGATTAGTATTAGAAAAAAGTACCCCTGCTGTTAGTGAAGTTCTCAAAGAGCATCCGAAGATTGGTAGTACTAATGCAGAATAATATTCCTTAAAAATAACTAACAGGACAACTCTAGTTGTCAGAGTTGTGAATAAGCTTTGCATATAGTGTGCAGTTGCCTTTCTCTCCAGGCTTTCAGGTACATAATTACCAGCTTTCCTGAATGGCCAAAGGAGTCAAACCGAAACACTTTCAGATCATTCAGTGTACGCTCACAGAACAGAAGCCTGCGCAGTTTAAGGAAAACAGTTCCTTCTGGAGCCATAGATGGTTGCACTACCCATTCCAGATTAGGCTAAATAAGCCAGGAGTGTTGTCCAGGCACGTTCATCTGCTCAGTAATGTAAAGACATACCGATGGACACAGAAACGGGGAGAAGCAGGGACACTGGAAGATCTGACAGCCATTCTTTGACTGTTCAGGTTTTCTCGTTGTTACTTTTGTAGAAAGAGCTAAAGTTCCCTTGCAAATTGTGAGTTAAAGGTGTTCTGATGAAAAGATCCTATCTGCTTCTCTCCTGACTGCAGTAAGGAGAATAGCAATAGCAGTGCTTGCAGGGTTGGGCTTGCAAGAGAGATGTCTGGCATTTGGAAAACTTTGGTTTTGTTTTTTTTTTTTTTTAATTGACTATGGATTAAAATGCAGGGCTTAAAACAAACAGGGCTATTTCTCTGGTGCTGTATTTTTTAAAAGAGCTTCCAGATTTGTTGAAGTCAAACTTTAATAAAATTTACAGTTATGTCTGTTTGTAGAAGCACAGGACGTAGCAAACAGCTCCCATTCATTATTAAGTAAAATCTCAGTCATATCCATCCTCAGTCCCCTTCTCACCACCCTGAAGGGTGTTAAACTTTAATCTCTTCTCATAACGAGTTTCCTATCACTTTGATTATTTTAACTGACTTTCTCAGTACCTTTTCTAACTCCACTATGTCCTTCTTGAAATGTGGACACCAGCACTGTGTACAGTGCTAAAGATGCAGAGGCACCAAGGTTTTATACATTAGGAAAATGGTATGTATTGTCATCTTCTCAACACCATCACAGCAAGGTCAAATATATTTGTCAGTCTTTGTTTTATTTTATTTTTTTAATTGTAGTCCCCTGCAGGTAGGTCAGTTTCTCCAAAGTTTTCTCAAAGTGGAATCAAGATTGCCAAGAAAAGAAGGGAAAATTAGACAAGTCCTTTGTGCCTTCCACCCAGGCACTGGGAAATAAAAGCCTACTGAAGTGTCTGCTGTCTCACTCAGAACCCAGAAGAAATCACAGGACATCCATCAACAACTTAAGAGCAAACAACTATTAATTGTGCCAAGATGAGTGAACTGTATAAAAGATGACAAATACATCCTGAAGTGTTTGCCTCCTTAATCTCCTGAACCCTTTACTCACAAAGCTTTAGATTTCCTTTAGCACTGAAGAAGATCTGAGAGCAGTGTGAACTCCTAACCTGTAAGAAGACATCCACTGATAGTATTTTTGTCAGAGTACAAATTATAGAATTGTCTAAAATTGTGTGCAATTTATTTGTTCTATACTAACAGACACTATGCCAGGTAGGCAGCTTGCTTTCACAAATCCATTATTCTGTGTTTTACTTGAATTTACTTTCTTTACTTTTGTCACAAACATTTGGGGGGGGGGGGGGGGATGAGGCCAGAATCTGTAACAGGGATTCTTGATAACTGCATGCTTTTCACTCCGAGAATATTCTATGAAATTGCTTACAAATTTCCTTGAGGCATTATAGCACATGTGCTTCAGTCTATGGAATTCATTATTGGTATTTTAGGTTGCTGTCAATTGCTTATTTTTAAGTAGAACTTATTTTAAGCTTGATGAGTAGGAAATGTATTTTTTTTTTGTACAATGGAATTGCTATGGTTTTCACTACTGAATTTCTTGTGTGTTGATTAAATGATTTAAATAAAACAGCTGTTAGAGTAATGGCCTTTAGAAGTTAATTAATCTTCATTTTCAAAAGGATGAGCTATTATTAAGCTTAGGCTTATTACACATATGTGTAAATTGCCATGTGATTTACTGTTCCAAAGACAAAGTCATTCTCTAAGAAGAGGACTTTCCAGTAGACTGGCATTGCGGTACATGATGTGACAAAAGTACACACGCTCCTTGCTGCCTGAAAACATTTTGTTAAGTATATGTACATTCCATGTTATGGCTTATTCAAGAAATTCTGCTGAGAATATCAGTCTGAGGAGACAACACCTACTTAAATACCTTCTGATTTCCACAATAATCTTGAAATTCCTCTTACAGTCATGACAGCCTTTATTTTTTTTTAGATGTGAAGTATTTTTATTACATGGCCAAAATTGTTCTCTGTACGTATGTAAAAACTTGGAGAGATCTTATTTACAGTAAACTAAGAGCTTTTTGACATCACAGAATATTAAACCAGTATTATCTCACTCTCACAGAAGAACACAGTTGTATAATCAGGCACCTTTGTTGGAGTATTAATCTTCTGGTTTCCATTTTTCCGATCGGATCAAAGTCAAGTCTGTCGAGGAGCTGGGCACAAAGGCTGTGTTCTACAAAATAGTGAATGTAAGAAAGTCACAGATTGCTATGCTTTTCTGACAGAATTCAGTAAGAATTTCACTTTGAGCAGGAAGTTGTCTTTTCTCTTTTTGTTGTGCACTCACACAGTAGCGAAGTCTACTCCACATATGAGCTCTAATAGTCAGTGTTTTTATTTGATGTGGTTCAAATCTTTTACAAAGTCCAGACTGCTTTCTGGTTCTCATGACACCAAAATGTTAGGTCAGATTGTGGCCTGAATAACTATCTCCTAGTCTCTTAACTGACACTGTTCATTCTTTTCATTTAGAGAGACAGTCGCTTGAAGGGCACGTCTGGACTCATTATTAAAACAGTGGCTGCATCATTAGCCAACTCGTGGCAGTCCTACCTGATCACCGTAGCTGCATACTGGTAAACTTCTTTCCCTGTCAGGGCAGTGTTGAGTGTGATGGTATTCTGTCATCAGATGCACTTTTTTGTAACACAGATAAAATTCTCAGAAGTCCAGCAGACATGCTGACATTTTCTACCACCCCTGCTCTTTTGAACCAAGGAAGCTTGAAAACACACTAGTTCACATCAAAAAGTTGTGTCATTGTTACAGCACTAGCAGAGCACAGTAAGTGTAATGTACCTTTAAAGAGTGAGCTATTTACTTGTTATGAGTGATTCTCCTATCCTGCGGTATTAAATGATTTCTCAGGTCTGTAGATCTTACGCTGTTTTGGTCAGAGCACGCCTTTTTGTGGCTGCCTCCGCAACAGGCTTGACTTTATCTCACCTGTTCTGATTTCACGCTCCTTTCCTCTGCACTCCTGCATTTATTTTGTACATTGCTCTGGTTTCCACAACTTCTCATGCCTTTTTCTGCAGACCAGATGTATGTCCTGTATTGCCGCATGTAAGTGCCACATATGTCCAGTGTTGTCCTGACAGCATTTTCCTGATGTAGAGAGGAAGGCTGTGGGGCTCACGTGAAAGAGGGCAACAGCCTCAGATCTGTAACCTGCCTGCTGCCCAAAGCTGAGTTGTGTCAGGGAAAGAAGAGGGTGAGGAATTAGGATACAGGTAGCATGTATCCCAAAGGCGATGTTGCCAGACTGTGGATGGGAGCAATTGGGAGGTGCCAAGAGGTTGAGCTTGTGTTGGAATTGCAGAAGAGTAGAACATCTTCCCAAAGGCTGAAGAAGCAGCTTCATCATGTCAGTGACTCTTAGAGTTAAGCTCCTTGTTAAACAAAACAGAGCTCTTACAATAAGCTCCATGCATTTTTCCTTTTTCTTCCTTATAATTTTTTTCTTTATGCCATTTTTCACTCCTTTTCAATGCCTACATTTTCTCTGTTGAATTTCTTTTTTTCATTTGTCAAAAGGTTTCTTCCACAAATCTCTTTCTTGTTTCTACTTTTGATGTGGCTTTTCTCCGTGTTTCCCTTTCAATCCTCAGAGCTTACTTTAGTCTCTTCACTGTATTTGCTATGTGGAGGAGTGCTATTGAAAAATTACAAGTAGATTGCATGGGAATTTCTTATTTCTCCTTTCCCTCTAGAGGCCTGCTTCTCTTCCCTCCTATTTCTATAAAGTTTACCATCTTCACATGCTTCCTCCTTCTACTTCCAAATCATTTTACTTATCTTTCCCTCTCTTGCTCTGTCCTTCCAGTTCCTCTTCCCTTCACTTAGTGTTGCTTGATATTTAACCTCTCAGGTAGGCTGAGAATTCATGGTAGCATTCAGATTACCATGTTGTGAATAAATACCCCAATCTGTAGCTCAGCTTCACTGACAAGCACAGACTTTCTGACTGCATCTGTTCTGGTTTTTGTTCCATGTTTTTTCTATTACATACTCAGTAAGAGTAGCTAGGTTGGCAGATTAACTGTTACAGCCGCGTTATAACCAAAGTCTTGTATAACCCATTACAGATCAGGTCTGTATGACATTGTAATTTGAAAAGCAGTTGCTGGCAGCCTATCTCTGCTTGTCCTCCTATTATTGCAACCACCAGTAAAGCTGTTCTACTGGGAAATTTCAAGTGTAGACAAAGCTTTAATCAACAGTAATCTGATCCTTTAAAAATGCAACACCAATTCATTTATTTCTCATTTCACATATGAAATTTTAATAGGTACAATCACCCTTAAGGATGTTTCAAATATTAACATAATGCACAATTACAAAACAGAATCCTTTTTCTGTATGAAACTATCAGCGTCTTTGAACCAAGTAAGTAGTTTTCTGTGCAGACATCAGGTTTACTATCAATCAGAAACTTATTAACAGCTGTGTTAGCCCTAATTAAGTGTAGAGCAATGGCAGACTTTTTAATTAAGTCTTATTTTCCTAAGAGGAGACTGGGGGGGTTTTTTCCCCACCTCTTCTCCACCTCCATCCTTATTTACTGTGTAAAGCCTGTTTTAAAAATAACTGGGACACAAGATGGGGCCATTGATGTGGGGCCAAGACACCAGGAAATATTTTCTTTACAGAATGTCTGTGTGGTTATACTGACCGTATTTTATTCCTTTGGCTTTGTAAAATAATTCCAAATTTTTAATCCTTTTTTTTTTTTGCGATGTTTTTCATTTAGGGTTTGGGTTTTTTTTTTAGTTCTTGTCTGAAGTGTATTTCCTGCATTGCCAGTGTCAGCAGAAGTATTATTGAAATTAATTTCACTGTATAAATTACTATGAGAGATAGTGGAGATGTGTGACATCATATGCACCAAAAACCAGTTCTTGTTGCCTGAGTGGACTTCTGGGAGTGTACTACAATGTATAAGGTGTTTAGTTGTTATGACAAAGAATTGGCCTTGCAGGCAAGTTGAAATTTAAAAATCTCTGTGAGTGTTTAATTTTCTTAGTCCTGAGCAGTGCTGAGTGGTACATGTGTACTCGTGGAGGAGGGAAAGAAGTAAGTCTCTTAATCTGAATTTTCTAGCTGGCACTACTTAAATTGGAGATCTTCTGTAACCACAAACAATTGCTGGATTGTACTTTCCTCAGAGGATAAGCAGTGTGTACATGTTTGAGGACAGACTAATCTCTTACTGCTCTTGACACAGTATTATCAAGAATTAATAGTTTTATTTACCATTACAGGTATAAAAATGCCTTGACCTGACCTGTGTTCAGTTTATATTTTAATCTGGGAGACAAGATCACTCAAGGCAAATCCTGAACTTGATGTGCTGATAGTTTACACCAAGGACTCCAGTGAAATGCTGACATTCTACATGGGGAGAGAATCTGTCTCTTACAGTTAAAAAGAGGGTGGATCACCACATTTAAGGGTTTACTTCTCAAACCAAACCCAGGGCTCCCAGGTTTGCTTTTATGCTTTTTAGGCAACAGACTGGTTTGCTTTGAACAGTATGTTTGGCAGGAAAAACTTACCATGTTGTTCATGGAAAAAGGTGCTATGAGTTCTAGGGAGCTGGACGTGTCATTTTCTAAGGGTTTCCAGAGCACTTGTTGCAATCTGAGCTGGTTTGAGCTTAAGGCACTGATGTAATATAAGTACTGAGGTCAGTAAAGTCATAGTAACAGTTGTGAAGGCCAGCAATGGCTTTAAAATACTATGTCTCAAGAATGGCAGTAAATCCAAGTCTAGATATAACAGCTCTTCATTTATGGGCATGCAGATTATGTCTTAATTGTCTGTAATACAATATGATGGAAATTGAAAGGGCAACACTTCAAAAGACATGTATGATGCTCAGGGATGTGGTGTAGTGGTGACCTGGCAGTGCTGGGCTAACTGTTGGACCTGATGATCTTAAAGGTCTCTTCCAACCAAAACGATTCTGATTCAAACTCCTGCTTTCTGAAGTTATTTTTTTTTCAGCTATGCTTACTCTGTAGTTTCTGTGTTGTTTCCACCATGGATTCTGGGTTTGTATATTTAGAAGTTTCTGTTTAGTAATTCATCCATGGTACCCTCTGGTTCATTACAGTCGGAAGGGCAAATGAATGACTATTGTTTATATATTGTCTGGTTATTAAAACTTCATCTGTGTTTGAGTCTAACCTCAGCTTTGTTTCCAGGGAGAAAGCAACTTGGATAATGCCCAGGCATATTTACAAAAAGAATAGGGATTTTTTTTAATAATAGTAATGGTTCATTTTTATACTTACGTTATCTTGAATACATTTGATCTATATGCTTCAGAAGTTTCCAAGTTTGATTACTTTTGTTCTCTTACTTTAACAAAAAGCAGAATAAGCTAATGAATTTCTACCACTTCTGCTCTCTCTCATCCACTTATACTAGGATTGTATTCATAGTGTAAGATATATTTATGTCCTCAGAAGATTAAATTAAAAAATGCCATTTTACTTCTTCTGATGGCAACCGAGATAATAGATTAAGGTGGGATCCTTGACATCTGAAGGGGATGCTCTGGTTCATATAAAATTTGTTGTGGTAACTCCTAGATTTCTAAGAACACTGAGTTGGACTACTCTCCTATGTTCACTGCAGAGTTTTAGCTGTTGGAGATGCTTTGCTTTTCTGTCCCAATTAAACACTATAGGAGGACCATAAATGATGAAGTGTTTATCCAAATAAATACTGTTTCCTGGCAAAATTTGAATTTGGTATGGAATTAAGGTTTAATTAAAATATGTGCTAAAAGTGAATTTATCTTTCATGTTGGTACTGTGAAGTGCAGAGTAGCTTCTCATGCCTATGCTTATAATTTCAATGAAAACCAGAAAAGTATTGTGCAAACATTATTATATCCATTTCAGAGTCTGTAAATAAAAGATTATAATTAAAAAACCCAATTACTCCCTTCCCATAAGTAACTGGCTTGCTAGTTATCTCTAAAGATACAAGGATAAGGCAGTCATAATCTTAAGTGTGAGTATCTGTTGAAGAATGCATTATGGAGTTGTTGGAGGCCTCTTAGCATTAACCAGGAAATGTTTCGGAAAAGATGGTGCACCACTGCATACTATGGAAGAAAAGGAGATCGAGGCATGAAAGAGCAGGAAGAGAAAACAGCAGCACAAGGGTGAGTGACTGCTGTTAGAGGCATCCAGTAAAGAGAGAAGAGTGCACCTATCTGGAAAGAGGAAAGTCATCAAGAACGTATTTGAAAGCGGTAAAAGGACTCTCATCTCCCTTTTCTCCCTTTATTTATTCAGTGAATTTCAGACCTTGCAGAAAGCACCTGGTTGACAGCTCTGTACCTTGTAGTCCTCGGTTTATTCCCAGCAGGGTATACAGCACAGACATCTTCAGCACCACTTTCCCCTGTTTGCTCTCCTACTGTGTAATGTAGGCCATGCTTTTGTTTCCAAGGTGTGTTCAGTCATGGGCCTGTCTGCCCGCTTCTGCAGCGGTGTGGGGACAGGCTGGGGGGTCTGGAGACTTGGAGGCTGGACTAAAAATGAGGCAGCTAATGCTGTTACCACCCCCGCCATCGTCCCCGCCCTTTGGTGGATGATGCCACCCCTGAGGCAGTGATGTCTAATCTACTCATGAATCAATTATTGGACTGTCGCATTTTTCAGCCTGGCCTATTAAATTAAACTGACATCAGTCTCATCTCACAAAGACATTAGATAGTGATGAATTTCAGGTACTGTTAACCTGGTTTTGAATTGGCCAGCTAGAGACAGACAGATTCATTTTTCATTTCAGCTGCCAGAACCACTGTCACATCCTATTTTGCTGTTGCTGTTGTGGCTTGTTGATCAATGGGTGGCCTTCCTTGCTAACACCCGAGAAGGGGCAATTTCATAAGAAGAAAGAGAGCGTAAGAAAGCCAGAAAGGTCAAAACCTTGGGTTTTTTCCTGTCTTTGTTAGAAGTGTGAGGAAGAGTGTGCTCCTGTTTAGGAGATTGGCTGGCTGGTTAAAAAAATTCACTGGAAGTTCACATACTGCCTGTGTTTAAATGGAGTTTGACTGCTCCTACGGCTTACCCTGTTTTCTCTGACCAGGACTTAGGGGGAGCTGGTAAGTGTCCGTGCTTCATTTCAGCTCCTCGTGGCAAGATGGAGCGGTGGGAGACCCAACACATACGGCCCCGGGGGCGGGAAGGCAGCGTGCCGGCCCCCGCGGAGGGATGCTGACCTGTGCCTGGGGCCTGCAAAGCCTGTGCTGGGGGGGCCTCTTCTTTGTGAATGCACTTCTCTTTTTTCACAGTGAAAACAAAAAATGCAACAAGGAAATCCTGGCAGATATTTCCTGCCGGATGGAGCTGATTCATTACTATTAATAGAACTCTTAATTGACTACTCTAGAGCAACTATAAAAATTGATTAGATGCATATGAGGAAATAAACATGGGTCAGGCTTTAGTGGTGCAATGATACGAATTTGATGACCTATTAGGACATTTTTGTGTCCAACAAAGGATTTTTCCTTAATAAATGTCAAGCAGCCCAAATTCTGCCCTCCAGCCCTTCTGCCAGTCTGATGAATGTATAATGAAAGCAAATATTTGGTATGGTAAAAGAATCCTGTTTTTTAAATCTCATTCCTGTATATTTTCAAGAGGTTACGTTATTTGACATGTAAAACATCTATGAATTTTAAGTGAGGCCAGATTAGTAAAGCTCTACAGTTGGTCTTTCATCTTAATGTGACCAAGAATGTCCTCTAGCTCACTCTATTTACTCAGAAATTAAAACCCAGCAAATTGCACATCTTTGTGTGCCATATGTCCATTCCTCTCCTGGGCTCTGCTCTACAGCAATGTTAATTGACTTGCCTAAGCCCTCTTCTCCTGAGTTGTGACCACTCCTGATGAAACAATCAACAATGCTGCTGAACAGAACAGGGAATGACAAAACAAAGCATTACACTGAGACACATTAAGAAATTCATTTCTGCAAAATGAAGATAAAAATGAAGTGCTGACATATAACCTCTGCTTTCAAAGGTAGAATCTTCAGGTTTGGGTGCTCACTTAAAAAGCTGGGCTTTCAGGCTCAGCATTGCCTGAAAGTCAGAGACTTTTTTAAGGCACTTTATATTGAGAAAAATAAACCAGTCATAAGTAGAAAATGCGGACTGTTACACCCATTTGTTTCTGTTTTAGTAAACCAAAAAAACCCAACTCTTCAAGGGCTGCTGAATAAAGACCATATATGCCTCTATTGGGCAAGTGAGTTGCTTAATAACTCTGTATCTAAATGTAAATTGGATTAGATTACATTGAACAAAAATGATAAGGACCACAGGTTTGTAGTATGTTATTTAACTTTATACCCTAGTCTTCAGAGAACCCATATTAAATCCCAAGCTTTGTCTGTTGTGCCAGTCCCCAGTACTGGGCTAACCTAGCCCTGTGCAATGCTGGCCAACAGACCTTTGTGCAGCAGCCAGGTGAAGCCACTTTTCACCACAGCCTTCTGCTGGGTGGGCATGCTGGGAGCTGCCCTGGTTGGCCTGAGCTCCTGGCCCAACCCATAAGGAGGGGTTAGTGGGCTCCCCGTCTCCTTGGTGGCTAAGCCATCATCCTCAGTCCTTCTCCTTGGCTGGGCTTGGTTCACAGGGCTAAGAGACTGTAGGAAGGAAAGAGGAACACCCCAGAAGAGGGGCCTGAGCATGGCAGGAGCCCCAGCTGCAGCCCTGCAAGTGCCCATACTCACCTGGCCAGCTTTACCTCTGCCCTTGCCTGCAGCCCCTGGTTTCTGCAGAGAGCTCAGTAGCCTGTGGGCCAGCACAGCTTGCCCACATGTAATTTTTGACTGTTCCCTCTACTGCTCACCTTTGAGGGTGTCCGTGTTGCTATTTCTTGGGGTATTTCATCTAACGTTTCATCTGATGCTAACTGGGGTTTTCCAGTTTCTCTGTATCTTTCCTGTGGTGCTACCACTGATAAGCTTTATGCAGGTTGCATGGTGTAGTAATAGGAAAAACAGTTAGTGTCCTCTGATAAAGGTGTGCTGTCCCTTTTCTGTTTTGAAGACTGCTGAGGCACATTGAAGAGGGAAAGAAAATCTTGCTCTGCACACTTGCCAGTCTCTAGAACCTTCCATGTAGCACCTGGAGCACTCACCACCTGCAGTTAGTGGGTGATGGCTGATGAACAAACACTTGCAGCTGAGGGGAGGAAAACCTACCAGAAATGCAGCCAACTCTCAACTCTTATCAACCTTTGGGGGTTTATTTTTATTGTAGATAATTTGGACAGGTCAGAAATGCCTTCATTTTCCTTTTCATTTATCTTTTAAACCAAAATACTAGGTCTTGTGGATGCAGATGTCATCTTGTGGATGAAATCTGTAAGACTCATAAAAGTAAAAGCAAATATAATGAGCATGATTTCAATATCATGAATAATCTGATCACTTTTTCTTAACAGTTTCATAATTTTTGACCCCTTGGTGCTACTGGTGCTCAAAAATGTAGCATAATAATGTCAGATTTATTCCAGATTTCCTTCATAATGTTATTTATTCAGTGATGCTACACAATAGCTATGAAGTTAGAATTTTAATAGTGCTTTTTGTTAGGTTTAGTCAATCTATCTTTTTATTATGATAAGTTATTTTAAACTACTTAGTATTCAGGATATTTGCAGTTGCAATGAACAAGTTCATTTAAACACCAAATCAATCAGTATTTTCACTAGAGAGAAATTTTTAAGTACCAATTAAGAATGAAAAAGCGATCTACATCCTCTAATGCAATATTAATGTGCTGAGAGGGGTGATCCCAACTGCATGAGAAAAAATGCAGCTGTGCATATGCTCGTCTTAAGAAAGAGGGTTTTTTCTGTCACTTAGAATAATTTAATGAAAAAAAGTGGTTCTTTTATTACTACTAATGAATGGAGAACCCATCAAATTGCAAGGCATCAACAGATGACATTACTCTTAAACTAAAAGTGCAGTAGATGATCCCAGCAATAATGGAGACTGCGAGCACTCTGTGCGATGGATGGACTGTACTTGTCTTGCCGTGGTGCGCTGGCACCTTTCAGCGGTGCATAGATCACAGCAGAGTTATGCAATGTGCTCAAGTCTGTTACTCTCTGATGAAACAGCAACCTATCTGCTCATGAGGAGACAGTTTAAAAAGAAGATAAATTTATGGAGGTACAGGGGGTATCATGCCCTTTAGGTCGATCGGGATGTGCAGGGATCTGCCGAGGGGAGTGGTGGCTGTCCTCCTGATGAAGTAACTTAGACCTACACTGATCGAGCAGTCAGGCGTGTAACTGTGTAACCTGGTGTTGTGGTCTGGTGGCCATATTCTCCTCTGGTACCTCCAGTTTGGCTTTTGTCTGCTTTGAAGTAAGGGGAGAGGCACATGAAATGGCCTTGGGGGAGGGAAGCCAAATTTTTATACAGGAATAAGCCTGTTAGGGGGTACCCTGTTTAGATGGGGATTAAGTTGCGTGGGGAAAGGAGTTTTACAATCTTCCACCAAATGGAGGGCTGGGTCAGGAGGCATTTACTGAAAAAGAAGGAATTTGTGCTTTAACCAAGCGACATTTTATCACCTTGCCTTAGATAGCTTTGTTTCAGCTTAACACCTGCTTGGTTCTGTAGTTGTTGTTCTGCCAGGGATGTTGCTGAACAATAAGGTGACAACCTTGCCCTACCAAAACAACATAAAATATATTTTCTTTTGTGTTGGAACTTGTCCTACTGTGAAGGTATTTTCAGAGCACAAGTGCCTTGGGGAATATCTGAAAATGCCAAAAGGGGCGGGAAGACCAAAACACTCTCCTGAAGTTGAATTGTTGAACTAAAGATTGCCTAGTCTCTCCAAGGATTTCATTAGTGACTTTCCTATGAAATAGTTTCAGAAGCCTATTTACAAAAATTTTGGTTTTCTTATTCTAGTGACTTTCTTGCATTAATGTGTACAAATGTTAGGGGTTCTTTTCCTGACTATTTCTGTGTTACCTAAGCGTGTGATTTAATGGACTGTGGTTTAACTATGTTAAGACAGTATCTTTATGAAATAGCTATTTGTTTTTAGGACAGCAAAAGATATCATTCTGATTAAATGGGGGGGGGGGAAGTATTTCTTATACACATTCTTTTGTGTTTATGAATATAAAACTAGAGCCAGTGAAGTTAGCTTGATTTACACAAGTTGGAAATCAATCCAGCTTGTTCTTAAAATACTCGTTTTGCAGTTTTTGCATGGACAGCAGCAAGTAAAACAGTACAGCTTCTGCTCCCTTGCTGGGCTATAAATAGTTTATAAAATAGGCATTTAGTATGCATTTTTTAATAAATCATCACTTGTCCTGAAATTCAGGATGCTTTGATCTGTGCATGTTTTTGCAAATACGCAGCACCTTTCTGATGACCCCACTGCTAACAGCAAACTGCACGGGGGGCTTTTCAGAAGAAGATGCAAAGTTTTTGCTGTCTGGTCGGCAGCAGCCTCAGCTGTTTGTCACATCGCTCTCTCCCCGTGCACCACTGAGGGAGTGCTGGTGGAGAAACCGCAAAACCAGGCTCAGAGTCACTGTGCACAGGATAAAAACACCTTTGTGCGATACTGCCATGATAATTCCAGGTAAAGCTACGTATGAAAGATCTCCAAAGAGAGTACGGAACGTTGTAATTGGGGAAGTGACTGGAGTCATGTGGGAAAATATTTGTACCAGAAGACACACTGTTTCCAGTACTGTGGTTGTTACATTAAAGAGCTAATGTGTAAGTTAATGCTGCCTCAGGCAGGATTAACTTCTAATGTGTAGGGACTGAAGAGTGCTAATGACCTAGGTAGCATGAAAACCAGCTTGTGTGGGAAGGGGGCTTACTGTACTGGTATGGGGCCATGGCTAGGTTTCTTGTGCTGAGCACCAAACTCTTGCTTCCCGTCCAACTCCTGAGCGGGTACAAGGTGTGTCACAGGATCAGACAAACGCAAGGCAGGGCAGAGTTGTGCTGCTGGTGCTGTGAGTTCTGTGTGAGGCCGAATCAATGTGTGTGACTGACTGCCGTCCTGATTTTGCTTTCTTCTTGAGCTTCTGGTGCTGGTTCAGAAAGCTTGTGCTGCTTTTCCGGACTAGACTTCAACTTGTCAGTGAATCCCAGTGAAGATGGTAAAGATTTGCACCCACTGGGAACATGCTGCTTCTGTTTAGGAGATCCACTTTGCTGTGCTGAGGCTTTTCAGTATGAGAGAAGGCATGTTCTTGTGTTGATAGAGGTCTCTGCCAGGGTGGTAAATGTCACAATGGATGGAGATAAGATGATGTGTTCTTCTGGGCCTGTCCCCAACTCCTGGTCCTCTCCTCTGTTGTGGTGGGGTAGCTCAGGTCCTCATGGTGCGTACCAAGTATAGGGTGTAGGTAGATTCCCATAGGAGCCTGTTCCCCTCTCCAGTCTGGGTGTGAGGAAATGGGCTCACAGCATCGCCTCACACAAGCAGCAAGGTAGACTCTGTGCATGACAATTCTCTGGGAACACTTGCTGCAGTGTTTTGTATTGCTCATTGGATGCTGTTATTATAGGGATTTACTCTTGATTCTATTTCTTTCCCCAAATGTGCCCATGGGGTCTTATTCTGCTCCCAGTTCCTTCTCTGGAAAACCAGTCCAGTGTGCTCAGCTGTGCATGGGGCACTACCTCTTCAGCAATTAGCTTTCTCTCCTGAAGGGTTTTGCTTCTCCTGGTGTGGAGGCAGAGCACCTGTGTGAACAACACAGCTTCCACCCTCCTTGTTACAGTAGGTGCTGTCAATTGGTGTCACTGTGTGGGCAGTTGTACAGTTATCCACTTTCTTACTAAAGTGCATGCTGGTTAAATATTGCCATAGAACTACTCTCTTAGGATAAAATGCAATCTCAAAAAAAAGAGATAAAAATGTAAGAGATGGGGTAAAACTACTATATTTTCCTCCTTTTACAAAAACATGTTAATCGTGGGCCAAAGACTGCAGGGAGTGCTTGTACAGGCTCGGCAGTGATGCGTTGGGGTTTTTTACCTTGAAAATAATTTTTCCAAATAAGACCTCAACATCTGTACCTAAAATAGTATATAAAATGTAATATCTTTTCCTATACGTCTTCTTTATGGAAGTCTACTGTCACTCAGCTGTTCCAGAGGCAACAAGACCCATCTGTCAGTCGATCTGAAGGTACCTTTTTGGATTCCAAATTACTATTTCCAATTAGAAATTCCTGCCTGTTGTGCAGCTTTTGGGCTGAGTGCAGAACACGGAATGTTTCTCTAGCACGTGTGCACAGCAGGGGAGGGGAGAAGTGGTATTGATGAGAAAGTGAGGAATTCCTTTAGCAGCACCAGGCCATGTTCTCCTCCCAGTGAACATGGATAACTCAACGCTAATGGGAGTTATGCACAAGGGAGAGGGTGATCTACCCCATTGCCTGCACTGGGAAGTGCAATTTAAAGCTTTCCTGAGGCATCTTTAAATTAGATTTCTTGGAGCATCTCTCTTTGAGTTGTCTCACATGCAGAACTCCCACTGTCTCACCAGGGCTTGGTGCACACAGATCGATGAGAGAGGATGTCTCCTTTGTATCTTTTCAAGAGGTGTAGAATAGACAGAGGTGAATTTCTTATACGATTCACAGATGCTTGGCTGTGTATGTGGTAGTGGTTTACTTCAAGGCTTTCAGGTTACGTGAATATTAAAACACTGGAAGAAAAAAAATCCTCACCATTAAAAAAACTGGTGAAGAATTTCCTTCCCTTCATTCCAAAAGATCCTACTCTGTGACCTTGATTGCAGACAAGAGTTGAAGGAGAACAGCAATTGCAAAGACTGTGTGATGAAATGGCTAACAAGGACATACAGATTTGCTGTGAGGAGAATTATACAAACTCAGACAAAATCTTCAAGGCCGTAGGGCTTGGGTGACAAAAGGGCATACCCCTAAAAAGGTCGATTCTGTGATGGCTACATCAGGGCTTTGAGCACCTTCCTCAAAAGCATCTGGTATTGGCTGTGGTCAGTGATGACAATGTGGGATTCAGCTGACCCTTGAAGTTGGCCAGTTCCTAAGTTCTAGTCTTCTCTAATAGGAATCCAAGAGTTGGATGGTTTCAAGTCTGTAGAAGATGAGCTTGTGTTATCAGAGTTATAGGGTTTGTCCAGGCCCCCTGCACTTTGTTAGGTGGAAGGAGTATGTGAATTGTTCTGTTGAAACCAGGTCCTAAACCAAACTGAGTGGAGGAGAAATAATGTCAGAATTATGTCCTCATATGCTGGTATCTGCAATGCCAAACTGCCATTTTATGCTCTTACCTTATTTCTTTTTCCTTTCTTTAACACAAGGGAAATTTTGAAAGGATATATTTTTCTTAAACAGCTTTTTTGAAACCAGTGGGGGTTAATTAAAAACTAAACTTGGAATCTACAAACACCCAGAAATTATTTACACTGTTGTTAATTTCTTCTTTAATATTCATAACTGTTTTCTGTTAATTAAGAAGAGAGGGAGAACATGAAGAAAGACTCAGAACAAAAGCAGTCTGCATACAGATAAGGGTCTGAGTTCTCAAAGAAGGGGACTGCCTGCACCGAGTGAAGAATTTATATACAGAGGCTGAGTAGTGCAGCTGAAAAACCGTGTACGCTTATGTATGAATCCTACTACAGCAGCATTTGGTGTGATCCTCTTACCACCATGGTTGCCACTTCCCTGTTTCCTGCCATTAGACATCCTGCAGTCCTGCAGCAGTTCAACTAGTTCCTAGAAAGCAGGGCTTGTAGTTTGGAACTGTTCCTAGCTTTTGAGTATTATATACATCATCTGTAGGAAATAAGGATGCATAGCTTGGAATAGGATGCTGCATTTCCTTTATACTGCTGCTAATCTAGAGATCTTAGTCGTTATCTTTGCAGCATCTAGACGCTGTGGGTAAGATCAGAGCTTCCCCATGCATTTCACATAAACACAGGCAGTCTGTTTCCTGATGTCACCCAGCATTGTGTGAATCTCTGTGAATGGCAAGTTGCTTCCTTCTCTCATGGCTGCAGACACTTTCACATCCAGGCCCTTCACAAGCTTTCTTCCTTTACGGTTTCAGTACGCTTGTTTAGCTTCATCCCTACAGTGTATTTAAGACCTTCAGTCTTAAAACAGCCCTCCAGTGTAAATCTCTTACTTGAGCTGTTTAGAATACTGCCCTAGTTATGACTTGGGTTGCTATCTCTAATTAGTTTTACACCACTGTGTGCGATTTGACATCTCTGTAGGTTCTGTGTGAGTTTTAAATAATATATTTTAGAATATATTAATGGAACAAAAGTACTGTATTGCCCAGTAGCATTTGGGAGCCCTGTGTTAGTTGTGAGTAGGAAAGAAAAGTTGCTCAACAAATGCCTGGAAACAGGAAGGTTCCATGAATGTAAGTCACTCACCTTTGTACGACCCAGATCAACTTCATTTCAACAGAGACACAAAAAATTACACTGCTTGGAAGTCAGTTGACACCTGCTCTTTATTCCCTTCAAACCCATTTGAAAACCCAGTCTGAAATTATTTTTTAATAGCCTGCTTAAAATGTTCAACTCAGTCAAAACATGTGGAAGAACGATCCTGTACAGCACAGGTGACCAGGTCACGTGCTTGTGAACAGCACATGACTGAGAGAAAAGCTTCATTTTCACAGTCTGGAAATTGAAATGATCCCAAAGAATACATTCCTTCAAGAAAAGCAAGGGTAAACTACCTGGAAGAGAAACCACTGCATTCCCCTCTTACTTTCTTCAGCTATACTCCCAACCCCTTGTAGTAGTGAATAATCCATTGCATAAGACATTTAATGCATTATAATACGTTGACTTAAATGCACGTTAATTGAGAGTCTGTATTTCATGTCCATCAGTAGGAGTCACAATAAACTCTGCCTTTTGGCTGGACAATGGCGTTCCTGCCGGGTTGCTCTTAGAAGAGACTCTTTCTTACAGACATGTATGAAATGTATAGCACAATATGCTACCGAATGCTTGCAACACGAAGGGCTGACAAGGTGCAATGAAGCACCTGGTGCAACATGCTTAGAGAAAGGCAACCTTACTTCTTTCCCTTCTCCTTTTCTTCACCTTTGTATCTCAGCAGGCACAGCTGGAAAGACTGTGATTGTGAAAATACACGACTAGTATGCAGAAGAGGCATGGGAGAGGAGAAGGCTAGAGATGACTAGCACAGGACAGGCATGATAATTAGGTTTTTTTTTGGATTGCACTGGTGCAGAAAAAGATCTCTTGAAATAATGTAATATTCTAATGTTGTTAATAATGGAAACTTGCTATTTGTGCCAAGAGCCTTCACACTACTGAAGATCATTGATGCAGGAGGTTTAAGCTGGACTCGATGCCTGCGTTGATTCTCAGTATAGAGATGAGGTTGAAAGACTGCTTGACCTTAGCTTAGGGTAGATTTCATGTAGGATATTGAATATACCTGTGTCTAATCTGTTCCACAAGTAGAAAACAAGAAAAAATAATTCTAGGCTTTTATGAAGCCCCCTCTGTAAAATAGCCTGCATGACTGGTGTTCCCACACTGGTGCTTGCTGTCTTGCAGTGCTACCAAGACAGGCCCTTCTTCAGGTTTCAGACTCCATCATCCCTACCTAGCACCATGGCAATCTTTGAAAAATGAGCTGTGGGCTAAAGAGAAAACTGGAAGTAAGGAAACAGCATTTTTAAATTAAAAAGAAACGGATTGCATTCCTTACCTCAGAGCCAAGGTAACAAATATAAACATTTTACTTTTTTTTTTTACAGGGGTGGAGAATCAGGAATGGAGCTGAGGGAAGAAACAGGATTAAAAGAAAACCTGTGTTCCCTGGTGCTCCAGGGAGGATGTTGCATACTCTTGCTGCAGTCAAGAGTATAACTGTGACAATAAGGTTAAAGTTGCAGAAAAAAAAATATTTTGGCAAAGATTTATGGAATAAATACAGCATATAGAGGACTCTGGAGATTAGAAGCAGACTTCAGACTCTGGCAGCCTGAATGCAAGTTAGAAACTTGGGTTAGAGATGAGTGAGCTGTATGTACAAATACATGTCTGTGATCTTTTTGCTATGAAAAAGATCACAAATTATATCAGAAAATACAGGGTCAACAGTAGCAAGAATACCTCAAGGGAGACAGGAGTTACAGTAATATCAGAAGACAGCTGGTAATGGGGCAACAGAAGATTTTATATTTTTTTCTCCCCCTCTTTCTTTCCCCTTAGGGATGATGATAGAACAGTAATTACTGAGAAAGCCAGCAGCCTGCAGAGTGTAGGAGTGTCTTGCTTGTAGTTAGAGATGCTGAAATCTGGCATATACAGGAATCAAAATCTGATCTCTGAACAATTGAATCTGCAGATGGTGGGCAGGTAAGAAGGCAGGTGGGGTGGGGAAGGGGGAGAAGGAAATGAACATGGCATTAGTGTCTTCCTTGAAGATCTAATACACACTAGTTATGTCCATTCAAAGGTTCATCTGTTAATGAAAGTGTTCTCTCTAACCCAAATTTTATCTAAAGTTAAACCCAGGAAAAGGAATAGTTCAGGTATAAATGGATGCAGCTGGATCATTCCACCGTGTCACCCAAATAAAGCAGCGTGGCTGCACTCTGATCTCCTCTGTTCTTCCTCCATCTCCTTTACAAGTTTGTGCTGGTTGAATTGGTGATCTCTAACCCTTGATGTTGGCATTGCAGACAGCATTTGCATGGATTGTTGGTGTGAAAGTGAAATGGTAATATAAGCTGCAGTGTAAAAGGAATAGGCATAAATTTATTGAATTGACAGTGATTTAAGATGCTTAAAGCCCAGGGTGAGAAACTTGAAAAGGGCCTGAAGTCTGGGGACTGCTCTGACACTGCTAAAAATCAACCCTCTCCACACTGTCCCAAAGAGGTCACTTTAAAACTAGATCAGGCATCTGTATTCTAATCTGCAAATGTGGGCTGGTCTGTTCTAAAAATGCTGTCTCCCAGCAAGACAATCAGAAGTGAATGCCTGGGAAATAAAGATATCCAGTGTGCTGTATGTGTTTTCTTTTTCATACTGATTTCTGTGGCTGGAACTTAAACTTGTCCCTGTCCTCACCAGTATTTCTGTCTCCCTTACAGAAATGAGTGGTTTTGGGGCCGGGGGGGGAGGGGTGCGGATTTGTGTGGAGATTACTTGCTATTACCTGTGCCAATGAACTCCAGAGCAATCTGCAGTGTCAGAGGAAAAGCAAACCTAAACTGTGAGATTTCGGTGAGAAATTGCCCATTTCCTCTTGTCCCGCAGGTGCCCCTGGAGTTGCTCACCCCACTATCAGTTGCTCTATTTCTCTTAAAAAGACCTTCAAATAGCTTCCTTTCCGCTTTATGCTAATGGCGTTCCATGTGAATGTTATAAGTTGTTATACTGTATTTATATGTAAGCATGGAACGTTCTTCTCTTTGAATAAGAGATGAAACAAGTGGCAATGAAAATGCAATTGAAAACAAAATCCTCCACAGCTGAATCAATACTGCCCTTTGCATGTTAATGAAGATCTGATGGGATCAGCAGAAGGTACAGCAGTGGAAGCATTTGAATGTGTCTGTCCAACCCCACTTGAGAATCTTGAAGAAGATGGGAGTTAAAAACACTTAATACAGAACACAGTTTAAATGCCACAGATTTACAAAACATAACTGTGGGGTTTTTTATATTTCCTTTTTTTCTTTTGTTTTTAAGAGGAATAGATGAACTGGTACTGCTTTTCATTTTCTGGCTATGGGCAGGAATAATTTAACTTCTACATTTGTCTGCCTGTTTGTGCATGTAGTTGAAATCTATCAATGTAATAAAGCTTTCCTGTTTCCAAGTGTTAAAACAGTAAGTACTGAGTAGCTTTGAAATGCATACTTTTAAACCGTGATCTCTCAAGAAGTAAAATTAACTGCACATCAGTATTTAACGCATGAAACCATGATTTACTGTCCTGAGAACTCATTTCAGCTTGCTGCAGATGTAAACTTGCCCTCAATTAATGTACTACTGGGCCTGATTCAGAGATGGGTGAAGTCAGCAGGTCTTTCCAATTACTTTTATGGGTATCAGATGAAGTCTTTAATTAATGCATCACTGAGTGCTCAGACTCATTAAAAAAATCCTCATTTCTAGATATAATGCAGATCTTTCAAAATGTCATTGTACTTTAAAGCTCTTCTGCTCTCTTGGATGAGAAGTTATTTACACTTGTGTGAATACATCTGATACATTCCGTCTTTCCTCACACCATAATATGCCTCCAGTATGTGTTTTGATATATTATGTGTATCTTTGAATACATAATATATTACCAGATGGTACGTGATTAGCAGGGTATACTGAAGTAGGAAGATGTCTTCTGCCCTGGGTACATGTACACAGTCTGGTAGTGTGTGTATTTAAAGGGAATATTTCAGACTGTATTTTTAGGAGAGAAAATAATCTGTTGATACATGCAAAAGTTCTGTGTATGTGGTAAATGAGCTCATTTACCCAGGAAAGTTGCATATCTAACATGCTACTTGAAGTATTGGAAAACTACCTCTGGCTCATGAGCTCAGCCTGGTGAAATTTTGACTGAGGAGACTTACTATTCGGATGCTGTTGCCATGTTTTCTATTCTAGTAGTTTAATAGTTCAGATTTAGAATACAGAATACCTGATGTCTGTATGATTCTTTTCCAGGTCTCAGCTATTCTTACTTTGCAGAGGAGCAAAGGAAAAGTTTCTGATGGGTTACTGCCTGCTTGAGTGGGAGCATCTGAAAGCCATTGTTTTCTCAAAACAAGTAAGCAAAATGCCAGCTCGGGGCTTGTAACCAAACTCCACTGTCAAGGAAAATTTATGGATGTGTTTCAGATTCCTGAAAATTCAGCATTTAAATGAGAAATATTGATACATCCTTGCCTGAAATAATGTAATTTTCTGTTATAATTAAGACTGGTGTTGTGAAAAGACTTGAAGTTATGGCCACCTGTTCCTAGCGTAGATTTTAGTCATCAGAAATTGAATGCCCTGGGCCAAACTTTCAGCCCTTAGTAATAAAAATTACAGAGTGAAGAGAAATTATAGACATTTTAGAAGTGTACTGGTTATGGGTCAATTCAGGTCTGGTGGTAGCTTTAGGTGGGTAACCGATAGAAATTTCGTATGAGAGCCTCAGCTCATGTAAATCAATAAGGCTTCCCTGATTGTAACGTGCTAATGCCAATTTATAGCACCTGAAAAGCTATTGCCTAGATTTACAGTGTAAATATAATTACTATGACAAAGATTTGCTTTGGTTCACCGAGCTGGCAACCAGCAAGGCTTACAGTATTGTGCCTTTTTGTTCTTGCTTAAATTGTCTTTCTAGAGGATGGCTGGAGTTAGAACCCAGACTACGGTTTCTCTCCCAATTTGCTGTTTTGACAGTATTAGCATATAAAGTAAATATCCGTGCGGAGCGCGGGGCTTGTTCCGCCAGGCCCCGTGCGCGGCGGGGAAGGTCCATTTGGGCGCGTTGTTTGGCGCAGCAGGGACCTGCTGACTCGGCACTGCCTGCAGGAGCCCTGGTGCTTTTCGGTGGTGGCTGCTGTAAGTGGCTGCTGTAAGTAGCTGCAATTAGGTTTTGACATTAACATCCCAGCCTGTGTCAGGCCGACGGGGAAAGCGGAGCGACTTGCTAGATATGATTGTTTCCTGGGCTCTGCCAGCAGACTCGGTGACAGTAGGGTATTGATTTAAAAATGTGAGGCTAGCTTTGCAATCAGATGGGCTAGAAACATTTTTAAACATTAAAATGCTGAAGAATACAGCGAGCTCCCTGAATAGAAGTGGGGAAATATCTGAGCTGTTGATTCAGACCTGTAATGGATGGTTACCGCAATAGAAACGGAGAAGGCAAAAGTATCACCTTGGGGTTTTTCATTAATTTATGCATTGTGTAAGTTGAAAGACATTTAATGTCTTTGGCCACAAACGTTCATGGACTCCAAAGTATAATGTCAGTACAGGTCTCCCTTTGCCTGGTTTCAGGCTATCATTTAATTTCTATTACTTTTCCCCTTCTCCACTAATCCTGTGATGTCCCTGCCAACAGCTAATATCAGTAAAAGAAGCAATAAAGCATTATTAATAACAATTAAAGTGTGGGTGGCCCATTAAATTTAGAGGGCTTAGTCCCTCCAAGTATAGATTCTGCGCTCTGTTTCACATGTGCAGCTGAAGAGACTTGGTGCAACTTCAGTAATCTCTGGATGTGAGAGCAGGATGTGGCCCCTGGCTCTTTTACTGTTAAAAGCAGGAAATCATAACTTCTGATTCTAAGTGCCCAAAATGCCATGTAACTCAGGAAAAACTGTGTGGGAAGGAAAAGGGCTGAAGCAAGTCAGTGATCAAGCTTTTTGTGCTTGGAAAAAGAGAGAAACCTGTTTTCAAGTCCTCTTTATGTCACAAATAAGTGCAATAGTTTCAACCCTAGCACTCATTTTCCACAGTATAAATGCACCATAGTTTAGCATGATTTCTATGTCCCTGGGAGGCTGTGGACTCAAATAACAAGGGTGCTCCAGGTCACTGTCGAGACACAATTAACCCTGAGATTGAAGAAATACCTTTCCACCTGCAGGAAGGATTCTCATTTTGAATAGCTTTCCATTAGTTTTCCTCTGGGAATGACACAATATTGGCAGTATTTCTGGAACTAATATGACAGTGCTAGCCAGGGAGCAGTTTAGATATAGGTCCTTAACACTTCTGTGGTCACTAGGGGTTCTGTGGGCTTTAAGTCAGGCTCTGACTAGCTTTTGGCTATTGGGAAATTTATTTCTTTTATCTTTTTTTTTTTTTTTTGGTCCTTACGCAATTGAGGTAATTCTATGTGGCAAAAGAAACACCACGCCTGCATTTTAGCAAGCAGAGCATTTGCATGCATCTAAATTGTGTTTTTTGCTGTTCATTAATTCCTTGTTCTCCCTTGGGTTGCATGTAAAGCTAATAATGAATGGTTGTGTTTTAGCTGACCCAAAACATTCAGATGTGTTTGAAATTCCATAAAACAAATCTGTTTGTATCTAAGAAATAACCTGATAGATAAACAATTAAGTAGGAACTCAGAAGAATCACTTAAAAGAATCAGAATTTCTGAGTATTTCAAGCCAGCAGCTAGTCTTGTTAGGAAAACTTTAAGAACTTGAAAATGATCATTTACAGTGGAAAACAATTTTTAGATAAACTGGTATATCACAATTTTAATCCTGGTTACTACTTAATTACTTAAATGTTCTTACATCATCTTTTAATTTTGCATAACTCTTACTTTACTGCAAACTCACTTCTGAAGAGGGAGACACAAAATAAAAATTAAACCAAGCAGGAAAATTTACTCTGAAAGAAACTTGGTTTAGGACAGAAAGCTTCAGTGAAATTTGGAAGATGTCCTTTAAATCTCAGGAAGGGTGGATGCTTCTAGCATGAGATGATCCTGGAGAGGACTATGTTCCTCTGGAGAACGGGTTTGTGATGACTAACGGGTCACTTCATAGCTGCTTCTGCAAGTTTTCCTAGCTGGCACGCGCAACGCCAAAAGCTGCTGGCTAAAGAAAGAGGCTGGCTGCAGTTGGCACTTGTTAAATCTTTGTAAGGGCATGGTCAATGGAGTGAGTCGCTGATACATGAGAACAGGGCTGCAGTGAATTCAAAGGGCAGGTGATAACAGAGGTAAAACAGCCTTTGTGAAATCAAGTGTTAGGTACCTGCTGGCTGCCTGCCTCTCCCTGCCTGGGGAGCCTGACCTGCTTGGCTGTCCAGGATTGTGACTTGATAAGCACTACTGTCACGTACGGGGACATTCTAGGCAGTGTTGCCACTGGCTCATGTTATCCTTGCAGAGCATAACCTGCAGGATCCTGTAGAACAAAACGGGACAATATTGAAAGCAGCGAGATGTGGCTGCAGTGATGAGGGGGAAAATGATAGCTGCAGAAGCATCACAGAGGTGCCCGCTGGCTCGTCAGCCACTGCATGCTGTCCTGCACATGTTTAGGAAGGGATTATGCCTAGTGATCAGTTCCCACTCCAAGTATCAGATAAGTCAGAAAGTGAAAGTACTCGGGGGCATGAAAAAAGGACAGAGGATAAATAATCACACAAAACTGAAAACAGATTGCTTAGTTTCCTTAAGAAGTCATGAGAGGGGTATAGAGAATTAGGAACATTTATTTACATTCATAGTCATCACTGAATCAAACCTGCCTTTGTTTTGGGAAGTGGGGTTCTCGTACCGGATGATTTTCTAGGGTCTCTTCTGACTTAAATTATTATTTGATTATTGCCAAGAGGCAGTAAACTTTTTAAGGCTGTTTTGGCCTGTGGACCCCATTGGTGTAGCTCATTCTATTGAGTCCATTATGTTAAATACAAAAAAAAAGTAGATTAAACATCAGTATAGATGGGGGGGCGAGGGGGCGGGGACGGGATGGACAGACAACCCACAAACCCTGCAGCTGGTTTGGATGGGGTACTTTTTCCCAAGGGCTGGATGCTGTCAGGCCAGCACAACCTCGAAAGCGCTGTTAGAAAATTTCGTAATAGGTAAAAAAGAGTTTCCTTTCCTCTCCCCAGTGTAGGTGGTGTGGATCATGGACAGGGATAGCTCGTGTGGTTTGTCAGGACATGCGTTACACAGGGTGAGACTCAGCTTTCAGTTACAAAAGGATAGTTCTAGTAACTTCAGCATGGGAACTTCTTTGTAAGGCAGTTGGATTTTCATAAAAAATTACTGGAAAAAAAAAATCAATGTATAAATTGGCCCTGGATTTAAAACTTGCATTTTGCACTGACCAGATTTACTATGACAGAGAAGGTCCAACTTATCACTACTTATCAAGGTAGATGTGCTAAGCTGAGAAATGTATGAAAGAATTAACTAAGGAAATACTGAAGTCTCTGCCTTGCACAGGGTACAGCCATCTGTGTTACACTGGTCTGTGATCCCTAGGGTCACGTTACTCCACACGAAGCCAACAGTTCCTTATTTTTTTACAAATTAGGCCAACAGATTCTTGAAGTGTTAAAAAAATATACATCTCTTCTTGAGTGAAAGCAGATTAAAAGAAGCTGGCTGGCTGTTTTCTGCAATATGCACACCAACCTGTCCTCGTCCGGAATTTATTTCAATAAGATGTTCACTTCAATAGTGGGTAATAAGAAGATTATTTTTGAAAAGTAAGAGGAAAAGAATATAAGCCTGAAACCCACTTTTGTTAGTGCTGCAGTATGGATCTGTTGCAAGGTTAGTAATAGTTATCTCTGTCGACAAAGGAAAGAGCCTGACAACAGAGAAGAAATCCAAACGGGTTTGAGTTCCGTGCATAATTATTTTAATTGCCATGTTCAGAAAAGGTTTCAGAGATTCCCCAAACACTGCTCATCTCCAGATGAGATCTACCCGTGCACCACTCACAAGCTTTCTTTTGAAAAGTCACTTTCTTGTTTTATCATGTTTACAAAAACTGAAGTGAGAGTTAGTTACGAATCTTCTGTTATTTGAGTCGATGGCAGATGCTCAGAAGGCTTTGCTGTGCGATAGAGTTAAACTCTCTGGGACCGATTACAAAGAAATTCCATTAGCAATATTTAAATGCCATCTTTGAAAGGCACTCAATAATATGTGTGTTGGCGCTGATCAAGAATAGTACCTTTTAAAAATGAAAAAGTAATGTGTCTGTTAGTTTAACATAAAAATGTCAAACTGTGGGCAGTCTCTTGTCAATTAGAGAATCTGGGCTATTCCTAATGGGAATAAGGATGAAGGAGGCGGGGGGAGAAGTAGGTACTAAAAATTGCAGATGTGCAGAACTACTCAGAGATAATTTGTGCTGGCAAATAACACTGTCAGCCAGTTTGGGAGTAATACAGGCAGCTTGATACTTGTTCTTCCTGAGCCACCTTAGTGATTTCTTTTTCTTAGTGTCTTCTTTAATAGCTAGCAAGGCTTTACAGCAAGCAGGGCTATGTTAGTGGTGTGCTGAGTGGAGGCAGATTTGTCCAGATTTAAAGAAAGTGCTTTAGTGAGTTCATAAAATGTATTAAAATGGCAAACCTGCTTGTTGCTGAATTGAGGGATATACCTGTGAGAGAGGACAGAAGATCCTTAAACTTTAGGGGCTAGTGGAGCTGGTGCTTACATAGGACTAAAGGCATAAAGATGTGCATCTCTGTTACCTGTCAGTTCCCATTAAGATGATGTCTTGGTATAAATAAAACACCGGAGTCAAGCATCAACCCTTGCCTCATCTAAAAGTAGCTTCTGAGGAAACAGAAGTGTGGTAGAAGTTCACTTGGAGGAAATGTCATATAACGACTCTCCTCATTAGCTGGTACATGGGTCTGTTGCTTACTTCTGAGAGGTCAATGCCTGGGTTTTTTTCTTCTGTTAAATCAACGTTCTTTCCATTGCTTCACTCACGTTACTATTCTCCCCTTTTTTTTCCTTTCCGTTTCCTCAGCCATCTTTAAACTAGAATATGTATTTAATGTTCTCTCCACCTGGGTACGTTTAGAATCTCTTCTTGCTCTCTAGATAGTCCCTAAGCATTAGCTCCAAAAATTTCCCACCTAAAATGAGGCCTAATGTTCATCAACAGCTGTCTTATGATTTAAATGTAAATTAGAGAGGAAGCATTAGCATCTCTGTTTGCAAGACAGGAGCTGAATGTTAGAGCGTGATTTGACCAAGGTCATGCAGGTCTGTGGCAGATCTTCAAACTGAACAATGCAGTCTGCTGTGTGAGCCTTGAGACATTCCTTCATCTGAATCTTTGTCTTAAAGACAAATTTTGACTTGCTTATTTAACCAATTGCCCAGACTGGAACAGATTCTTTCTTATTTTTCCTATGGGGCCCTTTCTTTTATTCTTCTTTTGTTTAATCAAATCCCTCTAAATAGTATTTATATATAGTCTACTGTAGTTTTTCTTTTCAACCCAACGGTTTCATCTTCCTCTTGTTAATCTGTTGCTCTCTACACCTTAATGTTTCGGTTTAATGTCTCTCTTATCACAACTTCTTAAAAGCATTTCATCCATAGATTTGATGCCTTTCCATGTCAGCTTAATATTTTGTCCCCCTTTGGGGCCACCAGTCATTGGCTCACAGTTTTTTGTCATTGCTAATTGTTATACTTTGTTTTATTGCTATGTCCTTCTGTTATCCTTTCCCAGTACTTTGCTCAAAAGTGCTATATAAGTAACAAAACTATAGCGTAATGGGCCAACTGTAAAGTAAATCAATGGAAACCTTGTTGTGAGGCCAAAACCTGGGGTCCTCTAGAACTATGCTGCAGAAGGCTAGATGAAAGTTGAGGATAATGAGAAAATCTGATAGAAAGCAGGTGCAATTGTTACCTCGGCTGCAACACAAAAGGCTTATCGTGACATACTCTTGAAACCAAGTCCTAGGAATGCCAAGGAACAAATTCAAGAGGGTTTTGAGTGATTACCACTTCAGGTATTAAAGGGAATAGGTGTTTGAGGAAGCTACAGTTGAAATGGATATGGAATGAAGTCACTTTGATCGTGTTCAAGCTCTTGTATTGACTGTCACAAGCATGTGCCTTACTTTTGACAGGCAATTGCTGTGGCTTAACTTTTGCCAGGGGCTGACCAGGCATGTCTCTAAGCCCACCAATAAGGCAGCTTTGGACAGGAACCCTACAGATGCTGGTATGTTCCTGTAGGCCAGGAGGTGAAGCAAGGATTTCAATAATTAATGGGAGCTTTTAGCATTTCTTTTGTGCTTCAGAGGTCAGTGCAGTGTGGTTGGAGCTACTTTTTCAGAGCAAAAGTAATGAGAATGAAGCTGCTAGGTGACATGATGATATATGCAATGAAAAGATCTTCGGCACGTCAAGAATTATAGCATGCAATTGTAACACAAATTTGAGCTCAAATGATTAAGGATTGGAGGGTGGGGGGAGAGTTTAACTCTTCCAATTCGATATAATCTCTCTCAAATTAATTTGCCCAAAACAGTAGTTTTCTTTTGGCTTTGGTTTTTATGTTTAAAAAAAACCAAAACAAACCCACCACCATCTATTGGATGAAAGCATTAAATTGTTCGGTTTTTTTTTTCTATCTGGCTAAAAACTGAAAATGCAGACAATACAACAAACTACAGGAAAAAGTAATTATTCCGCTATAGTTGCTGGCATGTCAGGGGAGATCAAAAAGCTTGTTCTGCTGTGCAAGGCAAGTGCTGGTCCAAGAAGCATCCATGCAGGAACAGTTTGAAGTGAACTGTTTGTTCTACTGATTTCAAGGTCAAGGAGAGGTGTTTTCAAGCGCAGCTGGAAAGAGAGTTGTTGTTCCCAAATAGTGCTTCTGTGGAACTCAAGATGTATTACGTATCACAATATTGATATATTTGATAATGGCTGTGAGGCTGTTCCTCCTGAGAGGTGGCAATAATGCTCAAGGTGTTGATAAGACATGAGAGGGGGCTGTGGTAAGATAGCACAGTGTGTCTTGGAAGGGCACAGGAGACTTGTTAAAGCTGACTTCCCATCGATGGATGATCAGAGGGGAAGGAGTCCTGAAAGGTCAGCAGTGCAAAGAAATGTTGGGAAGCTCTGACAGGGACCCAAATCGGTTTCCCAAACTTACCAGTAACAACTGGTGCTGGTGGGACTTCCAGATGCTGCAGGGGAATTTAAAACTGGGTACAAGTTCGTCAGAGGCATATGTGCGTGTACAATTCCCTAATAAATGCAGGAGGTGGCATCAATTTTACTTCTCCATTGGAGCTGTGAATGTGGGTGTCCAAATGCTAGGGAAATTCTCCCAGTCCTTGGGGCTTAGGGCAGATACTGCAAAGCAGAGACAGGACACCATGAGTAGACGCAGGGCAGGCAGTGGCTGGTGGGCAGATGGACTTTTACTGACCTCAAGACAATTTTGTAACTTACAAATCCTACATAATCAGTAAAGCAAAAAAAAAAAATTTCCACCTAGCTGAAACTTTGGGCAGCTTTTTAAGAGAAGCAAAAATGTACCTTGTTAATGCAGGAATGTATGAGCCACTAATTAGGGGCTCTCTAATGTGAGCAGCAGTGGACTTCTTATCTAATTGCTGTGATGGAAACTTGTTCTCCTGAGTTTTAGATGTGTGTGTTTTTTGTAGTTTTCTTTTTTCTTTTGTTTTTTTTTTATTGTTGCATTTTATCTTTAAAGAAGGAGTAAGTGTGTTTATTAAGGTGGTTATATTTACCCTTAATGCAATGCATTAAGCATCTGTTTATTACCAAGGAGTCTGCTTTAGCAGAGGGGGTGCTTGTAGAAGAGCAGCACTATTGATTAGACTACTTCTGAGGCACTTTACTCTCATTACAGTCGGAGCAGATTCGGTGTGGTGTACTCTGGTTTCTATAAGCAGTACAGTATGCAAAGGTTTTGTGTGCTGGATGTTTAATGGCTGCTGTTGGAAGTGATTTTCTGTCTCATGTGGCACTGATACTGTTTGAATGGTGGTGTTTCCTCCTCCTTTCCACTTGCTCTGTTAATGGTAATAATTAACCAGCTCTCTGCTTTCACTTGTATTAATAAATTGATCACTAAAGTATTGTAAGTGGGGTCTCAGTACACATACTTTTGTGTGAAATTGCACTCTGGTATCTCTAATATTTATCTGAAATAGCTTTTCAAAACAAAACAAAAAAAAGAAACTTGCATCACAAATGTGCTAAAATAATTTAGTAAAAAATGGTTCAGAAATCTGGACAGCAATATGTGACTACAAGGATTTTTATAATTCTTTTATCTGTGATGCTCAAAAATATATTGAGGCCTGGCTATGATTTGTGTACATTACGGCTTCCTCAGATTGCAGTGAGAGTAGGCTTTAGCGAGCTCATTTAGTTTGGGTAATTTTGATGATATCTTTTGAGATAAAGGAAAATAATGAAAAGGCAATATGCTAGTTTTCTAACACTTTTTGTTTTGGTTTGAAACTTTTGGTTGCAAATTGATTTTAATTTTAGGAAGACTTTGGGAAACCTCCATCCAGATATTTTCCTGTACATAGGATTTGTAAAAGTTACAAAATTGTCTTGAGGTCAGTAGAAGTCCAGTCTGACAGAGAGGTGCCCACCAGCCACTGCCTGCCCTGTGTCTATTCACTGTGTCCTGTCTCTGCTTTGCAGTATCTGCCCTAAGCCCCACGGACTGGGAGAATTTCCCTAGCATTTGGACACCCACATTCACAGCTCCAATGGAGAAGTAAAATTGATGCCACTTCCTGCTTTTGACCTCAACGCCACTGATTTTTCTTGAGGAAGTTGAAACGGTCTTTGTTTTATTTTCTTTATCTTCCCCTTTGACACTTTTTCCAGATCCTAACTCTTTTTTTTTTTACCCTGTATGCTACACCAGGTGCACTGCAAAATCATTTGCAGGTTTCTAGTTGGTAGTTGCACTACTTAGATCACTTGCTTCCAGTCTTTCAAGCCAAGGTTTTTCATAGCATACATGTGCAAGAAACTGGTTTCATTAGAACTGAAGTACTCCCTGAATGGGAAACACTGATTTGATGCTTTACAAGAAACTTAAAATTTCTGCTGTGTGGTGTTGTGGGGGTTTCTTTGTTTATTTTGTTTTTTGTTTGTTTGTTTTTCCTCTGGGTGTTTTTTGGGCACTGGTTTGTTTTGTGTTGAGTTTTTTTTTTTTTTTTAAAATAAAAAAACCTCAGGTTGTTATCTTTGGAAACAGGGGGAGTTGAGATCACTCTTAGGAGACTTCTGCTTCCTCTCCCTTCTGGCCCAGGAAACAGCACAAGCAGCAGTGGCAAAGCCTGTGCTATGCACAAGTGTGAGAACATAATAGTTGGAGTGTCGCTGTTTATGCCAGGAGCGGAGAGATGCAGCAACATATAAATTCAGCAAGAGCAGGCAAAAGAAGCACCTTTATTAATTTACAACCCCATTTTATATACCCTAGCCCCATAGGGCGATTGGTCAGTAATCACCCATCTCCCAGGGTGATTGGCTAAAGTCCTACAGCACCTATTTCAAAATATTTTTACAATGTACCATAAACAGAACTTAGCAAAACACCAGGTGTTAGTCTAGTTTACAAAACCGTCCTACTGTTTCTCATAACACATGTGAGAAAGGCAGGATTCTCACCAAATATTGTGAGAACCTAGGAAAATTCCTCTGCTAGCAGCTTTTCAGCATCCACATTGGAGAGGTGACAAAAATCAGAAATACAACACTAACTTCCATACCTAGGAAGCTTATTTTACCTTCCTTGCGCTGATTTGCAGCAGCAACATCAGAGAATGAAGAATGTGAAGGCTGTGTCTCTTCAAGAGCCTTCACCTCATTTTTGAGATAAGTCTGGGGGATTTGGGGCAGTGTGTTGTCCTATCACAGTTCTTTTGAATTCTTGTCAGCAGTCTTAGGAATGTAGAGGTGTGGGCAAGTTTGTAAACACATGAGCAAAGCTTAGCATCTAGCAGGCCTGAAAATAAGAGCTTTGGACTACTTTGTCAGAGTTAAAAAAATAAAGAAAAGAATTGAAATTTGTCAAATTTCCTTTTCAGTCCCTTCTAAGACACATGTGCATTTCTCCCCTGAGAAGCTAACTGTGTGTTTTTACCTCCCCTTGGCATGCCCGAAAAATGGGGTGCAAAGTTTCTGGGCTGCCTTCTCAGCAAGGCAAGTGCCAGGACTTGACCAGCTGCAACTTCACAACTGCTACAGCAGGACTTGGGCTTGTTGCAAAACCACATCTGGTCACAATATCAGGGCTGTTCTTCTGCAAAAGCCTTCAACTTTCTGTTGCAAAATGTAAACGCTGTTTGCTGGTGAGTGGAAACAATGATTTTTTTTTTTCAGGGACATGAACATTCTAATTATCATAAATGTATTTCCATTAGAGATATTGATATGGGTGGATATTCTTTCTCTGTTCTAAGTAGTTTCTGCAGACTTCTAGGTGTGGATCCTAAAACTTCCTTGGTAGGAATTTCAGAGTATAATGAATGGGTACAGTTTTGTCACATGGGTTAGTGCCTAGGTTTCAAAGACTAAGTAGTGCACAAGAGGAATTGGCAAATAAAGCCATTAAAAAAAAAAAAAAGAAACTTTGGAAATGTAAACCTTGTCTTGCCACTTGCATAACCAGTGCCATACATTGAAGTAGTGTACATGGATGCTACTGCTAAGAAAGCCCAGGTACAGACTTTGTAATTGTTTTTGCCCTTCAGGAGCATTCTTTAACCATGTGAAACTACCTGCCTTGGATTGAATGTTACATTAAACCAAACTCTGACTCTGTCAGTATGCCTTGAGATGTCAGATTCTAACAATGGCAAATAGCTTTTCCCAGTATTTGTATCCCTGTTGTATTTGCAAACTTTGTAGTACTAAAAGAAAACCTAGTTAATAAAGAAAATGTGTGAGGCTGGATGACAAAAAGTGGTCTTAGCCCTGGGATATCTTTCTGATGATTACTATAGCTTATTCTTTTTTTTTTTTTTTTTCCCGCCTCCTGCTCCAGATACACTGTTTATTAAAGGTGTTTGTTAATGATTCAGTCTCAAGTCCTAGGGCAATGCTGGGCAATTGTGCCAGTGCCATGGTGAAAGTAACAGGTGTAGCTGTTTGCTTGGAAGAATCTGGAATCGGGGAATACCACACAAGTACCTTGAAAGGCTTGCCAGCTTTCTCACCAGGATCCCTCGTCATTCCTGAAATGATTTTGTAGCCATGTTCCTTGATTTAGCCAACCTGCCATCAGCACAGGGACCACAACAAGCAGAAAAGTGCTTTCCACATAAATCTTCTTTCCTAAATCGCAAGACCCTTAAGGACTTTATTTTTCCGTGCTGCACAGACAGGTCCATAGCCACAAATGTTTCTTTTCTAGCAAAGCCAGATGGATCGCAGAGGTGTCTGGGCAGTGGGATGCTGTGTGGAAAGCCAGTCCTGGCAATGCACTTAAGCTCTGATTGTTGCAGTTAACCTCATAACATGGTGAGTGCTTACACACACACTCCCTCTAATAACATCTCTTCATATCTTATTTGTTTGCTCTGTACTTCCATGCTTGGCCAGACTGGGAACCTTCCTACAGCTGCTGTTTCTCTTCTTGCTCTTTTCCCCAGAGCCTGGTGGCCGTTTGGCCAGCTTAGAGTTGCTACTGAATGCAAAGGTCTCCTTGCTGCTAGTTTCTCCCTTTAAAGCTGCTTCCTACACCACGCGTGCCCCCAGGCCGCTGCTGATCGCTGTCTCTGGCCGGGCGAGGCCTGCGGCTGCGGCTGGGGCTGGGCCGCGGCTTCCTCGGCTGCCTCGGCCCGGGCTGGCTCGGGAAGGCTCCCTGCAGGGGCCGGGCACCCTGCGGGCAGGCTCTGGCTGTCGGTGCGTCTGCAGCCCTTCGGAAAGGGCCCGGGAGTGTTGGAAACAGCGGAGTTAGGGAGAGGGGAGCGTGTGCCTTTCGCTTCGCGGGGGCGGGCCCCGGCGGCCTCCTCCCGCCGCCAGCCAGCTTTGGTGGCTCGGGGCAGCGAGCAGCGCCAGGTACGGGGAACTGGTCGGTGCGGGGACCGAGACCTGCTCTCTGGCTACGGTCTGGCGGTGATGGAGGTGCCGGCGGGCGCTCGGTTCCCCGGGGGCTGCGGGGGTCCCCGCCGAGGGCAGTCCCGAGCCGTGCTGCTGGCCCAGCCGGGCCAAGGCTCCTCTCCGCTGAAACAGGCTCGTCCAGTCTGCCTAGCTAGCTTATCCTCGACGAGTCTTACTGAAGGTTTCCCCCACCGATTTCTTCTTTCTTAAGATGCAAAGAATCTTGCCTGTTGTCCTTGTCTGCTTGTGTTCGGAGCTGCAGCCGTGGCTGCGTTGTGCTGCGGGCCCGGGCCGGGTGATAGCGGCATCGGGAGGGAGGGCAGGCGGGCTTCCTCCGGCCACAATCCCCTCGTGCTCCACGGGGAGACAACTTCTTTGCAAAACACTCCGCTGACTTGAAAATAATACATAATAACTATAAAATTACCAAATGTCAGGTAAACAAAAAGTTATTAAGGATGACCTTATTAGTTCTATCTGCAATTTGCAGAGCGAGGTAATTGTCAAGTCTCACTGTTATTAGGTTGAAATAATAGTTCGGGGACCATCAACATTAAAATTTCATTATGATGGGACAAAAAGGCTCATGTATAATCAATAGTAAGAATCCATTATTATTGACTTGGAATGAATGAAGCATGAACACATTTGTGCACATATGAACAGTTAGCAATCTTTTGAATAATAAAGAATTAACACTACCCGGATAATGTCATTCTGGGAATTGGCCCCAAGATCAAATGGGTATATGTCTCTTTGTTATAAAGTTGGATTCATGTCTCCTGGTAACTTCCATTAAGGTGTTTCTAAAAATACTCTGTGTCTAGAATTTTGTATTCCTTGGCTCTGGCTGGTGAGGGAGGTGGGCAAGCAGGTCAGGGTTGCGGCTCTTGCTTGCCAGGTTTGGTGAGAGCCCTGGAAATAGTCCAGGAGCAGTGGACGTGGTGTACCACATTACTTTGTGTGCTGTGTGTGCTGAGACAGGCTGTTCCAGAATGTTCTTTTCTGACACCGTGGGATGTGTCACACTGGCAATATTGTTGGTCTCTTATTTTCCAGTGAGGAGGTGGATCCAAAATACACTTAAAAAAAAACCCCAAAAAAACCCAAAAACCAAGGGGGGGGGGGAGGGGGAAACACAAGTTATTATGTGCTAAATCTGATGCATTTAAAATCTTTTCAACCTCAGTTTGAGTTTCTATTTATTAAGTGCTGTGGAAAGGTGTTATTTAAGGGTATTTTAACCCTGCTTCAAGACTAACAGCTGATTCTCAGCATTATCTTCCGGCTGTGGTTTACCTGCTCCCTCATGCTGGCTCCCAGCTGCTACAGTACCCACAGTACTTTGAATCTGAGTTTGCTATTGGCTTTCGACTCGCTTTTACAGGGGAGAAGGTATGGGTTGCCCGAAACCTGCCTCTGCTATTATAGTGAAAAACCTCAGACATGTAGTTTTAACTTTGTGTGTTAAGGAGTGTTCCTCAGTGCTCCTACTCTCCTGTTGTTCAAATTCCAAATAGCGCACTAACAGAGGTATTCTGGCCCTCTGCTATGAGACATCCCTGCTGCAGGTATCAGACGTGCAGACTTGCAAGTCCTCCCTATGCTTCCTACCCCAGTCAGAACAGTCTCTTCCAGCAGCTAGCCCTGTTTTCTCCAGTGGCTTTCTTCTGTAGCATGTGCTGCCTCTGAAGGAATTGGGAAAGTCACCAGATGCCTTAAAAAGAAGGAAAGAGATCTTGTGGCTGTGGCACTTGACAGGCTCAAGGAGACTTTCTGGGGAATTCGGAAATCTTTTTTTTTTTTTTTTCAACTGTGAAAGGGGAACAATCATTTTCTTAGTCAGTGGAGAGGGAGTAATTATTTATTACTTGCTTTACAATAACACTAAGAACTGGTTGGGCTAAATGCCCAGGAAAAGTTATTTAAGGAATTAAGTGCATTTTTTTTTTTAACCCCCAAAGGCACTGGTACTGCTTTAGATGGAAGCTCTACAGGGGAATGAGTGGTGTATTGCAGTGGCACCTGCTTTAATACGTTAGAATGGGTATAATTATGAAAGAAGGAGTGAGTGTTATTTCCTTTCAACTTTTACCAACAGTGCATTTCTTCTTCCCTATACTTAACTTCCAGCTGCTTTTCAGGGGTAAGGGAAGAAAATAATTGAGAGACAAAGGGCAGTAACCCAGCTGAGCAGCCCATCTGTTGCTGAGTGTGCCACGGAAAGGAAGGAAGGTACCACCAGTAGGGCCTTTAGATTCTGTTCCCTCTGCCTCGCTGTTGGGGAAGAGAGAAAAGTCAAACCTAATCCTTGGAAAGAGGCACAATTACACTGGCTTATTTCCAGTGTGTCCTTTCTGAGAAGAAGGGGACTAGAAGAGGGGGAAAGCCCTTAGCCCTTCCAGCAATGAAGGGCAGAGATCCAAACAGCATGTGAACATATATTTAATTTGGCTTAGTACTCCAGGCCTGTTTGAAGCGATGTGCATGCCTCCTTTTTCATCACTTGTCCCTGTGAGAGCAGATGTAACGGACAACCTGGGATGCCTCCAGTGAGGGAGACTAGGGGAATACATGTGGTACCATCAGAGATACTGAAAACTTTTGTCCTGCTGAAGGCATGAGACCCTTTCTCACTTTTTAAAAACTTTTGATGACTTGTGATGTAAGGCAGTGGCATTCCATCTACCTGGTGAAGGGTGGGGAACAAGAATATACAGTTGCGTTAAATTTATGAAAAAAAAAGAGGCAATTTCTATGATCTTTTTTTGGGCTTAACCTAGTTTCTGAAACTGTTGTTCAGTTTTTATTTTTAAAGCAAGAGATACATGCAGGGCACATAAAAACATGGAAAATGTTTCATAGAGCACATACTATAAATTGAGTTAAGTTGTTCAGAACAACACTAACAATGAATATAACTGAGCATATATAAATCTAGGGAGGAGGAAACCTGTTTTTATCATATTGTCAAGCCTCCTGATGATTTATAAAGTAGATGAGCAGCCAGAAAAATCATCAAAGTATGCCCAGGAATTATACAGTAGTTTAAATAAACAATACTGTTGTATTCACAACAGAGTATTCCTCACTGGTACACTTCCATAATTGTTAAACATGAGTCCCTCAAACCAAATCTGCTACTTTATTTGATTGAATGATCACTGCAGAGTTTGTCTACCTAGAAAAATTCTGGTTTTCCTCCTACTGACTTGCATCAGCCTGCTTTCCTTTTAGCGCTGAAATTCCAAGTGATCCATTTCAAAATTGACTCTTTGGCATAACTGTGTTTTCAGTTAAGATGTAATTTTAAACACCAAGCCTTTCAAATTATTTTTCCTATCTAAAACTAGGAACAATGCATGCTATGAAACTTTTACATCTTGTTTTCTGATTCTTCTGGGTGTCTGCTTCCTTGCTGTGCTGCTTGATCCCTGTTGACCTCTGGTTGTTTCCATCTGTATGTAAAAGTTCTTGTACCATTATCAAGAACAGGTAATATCTGGGAAGAGCCTTGCATACTTGAATTCTTTTCATGAGCAAAATACTTCAGCTCTGCCTTTCTTGTAATCTATTTCTGAAACTTTGAGGCAAATGATAAAGGTATAATGCCTGCTATAAAAAGTAACATTTCAAGTAAAAGCATTTACTTATAGGTCATAATTGTTGTAAAGTAGTATTTATAAGGGGTAAATGCAGCGCAATTTACAATAGTTTAAACCAACCATGAGAATGCTTCAAGCTCATAAACTGCATTTCACTTCTAAACTGTTATGAATGCCCAAGGGACAATGAATTTGCACACATACATTTTAAAACCTGGGTTTTCTTTCCTTTTTTTGTGTGCATGGAGACTTCTTCCATGCTGAATTGCTACCTCATGTCTCTGGCCTTGTTTTTATTGCTGTAGCATATCTCCACTCAAATAATTGCAAGTATAGGCAAGGTCTAATTTTACTCCTTATTCCTACCATTTGGAGACCACATAATACTGCTGAAGAGACATAAAGAGAAGTTTCAGTTCTATTAAGGTAAGAGCATGTCTGAACTCAACAGAAGCCCTTTTTGTATGACCCTTCCACTAATGCAGCCCTTTGGATTAGAGAGAAGGATTTATTTTTCTTTAGCAGTAACCTGCTCAGAGAACTGTTGTTACTGCTATTTCTGCTTCTGGATAGAGGCCAGTATAATGACAGAAACTGGAAGTTGTTACTTCTAGTGGTTTATTTTTATTAGATAGGAGAAAGAAGTTTACCAGTTCTATGTGGTCTAGCATCCTTTGTATGTAAAGCAAATAATGACCTTCCTTGCCTTGCTCCCAGCCAAGGTGTACAAGCTCAGACAAAACTAACTGGCTAAGACAATTCACAGAAAATGACTCTCTTTGTTAAAAAGATGGAGAGATTGTACGGATTCAGTGCAAACACTTGTAAAGTTTTTGTAATCATTCCAAGTTGGTAAGAGCTGCCATGTTTAGTGTCCATCAAATAGAAGAGGAGGTGTGAACCATTGAGAAATGAGAGTCTAGTCTTCAAAAAGAAATCTGTTCTATTTTTTTTGAGTGCAAAAAGCATCGTAAAAAATTTAACTTCTATTTCTTTGTCACTCTTCTAACTCAAAAATGCTAGTGAAGTGTTCTTGAACTTCAGAAAAACTTTGTGAATTCTACTGAAGTTTGAGTGATGACAGGAAGATTCTGAAGAGGCACACTTCTGCTCATATCAGCTTCCAAAAGTTTAGGTCCACATTTAAACTTGTTACAGCCTTTGATCTGGCAGATGGACTGGAAGTCTCTTTGCATCTGATATTTTTATTTTTTTAATTTCTGCCACTGTAAAAATGTTGTGAGAAAGCTCTTTGTCACTTGGCTGCTTTCCTTTCTGCTGTCAGAGAAAGCACGTGATTGAGAGACCTTGATTTTAGTGGGATCCAGATCTGAACCTCAAAACATGTGGAACGGAGAGGGGAGGAATGTCAAAGCTGCGTTTTGATCAGAGAATCTTGTTAGCCAAACCAGAATTTTCTTGGTGTGGGCCTGTCTTGCCTAAACTGTGCATAACTCTGTAGTAACTTCTTAGAATAGTGGGGTCTCACAAGTACTTCAGTTGTTTACATCTGTTAGTTATAATTCAATGTAAAATGATTCTGCCTGTCATAGGTAACTATTTTCCCTGTGATGTTTGAACTTGCCAATGTGACACCCATCTATAAGAAGGGCAGGAAGGATGATCCAGGGAACTAGAGGCCTCTCAGCCTGACCTCAGTCCCAGGAAAGATTATGGAACAGTTCATTTTGAGGGTGATCACACAGCAAGTGCAGGACAATGGGGGGATCAGGCCCAGCCAACATGGGTTCATGAAGGGCAAGTCCTGTTTAACCAACCTGATCTCCTTCTATGACCAGGTGACGCGCCTAGTGGATGAGGGCAAGGCGGTGGATGTTGTCTACCTGGGCTTCAGGAAGGCATTTGACACCGTTTCCCACAGCATTCTGCTGGAGAAGCTGGCAGGTCATGGCATAGACAGGAGGACTCTTCTCTGGGTTAGAAACTGGCTGGATGGCCGAGCCCAGAGGGTGGTGGTGAACGGAGTAAAATCCAGTTGGCAACCAGTCACAAGCGGTGTCCCTCAGGGCTCAGCTTTGGGACCCGTCTTGTTTAATATATTCATCAATGACCTGGATGAGGGAATTGAATGTACCCTCAGTAAATTTGCAGATGACACAAAATTAAGCACAAATGTCTATCTGCTTGAGGGTAGGAAGGCTCTGCAGCGGGATCTGGACAGGCTGGAGAGATGGGCTGAGCTCAATTGTATGGAGTTTAACAAAGCCAAGTGCCGGGTCATGCACTTGGGTCACAACAACCCCCAGCAACGCTACAGGCTTGGGGAGGAGTGTCTGGAGAGCTGCCTGGGGAAAAGGACCTGGGGGTGTTGGTCAATAGCCGGCTGAACATGAGCCAGCAGTGTGCCCAGGTGGCCAAGAAGGCCAATGGCATCCTGGCCTGCATCAGAAACGGTGTGACCAGTAGGAGTAGGGAGGTGATCGTACCCCTATACTCGGCACTTGTGAGACCACACCTTGAGTACTGTGTCCAGTTTTGGTCACCACAGTACAGGAGGGACATTGAGGTGCTGGAGCGAGTGCAGAGGAGGGCAACAAAGCTGGTGAAAGGGCTGGAAAGCATGCCCTATGAGGAGCGGCTGAGGGAACTGGGTTTGTTTAGTCTGGAGAAGAGGAGGCTGAGAGGAGACCTTATCGCCCTCTACAGCTACCTAAAAGGAGGTTGTAGAGAGGCTGGTGTTGGTCTCTTCTCTCAAATTAGTAATGATAGGACGAGGGGGAATGGACTAAAGTTGTGTCAGGGGAAGTTTAGATTAGATATTCGGAGGAAGTTCTTCACTGAGAGGGTGGTTAGGCACTGGAACAGGCTGCCCAGGGAGGTGGTGGAGTCACCATCCCTGGAGGTGTTTAAAGAACGATTAGATGTGGAGCTTGAGGATATGGTGTAGTGGTTGAGAAATGCTAGGACAAAGGTTGGACTTGATGACCCTGAAGGTCCTTTCCAACCATAATGATTCTATGATTCTATAATAACTTCCATTATGGCATTCATTATATCCTGTAATATAGAGTTCTTGTGAATTTGTCAAAATGTAATTACAATTTCATGTTCATAACATTATAGATATTAATTTGGCTTTGTTTAACTCTTTGGCTTCTGCCCTGTTTTTATTTACAGCATGATTTTACTACTCTTAGGCAGCCTTCTTTTCAAGGAACGTGTGTATGCCACCTGTAAAAAGTGCAGGTTTTCTTACTTTGTGTGTTCATTTTTTCCAGATTAACAGATCAGAGCCTTTAATTGCTTATGTACTTGACCAAAAGTTGGTCAGAAATTAGATCTCAATGTCTCTGTCGTCTCCAGTAAGTTTATTGAACAATGTATTCGGGTCTTCAATTCCCTTTATTTTTAGCATAACAGAAAACTTCTATAAAGGAATTAATCTCATTTAATATACCCATCATGAAGTGGCTGGGCTAAGCTACTGAATCAAGAAATGCTTCTGGATTTGTCTCACTCTTGTTAGAAACCTTCACCTACCAATTCCAGTGCTCACTGAATGATGATGCTTATGTTAATAGATTAGAACGGTGTGTGGTTCTGGGCCCCACAGCTTAAGAAGGTTATGAAGGTCCTTGAATGAGTCCAGAGAAGGGAAACAAGATTGTTAAAAGGGCTGGAAAGGAATGTCCTACAAGAAGCAGCTAAGGACTTGTTTGGAGAAAAGGAGGCTGAGGGGTGACCTCACTGTCTTCTGCAGCTTCCCAGGGAGGGGATGCGGAGAGGGAGGTGCTGATTTCTTCTCTCTCTATCCAGTGATAGGAAGTGTGGGAATAGTTCAAAGCCACACCAGGTAAGATTTAGACTGACTTTAGGAAGCATTTCTTTACTGAGGAAGTGGTCAGACATTGGAATGGGCTTCCTAGTGAGGCGGTAGATGGCCTGGGGTGATCAGCGTTTGAGGCATTTACACAGTGCCCTTAAGGACATGCTTTAACTTTTGGTCAGCCCTGAATTGGTCAGGCAGTGGACTAGATGAGCATTGTGGGTCCCTTCCAATTGAAACAGTCTATTTTTAAAGAAGCTACAAGGGACATCTAAAAGAATAAATCCTTGCGTGTAGCTTGGACGACACTCAACGTCAGTGTATTCTTGGAAACAGAGGGCTGATGTGTAGTGTCTGTCTGAAAGGGCTTGAGAAAGCATAAAGGGTAATGAAACATTCAGGCAGGAAAGGTTGCTTGTAGCAAAAAGTTTCCCTTTAAAAACTGAAATTCATCCCAAATAAAATAAAAAACATTATATATTATGTTGAATTTCAGAATAGAACAAAATAAACTTAAAAGAGATGAATGTCAAGCCGGTGTGTCCTCCAAATACCGGGAAGAGGAACGTGTGCTGATGCTGTAAAGCTGCTGGGAGTGGTGTGGTGAAGAGGTGGCTGTAAGGAATTGCAGTAAGACCTGTGAGACTGAGTGAGTGTCTGGGCAATGAAGTGTCACATGATCTGCAGTAGATGAGGTATAGAGGGGAAGTATATAGAGAGATATAGAGGGCAAAATAATCCATTTCACATTTAAAATAGGAGGCTCTGAGATTTTTTTTTTTTTTTTTTTCCCCTTCAGGAGAAGGATTGTTTTGGATTGTGGAGGGATCATCATGCTTCCAGTGCTGTCTGGAAGTCTTCTGGGATGACTGAGCACTCAATGGTCACCTCTTGTCAGTTTTGTTTGGATTTCTTTTGCTGTTGTCTTTTTGTATCTACTCTGTTCCTCAGGAAATAGACTTCTCTTTGCTTATAAATTCTATTGAAGCAAGCCCGTGCGAGTGAAGTTTGTGTGTTTTAAGCAAGAAAGATTCCCATTCACTGAGTTTCATCTGATTCTAGATGGCATCTTACCTGGTGTTTGTTCATCTCTGGAGATTGATGGATGAAAAGGGTGTATTCTGTATTTAATCCCTGGAAAATTAAGAGGACTTAATTCCTCAGTTGAGTACAAGGATAGATAAAACCATATATCAGCAAAACTCCTTAAATCTTTATCAAAGAAGGGGTGAAGTTCTTTAAGTCGCCTCTAATATTCAACGTTCTTTCTCAGCATTTTCTGCTTATCCAGATCAATTGAACTGTTCTGTGACTGGTGAGGATTTACATCAGGTTTTTCCCATATTTATTTTGCATGAAAATATTCTCATGGTTTCTCCCCTTCTGGTTTTAGGCTTGTCACATTGCTTTTGCTGATTGCTTTCCACTCTGCAGATGATTCATGAATGAGGCCTGATAGGGCTTTTAGGACCGATACTTCTGCTGACAATGAGCGAGCAGTTCTTGTGTTCAATACCCTGTGTTTGGTTTTGAAATCTGTCTTTGTTCCTGTAGAACCAGCTGTTTCACTCCGCTCTGTCCATTAACAGTAGACCACATTGTATCATATTTATTTAAAAAACCATGGGAATATTGTTAACCAAAATAGCAAAATTGGAATACATTCAGGCCAAAGAGATTTTTTCCCCCTCTGCATTCAAGGCATCAAAATTATTCTTCCATCAAAACATAACAATTGTTCTGAATGATATCATAATACTGTGAACTGCTTAAGAGCTTCCACTTTAAAACTGTAATGGGCCATGCAGACAGAAGGGGAAAAAAAGGCTAAAAGCATAAATTGAAGATAATCAATGTGAATAGACCTTACCCATTGTGCAGCTTGAATAGGATAAGCACACATTATCTGGCATAATTGGTTCATGTGATTTTCTAATTGAAGAGAAGAAGTAATTAGAGCCTAATTGAAGCAAAGTAACACAATGTCTGTCAGCATTTCTCCTTATACCACACATTATATTATTACCTGTCATTTTTTACTTTAGTGAGAGTGAAAAGGGGGGGGGGGGCAGAAAACCTTTGGAGTTTAACTAGCCAAAACAAAGGTACAACTAAAAGACTCTAAATAAAAGCAAATAAGGCTCAGATTAACTCTGTACACTCATGGGTACTTCCAAACTAGGAGTGTTCAGTTTGCTTAATTAGGAAATTAATTGCCTTTTTGTAAAATGATGTTATAAATTCTTTCTTCAAAAGAAGAATATTTAAAACATCTGATTTGACTCAGGGCTCTGTACTTTCTGCTTTACATTTCTAAGTGAAGAATTTTGCAGTTTGAGGTGAGCAAGCAAAGGGTTGCTATTTTTAGCAAATCAGTGGAGGAGACTTGCAGCCCTCTCTGCCAAAGTTTTTTTATGGAACAATTTTATTCCAAAAGCTGTCCTAACGTGGGAAGACCAATTGCTGCCAGTGCAGGGGAGAAAAAGAAAAAAAAAAAAAAAAAAAAAAAAAAAAAAAAAAAAAAAAAAAAAAGAAAAAAAAGATTGTACTTGGAACTTCTCTGAGAGATGCTTTGAATAAAGAGAGGGAGGACGTTGCAGGACATTCTCCATCTCAGGAACAGAAATATGTTGTAGGGCTTTTTATTTCTGAGAGCAGAGAAAGGAGCCTTGGTGATAGAGTATTTGTCATCTCTACATATAAAAATCTGAGTGTAACCTGAAAACAAATTTCTTGTGACAGTTAAGGGAAGGAGATAACTTAATGTAACAAGAGGCTACATTAAGATGGACAAATATTTTTTGGTAAAGAAGTTGTAACTCATCTCCACTTCCCTTGTGACTTTCGTGTATTCAGTGTTGTGTTACTGCCAGTGAAGCAGAATAGTGAAAATTAGAGATCAGTCATCTTCATGTTACAAGGCCTGTCAGGTTCCTTGCTGGTCATCCTGATATTGGTTATTAACCCATACTGTTCATAAAAGAAATTGCATCTCGCTGTCCTTTCAGTGCATTTGTAGCTGCTGCTATCACTTGTCCCCAGTGTTGGATTCTAAAGCACTGGGGTGTGATGTCACTGGAAGGTTTCTGGACCAAAAGCTGTGTTCTGATCCTGATTTCTTTCCTTGCCTTGTGTAGTAACGCTTGTGGCTAGTGCAAAGGGAATGTTACCGTGTTTCCTTCCTCTGTCTGTAAAAGAAAGACACCCCATCTGTTTTGGAAAGAGTGACTCAATCTCTGCTACCCGCGACGTGCTTGCCTCATTGCTGTGACAGATGTATGGATAGTGGCTGTTTCAAGTGTTTAAAACAGCCACACGAAGCTCAGCTTTGATTCCTCTATCATAGTCTTCAAAGTGTGATAAACTCTTATTAGTATTCTGCTGCAATGAATTGCACAGCTCTGAGGTCCTTTGACAGTATATGATGTCCCACCTCTTCAAACAAAAGCTGCTCTCTGTTCTGATGTTAAGTTGCTCTGAAGGTCATGAATACCTTGTGCTGGTGGAACTGGCAGCTGTTTCTGTTTTCTTTGTCTGTTTGCTAGCGCTGAACTGTGTTCTGTAGGGTGTTTTCCAAGTTCTGGATTAGAGGGTATCCTTCTTCTGAAATGTGCTGCTCTTTTGCAGAGGAAAAAGGAAATGGTTACTGAAGATGGGAGACTGGGAAGGTCTGGTAAAGCAGCAGCTGTGCTTTATAGATCTGAAACCCCTTTGCTGGAAGCAGGGAGAACAGCCCTGTGAGACAAATGGGTTAACCATGACTGCAGCAAAGCAGCCAGTTCGTGGCCAGCAGATTCAGGAAGGCTTCCTTGGGCACCTTCCTAAAGGAGGGTGAACACCGAACAGTTAGAGACCACAGAGGCAGAGGGATTGCTGAAAGGATTTTACAAGCTTTTGTATTTGAGGGGCCTAAATTGATTAAATTGAACAGAGTTCATTTTCATCCCAGTAGAGATGGGATTTAAGATTTCATGAAGATATTTCCCAGTATAACTGTGTCACTGTTGGTGAAACCCATATTGTCCTGTTGTTGATGCTTTGTAGAGTTGTACTACCCAGCAGAAAGTGAAATGTTGCTGGAGGCAGTGGAGGAAGAATCTGAAGAGCAGAGCTGGGTAAAGGTGTGCAGGCTCCTATGCATCTCAGGAATATACAGCATGTGGGGTGATTTGGCTTGGAGCTAGGTAGACAAAACTGAATTATGCAAAGAAGGAATGAAAGTGCTCACTTTTATTGTTGTTCTTAAAAAACAAACAAAAAATATGCTGAAAAATAACTGTATTTCTTGATCGAATCTGAGGCTGTTCCTAGCTCTGCTGGTGTCCTTAAAGAAATAATTTTGATGGAAAGGTTTTGTTTTTATTCTGTGTGATCACCACTTGCCACACAGCTACCCAATATCTCTGGGAAGGGTTAGACAGACATTGCCCTTGGACATGTCCTCAGCTTTTGTGCTTTTTTGTAGGTTATTTTAATGGTGTTACTGGTGTTAAAGAAATCAAAGGCAATGAAGGAGAATCATAGAATGGCTTAGGCTGGAAGGGACCTTGGAGATCATCTAATCCAACTTCCCCGCCACAGGCAGGGACACCTCTCAACTAGACCAGGTTGCTCAAGGCCTCATCCAGCCTGTCCTTGAACACCTCCAGGGAGGGGCATCCACAACCCCCCTGACCTCCCTGGACAGTCTGTTCCAGAGTCTCACCACCCTCCTACTGAAGAACTTCTTCCTAAGATCCAGTCTAAACCTATTTTCCTGTGTCCTATCGCTGGACACTCTTGTGAAGAGTTCCTCTCCATCCTCCGTAGGATCCCTTCAGGTATCAGAAGGCAGTTATAAGGTCCCCCTGAATTCTTCTCCTCTCCAGGCTGAAAAATCCCATCTCCCTCAGCCCTGCCTTGTAGCAGAAGTGCTCCAGCCCCTGGATCATCTTTGTGGCCTCCTCTGGACTCGTTCCAACAGATCTATGTCCCTCTTATGGTGGGGACACCAGAACTGGACACAGTATTTGAGGTGGGGTCTCACAAGAGCAGAGTAAAGGGGGAGAATCACCTCTCTTGATCTGCTGGCCACACTCCTCTTGATGCATCCTAGGATGCAGTTGGCTTTCTGAGCTGCATGAGCAGACTGCTGGCTCATGTTGAGCTTCTTGTCAATCAACAGCCCCAAGTCCTTCTCTTCAGGGCTGCTCTCAACCCACTCTGCAGCCAGAATAAGAATCTGCTAATGAGTAAAAAGTCAGAGCGTCATAAATTAACTGTACTTGAAGGTTTACCTACCAAATTCCAAAGGCCAAGCAAAACGGATTCATTTGGGACAGCTGACTTCTTTTGTTGTTTTCCGTGTGCTGGAATTTGGCTCGCTTCCCATGAGAGGAAAGATTTAAATTAGGCTCAGCAAACTTTGAAGTTTAACTTTGGAACTGAAACTTTGAGACTTGTGGCCTGTATTTCTTTTACAACGCGGCAATGATGGAAGGCTCTGGATGCCATCAGTGCTACCTTCTAGTTTTTCCATGAGTATTCAGTTTCCCGATTGATGTTGTGACATTGTAGGTAGAATTGTTACCCTCCCATCTGCTGGGGCTCGGCTCCCACTGCTGCAGCTATGCTCCTTTCCAGTGTCATGTGCTGTTCTGAAATACACACTTAGGAGTGAACCTGTAGAAATGATTTGCTACATCATGTTGCTTTTTTTTACAGAGGTGAGAAAGAAATACATTTTAAAAATAAAACCCTTTAGGCAAAGTAAATATTAAAATAGTAATGCCTCCAGATGCTGGCACTGTCAAAGATGCATCCATTCCATTTACCAGCCCTTTAACACGGGGGCTTTGTTCTCATGTCTCTCAAGTAAATATGGTGCGCTTTGTCTACGCGGAATAAAAATAGAATGTAATGACATGCTTTGCACAGTCTGATGAACACCAAGGAATTCAGTCTGTCACCTGGCTAGGTGGAAATTCCCAGTGCAAGAAGCTCTAACACTGAGTCAAACCGCTGACTCTCACATGGCCTCCTGTTGCTCTGATGAGTGAGTGGACACTGTCTTCCCAACCTGATCAGCAGATAGCAATTGGCCCTCTTCCCTCCTGCCCTCCCAACTGTCTACATAGTCTGTGGAGGGCACAGATCCTTCCAAAGGACTGAGGAGTTGCAACCATCTCCCTGAGAAACAGTACACAACAAGAGGCACGGACGGCATCAGGCTTACTGGATACCCTGCTGGCTTACTGCTTACCCCAACCTTGCATTAAGCCTGTTCTACTCTGTCTTCCCTTCTGTTGATTAAATTAGCTTGATTAAGCCTAGCACATCTACGACTGTATGCTGCAGTCATATATCCTGGCTGATTGCAGTGTCAATATGTGTGTAGTTAAACTCCCTTTTGCTTTGCTTAAGCTGTGTGAAACTTTGACAGAGTTCTATCTTTAATAGCTCTACAATTTATGTTCATTGACAATGGATGCAAAACAAAATGAAATTCAGATTGTAGTGAACAGCCTCTCTCAATCTCTGTGTTTAATTAAATGGTTCTCCTGAGGAACACTAAATATGAAAAACTTGTTAGCAGAAGAGACATGGCTACCCATGTATTATGTAGGCTGTGCATGCTGGAACTGAGCTTCTGAGCTTTGCATATGTTGGTGGTTGGTTTTGGGTTTTTTTGACAATACATCTCAATATTGTTTTACCACCAATGCCTTCAGTTCTCCTTGAGGCACATTGTGCTGTTGTTTGAATGTGTACTTAGTTTAAATGCTTCTCTGCCTTCTTGGCCTTAAGTGTGGGTGGAAATGTGTAAAGACCAAATGGATATTGTCTGTGTATTGTCTGAACCCTTTCCATCTAATTCTTTCCAAAGCCTCTGAGAAATAGTGTTAAGGACATTAACGTGGAAGAGTAATCTCAATTAAGTCAAAGGCCAAGCTGGTTTTATTTTTCAATACAAAGAGCCTCATTCATTTGGAAATTGATGGAAAAATTAAGCATTTGCATGTACTGTAGATTGATGGAGGTCATATTTCCAGCTTGCTTTATGGTTGCAGACTGCCTTACCTACAGTATTTGCCTGTGCTTAGGGTAGATAGAGCAAGGATAGGTATTTGCTTGTGCCCATAATACTTAATTTGTTTTTTATTTTCTGTGTAAAAGTTCCAGGTGCCAAACCTGGGGGTCCCTAGGAGGACCCTTTTGCACCACATACAGCTGCATCAGAAGAGTATCTCTTACATGGATAAGGAAGGTTGGAGGTATTTTGTGCTTACTCAGTTACAAGTTGTTATAGTTTGACCCTGTTCTTTTTGTTAATAATTAAAAGGGGAGAGGGAAAGGGTCAGAGAACCTAATAAAAATGATTGGATTGTAAAGATTTCCTTTGAGTCTTTCCCATCCATCTCTCCCAGTGCAAAAATTCAGAGGAATCAAATTACTAGGAAGCAAAATGGAGAAAAATACAAACAAGCCATCAGTATTGTTGTTTCTTTGCATCATCAGAGATGAGAGAGGTGAAGGAGGGGGTGGGAAGAGAGAATGAATGAGCAAACTTCTATCCTGATCTTTTCCAACTGAGGGCTGTTGGCTTATGAGGCTTTTCAGTGGTCAAGTGCAGCAAATAGCGAAAATGAGGAAACCTGGACAAAGAATGCTCTGCAGTGAAGACTGACATTACATCATCATGAGCTTGAGAGTGATGAACTTTAATATCTGACATTGTCTCATGCTACCTACTCATAATACACCAGAATAAGTGCAGTAGTTCTAAATATCCTGGGGGTTGTGATGTTCGCAGTCCTTTAGGGCTACAATTTCAGACAAGCCTCTAATGTGCTTCTGTAAATTGTAGTGAGGTGCAATCATATATTTAGCCCTCTGTGTGTGACAGATTGTGACAGGAAGTGCATGTGCAAAATATGAAAGCCAATGGTTGAACACCTAGCTCTCTTTTACTTTTATTTAGAATTTAGAAAATTACTCTGAAGTAATTTTCCATTAGTGATATGTAAAATAGTATAGTAGCCAGGCAGCGTGTGCTAGCAATTATGTGGACAAAGCATCTTAGTTGTGCTGAAGGTACCAGTGTTGAAGAACTATAAAATAGTGACATGAGAGAGAAAGAGGAAAATGCTGAGCTTGGTCACTTCTCAGCAAAGAGACTATTTGGTGCAAAACAGAATTTAAAGTAAAGGTGTTGACCTGTGTCAACGTGTTAAATATGTTAAAAATGACCTGTGTGTGTGTGTGTGTGTGTATGTAAACATTTAGGAGTGGTAAACCAAAGCTGGGTATATGCATTAGTCAAAGCAGTTTTGGGGCAGCCCTGTCTAGAGAAGGGTTTAAGATGAATTTTAGGAAAAAGTGTCTTGACAACATCAGCTACCACTACACGACTGCAGTATGACTAAGGCAGGTAGATGCCAGCAGGCATTACATGAATAGGACATGAATAGAGAGATTCAAAGATGTTTGTATGCAAGGTACAGGTTGGAACTCATCTAAAACCCTTCTGTACTGGAAAACTCGTAGTAAAAAAAAAATGTTTAAAAGGGCTAGTGAGAAAGAAACAGCCAGAGATGCTGGTCAGGTCCAACATACTGTAGTTAAAAATATTATTAAAATAAAAAGTAGCTCTCAAATAGGGTTCATTTATGGTATTTGTCTACCTATGTTTAATTTTTACTTCCCAACACTAGGACTCCTTGTCTGTTGCCTTTGAAGACATTTGTTACCAAATTTTGTTCCTCATTTACGTACTTACAGAATGTGATCACAGTTTACATCTTAACCTTCTCTTGTTAGGTGCAGATTCAGCTGTACGTTAGTGATGATGGGGTATCATCCAAATTTTGGTTACTTTTGAGGCTTTTCTCACCTCTTATTTATTAATAGTGCTTCTGGACTGTGGATATTAAAACTCAAGTTTGTATTCCAATGCTAATTACTCTAATACCAGTCTAAGGGAAATAAACCCACTGGATTCTATCTTGCTATTCATTCTTTTCAAGCACTGTAGGATCAGACTGTCCCTCTGTCAGCAGCATTGTTTAGGATCTGTACTCAGCTGACTTGGCAATGACTCTGAAGCCCTAGTCACAGTTTGGGCCCCACAGCAGAGAAGCCCACAGCCTGCACATCTGCACACTCTTCTCACATTAATAGCTTTAACAGTGACAGAAAAATGTGCTCACTGGGCAGCAGGTTGTTCAGATTCTCTGCAGCTCCAGTATTAATTAGAGGTAAAGATTTCAGCACTGGATAATATGAAGTGAGGTGATGGAGGCCTTAGAGTTTAAGAAACTGAAATTTTCTGTGCACAAAGTCAAGGTGATGATACGTTGCCTCTGTGCCAGTAACTACCTAATTAGTATGCATAGTTACTCCTAATGACTCCCCTTCTCCATTTCAGGCCAATTCGGCAGCCGTGCTGGTGCCTCGCAACACCATGAGGGAACTTTCAAACTGAACATCCCATCAGCAAACACTTCTGAGCTACCATCTGTTTCCTAAACAAAAGAATCAAATGTTGCTTAAGAAATAAAATAACAAAACATTATAGGTAAGGTTATGCACATTGTCTGAAGCCTCTATAGGCAGGCCTCCAAGCTGTATCTACTCCTAAGGCGTTCCTGGTTGGTCTTCCCAAGCTGAAGTGGATGTTTCTTCTGAATGTTTCTTTTCCTTGTTTTTTGTGAGGTGGAGCCTCAGCCTTAAAAAGCAAAATAAAGATGATGCACATCTCTGTCCCAAACTTCATGTATGTGGGAGGCTTTAGTAAGACACTTACAGGTTCTTAGGAAATGTCTCCCACCCCGAGTAACTGCTGCTGTAAGTTGTCTCTTGTACCCCATGTCTTGACGGTCTTTAAAGATGAAGGGTAAAGATTTTACTGAAAGGTTATGTGTTTTCTGCAGTTTTCTGCAAAAATAAAACTACAGAAGACTAAGTTCAGGAGTAGGTAGGCGTGATCAAATGCATTTGCACTGCTTTGTGGCATCTTCATCTCTTTGTCTATATATGATAGGCTTCTAGCCCCACAAAGGGACATGTTTTCAGTTGGCCTGTATAAATCATTGAGCAAAACACTCTAAAAGCAGCTGGAGATCTGAATTCCTTGGGGTTTAGCCCATGGCTTTCATGAGACTGGACTTTCCTAGTCGCTCAATGGAGAATATAAGAGTCTGTTGTCTTTGTAGTCTCTGTGGATGTCACAGAATCATAGAATGGTTTGGTCTGGAAGGGACCTTAAAGATTATCTAATTTCAACCCCCTGTCGTGGGCAGGGACACCTTCCACGCAAACAGGTTGCTCAAAACCCTGTGCAACCTGACCTTGAACGCTTCCAGGGATGGTGCATCCACAGCTTCTCTAACCTTCTTCCTGACCAGCTTCTCTGGTCAACCCTCACAGTGAGGAGCTTCTTCCTTACTTCTAATCTGGGTCTATTCTCTTTCAGTTTAAAGCCCTTACCTCTTGTCCTATATGAAGTCTCATTGCAGAACTCTCCTGCAAGCAGACATACTTTACACACTTCTTGTTCTGAATTAAATTAGCAGGTATAACTTCCTAGGAAAATGCAGCAGGAATTGGCCAAAATCTTTGCCCAAGGTCTTTGTTCCTACTATGAGGTGGTATTAGCAGAACCACTTTGGTACTGTTTTTAAGATGTGACAGTTTCCATGAGTAAATAGGAAGTTGGACAAACCTGTCCTGAACCTATCCTTAGTTTGTGCTCTTTTATTATATAATCATGCAAGCTACATGACTGAAGGTGGCAATATGTGTTACTTGCTATTTCTTATTTGGCAGTGGCTCAGAACAGATATAGCACAGCTTGAAAATACAGTTTTATGGGTTGCTTGTTCCAGAAAGTGACAAAACTTGCACCTCAAAATTCAGTCTCTGTAGTAATAGATGTCTTGATAAAAACAGGGAGAACTTTGCATGATGCTTCAGAAAGCCTGGAAAGGCTGAGGGGACTGATAAGGTGCAGAGGGTATACTTGTATAATTAGGTACAAAATGGACAAAATTAAATGAGAATACATCAGTAATCACAAATTCTGAAAAGCCATGGTAAAACTTGGTTTTGATATATGTTAATGAAGAATCGAGTCCCAGCATTTGGATTTAATGCACGTTGTTTAATTGATCCCAACATGCCAAATAGCTAGAATAAAATACGTAGCTATTGCTCGTGTTCTTGGGCCTTTTCCAGAAACAAGTCCAGGCAGCACTGATCTTTAGTCCCCGTTAGAATATAACCCTGAAGTCAATTACTCAAAATTTAGATTTAAACTAATGTAGAAGAGAACAAAATGTGTGTGCCCATGTGAGCCAAATGATACTTAAAAGGAGTCTAAATTTGGTAAAGTCATGCTGTCTTTCATCTCCTGCATTATTAGCATTATGATGGCAGGGTTTGCTCATATGCAGTATGCTATCAGAAGCTCCCAGCTGCTATACTTTCGCTGGACTGGGCATTAATATCACTGTTTAACTTACCTATATCCACAGCTGGCTCTGTTGCCCACTTACTACTTTCAAGTCTCAAATTCCCCTTTTTCTGTTCCCATGTTACTGACTGGAGTTTTTCAAGTCATTGGAGCCTCTCCCTCCATTTCAATCACTTCGTTGCCTTGAAATACAAAAGAGCTGGTGATTGTCTTTTCTGTTGACTCATAGGGGATGACTCTGGGGGCAACAGAGGAAATTACGCTGGCAGCTTAATACAGGTCCATCAGTAAGACTTGGTATTGATAGTATGCACGGAATGAATCTATTAAAGTCAAAGAATAACATTTATGAATATACAGCATTTACAGCAATATTTTGCCTTTGCATCAACCAAGAAATATATTCATGCAGAGCGACATAACATTCAGTGGAGTGGAAAATAGTTTATGTAAAATTGTCCTCACTATGAAATTGTATCAATACACAGGAAAAAAAGGAGATATTTTTAAAGGTAAGAAGCAAAGTTGTTCTGTTGCTTCATGAAAAGCCTTTTACATGTGATAAAAATTAGTTTAGACAGCTAAGCAAAGAAGCTAATTCACAGGAATTACTGAAGAAAACAAGTCATAGGCACTGTGAAGAGAGGTTACATTAAGGTCAGGACCTCATAAATGATCATGACAGAAAATCGTATGCTCTTTTTGTCTGACCTGCATGAAATATCCATGTCTGCCCTAACTCATAAATGGTATTAGGTCTGTAGTCTGACTCATTCATAAACCAGTCTTTGATAATCCTCTGATGGATGGTCATGATTTCCAGTGCTGAGAAGATATTAATAATCTGGTGGTTTGGGTGCTCCTTATGCAGATAATCTCTCCCTACAGAAACAAAGGAGTGTAACAAGACAAAACCCTTCAGTGAATAGGTTTGATTCCTGCCCAAATCTTCCAGCCCTTGGGGATGTGTGGAAGGCCAAAGATGTGTCTTTCAAGCCTGAGGTTTTGCTGTTCTTCTCCAATGCCACTGAAGTTGCAGCCCTGAGGCTCTCATCAGCTGCTGCTGCCATTGCTCTTCAAGGAAATAAAAAAGGAGGTATAGAGTAGTGAATGCAGGTTTAGGCTGTGTGGTTGTCAGCTCTAGTCGCTTGCCTTTCCCCTTCTGACATGGCCTACAGCCAGATCTCATCTTTAAAGGCAGTGCTGCTGGGAGGGCATGGAGGCAAGCGCAAAGGATTATACTCTCAATTACTTTTAGCCAGATAGTTTCTGTGAGACACACAATCCCTTCCAAAGGGCTGAAGGGGAAGGTGGGTGTGGTGTGGTTTTTCTTTTTTTCAAATGCCTTTTAATGTTGGAGATTACTGTCTCATATTTTTAATTATAATACAGTGGTCTTCAAAGATATTGAACTTAAAAACATAAACTACATCTTTACCTTTCTAGCCATTCAAAATGCAGAGGTCTACTACTAAAGCTAAAGCTGTCAGGAAGTTCTGAGTTCTGGTATTACGCAGTTTGCATGCCCTGTTTTCTACTGGCCTTTACCATGTGTAGCTTACAGTAGGTAATTTTACTGGGAAATGCTGGTTAGCTGAGGAGAGCCAGCTCTCCATAGCTTAGCTCAGAACCCTGTGATTTTATCCAGAAGACATTGTTAATCTGTTTCTGGGTTTAAAAACAAAACCAAACTCGTTGAACTTGAAACCTACAGAAACTGTCTTTTCCTGTTGTATCAACCATATTAACTAGAGGGTGTTCTACTGATGTCATAGCAATTTTGTTATCAATCTGTCTTTGTTGCATGAACCTCTACAAGTATTCTGTTCATAAACTTCTACAAGTATTCTGTTATTACATAACTTTGTCAGATGTTTTATCTGTGATGTCTTTGAGTTATTCAAGCATAGAGTCCAAACAATTTCTCAGAGCTAATATTACAATGCTCTGATGATCTTAGAAGGGTCTGTTAAGCTCCAGAACTGTCTCTCACTTTGGCATTTTCTTTATTTCATAGAATGCCTTGGGTTGGAAGAGACTTCTAAAGGTCACCTAGTCCAACTCCCCTGCACTGAGCAGGGACATCCTCAACTAGATTACACTGCTCAGAGCCTCATCAAGCCTGACCTTGAATGTCTCCAGGGATGGGGCCAAAACCACCTCCCTGGGCAACCTGTTCCAGTGTTCACTGCCCTCATGGAAAAGAGCTTCTTAATGTTCAATCTACATCTATCCTTCTGTAGTTTAAAACCATTGCCCCTCGTCCTATCACTGCTACTATTTGATCAATGTGTGGGAAGTCAGAGGAGCTCAGTGGAGTTTAGGTAAGTTGTGTGTCTCAGAATATCTCAGTGGCTGCCTTTCATTTCAGTGGTTTTCTCTGAACGTTGCAGCTTCTTATACTGGCTGACAGAAGAAACTTACCTGTCCAGATATCTGCTGTCTGGGGTAAATATGAAAAAGGCTTAAGGGATCAGTAATCAGTCTTGACAAAGCAGTGGATACGTTGCATGGAGCTGACAAATACTATCTTAACCTTTGGTGGAGAATTAGTGTGCTCAGTGAAACTGTAAAGTTTTGTATTCTGAATTCTGCAATCCTGATACAGGAAAGTTAAACTCCATGAGCTGATCTTTGGGTGCATTTGATAATGGGCCTGCCACATTACAGGTTTTTTGGTTTTTTTTTTTCCTATTCAGGTAGTGGCAAAGTCTTTAAACACCTGGACATATCACCATTCCAAACCAAGCACTGCAGTAATCAGGTCTGCATGACTCGGGGATCAGCCTATTAATTTAATTTGAGGCAGTATCATCACTTTAAACAGAGCTTTATAATACCTCCTTAAATATTGCACACCACGTATTTTGATCCGAGAAATATTTTGTAAAAAGATCATAATTCTTTACTGGCAGCTTAAGAAAAATAATGGGAAAATGGACTTATTGTCTGTGCCCACATGGCACCAACTTTCATGTCATAAGAAGTATTATTGTAACTTAAAATCTGCCTCCAGTGAATGCATATTCTTTGCATGCTGTCCCTGGATAGGTCTGTATAGTGCAAAGTAATTTTTTTTTTCCCCCTAGGTTTTGAATAGTTTTTTTATATATAGTTTCCTTCTTTCCCTGTACTTTGTGGATCTGACACTTAAATTAATGCTACCTTCTTTCTACCTAATGGTACAAAGAAAATGCAAAATTCCCTCTTCTCACTTGCCTTATCGGTATAGTCAAGGGCGAGCAGCAGACAGGTCACATACAGACAGCTTCTATTGTCTTTCCTTTAGATCTTAAGCCAAAGGCAGCTTTCATTAAGTTTATTTGCCAGTGAGCAGAGAATAGTGTTGGTCAGCTTTTTGGTGGTGTTTTGTTACCCCCCCTCCTTTTTTGTTTTACTTGTTTTTGGAGTTTTTAAAAGATGGAAACCAGGTTGCTTGGACAGTCAGAGGAAGAAGAGGAGGCACAGGTGAAAACAGGGGCATGACAGTCATTTTGTTTTTCTTGGGAAATAAGAGGAAGAGGGCTGCTAACACCCTTAAAAAATGACATGATGGGTTTGTGTTGAAATATTTAGAGTGAACATGGTCCAGCCATCTTTGAGAGCAGAAGCTATGATGCTGCAGGAATCGAAGCATCTCCAAATATTTAGAGTGAACATGCTCCAGCCATCTTTGAGAGCAGAAGCTATGATGTTGCAGGAATTGAAGCATCTCCACAGAAGTGGGGAACAGAATCAGATCAGTAACACTGCAGGATCTGACTTCCAGAGCTGCTCAGCACTCTGAGTTTGTACCAGTCAGACAAAATCACTTCCTCCATCTGGTAGTTTGGGGCACATTAGAACATTTTCTTGCTGTCCATTATTTACAAAACAACAGATTGAGGTGACACTAAAGAGCCTGCTTGGCGATGAGGAGAACAAAGTTTTGGTATCCCTGTGTGATACTTGAAAATAGCATGAGAAATTATGAAACAACATTGGGGAAAAGTCTGGTCATGCAGAAAAATTGCTACTTACAGGATGAGAGTACTCAGTGCATCAAAAGTTGTTCCCAGAGAGAAAGCGAAGACTGATTCACTCTTGCCGTAACCTTCTGTGAGGAAAACAAACAAGCTTAAGGTACAAACAGATTGGGAATTAATTGGTGTAATTAACGTTCTGTGATTATAATGACTCCTAATCAATACTTTATGCAAATAGCTGTATTGATGTGTTGAACAAAGGGTGCTAGTTTTATTTGGGGGAAGAAAACCAACCCACACTTTAAAGCCCTAATGAAATTCAGACCTTTCAGCTCAGGTAAAGTCCTGACCGCATCTTTTTTTCAAGGTAAAAAAAAAAAAGATCCTTTAGCGACCTGTTTAATTAAAATGGCTTTGGTACAGATGCTGACTAAACCTCATAAAATGAGGTGACTGGAGGATGAAGCACATTCCCCTGTTGGTCGTTCACTCTGTTAAACCGCTGTGTTTCATCAGGTTAACAAAGCAAAGTAGAGAAACCGACCCAATCTGAGCTCACAGCAGTGAGAACCTTTCCTGTGGCAGGAGCAGCCTGGGACTTGATAAAGATGTCAGAGAAACAAATAGAATATCCAGAAGCTTTCAAGACCGGCAGGAAAGGGTTAGATGCTACTTTGTAGATGAGTGAATGGGGTCTGACTTCTTTGTCTCTGGAAATCACCTTCAGATTTTTCCTCAGTTTCGTTTCTTTCTGAGGTGGTATTTGGAATGGGTAGGTTGGCGATCAGAAAAGGTTAGGTAGGAGCTGCCAGTTTTCCCACACTCCAGCCTTCACCTTTGTGTGGTGAACGGTACCTTTAGCAAACCTTACTTGCCAGTGGGTCCAAATTTTTCCTCTTTCAAATAATAATTGGACATCAGGCAGCATAAAAATGCAATCACTGCTAAACTTAACCCAAGCACTTCCTGAATCTATTTAGGTATATGATGGAATTAAAACAAAAAATCTTTTTGTTTGAGTTTTAATGTTCAGAAATACAGAGGTGGTCCTTGAGGATGTGGCTTGGTGGTAGACTTGGTAGAGTAGGGTTAATGGTTGGACGCGATGCTTAAAGGTCTTTTTCGACCTAAATGTTTCTGTGATTCGAAGAAATAGCAAAAGTGGGTTTGGGATAGTGGTTTGTAAATCTTCACGCATAAGGAGAACTCAAATGTCATGAAATTGGTATTTTGCAATTGGAGATCAGCATGCTTTTAGGTTTGGACTGGATCTTGAAGGTCTTTTCCAACCTGAATGATTCTATGAAATATATTTTAGGCCTCCAGTGTAGGTGCTGATTGGTATCTTCTCATGGAGGACAGGAGAACCATGAGTGATAGACCTTCCTTAGGGCAGTCTGACGTCTCTGTTAAGTCAGGATTGACAGATGTTGGGAATACTGAAGACTGTATAACTGCCTTGTGTGATAACCCCACGCTGCAGAACCGCTTTTGAAAAAAACAAAACAGTGACAAAGTAAATGAACAAGGACTTTGCATCTACAGTGTTGATCTTGTTTACAGAGATGGAATAAAAATGCATTTGTTATGGTATTTGTATTCTTAAGGGAAAAGCCACTTTGGTGCCTTACTGCTAGGAATGCTTGCTTGGTCAAGTTTGTTGTTAATGGGATGTTAGTTTTGTAAAACTTGTGAGCCTTTTCTCAAGTCATAATGAAGCATTAAACTTTTCAAGACAGCCTGAAAAGCAAGCTCCCTTAGTCCTCAAAGAGGAGGCAGTTCATGCCAGGTATTGGGCAAAAATAGCTGTTGGGATTTCACCCAGTGAGCGTGTGTCTCATCAGCATTCTGCAGTGCTGCCAAAGTTTGCTATAGCATGAAGGAGAAAGAAACAAAGAAACATAAGGAGAAAGGGGGGAAAGGAAGCTAATGAGAAGAAAAAAAATTGCTTTTTAGCTGTTCATTGGAACTATTGTGGTTTCTAGTGAACCTGAACAGCATCTTAGGTGATAATGTGGGTAAGTTAGCATTTTTGACACCTAAGTAGGAAGCATTTGCAGTTGGGCATTCCAAAGGGATGGAAAGGGCTAGTTTTAGGCACTTTGCTGAAAATTGATAGAATGGAAATTTTGTACATTCCCTGTGTCTTGCTGAATTGGGACACCAGTCTGCCTCCAGTGATAAAGGTGCCCAAACCAAATTCCAGGCCTTAGACTTGAACTGCCATGGACTTCCATATTGATGAAGGGCTCCTGCTTCTTCGTATGTACACAGATGTCTCTTTAACTGCCCTGAAAGTAAAAGGGGATCTTGAAGAGGCTCTAAATGCCACATGGTACAAGACTTTCTTCTTAAATAACAATCAAATAATAGGTAGTTCTGTTTGTATAGGTTGTTTGTTTTGTTTGTTTTGCGTGTGGGCTTTTTTGTTGGTTGTTGTTGTGGGTTGTTTTTTTTGTCATGTGTGTGGTTTTTTTTTATCATAGGACAGTGTAAAGTGTAGTTACCAGGGTGGAAGAGACATTCAAAGGAAATGTGAGAAGAGGTCTGTGTGGGTCTACCTTCATCTGATACTGCTTTCACTATGTCACTTGGAATAGCAGGTAGCAACTCTTCCTCTGAAGAGTTCCTCTCATGTTTGCAACTGGTAATGCTCTCACCATTCTGATGGGGCTGACAGAAAGACTCCGTTGACGTCAGTATGTTAAACTCCAGTGATCAGAAAGATGCCAAGGTGTGTGTCACATCTTTTAAAGATGTAAAGCTGAGAAGTTCAGAAAGTCACTTAGCAGGACATGGGTGGCAACCACACTGCCATTCTCTTTTTCCTAGAGAACCAGTCCCTGTGAATTTTTCTCTGTGTAGTTAGGGCCCTTTCTATGCACCTTTCTTCTCATACTTTGTCTCCTGCCAATAAATTATGAATTTAGTGGTTAGAAGCATAGTGGTCTCAAAATTAAGTTACTGGGTATTTCATTAAAACAGACATTGCTATTGCCCTAACACACAAGCTTCTGTGCAACCCTCATCACATACTTGAAGAGTCCTTGTATCCAAGAGCCCTTATGAACCACAGGAGAAATCTGGAACTAGTTGTGCAGGATACAAGTGTTGGGGAAGTTTATCTGACCTCCTGTTTCGAGAACTGCTTGTCTGGAAACAGAGGAAAGAGTTCTGCTTATTGCAGGTAGAATAAATTGATTTTCTGATTTCCCTAGGTTACAAAGGTCCTTCACAGCTGTATCAATGATGTTTGTTACCATACTATAGCTTTACGTGATGGTAACAAAAGTTTTGAAGTTCTGTCTGCACTTATGGTACAAGAAGGATTTGACTAATATCAGAATTTAGCTCTAAAATGTGCATGCAGAAATTTGGTTGCTCAAGGGGCTTTTCTTTGTCCTCAGCACAGTATAAATTGTCAGAAAGGATGGGATCCAGCTGAAGCCTCTCATGTTTCAGCTTTGTTGAAAGGGAAAATACAAAAAGCCTTTTCTGGGGATGTCTTTGATTTGGCTAAGGAGGTGGAGACTGCTCTATATCTACCTGAATTCTACTGCTGAAGAAGAGGAGATAAAATATTTCTACCTTTTATATCCTGGAAAGGTACAAAACTGAAATTTAAGGAGTCTCTATAGACTTCAGGAGTATTCTTCAGTCCATTTGCTGGCTGAACCTCTTTTTTGCTTTCAGACTTGTTTTGTATTTGACTGAAATGAATGTTTTCAAATCAAAATACTTTAAATACTCCATTTCAGTAACTCGCTGTGAGCATCTTGTGTGCCACATCCCTTCCAGAGGGTTATAGCCATATGAAGGCAGACTTGTTTCCACTGGCTTGTAATGAAATACCTTTATTTTTTGTAGCATTTTTGACCTTTTTTGGGTTTGTTTTTTTTTTTTTTTTTTTTTTTTTTGACATTTGTTCCTGGCATGCCTTCTGCTTTACTTTTCCTGCACAAGCATGTAGTAAGCATTCTCTCAGCGTCTGTGAAACGCAGGGCTGGGAGTGGGACTTCTAAGCCACTTGGGTTCTTCTGATGTCTTTAAAACAGTGTTGCTTGGTTCATATTTATTTCTGCAACAATGATCTGTGCTATTGTCAGAGCCACGCTAGAAATAATAGCCACATTAATAACATCAACACCTTCCCAAGTCAATTAATCTCTTTGAATTCTTTTCAAGGGAGAGAAGAAGGAGGGGAAGAACAGCAAACCCAACAATAGCCCTTAGAAAAGAATTAGCTTGAGACCGCAATATACATTAAAAGAGAAACTTGACAAAGTGTGCCAGAGAAGTACAAACGTTTAGTGTTTTGCAGCCCATAGAGCACTGTCAGGTGGGAATATAGTGCTTATGGTACAGAAGCTGGGATTCTGAGTGTACATTTAGCAGGCAGAATAGATGGCTTCTTGTGGCCTGGCGCAGGGTTCGCAGAAGCAAGCCAAAGCAGTTGGCCAGAACAAGGTGGTTATTACAGAGATTATGCTGGTGTGTGCTCGGTGAACCCTTGTCTCGCTGAGCTGCACAGATGAGTGGGGCCACCAGGCATGGCAATGGAGACAAACGTGCAGGAGAGAGATGGCATTTGGGAATCTGAAAAGCTTCTAGATGCCTTGTAACCAGGATTTTTTTTTTTTTTTTTTCTGCTTTATTCTTCCTTGATTTTGAATTGGAATAATAGTCTAGAAACTTTCATGGTCCACATTTGTTCTGCTATAGGGTTTTGGTTTGGTGTTTTTTTTTATTTGCCTCTAGGTGAGCTTTGGGAAATAGTTGAGATTAAACCATTTCTATCTCACTGTGAGCTTGTGCTTCCATTTATCTCTAAGAGCTCCTCCCTGCATCGGTCTGCCAACACTGGTACAGCTGGACTGAGTGCATTTTCTTTCCTTCTTTTCTGGGTGAGGATGAGAACAAGCATTTGACTGAGCTGGTACATGTTACAATACTTGGGGGCAGTCCCATGGCTGTGGTGTTTTCCTCCTGCCTCTACTCATGGTTGTTGTGGATCTGGTGTCAACATGGTTTAAATTTAGACTAGTCCTCTCTCCAGAGATGCATTGCCAGCTCTTACTTTGAGGAGACACTTCTGTGACCCAAAGAAGAGATACTAGGAAGGCTAGGATTTGCTTACACCTCGTGTATAAAATGAAGTCAGGTTGTTAAGGCAAAATTTAGGGCTTTCTAAATGTTTGGCACTGTGGCCTGTAATGCAGACACGGGTTAGTCTGTTCCATTAGCTAAAGCTGTGTGGGACAATTATCTTCATGATGCTTCATCTCCACTAGGAAATTATGTTTTGAAATGATGACTTATATTTGAAGCTTTCCATGGGACTGTATCTATTGTCTTGTTCCACGGTCACAATTAAAGCTCTGAAATAGCTTAAAAAAGGCAATACATTATTTTTTTCCTTCTCCTTAAGTGGTTAGTAAATTGTTGTGTGGTTTGTTTTTTTTTAGTGACATATGAACAGCTCATAGATGATTAAATAGTAAGGTCTCCATCAGAGAGAGAGAGAAGAGCATTTATAAGGTGGACTGCTTAGGAATGGATATCTTCTGATTGTTAATGAAATCAGACAATGCAAATCATGTGAAAATGAATTAGAGCTGATGCCTGGCAGCCTAGTTGTTTACAAGATTCTTCTGTGTGCTCTAATGTGTGGGGCATTTTTGCCAAGACTTACTAAATGATGAAATGATACTGCAATTAGAATTAAGCTGGCAGAGATGTTTGTTAAAATTCTGCTATTTGTTCTTCAAAACACAAGCAATTAAAAAAGGGGCTTTGAAAATAATGAGAACAAATGAGAAGTCAGGAAGTAGCCAAATAATCACTTGACTGCTTCTGTTTAGAGAAACCAGAAAATTCTTCTCAGTCACAATTAATAATTAAATCACTCAAATTACGTTCTCTGTCCTGAAAATTCGTGGGCTCTATGTGTCTGCAAGAGAGAAAAAGCTGTAAAACCGCCTACTTGTCTGCAGGAGAGAAGCCAATAAAGGTCAGATTTAACCTTCCCTAGAACCAAAATCAACATGTTCTGAATGAATGATTAAAAAACCCATTTACTGCTCCAGGTAGTCACCATCAGCAAGCGAGATCCTCCAAGCTAGCTGATGATTCTAAACCTAAGCACATTCTCAATTATATGCTTATAAATATTATTAACAAATTATTGATTTGCATAGCCTGAGCATACAAAGCATCAACCTGGATTAATGTCTTATTGGTCCAGAGATTACGCTAATATAATCAAGTCAAACCATAGTAAATATTACATTCTGAAGAGAGAAACGTGATACCTCAGGTGAGCACAGCAAAGCTCTAAAAGAAACAAGAAGGCTGACAAGAATATAGATGGCTTGTTGTGTTTGGTAACTTTTGTTGTTGTCAGGTTTTGGTTGGTTTTGGTTTTTTTTCCCCCTGTGTGATTGGATGCTGAGGTCCACCTGGTACATCACTGCCCGCTTCCAGATCATACAGCTTCACTTAGGAATGGAGCAGCATAGCTGTCCATAGTGGGTTTTGGAGATCTCCCACTCAAGAAATCCTTAGAAGCTTTTCTGAGAAAAATGGGTTCTCAATTTTCTGGAAAACCTAAAGGTTTTAGTAATTAGATCAGAAATTGATGTCGTGTTTTGGAAACAAACAAATAAACTGTGTCCCCTCCTAACTGCTCCCCCCCCCAATCCCTATGCTTAGACACTAAAAGTTGAAGAAAATCCAACTAACCTTAGCAAACCAGACTTGAACCAAGCTGTCTATTGTAAAAAAATGGGAATCTAGAGCTTTTTAAGATGAGGTGTCCAAAAGCTCTTGAATTTTACTTCCACTAAACTTACATGTAAAGCTTCTGAGGCTCGGAGGATTGGCAACAAGATAGATTATTCCATTCACACAGGATAATAGTGATTAAATGCACAGTGAAAGCCTTTACAAGATTCTGCCAAAATTCCTGAATTTATACTGAGACAAACTCATGTCTAGTGCAACTCCATCTGTGTCAGTGGTCCTGCTACATCTAAGCACAGAGAGATGATGAGTCATGAGGAAATGTGTGTTTCAAAAGAAACAGAGGGCAAATGGGTTATTTTAGTACAAATAGGAAGGAAGTTTCTAAAATTGTTTGAGAAAATACAATGTTTTTCACATTTATCCAGCTGGTTAAAATGTGACCGAATGATTTTTAGTTTCAGGAGATGGCACAGAGGATTTGGTCAGAACTGGTGTAGGGAGGGGAAATCTTTCATAAAGAATTGCTAACAAATGGGATTCAACACTCAGGAGGCTCAGATGGCCTATTAATTCTGGTTCTGGCTTTCTTCCAAAACAACAGTGCTTCCCTTAATTCATGGCTAATTTCTATCAGAGATACCAAGAGACCATTTCTTTTTCCGACAGGAAGCATCCACATTGCTTAAATGGATTCATGTGAGGGGCTTTAGCGAGCAGGCATTGATTGGTTCGTCTCTGGGGCTTGGCAAAGGCCTGACAGGTACTGGTCTGACACAGGCAGCAAATGAAATATGACCTCCTCTAAGCAGACCCAAGCTTTTGGGCCTTTGTGGAATCCAGTAGCTAAGGACCTTTTCAATCCCTTTTAATTAATGAAGTGATTTGACTTGACTGAGATTACACTTACAATAATGAATTAGAAAGCAATAAAAAGAAATCTCTTAACAAATAAACAACAGGGAACAAGGACCAAATTTGGTATGTATCTGATCCCCATTGTAAATCTTATTTCTGTATGTGCTTCAGATCAATGATTTTTAAAGGGAGGCTTTTATTTTCTAAGCACTGACATCTGCATACTTCATATTTTTATATTGTTTGTAGAGAAGATTAGAATTATGATGATCTCATATGCCTAGATGATTAGTTTACTCCTTTCTTAGATCTCTGTTGTGCTATATCTCTCTGTTCCTCGGGATTCCTGACATTTTGTCCTAGCCACTTCCCTGCTGTTGGTTATGTTTTGCTAGATACCAGTGAGCAGTGGTCACTGCGTCTATTTTGTAATGGGATTGCAGTTATCCCATGTCACTTCTGATGGGCACATAGTGAGACTGAATCTATGCCCAGCCCAGATTCCTCTCTGTATGATGTCTAAAATCACTCTTCACTGCTGTTTTCTCCCTCACATTGTATTTTAAGGTGACAGGCAGTAGAAATGATCCTGAATTTACTTGGCAAACAGTCAGGGTGTTACTCTGATGGGTACGTTAGAATTTTGGTGTCGGTAGGCTTTGCTTCCAGTCTGAGTTCAGGTGTGATTTAAGTTGGTGCAAGTGTAGAAAAGCTCCACAGCAATAGTCTGTGGCCATTCTGATCCAAGGAAAGAACCATGGCTAGCTTAGGCTTCTCCCTGTTGTTCCATTCCGAGGTGTCAGCAGTGCTAGCTGAGAGGGTGCTTCCCTTCAGCCTGAGGTGAATGCTCAAACCAAAGCAGTTGCTGAAATGGAAGGAAAAGATTATTGGGTGGAATAAATGGATCAAAGCCTCTGTATTCTCGGCTAAAATTGTGACATCTAGGGACTTCCAAGAATATCAAGTGTATTTAAGTGCATAGATAAGGTTAACTATGCAAGGCCACAGAGGAGACTTTTCCATACCAAGTTAGGCTTGCCCGCATGATTGTGTTTGGTGACGGGTGCTCACCAAGTGCTGCCTGCGAAGGTAGCGCAGTGAAATGCGGCACGCAGGGGTGGCTCAGACACTCCCCCGGACTTGGGATTTTTACTGTGCAGGAACTGCAAGATCGCTGTTGTCATCAATCTGCTTTATTATATTATAGCACATGCTTAACTTTTCAGTTAATTCAGTTTCTTTCCCTTTATAACAACAAATTGTCTTTCCCTGCTACAGCATAGATTTATTCCGTTCGCCAGAACCTGAAATTGCTCTTTCATCTATTTATTGACAATGGAAGCAGCTCTTTTTTTTCTGCTGTAAAAAACGAAGTGCTCTCTGTGTAAGATTGAAGTAGAAAACTTGAAATTGTTTGTCAGATTCTTAAAGAATATGTCATCATTTGACAGAGACTAGAGCAAAAGAGATGTCATAAAGGCCTTGCGTGTGATCTGCTGGGAGCTCATTAAAAAGCAGTTACACTTAGATACTATTAAGTTTTTAAGATGAGGAGTGTCTTAACATGTAGAAGGGGAAGATTTAGTGCGGTAAACAATGCACAGTAGTGTAGCAGTTGATTAAATAACAAAGCATAGTTTTAATTAAAACTTTAGTTTTCAGCATTTACAGCTGCCACTTAATTACACAAATTTGTAAGAAACATCTCCTTAATTGCTAAGGTAAAATTCACAGAGAGGTGGTTATCCTCTCAGTTTGTTCTCTATTGCGTAAAAGCAAGTGACCTAAAATTAAAAAACCCTTGTGTTCTCCTGAGAAGTCTTATGGCAGATTTAAGCTTGGAACTGCAATAATTTTAAATACATGTGTAGACTCTCAGACTAATTTGAAATTAGGAGTCTTCAGTGGCTGACCATCTGCACTTAAATGTGCTTTTTACTGGGCAGGGATACTTATTGATGGAAGGAGAATTAATCCAGGGGTTACGGAGGTTTCAAAAACTATATTAACTTCCTTTCAGCGCTTTAAGCTGACACTCCCCGTTCGGCAGGGAATCTCGCCGCAGGTGTCTTCACCCTCGTCCTTCCACCGTGGCTCTCGTCGGGCAGCGGCGGGGCCGGGGTGGCAGCGGCGGGTAGCAGTGGCGGGTGGCAGCGGCGGGGCCGGGGTGGCAGCGGCGGGTGGCAGCGGCGGGGCCGGGGTGGCAGCGGCGGGTGGCAGCGGCAGGTGGCAGCGTCGGGGCCGG
>JANVCC010000046.1:3088034-3113832 GCA_025345505.1 Todiramphus chloris collaris
TTTTTTTTTTTTTTTTTTTTTTTTTTGGCAAACCCAAAAGACATTGCTAAGATTTACATTTTCAAATATATGCTGACCTTTTTTTCCTCTTTCTTTTAGTTCATTTGTCATCAGTATGTAATTGAATCAATATATTTCCTGATCAACCCAAAGATTGAATAAGGTCATGGGAAGCCATGTGTGGACATTAAAAATCATTATTTTACTCAAAATGAGCAGAGATGGCATAGACCATTCAGAGTTCCAAATGAAATTCTATTAGATTCTATTACACTTTTACAATTATAGAGACGTTCCAATATTACAAGGGGAAATGAAGTCATAATAAAAAAGCCCAGAGGTGTATTACAAAGAAATGGGCATACTATTTTTCTAGTTAAAAACTTGATGAAAGGAGCTCTGCTACTTCTCAGTTGCTGAGATGTGACCTTGTTCTTTAAAAAAAAAAAAAAAAACAGGAAAAAAAAAATACAAAAAATACCAGGAGCCAGTTTCCTTCTTACCCTTTCTGTTGTTTCACAGCATGCTTCTGAGGTGGTCAGGGCATTTAAGCTTAGTTTTATTGTAAAAATATTTAGAGAAATATGCACAGTAATAAGTTTTTGATGTATTTAGACATGTATAATTTTAGTATCTGTCTCTGGAAAAGTAGTTCTGGGGAGCAGCTTGCCTGTTTATGGAAGTTGAAAAGATAGGAGCTTTTGGCATGTAAGAGACACGAATTTGATCATTTTATGTGCTTTCCCTAACTTTTCCTCTTTACTTCATGGTTTTACTCATTAAAATTAAAAAAATTAAAATTACTTCACCACCTTACTCATTAAAATGTTTGGTCAGACTACAAAACTCAGATTTGGGGTGATAACTTGTTCCAATTTATAATTTTTTGGGGAGCCTGAAGTGGGTCTTTGTAACAGAACCCATTCCTACGTCTAGGAATGCACAGCAGCACGTTGACCTGCAGCTAAGAATGAGGTTACAGAAGAGTTTTGAAGACACAGTTGTTATCTGACCAAGGGTCGTCTTTCATCTTGGCATTGCATGGAGAAGAGTGGAAGAAACCAGTTTGCTTTGCAGAGTTTGCACTCCATGCCAGATCTGCAGGAGCAAGGGAGTGTTTGGGTATATTCTTTTCCCAAGAACCAAACACACCATTTGCTTTAGGTCTATATTTAAATATTGGCCTAAATGTTAGTGAATTGTTTCTCTATTACTGCTTCCAAAGAAATAAGGCAAAGTACTGAGTCTGTTCAGAGGCAAGTTAAATAAAAAATGAAGGCAGGAGATACTGAGATACCCAAGAAACAGGGAAGTACAGCATACTCCAGTCTCCTATCGATGTAAAAAACAAGTTACTAATACTGAAGAAATAGGAAACTGAGAAATGGCATACAGAAATAGCACAGATTGAGCTTGAAGTTGGTGTCCTGCTGCTTTTGTAAGGTTTCTGGACATCTGCTGAGAAAATTAGGGTTATTCTGGGAATACTTTGGTGTATATGTAGATTTGTGTACATAGAGGATTCTAGACTGATGGAGACTGCAGAGGTAGCTCAGCTGCCATGGGGCCATGAGGAAGGAGACAAAGTCTTTCATGGAACTTTTCTAGGCTATAAGTTAGATGGCAACTTCAGGCAGCATCTACTAAACCCTAGAATAATATCTATTACCCACCACAATAAATGACAGTCATTTTCAGTAATGAACACTTGAGAGATCACCAAGTGAAAGGGTAGGATAAGAAATATAATATCTTCTTTCCAAGGTTTGAGACACTAGCAGAGTCATTGCGGAGGAATTCATCGTAATTAGGTCACCACTTGTTTCCTTTCTGCATGGTTAAAGGCAGAAGCTGTGATTCCAGACAGAAAGAAGTACTTGAAGAGCCCCCTGGTAGTGCCCACGAGTGTTAGAGTGTTAATCTTCCCTGAAGTTTCCAGTGTTACCTATTACCATATTCCCCCCGTACCTGAGCTTGTTTCTGCAAGTTACAGAGACCTCGAGGGATGCGTCCGGTACCCTCAGCATTACTATCAGTGTTACTACAGTTTACACAGACAAGGCAACAAACTGGCCATGTTTCCAAGGACAGCTGAGCTGTGCTGCTGGATGGCTGCTTTCTGAACACCGTTATGATTTAGCCTTTAATCACTACGTAAATGGATTGAATTCCTAATTTCAGGCTGTAGATCACAGGTTTAGCCTTGTCTCTGTTTGAAGCTACCAAGGAGTCTATTGAAGTGTGCAGTGAAGGATAAGCTCTCGAGTGTGTTTCACTGGTGCCATTAGGGTTGGGTTTTTTTTTCAGTCACTTGTTATGTATGCAGAAGAGTAAATACTCTGTGTCTGCTGCTCTTAACTGACTTCCTTTCAGGTTAGTAGCTATTGTCTTGGGTTTGCTTTTTGATGGCTACCCTGCATTTTAACCTCATAAACTGCAAATCTGTTTTCCTTCTTCCCCCCCCCCCCCCCCATTTAACAGTGGTCTTTTTGTCACCTAGAGAAGAGACTTCCTAATAGCTTGGGATTTTTTTGGCACCTGCTCAGGACTTAGCTTCACAGCTTTCAATCAGATGGATGCAGGTTGTGTTGTATGAGTGGCTGTTGCAAATGAATCCAAACCTGGGTTAGTTCCCTTCTCTCATGCAAGTGGTTTGCAGTGGTCATATGATAACATATCTTCACTTTTCTTAAAGCATCTTGCTTGGATAAATGCGGTTTGAACTGGCTTGGTGACACGTACCTCACAAAGTCCTGTGCTAAGCCTGTTGGAAAGGTTTAGTATATGAGGAGGAAGTTAAGCCTCTTAATGAAGTGTGTAGTCTCTATTAAATTGGGCTGAAGCCACCTTCAAAGCAAGAGACTGGTGCTGAATCTTGAGCACAGATTTCTACACGCTACCTTGAAGTTGGGCAGTGAGGTTTGTTTTAAGCCAGTTGTGTAATAAAAATATATGTAAGTGTCCTAGCAACTTTTAAATGGGTAAGTAATAATTGATGAAACAGTCAATTGCTAGAATGACCTCCCCAAACCCTCCTAGCAGTTACTGAGACATCAAAGTGACAGAGATGGGTCAAACTAGCAAATGAGAATTGTACAATGCTGTCTTCTCTGAATGATTTCCAGTCTGAGCAACTATTTTGAGTGTAGTATATTGTGCAATAGGTTTAAAGCAAATGGCTAATGAAAAATTGCATTTAAATGCTGTGGCTGTGTATGGGGCTTTTTCACCTAAAAATAATTATAGTTTTGCCATTATTCTTACCATCTTTGTTCCTCTGTCAGCGTGTTCTTTCTGTAGGGATAAAATGGAGAAAATGATTGAAAAATTTAGAGAAATAACATGTTTGCAAAACTATTTTTATTATGCCAGTTTTTAAAAGCTTTTTTATCTTAAAATTTTCAGTGTGCTTTTTTAGACAAAACCTCTGTCCAGGTCTATTTAATATTCCTTATTCTTTCCAAATGTTACCGATGATAATTCATTTTGGCAACCACCTTGCAAGAAAATATGTGAGTATTTTACACTAGTTTCATGGAAGCCGATTGATGTGAAGGGCAAATTTTGCTTTGCTCTCTTGTACTGCTTAGTACCCGTCCTCCTTCATGAGGAGAGCTATTTGAGTCTGACCTTAAATGATTTGTTGAAAGCCAGAAAAGGAGTCAGTGTTGGAGTGGAAGAATTTTGGCTTCTAATCGAGAGTTCAGATGACTAAACCATACATCTGATAAAATGAAACTTAAACCTGTGCTACTGCATACTGTACAGCACATTTAAAATGCATTTACTTCCCCACCCCAGGAGCTTCAACAGCTCCAAAATAACTTTTAAAAATAAATTGTTTATTGAAAGATTAAGAGCCTTTTATTGACTTTGCAGTTACGGACAATTTCAGTGCATTTTTGTGACAGTATCTAGTCACAGATAGTCTCCTTCCTACGTGTGATGGTTTTATTATGTGAAAGAAGCCTACCTACTGTTTACCCTTCCCTTGCTCTTATCCTCACAGTCTCCCATGTTCCCCCAATGCTTTGTATGTCAAATGATCTCTCTGTCTCAATTCAAATCCCTCCTTAAGGATGACTTCTGTGCAGATTTCCTGTAATGATTCCCCCAAGATATCCATGCTGATTTGAGACAGGACTTTAATCTCCTGTAGCACGTATGGTTGACACAATTCCTAAACCTACTGCTGCTGTGTTCAGAACAGGTTTGGAAAAAAATCTGTAAGAAAAAAGTCAAACAATTATCCCGTTTGTTTGTTGTTCCCCCCCCCCCTTTTTTTTTTTTTTTCCCCCCCCTGAAGAACAGGGACAGTCTGTCCTCTGTGAGAGTTTCCTGACTTCGGAGTTTGCTTTTGCTCAGCGTTTTAAAGCCGGCGTTTAAGTGTTCTAGAGTGTGGTGCCAGCCCTACCTTTTCAGCTTAGCCTTTGCCAAACAGAAAATTAAAATATTACTTTGCTTTATTACATTTTACTTTGAATCATGGAGTTGTCAGGGCTGGAAGGGACCTTAAAGCTCATCTAGTTCCAACCCCCCTGCCATGGGCAGGGACACCTCCCACTAGAGCAGGTTGCTCACAGCCCCATCCAGCCTGGGCTTAAACACTTCCAAGGATGGGGCTTCCACCACCTCTCTAGGCAACCTGTTCCAGTGTCTCACCACCCTCATGGGGAAGAAATTCTTCCTAATGTCCAACCTGAATCGACCTGTCTCTAGCTTTAATCCATTCCCTCCAGTCCTATCACTGCCTGACAGCCTAAAATGTCCCTCCCCAGCTTTCTTGTAGGCTACTTAGTTGATTTATTTTTTCTTTTCCTACTCTCCAGACTTTTGTATTATCACAGATGGATTTTTTTTATTTATTTTTTTTTTTATTTCTAAGCTATTATGGGCTGCTCTCCTTTTGCGGGCATTGCTGGACAAAAAGTTGTGAAAATAAAGGGGGGGGATTATTTGGTAGTTGCCCAGATGACTGTACTGAACAGTCTTCTAAAGTACCTGTATGCTGCTAATTCCCCAAACAAAGCAGAATCGGTTGACCTTTGGTCTGCTCTGATACGGCAATTGCTATGTTCAAGGAACTTTCTAGTAATGTGCTCCATGAAATCACAGAAAATTAGGTGGGAGGAAAAAACCCTTGTAAATGTTTGTATACTGTTAATTTCTAAACTGACTTTTTTTTGGTTTTTAAAATGTTCATTGTATTAGGGGAAAACATTGATCAATAATATTAGTGATGCAAATGGCACCTTTTAATATAGACTGGATGGATCTTAAATCCCCAGCAGCCCAATAAACTCAAAAGAGTTCTGTAAAATGTCACATTGTTGCATGTGAGTTTCAGACTTCCGACTGAGGTTGAACAAGTGAGTGCACACAAACGTGAGAGTTGGTGGAATTTTTGCAATTTTTAATCGTTAAGCCTAAAATGCTTACAGTATTTCATCCCACTCTTGATGTATTCTGGACTAGTGTTTGTCCTGCATCTTCTGTTTGGAATAACTGGCAGCAGAGGTGGAGAGTCATGGCTTTTGAATTCCAGTCTAGGAAAAAATTAGGTTCTGGCAGGTGGTCTGAAAACAAGCAAACTGAAACACTTAAAAAAAAAAAAAGCCCAAAACACAAACTTGCCTCCCCCCTGCCTTGATTTGTTTTGGATGCCTTGAACTGGAACCTCTGTGATAACAGGTGTATCATGGATATAGATCTATAATCCATGACCTTATAACAAGTGATAAATTAATATTTCCAAACTTAATTGCCTCGCTAATGTGCACCCAACACCTGTCCTAACTTACAACTTCCATTTTTCAAACTGCCAGGGAACGCAGCTGATCACCATTTTCTGCTGAAACAGTTCTACATCTAGTAGGCAGAGTGAAAAATAATATCCTACTTGCACAAACAAGAAAAAGCACCATATGAAATGTAGACAGAAATGGTTTGACAGAAAAGTTGTTTAACCTAAAAGCTTTGAGCAGGAAGCTGTTTAACTTCCAGGCTTCACAGATGTAGCACCTTGAAGCTAATGGACTGAGACCAGTATAAATGAGAGAAGAATCTGGTCACTTCTGTCAAAATACCCAGCACCTCTTTTCTCTTGTGTGCTGGTTTCATTCCACGATGACTCTGGTGCTTCATATCCTTTTTTTAAGCTACTGCTCCATTAGGCTAGAGCATCTGATTCCTACCTATGTCTTACCTGGACAAACTCACATTATAAGTCAGCAGGAACCTGACCGAGTAAAATTTGAAACAATAAATGTTCCTCTGTATTTGGCAAAGCATGTTTCTGCAGGATCCGGTCCTATTAGATTTCCCATGTAGCCTCTGTGTAACCTTGTGGTGATGCAGCAGGTTTCATAGTAGTCTTATCTCTAGGTTTCTTTTTTGATATGGTTGATCTTCAATATTGTGGTTAAAGGAAACAAATTCTTTCCTCACTGCTTCCCCCCTGGATTCTAGTCCAGAAATCCAAAATACATTTCCATTCATTTGCATATGAACTATATAGCTCATCATATATGCAAAGTTTCAGTTTTCTCTGATCATCTTAACTTTGTAAACCAAGTATTAATCCCACTTAGTAATGTTTTTGACAGTGCTTTTTACTCTCCTGGGAGCAAAGCGTTTAGTATGTATATTAGTCCTAGTGCACGTGGGACAAAGTGATAAATGGAAATATATTGATTAGGAAAATCACTTAGCCCTAATTTCTCAAATGTCACTGGAGTAAGAGATCACTCTCGTGTGAAGTGGGATGGTCTAGTTCGAATGCTCGTAGGGTTCTTCTGAAATCCTAGTCTTTCAGAAATTAGTAGTCTGTCGCTAATAATAGAGCAGGGGTAGTATCTCTTAACTAAACGTACCATACTTAAAAGACCTACACCTGTCCAAAAAACCACCTGTGTAATATTTTGACCTAATGCTGTAGTCCTTAAAAATTGAAAGATCCTCAAAAATCACAACTGGTATGAAATTAAAGTTGGGTTGGAAATAAAGTGGAGAGTCCTCCTGGGGTAGGGAATCAAATGAGAGTTTCTATGAAGAAAGTTGATATCCTCAATATACTTCCAGAGACACACATTGGGTTATTTTATTTTAAAAGCTGACATTGGGAGAGGAAGGAAGGTATGGAAAATGGGAGCAAGAAAGTGAGAATCCTGTGTGTAAAAGCTACAGGTGAGTCTTGATAAGTCAGTAAATGAGCTGAAGGCTAGAGAAGAGTACTTATTTTTGTGGCAATAGCAACACGCTTCCATTTTTCAGAACGATTTTAATTGGAAAAATTAAGTGAAAAGTAATGCAAGGAATAGGAGGGTAATTGTGAATTAGGAGCCAGATTATGCCAGGCACAACTGAATAAGTTCTGACTTTTCTTACTGACAGACATGTATATTAATAGTTGGCACTTATTGAACCAAATATGAATATTCATCTTCATTTATATTTCAAGGCCTTTCATTCCTCAAGGACCACAGTGCTTTTGACCAATTTTCATCCACATTACTAAAATGACAGCTTTCACTCCTGGGCCCTGACAGAGGTCTGCAGAATTCATTGGAGGTCCTGGGAGGAGGGAACCAGCTCCTGCTCCCAGCTGTCCACAAACACTCATTAAGAGAGGCAAATATCCAGCAGAATCTCTGTGAGAATTTTTAATCACGCAAAGGCTCTGCTAATTAGGTAGCTGATGGGGCATAGAGAGCACAAGGACGAATTCTTTAAACAAAGGACTAGAAACTTTAAGAGCTTTAATTACTTGGGCACAGAGTTCATTTCAGAACTTGGGAGCAAATTATTCTAATAACAATAAGACCAAGCAGCAGGCCATATTAGTGAGAATTGGGGAGAAAAGTTCCGTTTTCTTGGGCTGTCACAACTGTGATTGGAGCATACTGGAACCTGAGGGGGGTTATAAAGGTATTAATAATAAACTTTATTGTGAAATGGATTTGATGCAGAAGATTTCCTATGAATGTGCATTCTATTCCTCTTTTCTGTGAGTACGGTTTTCTCTGCTTTGCCAGGGAGTTACTGCTCTGCGTCCGATACCTCAAAATGTTCACGCAGCTCCGCAGATCAAGCGGTGGATACTTTTACACAAATGAAGAACAATGGCTATGTTCAAACCCAAATCCCCCCTTCTGTTTAGTGCAGCAGATTGTCTCTAAAACCTAAAAAGTGGAAATAAGTTGCTTTCTTGTAGGCTAGAGGAAATTCCATTTCATTGGCTGGAAATGATGAGTTTGGGGCTTTTTGCTTGCTTTGTAAGTACATCAATAATGTGGCTCTGTTGTATGGTTTCTCTTAGGACACAATTTAGGCTAGAACAATCCCTTTCTTCTAGGTGGACTAAGGAAGAGACAGGAATTGCTAAGGAAAAGGAAAAAGTGGAAAGCTTGAAGGATTCTCATTAAGCAACTGTGCTCTCCTGCTGGACAAGAGAAGAATATAAAAAGTATATAGCTCTCTTTCCCTTGGAAAATGGCAAACAGATGATTCGCTGCTCTTGTCACTGCAGCTGAGAAATCTCAGCAAGCTTGTCTGTAATTGAGCATGAGGGGCACATCCTGCCTGTGTGCTGAGTTCCTTTGGGCAGGAACTGGGGTGACCAGGTAGGGAGGAGGAAAGGAGGCATTTGCTGTCTGCTGCAAAAGGTTTGCTGGCCTTGGACATCTACACAATCAAAAACTGCTATATAGTCCACTTGCTGTATATTACAAATCATTGGTGAAGAAATGCATTGAATTTTCTTTATTGTTTTAGGAAGGGAGTGTAACTTGTCTGGGGGGTCAGTGCCTAGCAAGGAGGAAGCTGACAGCTTTTACCATGTATTCATATACCTCTAAAAAACCCCAGGTTTTAACCAAGGGCTTGTTTTTCAGTAGATTTGGTGCAAACCATGTACAATGAGTACTTATATGTTAAATGCTAATTAAAACTTTAATATCCAAGAACACATTTTATAGCCAAGAGACTCTGTTCATGACTGGTGGGGAGATGGGCTTTAACATGTCAATTGAATGTGGAAGACGTTCCAGGAAAGTGCTAAGGGACAGATGAAAACGCAACTTACGGTAATTAAGGGCTAATTATGCTCAGTGAGCAAGTGGTGGACTGGTGTTCAGAGCTGAAGAAAAACTTCAAGAAAGAAAGATATATTTGCTCAGAGAACTGGTCTGAAATAAAGCTTCAAGATTAGTCTCGAAACTCGAGCAAATCCGCTTGCGTTTGAGGTCACATTTACTGCAGGGGAAAGGCATTGCTAAAGAGAAACTGCTGTAGTCTGTGGTTCTAGACAAGCTCTCTTTTTCCTTGGACTTTCCCCACATGAGTAAACAAAGCTGTAAGTGCAGTAAATGTAGCTGAGTCGGTCCATCAGGAAGTCATTCTGCACACTGTGGTCCCTCAGCCATTCGTGAGAGCTGCTAGAGGCACAAAGTGTAGTGCTGGCAGAAGAGCTTTTGCTTCAGTGTTGCTTTTTGGGGTTGGTTTAATTCCCAGGAAAGCAGGCTGAGTTGACATACAGGAATAGTTCTGTCACCTTAGTTCTTAGTGTTTCTGACAGCAGTTACAACAGAATAAACAAATAGGTGAGGGAGAAAAACATTACCAGGAGACAGGGAGAGGAGAGCCCTGTCTGGTATCTTCTTTTAAAACAATTCCTTTTGTAATTTTGAAAGAACTTAAACTTCAGGTGTGCTGTGCTGCAGTTCTTTCCTGGATCCTGGGGGGGGGGGGGGGGAGTGAGTAAGAATAAGTGTAGTTTGATGCTCATTTCCAGTGCTGTTCTGTTTTTCTGGCTATTGCTCTTAAGCCATGTGCAAGTCTGGTCTTGGGCATGGTGCATGCTAACACCATGTGATCCCCAGGTCCATCATGCTGCATTGATTTACAAAAAAAAAACCCCAAAAGGTGCTTTTATGGTACATAACCTTTAAGCACCCCGGATTTAGCAGTTCTGCAGAGCGTCAAGCCCACAATGCAGGGACCTAGGTGGCAGTAAGGAATTTCTTTTTGTCTTTTTGTATTAAAAAAAAAATACACACAACCTACTTAAAATAAGTAGCATTATAAATATTACTTTAATATATTAGTCTCACAAAGTCATGCAGGACAAACATTGCACATTCATGTTTAAGTTGGGGTGGTGTTTTTTCGTTTTTTTTTTTGAGGAAATACAATTTGTGGCAGAAGTGCATGGCTCTGCTGCGTCAGCTTAGCTGTTATGATTTGGATCAGAAATAAGAGTTACAGTTTTTCAGCAGGTCTTCTATACATCAGATTTCGTTACAGTTTCTTTCTAGGTGTAAACTAGGTCTTTTTCTTCTTTCTGCCATTGTGTAGTATAGATATTAGACACCGATTTTGGAAATGTATTCTCTTTCAACATGCACAGAGACCCTAAACAGAAAGAAAATGTGTAAGACAAGATGACATACAAAGAAGTGGTCAGCACTGCACTGAAGTTTTAAGTGGATTCATTTTAGACAGATTGTCAATATCAAGATATCAAAATATGAACATTTTTGCTCAGAAAGGGAGCTGTCCATGCACATTTGTCAACTGTTATGTTCTGTTTTCTGTAGGAAAAAGAATCGTTCATCATGTTACAATCACTGTCCAGTGCAAATCTGATCGAGGCATAACCAGTAATTCATATCTGTCCATAGTTGTCAACACTAAAGATGCATGTCATTTGTATGAAAATAATAAAAATATTCAAACAGTTGAATACAAGAGTCTTTAGAACTACCGTCATCTAATTTTGAGGGAATTTACCCTGAAATAGGAATGTGAAGGAGCTAGAGTTTAGAATAGCTTCATGCTGGGGAAAATAATCTTGGAACTGCAGAAACGGCAAATGGCTCTTGAGTGTGGTCTCTTAACTGGAAAAGCAAATAGAAGAGAGATATTTCTCCTGATGTTTTAACATATTTTGCTATATTTATGTCAAGAGCAGCTCTGAGAAACTTCTGTGATGAAAAAATGCTGGAATTCCTAATGCAGAAAGAAGAAAGAAATGCATTTGTATTTGTACCCTTACAAATAAAGAAAAAACCAAAACACCTTCCTCTCCAATTCAAGTCCTAAGAGTTAGAGAGATTTTCTTCAGGAAAAAAAAAAAAAAAAGTTGAAATTACATATATCAGCAAATTCATTGTTGGATGACAACAGTGCTAGAGATCAGCAGGGTTGTATGGATGAAGCAGACCTGATAGATCCTGTACTGATTACCTGTTTAAGATGCTGATTGAGAAGAACTTTCACCACAATTGCTGGGATAGTCCTATTCTTCTCTCAGTAGGACTTCCCTCTCTGCATTCGGAGGAGCTGTGACTGGGCCTTTGACAAATGCTCAATTTGGAGTACTCAGGCTTAAAATGGAGACTTTTAAAAATCTTTAATTGGGGCTAAGCGTGAGCTCCTCATGCAGTTCATTGTTTTGAACAAGGAAGCAGGACTAAAGAGTTAACTGCTTCCAATTGTAAATACATCAGTGGCAGGCACATTACAAAGCTCTATACAATCCTGTGGAGTAAATGGTGGACAGCTCATCACAATTAGGCATGGTCACAATGAAGAGCCAGAAGACAGAAAAGAGGGCATGGGGAAAAACAGACCTTTTACAAACGTTTTATATGAAGAGAAATTATAGCTAAAAGGGATAGTTAATTAGTTTAAAGAATAGGTGGTAATGCCTTCTCTTTGCAGAAAAAAGAAAACTTTGAAAGCGTGGAGAATGGCTGGGTTTCTAGCTGCTGATCTGGAAAAGGAGGAAACAATTCAAAGCAATACTGTACGTGGGTGTTTCTCAAAAGAGACTGTGGTGGGAAGTGTGTGATCTGAGTAATTTACTCTTAGCAGAGACAGTAGGTGCCGTTGTGTTTGATACAGACCCTGCCTGTAGCCTTGTTTTCCCTGGAATGCATCTGTGTTACAGGTGCTTATCCCAGACGTGGATGCTTATGGTTTGCTGCCCAGGTTTGCATACCACTTAGGAAGGTGAGAACTTGTCTGGCTTTTGCTCAGAAGATTGCACAGAGCAGCAAGGTTACAGTAAATTTTTCTCTGTAGCATTTTTGCAGTGTGCTGGCTAACCAGTCACCTGTAAAAACAAAGTGCATTCTGTAATATGTTATTTGGGGAAGAAATAGAGAATAGCAATAATCTGTATCAGGTTATTGAGCAGCAGCATGTGAAGTGTTGCTGTATCTATGAGATACAGCCTGTGGTACACTGCCTGGAGATGAAGCTTTTCTAGCATCAGTGAAGTCTGCAAATCTTTCTTCCTACCACAGCTCCTCCCCTTGTGTGTATCTTAGATAAAAGGGATCTGTGTGCTGTTAGTAGAAGCACGTACACAGTGTCTCTGTTGTTTGGATGTGCATATACCACAGTTGTTTCCCACCAAAGTCGTTTAATGCTGCTGGGATGAGCTTACACCTTCTACAGCTGGCTTGGGTATCTCTGAGAACTGCAGAGTAGATGCAGCCTTTACTTTGCAGTCTGGGAGTTTGGAACTCCAGTCATCACTCCCTACGACCACTATGGAGAGAGTGGTGTTGGTTAGCTCTGTCTGTCTCTCTCTCATGGCACAAACCAGATTACTGTGTACTAGTGAATGGGGTAAAATGCTTATTTCTCAGCTGTTGCTGCATATAGCAGTATGTGTAGCAGGCCTTGCACTCCCAAAGAGAAATCATTTGCTGTAAGAGCCTGGTTCTCTACAGGTAACGGGGTGTCTGTTAATGGGACTGCTTCAGTCTCTTGTCCCTGGGAAATGAAAATGGCATGTAGGGAAGTAAGGAGGGGTTACCACAGTTGTGCTTAATCTGTCTTCTCGCTCGCCTGAGTTCTGTCTGCACCCCTGAGACCTTGCTTTTGCACTCCCTCGGTCTCCAAGGGTAAGTAATATTCAGCTACATGTCCCAGGAGTTGTGATATTGCCTCAGCAATCTGTAGTTTCTGCTGTGGTTTTTGTGGTTATAGCCGGGGTATATAAGACAAAATCTAAAAAAGGCCTTGGTAAGAGTCTGGCTTTAGTGTTATTGAAATAACCGGTAAGGCTTGTGTGGGAACAAAGTTAGGCCTGCTTTTGCACTTCAAAAACCTTCCTGTAAAGTATATTATTCTTTTAATTCATCATACGTATTTGCTTGTCTTGGATTCATAGACGAGGCCATAGCAAAGATTGCCTTTCAGTTTTATTCTCTACAGACCCCAAATCAGCACTTCCGTGACTCCCCTTTTCTCCAAATCCCTTCCGATAAGGTCTGCTTTAGCATTTGAATATGTGCAAATAAAATGGATTCTTGCCCCCAATTATATTTGTCTTGTATGTGAATGAAGAGCAGGATTAGAAAGTAATGTGTCAGTGGCTTTATCAAGAGTTTTATGACTGTAAGCTCTTTAAACATTACACTTTATTGGTACAAATGAGTGTAGAAGGGAAAGCAGAAGTGCAGAAGGCAGGTGTACAGCTGAAGGCTCAGGAAGGCAAATGCAGGAGTGTAAAACAGTAAGTAGTGTATGAATTAGATTCTTCAGGTCTTTCCAGAAGCTGCTTAAATGGTATTCTGTAGGAACAAACTATATATTGATATCATATAGGTTAAAAATGAGGCAAAGAGACATTTGCTGGGCTCGTGTTTGTTTAGATTTAATACAGGGCTGCTGTAGGCTGTGGGATATCAAAAGGGAGAATGGAGGATGCTTCTGGAAGGATAAGACCCACAATATTATTCAGAAAGAGCCGTGTGTCCCTAAAACACAGACTGTAAGAAAACTAGAAAGAATGAACAGGGGTTTGTACTGTATTAATACACATAAAATCCTATGGTGAAATAAGAAGTTGGAAGAAATGTTATTTTCCCACTCAACCTTCTGAAAGTAAATTATTATTGCTTTTGTATCTGTGATTATGTCGAGGCTACAATTTCAATAATTTGTTCAGCTTCTCTGCAGAAAGCTATCCCCAAGATGTAAAAAAAAAACCCCAAAAAAGCTCTTTAATTGCATTCTTTAGGTGGGTGGTGCCTCTGTACCAGATCACTCCGCTTCTGTCACTTTACAGAAATATCCATCTCAGGATGGGAAGACTCTGAACTTTGACATAACAGAAGGAAAGCACTTTCATACACTGCTCAGGAGCTGGGACAGAGAACTAAATGTCTTTAGAAGATTTTTGTCTCTGAGAATTTTCATTTCTTTTTACTGTATGGTTAACCAGGGTGACAAAGTTGGAGGTGATCCAAACCTAAGAATATGTAACAGAAATTACCGAGGCATATGAAGAACATATTTGAAAGAGAGGGAGGAAGAGATGGGAGCAAATATTGAGAAAAGCGAAACTTTTTAAAGGTCATATTGCCAAGGAAAGGCAGCAATTGAAGAAGGCCAGGACTATAATTCTTCCTTGCAGTTTAAGTTTTAGTGAGTTCTTCCATTGGCCATACATGAGCTATTTTAAGACAACCTCCAGTCAGACATCTGGTAAGATCCCAGTGAGGAGGTGGCAGAGATGAATGGATCCAGACAAGACTTGCAGGGTCTGTGGATAACAAAATCTCTGCTAAATTGCACCTCAGCTATGGGCTGGAGCAATACAGAGTTCTCTCCATTACAAAAGGTTTGGTGTTTCTGGAGGGTTTTTGGTAAGTTTGAACGTAGCAGCCTGACCACCTTGCCTCTGTTGTGGTGGGTTCACGCTGTGTATCAGGCCGTGACTGTAATCCAGGCTTTTTCGTGGGGTGCTCTTTATATAAACAGTAATATTCATGCTGAGCTTGTGTGTCTGAGAATGCTTACCTTTCTTGCTAGCATGGAAATGGTAGCATTTAGCTGGAAAGTGGTCTTTGTGACTGGGTGCTTTTTGTCACATCAAAACCTACCAAAGTTCCTTTAACTGTAGGATCTATTCATACTTGAAAATTTGTTATTTAATCTGGAGTTTAAATGTAGCTACATATGCCCACTTAATGCCACAAAATAGCCGAAGAATATTCTTAAGCAGTATGGCAGCTAGATTTTATTGCAAATCCATTAGTATTACCATTAAGCAGCTGACTAAAGGTCATAATGAATACTTACTATTTTATATCACCCAGGAGGTACTAAGCGCAGCTGGAATCTCTTTCACTACTTGAACACACACAATACGCAACAATTGTCGATCAGTGGATATGTCCATCTTAGCAAAGTGCTTTGCCTAAGTGTGTAGCAATTCTTCTAGTGTGCATTGCATAATAGGGGCATTTTTTACAAAAGAAAGTTCTTACTAAATGGGTAGTTGTTACAGTTCAATTTTAGGTACTGCCTATAATGTTGTGTTTGCACTGGTGCTGCAGAAACCTGGTCAGGTCTTACTTGATTCTTGCTGACCAGTGAACAAGTGGGAAAACAGCAATTGAGATTTCTGTTGATCAAGATGATGAAAAATTATTCTGGAGATTTTATTATATTGATGCTTTGCTGATCTTGGTTTTCATATTTTTTCAACCATGTAATTTGTCCTCTTGATGTCAAGTTCTGTTGGAACAGCAAGAAGATTATGCCCTTACTGTGATTTTTTTAATAGCTGTTGCAAAATAGGCCTCAGCCTGTCACAAAACACCTCTGTGCATTTAGAATGGATTTTTTTTTTAATCATAATTTGTGAAAAAAAATACTGAAAGAGGAGGTTTACTTTATATAATAACTTGAGCTTACTCGACTCTTGTTTCTTGTGAGAGGGATACGATCATGAAGAGTTGTGAGAACAGGATGGACTTAAGATCTGCTCAGTTGATCTTATCTGTCTAATGGGTGCTCTGTAGTTTAACGTAACTTGCAGTAGAAAAGCCCTGACTTGAAAAGGTGTTCACCAGGGTTCAGTATTGCGGCCTGTTCTCTTTAGTATCTTTATTAATGCTCTGGATGAGGGGATTGAGTGTACCCTGAGTGAATTTGCAGATGACACCAAGCTAGGTGGTGTGTCCAGCTGCTATAGGGTAGGGAAGATTTACAGCAGCATCTAGACAGGTTAGATCAGTGGGCCAAGGTTAATTGCATGGGGTTCAACAAGGCCAAGGGCTGGGTCCTGCACTTGGGTCATAACAACCCCAGGGTGAGCTACAGACTTGGGGATGTGTGCTTGGAAAGTTACAAGTTGGAAGAGGACCTGGGGGTATTGATCGATAGTCGACTAAAGATGAGTCAGCAGTGGGTGCAGGGGGCCAGGAAGGCCAATGGCATCCTGGTTTGTATCAGAAACACTGTGGCCAGCAGGAATAGGGAGGTGATCATCCCCCCCATACTCGGCACTGATGAGGCCACACCTTGAATATTGCCTTCAGTTTTGCACCCCTCACTACAAGAAGGACATAGAAGTGCTGGATTGTGTCCAGAAAAGGGCAGTGAGGCTGGTAAAGGGCCTGGAGTACCAAGTCCTGTGTGGAGCGGCTGAGGGAGCTGGGGTTGTTCAGTCTGGGGAAGAGGAGGCTGAGGGGAGAGCTCATTGCTCCCTACAACTACCTGAAGGAGGGTGGAGCAAGCAGGGGGACAGCCTGTTCTCCCTGTTGATGTGTGACAGGACCAGAGGGGATGGCTGCAAGCTGCTCCAGGGGAGGTTTAGGCTGGATATTAGGAAACATTTCTTCACTGAAAGGGTTATCCAACATTGGAATGGTCTGCCCAGGGCAGTGGTGGAGTCACCATTCCTGGAGGCATTTAAATGGCGTGTGGACCTGGTGCTCAGGGACACGGTTTAGTGGTGGTCTTGCAGTGTTGGGTTGAAGGTTGGACTAGATGATCTCAAAGGTCTCTTCCAACCAAAGACATTCTGTGATTCTGTACTAGTTTCTGCTGTTTTCAGTGGATTTTAGGATTATGCACAGCTGCACGGGAAAAAAAGGCAACTTCTTTATGAAAAAAAAAATTCCACTATTCTCTCGGTCCTATTTCCTTTCACTACAGAAAGTCTCTGAAACTTCAGACTCCATTTTCATGTTTGTTTCAGCAGCAATGACACTGTAAACCTACTCATTTCCTACAGGGCTTTTGCAGTATGTTATTTTAGCACAGACACACAGCAGTGACTGACTTGTGATCCAAAATGATCTAAATACTTTTATTTTCACTAAAATTGTGTGCATGTGTATGTGAGTGAAGGGGAGAGATTAGCTGTCAGCTGTGTTTTGCTTAAGTGTCTTTTGACATTAAGTTGTTCAAAAGGAAATAATTTACACTCCAATACGGTTATGTTGACAAGCAAAAATTAGGATCCTCATCTAGGAGTTTATGCTGTAAGGCCCTTAGGTGAGCAAATTTCTTTCCTTTTCTTCTGAAACACAAGTTTTCTTTTTCTTTTCAGTCACATCTCTTTCCTCTTTATTCTGTTAGCACTAGGCAATCTCCTACTATTAGCAGCAGGTTGAAAGGTAAGAAAGAGTTAATTTTTGATGGAAGATTACCTCCTTGGCCTTTTTAGTCTAAGTAATTAGGTAATTCAGCAGTCACAGTTCAGTAGGACCTGGTGTTTGAGTGTCGCTGTTCTCTACACCTCGTGCTGGCTGAAGCTGGGACTGTAACTGAGGTCACAGAAGAAAAGGGGTCCTTCAGAGGGGTTCTAAATCTCATTAATGCCAAAGCTTGCGCTTCTCAGGTGGTCAGCATCTCTGGTGGTGCATAGCAAAGCTACAAGTTGAAATGTTGCCTTCCTGTAAAGGGACAAAGTAGATATGTCTTGGACTTAAATATTGCTTCCTTGTCAGGATACTCTAAACTGGAATATCTTAATCTGGAGAGAATGGTGAAGCTACACTGAGATGCAGTGGAAATTGAAAAATGCAGTCAGGAAAATGGGAATGAAAATTGAAAGTTATTTTAAGAGTACCAGAAACTGAAGAAGCCAGTATTTCTGTTCTGTATCAGAGAGAAATAGAAGCCACACTTGTAATAAATGACTATTGTGCTATATATACACTTACATATCAATTGATATCTCTGTAAAGTTCTTACAAACTAGAAGTAATGAAGTATAGAAATTAAAAAGAGAAGCTAAGACATGAAGAATCCTGCTGACAGGATTGAGAACGATGGGGTTTGTAGCATACTTAGAAGAAAAGAAAAAAAAAAAGAAAAAAAAAAAAAAAAAAAAAAAAAAAGAAAAAAAAAAAAAAAAGAAAAAAAAGTAAAAATCCCAAACTATCCACAAACCCCAAGAATTCTACAGCTTGTTTACTAGGCAGAAACTTCTGATTTATTAATACTGCAGAAAAAACAACAGGTACAATTACAGACTTACATCACATTATGGTATCGTGTCCAAATACCATATCAGTGCAACAATCGTTCTCTTTAAAGAGTTTGAGGTCACCGTGGCAAAGAGTGCTGAACTGGAGCTCCTAGGGAAACGTGCTCAGAAATACCAGTGGGATCCCTGGATATGGCAGTAGAGGGCTGGGAAGTGATTTTTACTTCCTACAACTGAGTAACTAAGTGTTTCTCGATCAATACTTTGCTAACTGTTCTCTTACAGACCTTTCCTATTATCTGTGGAGGCATCTTGGCTTTGTCACTGTCTTTCATGCTCCTTTGGCTCAGTGTTACAGGCAGAATGTTATGATGGCAGTAGAGGGCTGGGAAGTGATAGTTACTTTCGGGGGGGGGGGAGGTGGGGGGTGCGGGGTTGGGGGGGGGGGGATGGGGGGGGGGGGGAAGGTACAGAAGCATTTCCCTGAGATGGTCTGTGGTCAAGGCAGCAAAAGGAAGACTTGCATGTCTTGGAGATATTACTGGTTTCATGCAGCTTTCCTGTGCAACTCTGAGCCCTTTTTAACATCCTGGAAGGTGTGGTGCTAATGAGAGAGGGGAGGTTCTGAGCTCTACTCTTGAGGTGCATTGCCTCTGGGACGTTGTAGAACTCCTACTCTGTGCATTGGTTCCACATTTGTAAAAAAAGGCCAGTGCCTCTTCCCAGTCCTGGAGGCAGTCTGAAGGGGAACATGTTGCTGACAGCGTAGGAACACCGCAGCAGCGAGCACCTCGGGGAAACCCTTTGAGTCAATGGGACAAAAGTGTTATGTGGGGGGATATAAATGACTCTGCTGGGAGGAACCTCTTCAAACCTCTTCATAAACGCTGCAGACAAACACCAGCCAGTCTACCTGAAGCCTGACTGCAAGTTTGTTGCAAAGATTTGTTTTTGTTTTTGTTTTTGTTTTTGGTTTTCTTTAATGCTTAAGACTTAATTTTGAATGTATTGGCATTGATGTAGTCATAGAAATGCTTCACTTCCATTTAAGCATTGGATATGCATTTGCATTCAAGAATGTATCACTCCTTTATTAAATATATACTCCAAGGTCCTAGCATGCTGGCTCCAAGTAGCAGTTCTGCATTCATGTATACTTTATCCTTTCTGAAACATTTATTTCTGTGTAAAACTTTGAAGTCCCTTGCTGTCTCTAAGTACTGGGGTAACCATGCCAGAGAAGACAAAGAGTAGTTGTTTATTAACATGTTAATTGATATTTTAAAACTCAGCAAGTCTTTTTTAAGTGACATAGCTGCAAAGGCATCTTCATATAAAGATGTTTTTCTACTAAACATAGTTTACTGAAAGACAGTAAGCCTACCTATGTGGGAAAACCAGAATAATGCTCAAACTGGTCAAAATAAGGTATATATTTGCCTAAAAAATTGTTTACTTGTCAAAAATTTGAATGTTTGTTTCTTGCTTTTAGGTAACCAGAATCTTCTTATTAAAATTTTTCCACAGTTCTTTGCAAGGTGTAGTAGCTAAGTTATTCGATAGCTAAATGACAATAATTAGGCTATTATGATGATTAATGCTTATTCAGGACATTTAATTTGCATGCTATAAGCACAGTGAGACAGCTAATTTGAAGTTATGCCAAATGCAGTATTTAGTTTTTATATACAACATTTGTTTGGCTTTCCAAATGTAAAATAAATGACAAGAATAATCATAGCCATGGATGTTAGGTCAGCAAGTTTTCCTTTCTCTTTCTAATAACAATGATGTGTTACTTAGTGAACCAATTAGCAAGGTAAACTTTACTTGCATTAGAAAATGCGTAAGGCTAAGGAAGAATTTCTAAATTGTAGTTAATGGAATGTCAACCAAGATGCATATTCTGTCATTTTTGCCCAGGTGAAAACCATCTGTCCTAGCTAGATAGCATTCTCCAACTCTTCACAAGGAAGAAGGATACAAGGTCATTTTTATCCACTGTGTGCTTAGGATTTACTTTTTAAAATATATATATATATTTTTTTTTAAATTTATGAAAGTCAGTTAAACTACTAAGCCTGAGCCATAGCCTCAAATAAATAGCCAGTGAAAGAATAAATTTCTTTAATGATGGCTACAGCCAGCCTTCACTTTTTTCCCCTTGGGAAAAGTCCCACATATTCACCCATAGCTTGTATTTTGTTCAGCGTATTTGGAGAGGCAAAATTTCTTGGCTCCTTCTGACTGCATGGGTTCTTTGACCCGAATGGCTGAACACATTTTAAAATGTGATGCTCCTCACCAAAGATTTCAGTGTCCCTGGATTTGAAACTGAGGTCTTGTTCTCCAGAAGAATAAGCCAGTAGGGGAAAGATGCAGGGGCTTGTAAGGGAAAGAAAATGTCCATAGTTGTGTCTGCAAAGCAGTCGGATGTCTTTGGAAGGTAAGGGAAGGATGTTTTTTTGCTGTTAACTGTTGACATTTTCTTTCAAGTCTTTCTTAGGTTTTAGACTTTGAGACAGACAACATTGCAAAAATCCTCCATGGACATCATAGAAAAGTAGATAAGACATCTAAATCCATGTAACAGTCAAACCTGTAGTCTAATCAGCTCTGCTTAATAAACATTTCAGCTTGCTTTCTACAAAAGGTGTTTCTGGCTGTTCTCTCCAGCTGAGCAAATGGCAGTGGCTGGACTGTGAGCCACTGATGGGAAACAGCAGAATCTACCTTTTGTGAAGTGCCCTAATTTTATTTTTTTTTTTTAACCATCTGTCAACCTGAAATGTGAAATACCTGGGTTACATTGCAGGATATTTGTTCTTGTTTGTGCCATTGTTTCTACAAACTGCTGAGAAAGCAAAGTGTCTGAATGCTTTCTGACTCTGAGGAATAAGAGGAGGAATAGGCAATTGTTCTTCTTGAGGTGATGACAAGACCCAAAGTCTCTGTCACTTGCCCAGAAGCTGGCAGTCTGTATTAATCTGTATAAAAATAGTGGACCTATTTCTGTCCACTTGATCTCCCCTGCCCTGAAACAGTCCCAAGCTCGCCGTGCAGACTGTAGCCTGCATTTATCCCAGCACTCCCACTTCTTGCCGAAGCACAGTCATAGCAGTCACCACGCTCTTGTAAGGAGCCAGTTAGTGTGTCCCGAATCCAGTTAAAGTAGAATCGAGTAGCTGTGTCTGCCCTAGTAAACTAAGCAAGCCCAGGCATGGGCTGGGATACAGCACTGCCAGCTCTCACAGTGCTTCACTGCTGCCACGGCATGGGTTTTGTCAGTGGCAACTGGCCCTCCCATTGATGATGCCTGGGTGTGGGTCAGGGGCCAGGGACTGTTTCTGATAAGCAGGATGAATGAGGGCTGTCCCCGTGGTGGCAGTGGGAAGAATTTGTCCCACAAACAGGAGCCATATATACCACTTAAGCCTTTGTTCCTTTTTGTTTACAGCTGCAGCCATAGCCAAGTTGTAAACTGTTCCCTCTCTCTCAGTAAGAACATTGGGAATCACTAGTTATCCATCATCTACTTAGATCCTTTCTATTTCATTTTTCCGTTAGCACCTCCCAATACTTCATGACCACCTTTGTAACTTAGAGGAGCATGGGGACCAATTTAAAATCAATTGAAAGAGCCTTTGGCTTTCTGTAGTGGATCCTGGATCGGGGCCAGGGGTGTAAACTGCTAGTGGCAAGTTCCCAACACCGCTCCCATTGTCGGTGCTGCTGCTGGGGCTGACTGAGGTGGCTGGAGAATTTAACGAAGGTAATTTCTGCAGATTAACCCTGTGACAAGCTGTGTTCTCTCGCTGGAAACTTCTCCCAACTTTTAAAAGCCATTCTAGGTCCCTTTCCATGTCTGCTGGACTATTGTATACTTTGAACAGAGAGAAGCTTGAGAGAGGATTTTTGGCTATGCTGAAGCTCCCTTGGTCTTTGTACTCTAGCTAATCTAATCAGAGATTAATTTGCCTCTTACTTTATTAGCTCCATATTCAAACATGCAGGATGTAGCTATTTTGTGAGCTTGCTTCTGAAATAGATTATAGCAAAGTTAAGAAAAATTAGCCTCCTAGCACTGCATAAATACCCACTCAGTACTATACTAGTCATGCATTAAAAATACTTCTGATCTGATATTACCAGGGAAAATTAAGTGTAAACGGAAAGGAAAAGTGGTACATTGCATTTCAGTCTCAATCCTACTCTTTCAGTCTTGGATTTATTCAGATCTAGTGGCTGAGTAATTTAAGTGCATTTGTCAGTAATTTGGTTCTTACTCGTTCACATACAAAAATCATCGTTTTCTAAGTTTGATAAAACCTGTTCTGATGGAAATGCAGATCTTCAGGAAAAGCACTGACATGGTTTAAATAGACCATTGCATATTTCTGAGCACTGACATAGGGCTAAGGACTAACCCAATGGAAGCAAAGCTCTTGGTCAAACCGAGAAATGGAATGTGCTCCTGGGAGAGTGTCTGTTTAAGAAAAAGTCTGTATTGTATTAAATTCTACGGGTGCTGCTAGTTGGAAAGCAATAAGGTTGCATTACTAATGGGTAAATCAAACCGATGAATTATTGCAACAAATTCATTTTTTTAAAAAAAGGCACCAGTTTCTATTTGAAGCGTATTGAAGCTCGGAGAGTAGGCTTCACGGGAGGCTTTCCAGTGAAGGATTATTTGCAGTTTGTTACAGATGTGATCATTTGTAGTTGAGTTTCACTGTTGTCGAAAACTTTGCTTAAACCTGCCTTTGTGGAACTGGGAAGCATTTGATGTAGTTGTGCAGCCTTGAATGGTCACAAACTGGAACAGAGGCAGTTCCACCTCAGCATCAGGAAAAACTTCTCTGCTGTGAGGGTGATGGACCACTGGAATAGGCTGCCCAAAGAGGTTGTGGAGTTTCCTTCTCTAGAGACTTTCAAAACCCACCTGGATCTGTTCCTGTGTGGCCTACTCTGGCTGACCCTGCTTTGTCAGGGGGGTTGGACTCCATGATCTCTGGAGGTCCCTTCCAACCTCTACCATTCTGTGATTCTGTGAATTCACCACACACAAGCTAAAAATCCAGTGATGTGGATTTTTTGTGGTGATGTGGATTTTTGATGTGGTGATTTGCCAATAACCAGTGGATTGTGGTTACAAGGTTTTTGGGTTTTTTTTTTTTTTTTGTCTGTTGTGATTTTTTGCTTCATGCTTTTTTTTTTTTTTTTAAAAGGCAAATAAAGGTCTCTGGTTGTTTTATGTATTACTGATACATTTATTTTACAACGACAAAAAAAAAACTTAACCGAAGAAGGCACTAGTGCTTTGAATAGAGGGTGCCTGATGGATAAGCTAGCTGCAGCCAAACCTGCTCTGGCTAATTGTCTTTCAAATGCCCTCATTAATCAAACAGAGGAGTAACTCTGACAGGAGGGCTGTCACTGTTTTCATGATTTCCTGCCCCTCACCTCCCAGCGTGAGCCCTGGCTGCGTCCCCAGCTCGTGGCCTTTAAAGCCGTTCTAAGGCCTGCTCGCCGCAGAGCACACCTGGCTTTGCTGGGATGGGGGCCTGCCCAACTCCGAGCCATGATCTGTCTCGGGAGACCAATTTAGCACTTATTTAATGATTCATAGCTTGATGTCTGGAAATGAGTGCTCCACACGATAACATACATAAACAAATTTAATTAGTTTTTGCCTTTTTTGCATAAGTAGCCACCAGTGTATTAAAGCTGCAGACAAACCAGGTAGGCTGCCTGGAAAGTCATTGAAGCTGGCGAACAGCTGATCTCTGCAAAAGGCTGCGGCGAGTCCTTTCATCTGCTGATAGTCACTGATGGCTGTTGGTGAGGGCTTGAAGTTGCCAGGTTCGCTTATTAAGAAAGGGGGAAACAGCCATCACAATTATCTCCTACCCAATCATTAGAATTACGTACCTAGAGGAAAAAAGAAGTTAGTCTCTTGTCCACTACCATTCCAAAGCTACAGAATATAGTGTTTTCTTGGAACGGTTTTAAAAAGACATTCAAATTTCTATTTTGCAGCCTGTTCCAAGTATTACCCCATAAACATCAACCTAGGTTATTGTTCAGATACAGAGATTTTAAATTTTTGCATTTTTGTTGAACATACATTAGAACATTGTAAAACGATTTCTAATTGTGCATGCTAAAAATAGAGTGAAATAATGCTTAAGGAAAGCAAGCTGAAAGCTTAAGGGACAGTAATTTTGGGGGGGATTTTTTTACCTTCTTTTGCAGCACTGCGTAATTAACACTGGTGATGTATGAAGAGTATGGGGGTTTTGTTTCTCTGCAAAGTCTTTTGCGTGCTTTAGGGAGCAGAATTCCAGACTTGATAATGCAGAATAATGTATTGTGATTCTGCTAAGCAATATGAGTGAATATATTTTGCATGAAAAAAAAATTTGTACTTTGCATACATTCATATTAAGTGAAATTCTTACTTTAATAACATTTTATAGGGCTGAAAATTATTCATTGAAACACATGGCAACGTTTTGTACTGGAGGGTTCTTATGAACTCTAGGCAGCAGAACAATGTATCAGATCCTTTCTTCTTTTGGGAGCGGCTTCCACACACCAGGTGCAATATTTACTCCCATGAGAGGTGTCTTTTTCTTTAATAGAGTAATTCGGTCATAAATTTTTTTCAGTTCTTGGCTTTAGATTGCAAGCTGCCTAAACCAGACACCTTGCTTTCCTGAGCATGCCGAGGAAAATCATAGCATGGAACGCGTCAGTTCAGGTATCCTGCAGTCATCACTTGATAAACATGCTTGATCTCAGACTTGAGCAACAGGGACCAAACCGTGAATTAAGATGGTATTTTACTCTCCACAAGTGAAATCCTTTCTCCAGCAAGTTCAGTTGAAACTTCATTATTGATCTCAGTGGGGCCAAATTTTATTAGACATCTTTACTTTTGTTGAGGTATTGGCAACATGAAAGCAATTTGGACTGGCAGAGTTGGTGGGGACAGGGGACAAATTGCTTTTGACCTTTTTCTTTTAGAAATTTAGCAGAGACCATTAGCTTGTTTGTGCCAGTACCTCTCAACACCCATCAGAAAAACTATTTTCTCTGAGTCACTATTAATTTTATATCAAGGCATTTTATTTTATTATGAGAGCCAGAGTTCCAAGTGGTGTGATTTATAGGACATGTATACCTAGGCAGATACTGCCTCCTCTTTCCTCTCCTCAGTAACCCAAAATAAAGAACTTTACAGGAATATATTAAAAACCAGGTACCTGCTCCTAAAATTTGACCAGTAGCATGTGGGTAAACATTTACAAATGCCCATGATTAATTTTGCAGACTCATTCAATGCCTTTAAGTTGTGCTCTGTGGACACTCATAAAGATTTCTGATTAGCATCACTGTGCCTCTTATAAATCTACTTTCTCAGGACTTTATATTTTGGTAATAAAAACTTGTCCTGCTGTCAAGGGTTCTTAGCATAATGGTAGAATTATTGTTGTTGTTGTTACTATTATTATTAATTATTACTGCATTTGAAAAGCAATTTTTGCATCTTGC
>JANVCC010000046.1:3113932-3143077 GCA_025345505.1 Todiramphus chloris collaris
CCCCCAGAACATAGTGGGTTGGTTTGTTAGTTTTTTGCTGTATAGTATGAAGAAATCTGTGGGTTTTTTTTTTTTTTTAATAGAAATTTGTAGACCATTAGTTACTATTGTATTGAGAGCGTGTAAGGGAATTAAACCTAAACTCATCTGTAGGAATAAAGTTGTGAACAACATAGTTGCTGCTTTTCCTGAGAAAAATACTAGATGGTGCATTAGTGTTCAGAGAACGTAACACCTTCTTCAAGAGACAGCTCTGCTTCAGAGCTGAGGGACTTGGGAACATGGAGGAATGAGAGACCTTTGGACCACGGAGTGATTTTGTCAAGTTCAGTTGCTAACTTTAATTAAGCAATCTTAATCAGCATACACTTCCTTTCCACTATTGCTTATGGTGTGCTGAACAGTTGCAGGCTCATGTCTGTGGTCTGGCTGCTCGTGCTGACCCCTGGCAGGTACCATCTGAAGGGCCTTTGGTGGGGAAGAGCTGTCTGCTAATGCCTCCATTCCTCTGGGCTCTTTAAGACTCAGGCTCCCAAAATCAGGATGGCACTTAAAGACAGAGTGACATACCAAACTTTGTGTTGAATGTTTTTTTTCCAAGAGCTGTGAGAGCTCACATCGTTTTAAGACTTCACGTTATGGTTTCTTCAGACATAGGGTTTGTCACGATAACTATGCAGCCAGCTAAAGAAAACTTTTGCTTGGTAAATTGCCAGCGATTTCTGGTTTAGATCTGTCTGTAGATTATTGGCTGCATTGGTGTTGAGTAAAACGCTGCCATTCCCATCAGAAACCAGCCGTGCGCTTTCAGCTAGGCTTGTGCTTTAACCACATTCCTTTGTGGGACAGACACTATGAATCACGGCAAAAAAATTGCTGAGTGTTTCCCTAAAAGTACTGCTGAGTGCAGCGTCTGATTGCAGGTAGTTAAGCACGCTGGTGTTTGAAACACGCAAAAATTCCGCATTTGGCAGGTGACAGCTCCAATTTCAGTAAGCTGTCCAGGGCTAGCACTGTTCCCAGCTCTGCTCAGGCGCCGGCCAGGTTCTGCCTGGGCAGGAGGCAGGAGAAGAGACTCTGCCACAGGGTAGCTGCAAGGAAGGTGATCAGTAATCAGATACTTAATAACTTGACGGACTGCTGTAGGCGCAGCTTTGAGCAAATAGATTGCACTGGAGCGACGCAGTACGGAGCAATATTGTAGGTAGGTAGACTGAAATAAATGGATAGAGCTGAATGAAACTGATGAATTTTGTGGGTTTTTTTTTTTTTTTTTTATTATTATTGTTTTAGCTGGTCATGTCCCAAAATGTATTTTTATTTAGCAGTAATAGTTGTGATATATTAAAGATGAACATGATTATGAAGGAGCTCTCAATAGTAGTAGGTGGAGAATTTAATCTTCATTTTCCTTTTGTTTTTCCCATTTTGCTTTTTCTTTGTATGTAATTTTATGAGCTACGTCTGTTTTTAAAAAAAAGAAGAAAAAACCAAACCAAAACACATGTAAAGTAAACAAGGTGGTAATATAATACTTAAAGGTACATTTTATGTTTTATGTATAACAGAAAAAAATGTTGCTCAGATCTGGTGAGGGAGAAAGATGAGAACACAATGATGGATGAAGACATATATGGTAAGAATTTGTCGTTAAAGGAAAAACATACAGGACTGTCATTTAAGCTAAATATTGATGGATCGTGGATTAGATTCTGTCTGAGGGGTCATTTAGCCTTAGGGTATGGAGTGTATCTGTGAGTACTGTGCTAATGGTGAGTATTGCTCTAATAGATGTTCTATCAAAAAATAATAATTGAAAGGACCTTTCTGAATTTGTAGCATTAGCTTATCCCATGGGGAAAAATGTGTAGCTGGAAAACTTATGTTATGAAAAGGAGACAAATGGAACAATTTCTCTCTTTTGATGGAGTCCTCTACTTAATTTATATGTTGCTATGGAGTTCAAAGGCTTAAAACTAAAAGTTGAAATTCCATGTCAGACTCTTGGGCAGAAAAATGTGGTTACTGATAAAAAAATGCTTGTTGCATTTTGGTATAAACTAACAAAAGTATTTGTACTGAAAGTGCTTCGCCGATGAATTCAGAAAAGTTATCTTGTGGAAGTCAGCTCTGAATAGGACAGAAGAAATCAAAGTATGATTACTGTAGTAGAGTCAAATTATATTCTGCCTTTTAATGTGGGTTTGGTTGTGGGTTTGTTTTGTGTATCAACTTGCTGACTTGAAGCTACAACTAATAACAGTGAAGACAGTGTTTTTATAAGGGATGGGTTTGTGAAAGTCAATGGATATCTGGGAGTTTGGTGTGAAAATTTCTGTTTCAAGGAACAGATAGTTAACACTGGTAATTTGCCAGAGATTCTGGGTTTGAGCTCTGAAAATTGTGGGTGAAATTCAAATGTCTTCACTGAGATAAAAGAAATGTACATATCCAACTCTGGGAAATCACCCTAGATCCCCTGTACAGTCAGATGAGGCACCTTCAGAGAGTGATTCATCTCAGCTTAAAAAAGGCAGGTCAGACGACTTGCCACCTGGAGCTGCCTGTTTCTTTCCATCAACTGTAGAAAAGCCTACAGTGACAAACTCAAAATTAAATGTCTAACATTTTGATGTCTGAAGCTAGGTTAGATGACTCTCACCACGTGTTGGTAAGGACAGGCTCTGCAGCTGTACCATAGTGAATAACAGGTCCTTCAAGGGTACGCCCATGGGGCTGTTTCTGAAGGGAATCAAGGTGGTTGGATTGAGAAGTTCTGTGGCTCTCCAAGTAGAAGGATCCCAATGATGATTTCAGGGTTTTGTGGGTTTTTCAGATTGATCAGTAGTAGGTGGTTTTATTTTAATTGGAAAAAGAAAATCATAGGATCATAGAATGTTAGGGGTTGGAAGGGACCTCTAGAGATCATTGAGTCCAACCCCCCTGCCAGAGCAGGGTCACCTAGGGCAGGCCACACAGGAACAGATCCAGGTGGGTTTTGAAAACCTTCAAAGAAGGAGACTCCAAAACCTCTCTGGGCAGCCTATTCCAGTGCTCTGTCACCCTCACAGTAAAGAAGTTTCTCCTGATGTTGAGGTGGAACCTTCTATGCTTGAGTTTATATCCATTATTCCTTGTCCTATTACTGTGCACTACAGAAAGGAGATTGGCTCCTTCCCCTTGACACCCATTCCTGCTGCTTGCTTTTTTTTCCACCCCCCCCCTTGGAATCTTGAAAATGAATGTTTATTTTATTCTGTTGACTGTTAAAAGTTGCTGTGAGAGTTATTCAAAAGCAGCTGACTGGCTGTTCTGTGTTCCCCAAATTTCCTTTCCCCATTTGTTGTGTCGCAGGGTGTAGGTAGATCAGTAGCTACCCTGTTAGCCTGGTAAGCACAGCAGAACCGAGTGGGAGAAGAGGGAGTTATTTAAAGGCTGGCAAAGTACTCTGGTCTCGGAGAACATCTGGGAAACTGAACACCTAGCCACATTTGTAATCAAAATCCTTACTTTATTTCAGAAAACACATCTCTTTAAAAACAGACAAACAAAAAGATACGAATGGAGAAGGATATGAGAATGAATGTTAGTGCTGTTTTACGTAACACTTGTCATTAGCAGAGCTCATCCAGGAAGGATGTAATATTACAAAAATATTTAGAGAAAAGTTATGGTTGTGTGTAGTTTATACATTAGAAAAATGAGAACTATCAGAAGACCTTGGCTTAAAAAGGAAATGGCCTGAGCATTCAGCTGTACTGTGATAGAATATTTTCAACCTTTTAGGTCACAGGATCCTTTTCATGCTGAACTACTGTAAATACAAACCAATTTGAACATAACAGGAGCAGTAGGGCTTTTTGCTTCTACCAGAAATGACTCAATGTGGGAGGACAGAAAAAGTCCCAGTAGTATCTATGACTTTTTATGTTTTCTGTTGTTTAGAGAACCTCCCATGCATATAATAATTAGAACTTTGTGCTTGAGGTCATACTGGTTCGGTGAATTTATACCTGAACCGATCTTTCCAGTTACAGACTGTTCTGAATTTTCTGACAGCCGTAGATGGGGCAGAGTGGCTCAACAGTTGAACATACTTAGAACCCTCCTTCATCTGTTTTTCTTTTCTTTTTCGTATTTTGACAAATTCTAAAACTAGAACATAGATTGTCCCAGCATCTTGAATGTACCAGAGGATTTTTGGTTTGTTGTGTGGTTCTTTTTGTGGTTGGTTGGTTTGTTTGTTGGGTTTTGTTTGGTTGTTGCGGTGTTGTATTAAAAAAAAAAAAAAAAAAGAAGTCCAAGCAGACATATAGGAAGAAAGCTTAAACTTCTGTGATGCTGGAAGATACAAATCTGCACCTTCTCCTGCTTGTGTGTCTGCACGCAAACTAACTCCCTTATTTAAACATTGCCCAATTTACCTACCATGCCAAGTACTCTTTTTCTGGAGAAATACGTGTATGAGTTTAGCTGCTTCCAGTTTACCAAGAAAAGAGGAGGAAAATGCATAGAAGGAAAGGGTTCATGCTTTGAACTGGAGTTGTGCACTCACTTCCATTATAGCTATAGGATCTCTAAACAGACAACACCAACAGACCTTTGTGTAATTTAAATTTAACCAAGAATGTTGTATAATGCTCTGTATCCCTCTTTGAACAACTCAGAAATGAGGTAGTTCTGAGCACATGCTGGGAGTTGTAGGTGTGTTGCTAATGGATCCTGTGTGTACAAGCATGTTGATATAGGATTCCCAGACTTCAGTGAGGAAGTCTTACATTAGTAAAAATGCTCAAGAGAATCATCTCCATACAGTGGGCTGCTTCACCTACATTTACTTTTCAATCAGCCCTGTGTTAAATCCTCAAAACTAACCTTTGAAGCCTGTTCCTCACTTCTATCATCTTCATTGAAAATGAGTGGCCACAAAGAGAACTAGAAAATAATTCACTTTCTTCTGTGTAAGAGCTTTAAGAACTGAGAAAAGCTTGACTTTAATACAGGTATGTGATAATATTGCTGTTAGAAAGCACCTTTTGACCACACAGAAAACCAGCTGAAATATAGCCTGGATCTCTAATTTCTGTGATTGAATCTATTTCTTATCGTGCAAAGCCTTCTTAACTAATGGGAAAATCCTTCATCGGAAAGATGAACAGGACTGAATAAAACTGAGTGTATTCATCTTGTGAAGGGACAAACTTCCCTGTCCTGCTGTGGTCATTATTGTTTGCAGCCTGGAGGCAGGTATAACTGTTGAAACAGGAACATGGTTTTTAACGCAAGTGAAAACTGGGAGAGTAGGGTGATTCTTTCAAGAGTAGAGAAAAGCCTGTTACCTTAAATAAAAATAATTGTCTTCCCTAGATTGGGATGGTGGGCAGGTAATTATATATGTCTGGTTTTGACTTGAATCATTTGGAGTGTAACTAATTTAACTGAAAAATGTTTATATGGAAGCATATAGTGGAGTCTTTCTAGCTAATCTGAATTTCAACAGTGGCAGTCTTGATGGATTTCTTCCAGCACTGCCATGTTCAGAAAAGGTCTGTATCCTGAGTTTTACTGCATATCTTCCTGAATTCAATTCCAGAATACCCACAGCACTGTTATGCTTTGAAAATAATATGTGTTTGCACAGGGTATAAGAGGTGTTTCAGGGCCTGATATCCAGTGAAATGTCTCAGACTCTTGAAAGGATAGTTTGAGTGACTCTTAGAAGCTCACTTAATGCAAGGGCATGGTAATTTTTGTCCTCACAGGAGTGACAACATGATTAGCCTGTTAAGAAGGCAGTGACACCACTGGGCAGGTGTTTCTTTGTTGTGGACCCTCCAAGAGTTAGAGTAACTGTCATTTGGAGAAAATACTCATCACTGTTGTATTTGCCAGAAAGTTTGCACTATTTCTGGTGTTATTCCAATGTTCCATTGATGGAATTTTTTTCTAATCCTTCTGTGTTGACTGCACGTGATTATTTTTCACATAAATTCTTCTAAAAATCTTTCCTTGATTAAGTGGATTTCTCTATCACTTGTAGCAAAGAATAATGCCTTACATTTAGAAGAGTATTTTGGGTGTAGAAATGGAATGTTCAGACTTGACAAGGTTACCCTGGAAAAATTGGATATGACATGACTGCTCGCCTAATTACCTTGTTCTTGTTGAATTCAAATTCTATTGCTAGTAACAGTGACTCGAGCAAACACAATGACAATTTTCTTGAAGAAATGAGAAGCGAAACAGAAGGACGTACAGCAGTGTGTCTTAGTTGTTCTACTGAAGGCAATATTTGAATGATGGCAGTCTTCCTTCTAAGTCATACAGTTTTCTTTAAGAGTACACTTACATTAGTGTTTTACTTAAGTGAAGAGTGCATTTTGTTCGCATTTGCCCTGCTTTGGTGGTAGTAAAGAAGTCCTGGAAGTGAAAGGCCCAACGCATCCATGTGGTTACAAAGTCTAAGAGCCCAAGATGAATTGATGAGGACTAACAGAAGTCATCTTACTGCACGGGTACTGTCCTGTCTCATTCTCTCTGTGCGCAGCAAATAACCTCATTGAAAGGCAGACATCTGTGGTTATCTTTTAACATGTGGTTATCTTTACCCAAAATGTTCTTCAAAACTCACAGTGCCAGCCGCAATGGATTGATGTTGTGTCTGGTATTCCCTTCTGTGCCTCATCAAGGAAATGCGGTAGAAAGTGAGCTTTTAGTATTATTAACTTACCAAATGTGTTTTGTTTTGCTTCAAAGACTACCTACCTTGGTTTTACTTCCTTTATTTCCTTCTCCCTATCTTATTGGATTTGTCTTTCATTAACATGTGTGTGAAATCTATTTCCAAGTAAGCTTTGAAAAAAGCCCACCAACATTGTATTATGGAAAAAACTTTGAATGCAAAGTTGATTTATTGCAGTGTTTTTCTTGAACATCATTTCCTAATTCCTGTGTAAGCTTGCTGTGGTAGATACTGCTAAATTTTGCTGTACGTTGCAGTGATGTTAAATGAAGAACTCAGTAGGTGAAATGTAGTGGCTGTAAGGAGAGAAATGGAAGAACACTGAATAGAATAGAAACTGAATAGAAACAAGTTTTTGGCTGGGAAGAGTGTTAAATCCTTTAAAAATAGATGGTTTAGGCATTTAATGACCTCTGACTGCTGTCTACCTGACAAATATAATCTAGTGCTGGCTAGAGCTCTTGACCACCTTTGCTGTTTGTAATAAGGGGAGATCAATTCCTTCATCCATAGGCACAGTGTGAGTTGTGAAACATGTTGGAGTCGTTCGGGAGGCCCTGGCAATAAACACTTTGACTAGTACCTGGGGTGGCGTCCTGTAGAGAATCTTAGCACTGAAACATGTCTGTGGCCTTTTCTGCAAAGCAGAGAAGCTTCCTTACACTATGTGTTAAGAATATTTCCAATTTGTTGGATTTTTCTGAGAATGATGGTGAGAGATGTGCAGAATTGCTGTGTTCTCCAAGAAGATGGTCAGTCTCTTTTTCTTGTCTGGCAAGGCCAAAGGATGAGAAGTTGAAGTTAGGTGCTTTTTACTGGAGTGGTCTTCAACAAACACAAGGTAGCATAAGCCCAAGCTATCAGTCTTTTAACACAGAAACTTTTTGTAGGACATTGTGTGATTCTGTGACTTCGCTGCATGTTTCAGAAGACTAAAGTATGTAGTCATGTATGCTATTCTGTATACATAATATTTTCACCTTGGACTGGAGAAAATGAGTCCATAGGTACCTATAGTGACAACAGGACACATTTTAAGAGCAAACCTACATAAAATTGCAGTATCCTTTTAAAGTCAGAACTTCTACAGGCAGAAATGTCTCCTTTTGCTTTAGCTGAAGCCTTTGCACACTACCATTTTCAAAAAACTGCTGCTGGGCCTTGGACTAAATATCCACTAAAGTGTTAGGATAGCTGAAAAACACTGTTGGTGATAGGTTTTTTTAGGTAGTGCTCAGTTGTGATAGGAAATGAGATGCCAGTTGAGCTATGTCATTCAAGTCTTTATAACACTTCTGTCTTGCCTTCACTGATCAGCAATGAACTGGCCGTACTGGCGTTCAAGGTATCAGGATTAGAATTCATGACTAAGTCTGTGCTGAGGTCAAGGAGTTGTGCCAACCATTCCTCAGTTTTGGGTGTCTGCAGACTGTTTGTTTAGGAGATTTTTCTTCCCAACCAGCTTTCTTTGGAAAAGGGAAATACAATAATAGACTCTAAAATGATCATAAGGACTGAAAGCACACAGACCAGATTCTCATGAAAATACCAAATTTGAAGGCTTGATAAATAATATTCTAGGCTTATTGAGGCCAGCGATAATTTTATAGTTTCTGAATTGACAAGCTAGTCCTTCATTCAGATTTGGGGTTGAAAATTCAGTTTGGAGCTAATATTTTTTTTTTTTCTTTAATGTTACCATATTTAGCTGCAGTTCTAAATCACTGCATGCTCTGGGCTTGTCAGTGAAATGCTAAGTGCAATGTTCTGTTCCTAGTGAAACTCTTGTATGTGCTTGTGTGTAGCCTGCAGTTTAACACATTGACCAGAGATGGAGGCTGCTTGCTTTGACAAGGCCAGGCTGGAAAAGTGGCCACATCCCCTGAACAAGAAAGCCAGTGCATGCCATTTCATTAGACAGCCCAGGACTCCCTTCTCACAGAAAAAGACAGAGAATGAATGCTGTGGAATTTAAAATAACTATTTCAGCTCTTCTGTAGCCTGGGAAATGTTACTCTGGGGCAATATTCTTCTAATGACCACTATTGGGCCAGATGTTCAGGACATGTAAATGAGTGTATTTCCATTGACTTTGGGGGAACCAGGCCAGCTTATGCCATCTGAGGATCTGTCCCCTCAGCTTTCTTTTTAAACCAATAGTGATTTTTAGATAAGGAGACAAAGCATTATCTGTCATTGTTCCAGTTTCCAGCAGAAGGGAGAAAGAAAATTAATGTTTGTATTTACCTCATCAACGTGAGAACAGATTAAACTGTGATAAAGGATCAAAGTAATTTAAATAATCAAATTTAAGGAAGCTAAATGTAACAGACTTGCTTTGTTTTGCACAGGGTGTTTTCTTTGTCAAAACAAAACTTCATAATTTCTAGATGACTGGATAGTTCTCAAAGCTTCTGGTATCACTTAGGCCAGTGGAGTGGAATAAATTGAAGGTATTAACCTGAAAAAGATCCCAAATTCTTGTTGTTGTTCAGGTTTTTTGTTTTGTTTTGAAATTAAGACAGACTCATGCAGGAGCTCTAAGAAATGGGATAAGCTCCGTGAACTGGGTGCATTTCTTCTGCCTTTCTGTTCTGCTCCCATTCAGCACTTATAATGGTAATGAAGTCTAATTACAAATGCATGTGACTGCCTGTTGTAATCTGTCAGTGTGTTTCTGAAAAACCTTGTGCCAGTTCAGTATTGGTCATTAGATAATAAGGATTGATAAAACGTAAGGGGCAAAATGTTAAAAATGCTACTATCGATTAGAACGCACCTTAATAATGAAACCATGGGCCTGGGGACGAAAGCCATGGATCATTTTGACAATTCGGCCTTAGATTGTGGATGAGACAGAGTGGGGACAATTAATCCCTCAGAGCCACAAATCACAAGTAAAGTAGTTGCAGCTCATTACAACCTGACCTTGCTAAACGGCCTTGAAAACATAAGTGACCTTCTAGTATTTGAAAAGATTACAAAGCTCTATTGAGAAATATCTTTTTTTTTTTTCCTTCCCCTCCCTTCTTCTTTAATGTTTGAGAACCACATGACTTAATTTTTTAACAGAACTATCTTGATGAAAGAAGCTTTTAACGTTGCCATCTTTCATGAACAAAATTGCTAGCATCTCGTGGAGCTGATGGCAACACTGTAGGGGAATGTTCGGGAAAGATCTTAAAAGTCAAAAGTCTTGCTCTGTGCAATTAATCAGTGGAAGGTTGTGCTACAATAGGTTCGAAGAGACAATAGTTTCAATGAACTATCTAGTAATTCCAGTTAGGGCTTTCATAAATGATGTGGCGTTATTGGAGTACTGTATAATTAGGGGAGAACATACTCCATTGTGCCAAGTCCAGTCCCAAAACTTGGGAATATGTTCAGCAAAGAATTTCATGAACTCTCTTCATGTTCCCAGCTTAAGTGGGCATGAGGAGAGGGGGCGTGTATTTTGCATTTCTCTCGACTCAGACGCACTGCAGATGTTCTTTGGCTAAGAGGAGTCATGACTTGAATGCCTTGTCATGGGCTGGTTTGTGTGGAAATCACAAAGTATCAAGCTAGCTTATTGCATGATTAATCAAAGATCCTATGATAAAATAGATAGACTTGCATCCCTAAATATTCTGTTTAGAACGGGACACAAAGAACTGAGTTTGTAATGAAATACTCCACCTTAATTTGTTTCTTAACAATGAGTCAGGCTCAACTCTTCTATCTTCCTACTCCTGACTGTGAAAGGAGATATTCTTTCAGCTCATTTCTGAGAAGAGGTAATGATGTTGTCTTAACTGTGCAATGAGTTTGCTGTGCCAACAGATTTCATTGTGCTATGAACTAGACCAGTGTGTGCCTGCTTATTGCTCCTTCCTTGCAATGTATCTGAATGAGATGCTTCCAAATGTCCTCGTTATATATGAAATGAAGCCTCTCCCTGAGTACTTCATCCCCTCTGCTTTAGACACCACTTTTCTCTAAATACAAGAGTTGTAGATTTCCATGAGGATCAAGGATCTTTGCCTGTTGTAGACAAGAGACAGGGTGTGCTATGCTGCTGAGGTCTACTCAGTAAGAATGTTCTACCTGCACACCTCATGGGTGTGGTGAGATAGATGCAGCCAGCGTGACCTCACTGATGGCTGTGTGGCTACGGGGAATGAAGGGAAAAGCTTCAAGTTTCCCAGTTCTATGGTGTTTAGGCAAAACCATCAAGTATCTTACAGTAGTGTGGAACCACTAGAGTAGATCACAGATCTACTGAAGCATGCCGAGTCTGAGAAATGGCACTTGATAAAGATTTTCTGTAAAAGTGGAGTTTTCAAGGTAGCCTTAAAATGCAGCCCCACGTAGAGGATGTTGAAAAACAACCATGCTGAACATATCGTGAGCACCATGGTGAAGTAAATGATTTCGGCCCACTGGCTGTTTAGGGAGCAAGGTGAAAGAATGTCCATGCTGCTGCTAGAGGAAGTGTGAGAGCCTGTTCTCAGCAGCTGTATTTGGGTACAGTTTCCCAGATGTTTCATCCTGGCAATACCAGGATTGAGCTTCAGCCATGGTAGAGCTCTCTCCTTGACACTGAGCTTGGATGACAGTGCTTTCTGCATTGGGAGCGACAGGGAGAAGGCTGTGTGGTATCACTGCATGTAATACATTGCTATCAGCTCTCTGCCTCTCTTATCAGCCTGGAAGACAGATGAACAAAACAAATTCCTCTGAAGCTCCATTTGATAATTTCACTGTGACATCCAAGGAAAAACTCAGGCTATCCCGTAGATGTAACAGAGTTGATAATTCTGGTCAGAAAGCACTGTGGTGTTTTCAACACACACCTCTGTGGCTGAGCAGTCCCACTTTTTGAGTTGTCAGTTGATTTCCTGACATTCCAGTGGGCAACCCCAGCTGCATTCCAGAGACTTCTCCTCAAGAACTTCAGCTCTAGTGAAGTTCTCATAATGGTGATAGTCATGGTCATGCATTTGTAGGTACATACAGCAGGGCATGACACACCTAAATTACTGGAAGTAGGATTGGAAATCAGATCATTCCTTGGAAGATAAAATCATTCAACTATTTATTAAGTAGAGCAAGATGCTGCAGGTACTCCAGTATAGAAGCATGAGACTGGGACAACTAGAGCTATTTCTTTGACTCTTCAACCTTGTTCTTTTAGAGTGAGGATTTAAACAGCACTTCCAATAGCATCAAAGGTGATTTTAAGAATCAAAACAAAAGTTTCCTTTACCTTTCTTACTTAGTAGCTCCACTTAGTGGCTAACCGGGTAAAACAGCATTCCCTTTAGTGTCTGCCTTTCGTGGTGCTACCGTGCCCATCGCTCTGCCCTCAACCCTCCTGCCTTCTGCAGAGCCTGGTGCTTCTGAACGCTTCAGGGCTGGCACAGGCTGCAGGGGAATTCCTGCTGATTCTCTGCTGAACCCAGTCAGCCTCCTCTCAAACCTCAGGTCTGTGAGTGTGTCTGCATCGAGCGCGCGTGCAGTTCTGCCTCCCTTTGCAGCTCCGCGGCCTGCGCAGCGCTGCGTCAGAGCAGCTCAGCGGCCAGCCTGCCACCTTCACGGACAGTGCTCCTTCTGCTTGGACCCAGGATGGCATTTTAGTCTTCAGACCCGCAAGGGAAAGCCAAGAGGGATGGTGCCCCGTGTTCCTGCCCTGGACAGCGGCATCGCCTCTCTGCCCCCCTCCAGTCTGCTCCGTGGGCAGGCTGCTGCTCTTGCTCTTACTGCTCACGTGCCCGAAGCCTCTGCTATGGGCCATGAAGCTCCAGCCCTGTATTTCAGTATCACTGCCATTCCATACAATAGGTTTTTCAGGCTTTCTTTTTCTCTCTCTTTCTGTGGATTTTTTTTTTTTTTTTTCCCCACAACCTATGAAATTAGAGATAAAAGGGTACAAACCCATGAACGTTGCAATAAAACCAAGCACTGAAAAAGAAAAAAGAAGAATGCTGTCCATGAAGCCTTAATTGGGCCCCCTTGTGTGTATACATTTTGATACTCGCTCTAATTACATGGTCACACACTGCTTTTTCCCAGGGACCCCTGCATCGTTCTCTGCACTAAGTAGAAGGTGTTTGCTGAATAAGTGAAGCTTTAAGTTGTTTTATTCTCACTGTGGCACGGGTCGTCCCAGGCTTGCTTTCCTCTATGCTGCTCGAGACCAAGACTGAACACAGAATGACTAATTTCCTTGTGGGTTTTTCACTGTTACCTGTTTTGCAAACCCTAGCATTTATTTTGGAAACAGGCTTGATCTGAGGTGAGTGGTAAGGCTCTCCTACTCCTGCACATGGAAGAGGGCATGCAGGGGCCTTGAGTCCAAGATAGAAGGGGCCTGATGTTTTCCCAGCTCTCCACAGCGAAGTCATGATGTGTGTTTAAACCAGGCTGCCCACTGATTCCAGGTTGCAGGGGATGGGTGCAGAGTATTCCGTGATCTGGACTTCTTTCTCAGTTGGTCTGTCTCAGGACATAAAGTGAAGATACTACAATGAATGCTATGAGAAGGTGAGCACAAATGACTTGCCCGTGGTGTTGTAGGAAGCAGTGGTGAAGACTGACTCAGTGTGAGCTGCAAGGGCAGAGCTCAGGAGGATTAATCCTGTTGGCCATTCCTTCCCTGGCTTAGGCCCTGCCTTTTTTTTATGGCTTGGCTGCTGGGCTCTGCACCCAGCAACTAAAGATGGTGTGTGCAGGCAGCTGCCTCCTCCTCAGGACAAATGCGGAGGTTTGGTTCAGGATGAGTGGTGTTGGGATCATCTGGGGAAGAGCTCGTGGTGCAGTCAGAGTATCACCGTGGACATGCACAGGGTGGGGGCTGAATTAAGGTTTGGCAGAGGGTCTTAATTATGGCACCTTAGTGCTTTGCTTTGCTACCTTGATGTTCTTCTAATGTAGTTTGTGTGTAACCATTTAAAATATATTGGTTTTTCACTTATGAAAAGGTGTTAAGAGGCTGCACTCTTTAAATACTTTTAGAAAAATTCTGAGTTTAGCTTTCTGAACAGGTTTTTGAAATCAATACAGAGAGAGCCGCTAACAGGAGGTAAACTACAAACCACAAACACTTTCAATAGGATAGCTCTTTTTATATAACATTTGATATCATTTTCACAGCATGATCTCTACTTTCATACTGTGGTAGCTTTTACCTGGAGTTTAGATGATTCATTTTTGTAGTGGATGCTTAACTTTTATAAGAGGAAAATGCAAGAGAAGCCAGCACAGCATTAAATGAACTATAGCTGTAGCATTAAATGAACTGCAGTACAGTAATAATGTAGAATGCTCAGATCCTTGCCATCGCACAGGGCTGGATTCATGAATGCTCTATTGATCCACAAAGGAGGAGGTATGGAGGCCCGGAATTCTTCTCACAGCTTTTTGGCATACCTAATTCAATTTTTAAAAGTAGATGGGGCACTCTGAGCTCATTTAGTAATTGTCAGAAATCTTTATATGATTCTGTTTGAAAACGGGCTATGATTTCCTGTTGATGGGGATCTTGGAGAGTCATGTGACTACATCAGTATGTTTTCCTCATCTTTTCTTTCTCCTTTTTTTTTTTTTTTTTAAATGAATTTAGAAATCCTAGCTTTACACTGCCTTCTACAATAACTACTGAGAGGATGGAGGACTTTTTATTTTACTTTTTTATAACTTTCATGTTAACGGTGACTATTCTTTCAAAGAAATCCAGATTTTTGTGTTGTTATGGAGTGCATGGACTTAAGTCTTATTTTGGCTTGTCTGGAAAAGGATTATTGTGGTTCAGGGTTTTTTTGGGCTACTCTGCCAAGCTTCTCTTTTCACATGCTTGTAGCAACTTATGAACCATTTTAAAATTAAGTTTTCTGTATGCAGTTCCCAACTAGTTTTCATATCTACTTATTTTTGAATAATGCAAAAATTAAAAAAAACCTCCATTGTTTCAATCCTGCTGAAAAATACTTTGAAGATAAAAATTCAGTAGTTTGCCTTATTTCCTCTGTTCAGCCCATCATCGACCTCCCCCCTTTCTTCAGATTTTAATCATTCTCTCCTTTTGTGTTTCCTCTCCAAGAAACATACATGTAAAAAGTTATATTGAAATGGCCTGACAGTCACATGCTATTAGAAATCTGTCAAACTCAAGGCTAGGCATCAGAAATCATTTCCTTGGAGTTTCTGGAGGGAAAGAACAAACTGATTTATAGCATAGGTCAGATAAGGTTGAGCTGGATTCATTTTTTTTATTTTTTATTTTTTTAAATTGTGGTTTAGATTTTTGGCTCTAATTTAGTTCTTGCTTTAGAAACAAGCAATAAAGGAAACGTTTCCAAACCAAACAGCCCTTCCCATTTCAAACCAAACCAAAGATCTTAGTCTTGTAGCTCTTCTACTGTTTTTGTAAAGGGATGGTCGGCCTGGTTCTGTCACCCAGGAATTTGCAGAACCTGCATTGCACTTGGTCAGGATGAAGGTGTTTGGCTCTTTTGACATTTGTCATAATTAAGTACTGTAAAGCCATTTTAAAATGATTGAGACAATTGTTTGAGCACTGCAGCCTTTGCTAATAGGTGCTGAAAGTCCTCCCCTGGGAGTTCATGCACATGGGAAAGCAGCTACCCTTGATGATTATCTCCTCTACTTTTCTGTACTGAACAGCATACTGTGTTGAATCGATATTTCTTCTGCTCCCTGAGGTTCTTAATTCACATCTTCGGAAAACTTCATGTTTTGTATTCCTTGAGATACACCCTACAAAACCTCCGACACACGCAGAAATGCACATTAAAGGCCCCCTGCTTCCACCCCATCTGTGTCAGCTTATCACCAAGAACGACTGAGGGAGGCTTGTTTTACAACCCAAAGCTTTATGCATAGGCACTCCCCTCCCAGCCTGGTTCTGTCTCAGGACTCTTGTGTTTCTCCTGCAGGAACTCAGGAGATGGGTTTTATCTACGGCGTGTTTTATGGTGCGCGTGACTGCAGTGCCTGACTTCTTCCCGCTCTGCTGTTTAAGGATTGCAGATCTGAACTCATTTCTAGGAGGTTCAATTAGTCCTAACCTTAAGTAGAATAATGTTATTTCCAGAGCCTCCTGACATAATTTTTATTTCTAACGGCGTAGAGATCCAAGTCAAGGTCATAGCCTGGGTGTGCTGGCTGCTGTACAAACGTAGTACAGCACTCACTCTCCGGAGAAGGAGCCGTAACTCCTAAGTAGATGGCTGACTGCTTTAGGGTTTTTTGTCCCTTAATGTCAAGTTTTAATGCAAATGCTGGGATTGGTGAAGCAAGGCTGATTTACACCTGCTGAGGACTCTGCTCAAGAACTCAGATGTAAGACTCTCTCAAATTTAGATGTAATTGTTTAAAACAGCAAAAAATCTTCAGCATCTTGTGGTTGATTTACACTGTCTGCAGAGTTTCTCGAAGGGAAATTGAATCCATTTCCATCAACTTATCTTTTTCTTTGGCTGTACAAATCCAAAAAGATTCCCACATGAAGTACCACCTTCAGCTCTGGGGTCCCCAGTGTAAGGAGGACATGGACCTGTTGGAGTGGGTCCAGAGGAGGCCATAAAAATGATCTGAGGGCTGGGACACTTCTCCTGCAAAGCCAGGCTGAGAGAGTTGGGGTTGTTCAGCCTGGAGAAGAGAAGACTGGGGAGACCTCACTGCAGCCTTCAAGGGGGGAGGCCTACAGAAAAGCTGGGGAGGGACTTCTTACAAGGGTCTGTAGTGATAGGACGAAAGGTAATGGCTTTAAACTGGAAGAGGGTAGATATATGTTAGATATAAGTAGTAGTTTTTCTACTCTGAGGCTGGTGAGACATTGGAACAGGTTGACTGGAGAAGCTGTGGATGCTCCATCCCTGGAAGTGTTCAAGGCCAGGCTGGATGGGGCTTTGAGCAACCTGGTCTAGTGGAAGGTGTCCCCACCCATGGCAGGGGATTGGAACTCGATTATCTTCTAGGTCCCTTCCAAGACAAGCCATGTTACATTGATGGAGCCCTCTGTGGGCTTAAAACATTATAAGGCATGGGGTGAAGGTAATAGGGAGGACAAACTTCTAAGGTAGGCATATACTGCGTTTCCTGATGACCTTTTGGGAAATGGATCCTGGTACACATTTCTGCTTCAAGAAATTACTATGGGCGGCAAACTTAACATTCCAGTCATTGACCTTTCCCCTCCCAGAATCTCCAGTCTAACTTTCAGTGCCCTGCAGGATCCATCCTGAGTAGTGCTCAGGACAAGTATCTCTCCCTCCTCTCCCCACCATACTCTCATTACAGAGGACCTGTGCTCTGGGAAGGATGTGAAGGATTGCTCTGAGCGGGGAAAGCTCTGAGGGACAGGAGTGTACGAAGCAAAAGCTGCTCTAAGTTACTGTGCTTGGAAACACAAAGGTGACTCCTCTCTGGGAGGTTTCTGCACTGCAGCAGAAGCAGGCACTGGCAACAAGCATCTCCCAGTGCAAGAGGAAGGCAGGAGGGAGCCTTGGGAGGGAAGAGGCGTAGGTGAGTTGGTCCTTAGAGGTTTAGTCTGTGGTGGGAGCTGCCTGCCAGTGTGCCCCGTGTCCTCTGCTCCAGGCTGCTGTTTCTAACTGGGCAGCACAGCCTCGCAGTGAAGCTGTGGTCGGGCCTGGCAGTTGGAGATCTCCCTCTGTGATGTTTTAGCATGAGGTAGGGAATCCAGTAAGAATCAAAGGTGGCCAGAGGGGAATCCCAAAGCTTTCAAATCTTGGAATCCCTGCAGTGTGACTTCAGTCTCCAGTCTTGACTTTGAACAAACAGGTCAAAGACACTCCCTGTGAAAACCTTTTCATTTAATTAGACTTCCTCACGGGATTAAAATTGCCTTTGATATGGTCTATGAACAGTTGCAATCCAAAATTAACATTTTACCAGTATAAATTTAGCCATTGGTGTCTGACCCCACCTTTTTTTTTTCTTAGGAAAGGTTTCAGTGAGTCGATATCTTTCTGAGCAAGAGAGGTGCAGGATGAACTAAGCGACTGAGTCTTGCAGAAATGCTGCTCAGACCCTGAGAGTTAAGATTGGTGTGTTTCTCATTTGCAGAATCCTTGCATGCAACAAATGATGCATTATCAGTGGAAGGGTAGTTTCCCTTGTTTTTTCTTTTCTTTTCCCTGGTGTGAACACTGGAACATACAGAGACTGTTAATTGAACGAGAGCTGCATCTACACTTGTAAAATATTTGTTATGAGGATTTTAATTGTCTGTTGCTAAGCTCTACTTTATGTATGGATGTATGTATTTATTTAAGACAGTAGTTAACTATCACAACAGGACCACAGATGAAGTTGCTGAAAAGCCACATAGTTTAAGTCTCAAGATCAATGGTGAGCCCCAGCACAAGATTTCAGGCCGAGTCAGAATCTACATATTCTTAAAGTCCCAGGCATCCTGGTGAGATATTGTAAAGAGGGCCAGGTGCAAAGTCAGTCAGATTTGTTTCCTTTGATCTTCAAAAGGAGGATGATCTCTGCTTTACCTTAAACTAAAAGGTGTCCTCTGATCTGATAAAATCATTATTTGCCAATAAAATATGGGACAATACTCCTCCTCACTCCCCCACCCCCTGTTGTGCACAGTGGCTCTCTGTCTTCAGTTACAGCTCATGTGGACTTGTACCTTGGTGTGAAAGCAGCTTCTGATTGCAAGCAGAAGCTGCCATGTTACCCGAGATGATTCCTCTGATTAATTGCCTTGTAGTTGTGGCCATAGAGGGCTTGACATAACAAATTAAGGGCAGTGTTTCACTTTCCATCTTGAATCTGCTGCCATTTGCTGACTGCATCCAAGAATTAAACTTTAATTTTACTTGTAGGAGTTGTCAATAGGAAGAATAACTGGGCTTCTGTCATCAAGTGAGACAATAAAAATACACAAAACTGATGGCGAGGCTGATTTTTCAATCAGAATTAGAGAAATGATTATTATAGGTGTTCATCCCTCCACTTCTCTCATTTTTTCAAGTTCTGCCCCTCATCTCACCAAGAGGAAAATCCTCCCTTGGGCAGAACAGCTGGCAGTGACTCTTTCATCTGCTGATTCCGATCCCAACAGTGTTCCTAGCTGAGGAGAAAAAAAAACCCCAGTTTATTTGACCCTTAAGAAACTGAGATGCAGTATTTACCAGGATTTAAAATGGTTGTCTTTCAAAAGATTTAAGCATGAGCAGGTGTTTATGTAAATGAGGATTCTTTAATTTGTCTAATAGTGGTTGTGTTTTTTCCTTCCTTCTACTATTCATTTTATTATTTTGCTTGTGGCATCCAGCTGTGATCCAGACTTGCAATCAGACCATTGTTTTTAGTCTACTTCATCAAAAGGTAACGTTTCATCTAATGAAGTCCAATAATGACATTTGTATTTTTCTCCTTGTAAAACTCACTTGCATGCACAAGGTAAATTAAATGACCGAGGAGGGTAATGATGAAGACCCAATCAGGTCTATTTGTTCAGTGAAATAAGCAATATGACATCTTGAAAAATATGGAAGACTTTTAACTACTAGAAACTACTGCTTAAAGAAATTGCCTTTCACACGGGAGGTGTTACTGTAACAGAAGTAGTTGGGCTGTCATCTTGTTTTCATTTACCTGAATAGCAAGAATTTCATTGTTCTGTCCAAGCTCACCTTGGAGTCACAGAAACTGCAGCTAAGGAGAATGTGTGACAAATACAGGTCCAGAGTGTCTTTTCATTGTGAGGCAGATCATGGGCTTGAGTATTGCTGCTCATGGTCTTTGTCCCGAGATGGCCCCAAGCGCTATCTGTTCAGGCAGTAGATGATCTCTAGATCTTGGTGAAATCTGACCACCCCCTTTTCCCGATTTCTGTCCTTGTTCTGCAAAGTAAGTGGCACAGAACAAGCTCTGTTAGGTCTCCAGCATCACAAGGCTTTCAAAAGAAGAGTTACTCCTTGATAGTTGCATAAATGCACGGTCAGGGTGGGTGTTTTGGTCTGTTTGACATCTGTTTTGACTTCTTACACCACTCAGCAGCTAATGGGGGGGACAAGGTGGGGCCGGTTTTGCTGTTCCAGGAGTCAGTCAGTGGGATATTACCATTATATTCCACAGCTGTGCAGAGCTGACCAGCCACTGTTTTCGTCATCATATCCTAGTCAACACAGTTAACTTTTTAGCAAAGATTTTTATTTTAAATACCCAGTTTTGAGGAAGTAACAAGAAGGTTTATAGCTACCGAGAATCATCGTGCTAATGCAGCCAAACTGCCTTTCACTCACTTTTTCCAGGAGTATTTGCAAACTTTAGTTTTCATAAAAACCCAAACTGCTTCTTCCCAGAGAGACAGGGAATACAACAGAGGATATGACCTTTCTGAATGTTTCCTTATCAGGCAGCATAAGTACTGTATGTCCCACTAAGCTGCTTCAATAGAACCTTGTCAAGTTATCACATTACTCGACATGTTGCTGATAATGAATACATAAAAGCTTTAGATATTGAGGACTAGGAGGAAATAAATAAGATTTACTGAAAAACTGCTCAATGTATATCCCAGGGCCACGTTTTTTACCATGTGGGTTATGTGTTGCCTTTGGCCCCTGAGATAAATGGGATGATGCCAGAGTTTCAGCTTCTTGAAATGTAAAGTGCCGATGTGGGTAGATAAATGAAGAAAGTAAATGGTCATCTATCTCTCTTGTGGAGAACTCAATCACGTTGTAATCATATCCATCATTCTCAAAAATGGCCTGATATTTTGCTTTTCTGCTACCACATGCTCTTCTAGCTCTGGCTGGTATCTGTAATATCTTTTCTTGTCCTGTATTCTTATGAGGACAGAGTGTTGTGGAAGAGTCCATATTAATCTCTGTAATTTTACCGTAGCGTAGATCAATTCTCTTTTGAGATTTAAAGAAAATTCATCTTGTGAGGAATTAAAGAAAAAAACAACAAACCAAAATTCAGCACAGAGAATTGGGATCATCATCAGCAATCCCTTGTGTCACTGTGGTAGAAGATGGCCTTCAAAAGTGGGTATTAAGCAGCACTTGCTGAGAGGCTCCTGTGGTGGGTTGACCCCGGCACCAGGTGCCCACCAAGCCCTTCTATCACTCCCCCCGACCCCCTTCAGCAAGGCACGCAGGGAGAGAATGAGACGCAAAGCACAGGGGTGTGGGTTATGATAGACAAGATGTTATTTTCTACTTCCCGTCCACAGGCGATCTCGGGCCAAGTCCAGGAAGCAGGGCTCCGGGAACACGTAGCAGCTTCTTGGAGGACAAAGCCGAATGCCCCCCCATCCTCCTCCTGCCCTCTCCCTTTATAGTTGAGCTGACGTCATATGGTATGGAATATCCCACTGGTCAGCTCAGGTTGGCTGTATCCTCTCCCCCACCTTGCACCCCATCCTCTGGTGCCGTGTGAGCACTGGCAGTCATAACACGGGTGTGTTATCAACACCCTCCAGCTCCCAGTGCTGCAGCATGAGGGCTGGATGGGGAAAAGCAGCTCAGCCAGACCCACTACAGCTCCCCAGGGTTTCTTGGCTCCCTGGTGGGAGGGAACACACAGGATGGGAAATCTCAGGATCTGTTCTGGAGGAATAGGGTGTCATATCTCCTCACTCCTTTTCTGAGGTGATGTGCTGGTGGTCACGTAGCTTTGGGATGGGCTTGGTTAACTGGTCTTATGTCTTACCTGGGTCTGGAAAGCTGTGTCTTTCTCATCTGTCCAGAACACAATCTGGCACTGGCTGAGGTTTCATGTTTGCAGTCTCCCAGTATACCTGGGCAATAAGAGCTGACAGTGTTGAGAAGATGATTTATTGGAAAGCAGCATCTGAACTTTGGAGGCAGTTTTAGATAGCTATCACGTTTATTTATTTTACCAGAACTGTTTGTATACCTTTGATTGTAGAAGGTAATTTAGAATCACAGAATGGTTTGGATTGGAATGGACGTTAAAGCTCATCCAGTTCCATCCCCCCTGCCATGTGCAGGGACACCTTCCACTAGACCAGGTTGCTCAAAGCCCCATCCAACCTGGCCTTGAACACTTCCAGGGGTGGGGCATCTACGGCCAAGCTGTTTCAGTGCCTCACCACTTTGGAATACACGTATAAAACTTAATACCTTCTGAATCTGTGGGGTTGGACTTGATGATCTTCTGAGGTCCCTTCCAACCCCTAATGTTCTGTGATTGTGTGAATCTGATCTCCCCAAATTCTGACTTGGAAGAGCTGTAAAATTCATGATAGTTAGTTGGCTTCTTAAATAAATAACTAATAAAGCATTTTTAGTAATCTCTTCTTCCTAAATATGCATTCTGTTCCCTCTCTAATCCCTAGTTTTTCATGTTTAGATTAAATGGAATCCCTCCTTTAGTGGAGATGACTTTGAGATTTACTTCAAGTTTACTCATTTAGTAGACTACTGTATGCTTAAAGCAGAAAATAAGAAACTAATATGTTCCCATTCAAAAATGACTCCAAGCACCTGTAAACTACTAACCTAAGAAAAGGCACCCACAGAAGTTGTTTTTCACTCCCTTTTAGTGCCCTGAGAGTCACAGCATCACAGAATATTAGGGATTGGAAAGGACCTCGAAAGATCATCTAGTCCTACCAGAGCGGGGTCACCCAGGGCAGGCCACACAGGAATGCATCCAGGAGGATTTTGAATGTCTCCAGAGAAGGAGACTCCACAGCCTCTGTGGGCAGCCTGGGCCAGGCTCTGTCACCCTCACAGTGAAAAAATTTTTCCTTATGTTTACCCGAAACCTCCTATGCTCCAGCTTGTACCCATTACCCCTTGTCCTATCACTGGATGTCAATGAGAAGAGCCTGGCTCCATCGTCCAGAAGGCTGTGCATTCATTCCAGGCTCCGGTTGCACGTAAAGAGACAGTCTTGTATCTGATATCTTGGCCAGTTGAGACTTTTTCTTGCACGTAAAGTCCCGTCTGGTATTTGAGCGATGAGGAGGAAGTGGGAAGCGCTGGGCGGGTGCGGTGGCTCGCGGTGGCTGTAAGCAATGATATCTAACAATGCCCTAAGGAGCTAGTTAAAAAGTGCCTCGCACGCTCAGGAAAGCACTTTAATGTAACTGCATTAGAAAGCTGTCAGTTGCTTCTTGGGCAAAACAGACTCTTTTTTTTTTTTTTTTTGGTGCTGTAAGGATTATTGGAGCATTTGTTACACAGTAATTTGGAAGTCATAATAAAACATTTCTAATTTTATTTCCCCCAGCAAACAGCTAATGGATCTAGTGCATAGGAAGCCCAGACAGCATGCTATAGAGCCATGAAATCTTGTTCATTCTCCTAATTAGGAGGGCAGGGGATAGAAGTTGTAGCAATTTTTTTTTTAGTGTCCTTCCCAGAAATAGAATTTTCAAAGGCAGATGTAGGAAATAACTTGGTGTATTTTCAACTTTTCCACTGCCTTAATCTCTTGGTCTTTGTGCAAATACATTTTAGTGTTGTTCAGATGACACGTTAAATGCTGATGAAGTGTCAGAACTCTAGTAGGTGACTTAAATGTTCTCAGTACTCCTCTGTAACAGGAACCTTGGCATAATGGTGACAGCTGAATTGAGGTTAGATTTTACAAAATCCAAAGAGGGTACCTGGGAAAAAGTGCCTGCAGGACAAAATCCAAAGTGGGTACCCCTGGGAAAAACTGCTTTGTAGCAGACATCCTTCAGCACTCTCCACAGGCCAGCATGTTACATTGTCAAAGAAGAATGAGTCATCCTTTAAAATTAAAAGGAAAATGGTAATTTCTTTTTCTAAACTGTTTCTTTAGACTGGCTTACTTGTCTCTTTACTGCATTATAATGTCCTTCATAAGTTCTCTTTGGAATTGGAGTAGTAGAAATCTGGTACAGAAATTGTGCACAGGCCTTTAGTAGCTATTACAGAGCTGATGTTGGGTATGCTTAGGTTCAGATTGCTGGAGATGCATCTTTATATTGTTCAATTGAACTTCAAATACAGATCTATAATGGGGGGGGGGGAGAGGCCTCACATCAAGGAAAGGAGAAGAAAGAAACTAAGTGTGATGACTTGCTGAATCTGTTGGTTTGCAGTTTGGAAGTCCAGAACACGTAGCTGCAGCCGAGCAGAGCCTGGTACAATCTGGTTATTATTCATTACCCTCAAAGATTTCAAGTCAAGTTCTCCTTTAAAAAAACCTCTCACAAAACAACAACAACAACAAAAAAGCACCCTATCTTGGGAAGATCAGTTGAAAAACAGTGATACACAAATATTTTTGTGTGTGTGTCTGTGTCAGTAAAGACACAAGCAATTTATTATACCACATATTCCAAGCAATACTTGCATGCAAACTTGCTTTCTTGAATTCTGAGATCAAGATGAAAATTTTCTGTTGTTGTCCATCAATCACACCTACTGGAACAGCTCTTCATGAGCTAGGGCTTAAATTGTTCAAACCTGGATATGAATGAGCTGTAGTAGAGTTTGAGTCTTAGAACTTGAGTGTGGAAAAACTCCGGACAGGAAGTATGTTAGCTAAAGGGTACGTGAACCCTTAGCTTCAAAGGGACAATACCTATGTCTAAAACTCTAAAAAGCAGTTGCTAAAACAGAGGACAGAATTAAAATCTGAGACTGGAAACCCTGCAATTTGTGAATGATACACTGTGGCTACTGTAGAAAAACCTTTCTTTTTTATTTTCAATTCAGAGCTTTTTAGAAAACTTGTCATTTTTATTTGAGTCCATCTTTTTCGGTGTGGAATTCCACAGCTTGGAAATACTCCCTTTCAGAAATCGCTTATGTTTTCTGTCAAAAATCGTGATGAAATACCTGGCTGAATATGTTTCTTTGTTTTTGGTATTTTCAATATATGCTGTTAAACAGTGGCTGTTCACTAATGGCACGGCACACAGGGCAACATGTGACAGAATCCAGGGAAAGGGGAGTGAGATGGAAGTCTGGATGGAAAAGATCAAATATCTGAATTTATTTTTGAATAGCAGCACACGAGAGATTTCTTTGAGAGCGTTGTGGCAGGGAGGAGGAGGAGGAGGAGAGGAAGGCAGAAGGCCCTGGAAGAAAGTGGAATCAAGTTTCAGAAAACTGCAGCCTTTACAAAGAAGGTCCTTTAGATACAAATAATGTGTAGGTTTATAAAAGAGAGAAGTGGGCTTAGAATTAGGAACTCAGAATACCAGTGAGCGTCCAACAATGAATCTTAGCAAAGAAAAATACCTATTGCTGTAGGAGCTCCAGTTGTGCCTTGAAAGTACAATGGAGAAAGGACAGAAGTGAAAAGACAAGTCTGTTCTTCTTTCTATTCAGGAAAGGACTGGCCTTCCCTTCTGACAACTGTCATCTCAGTTTGTGCAGTGTAGCCCTTCATGAGACCTGGAAGGATGCTTGATGGTAAACTGTCTTCAAGAAAGAACAGTTCATTACAAAAAGCTTTAGAATTTGGGCCTCCTTAACAGCCTTTCAGATAAAAGGGACAGACCAGTCTTTCTTACATGATTTAAGTAAGAGTGTGATCACTGAATAGACCTGCAGGATGGCAACAAGGACAGAGATTTATATAAGAGCTTTAAGAACAGAGGTTTATAATTAATTAGTCAGTGTTGAATCGGTGGAGCATTGGGAAGGAGAAGTAAAGGAGAGACCCACAGTGCTGCTCGCAGGTTAGTCTGAAGTGAAAGCTCTTGGGGTGTGGGCCAGACTGACAAGAGTTCTGCTAAAAGGAAAGAAAAAGCATTAACCTGCGTTCATGCCTGGATTTAATTCCACAAGACACCGCAGGACCAAAAGCAAACCATTTGGGACCCAAGGTACATCAAGTAACATTTAACCAGTTGTATGTTCTTTTTATGACTTCTGTTTGTGAGGGAGATAAATGCATGTCTTAGGCAATAAAACATTTCCCCTGATTATAGCAAATGGTGTTTCTTTTCCCTCATGGGATGTAATAAGAATATCAATGTTTTATACCCCATATTAAAAAAGGCCAAGTTTGATAAAAAATGAAACAGATTTAGTAGAGTTGTTATCCCAGGTAAGGTAAAGTACCGTTCTACAAAGGCGTAGGCAGAGAGCCGTAAGGACGGCGGGTTCGCTTACTGTGAATCCAGCCAAACTTCTGCATGCTGCATCCAAAACCCAGGCGAGCTTGGAAGGAAGGGCCAGTGGCCAGGCTTTCGTATATAACCCCACTGCAACAAATCTCATTTCACTGGAATTAACCACGAAAACTATTCCACCTAATTTTGCAGTTAAATCCCAATATAAACAGCAGTAAACACCTCTCTTCAGAAGTACGGACCCACGAAAATACTGCCTTGATATACACGGAACCTCTGGTTATAGCTGCATCTCTGAGCAAAGCCAGGTGATAACTTTTATCAAAGGTAACAACTGTCTCAATAAATGCAGCAAATGGAATTTTAAATTGGGACACGGTTATTATATAAGGAGTGGTGTGGAGGAAAACATCTGAGAGTGAGAAAGCAGGAGAGAGCCAGCTCAGAAAAATAATCCTGAGAAGTGTGTCCAATTTTTCGAACGTTTTCTAATCACTAACTTCTCCACAGTTGTGGGGGTATCTGTGAAAGTAGAATTTGTCCCCAGTAGAGTTTGAATAGTGTGTTAAGCAGATGCTTTATTTTAGGAACGCAAATATGTAAAATAGATATACCAAAATACTATTTTTTTTTAATGTGGAATAATGAAATGGAAAGAAGGGGTGATCCCAGTTTGCCTTTCCCTTCTGTGTAGCGAGCTGCAGTTCTTGATTTAGTTCTGTGGCTTCTGGGGGACAACTTTTCTAAGCCTGCAAAGTTTCCAGGAATTTGGGTATTTTCCCTTTCTGTGTTGTGACAAAACCAACCTCTCCCAATGTATTCTGCCTGTCTGTCCAGCAGAGAGGCCCATGTAAGTGCAGCCAAAACCCGCTGGCTTGGGAGTTTGCCTCAGAGGGAGGAGGATGGAGGTCTTCCTCAGGTGGGTTGGAGCAGGGCCCTCAGCCCCAGTGTACCCCCCTGCAAGGCGATGCCCTCCTCACCAGCCTGCTGGGCTGGCTCTTCTGGACCCTGGCAAACGCCTGTGTTAGGTGGGAGTAGTGGGAGAGTGTGTGTGGGATGGGTGACTGGGACCTGCTGGGGAGCACAGCATGCTGCTTGGAGCCTGAGGCCCCCTGCTCCCTTCTGCGATGGGTGTCCAGTGGTGTCTGCACTAGAAGAACACCAACAGGAGGAACTGAGGCACCATCAAGGCTGTTTGTTTTGTGTCAGGTAAAGGACTTCAGTTCAACGTTGCATCTTAGCTTTTAACAAATGGCTGTTTTCAGAAAAAGGAAGAGGGTAACCAGTGAAGGGCTGGCAGTGGGTCACCTTAAAGACAGTTCTCTATGGTTTCTTTTCTAGTACCCTAGAAATACTCTATCTCATTGCAGTAAATAAGAAATTTTCTGTATGCTTCTAGGGGAGCATGTGCTATGTTTGACTAGTTCTGCATATTCCTTAGAGTAGTTCCCACTGCTTCACAAAGCACTGTTCTCCAAATACCTGCTTGTAATATGCGGCTATAAGCAGAGTTTCTGTGTATATCAAAGCAGTGTTTTCGTGGGTCCATGCTTCTGAAGGGAGGTGTTTACTGCTGTTCATACTGGGATTTCACTGCAAAATTAGTCAGAATAGTTTTTGTGGTTAATTCCAGTGAAATGAGATTTGTTGCAGTGGGGCTATATTGTTTGGTTGGTTCGGTGGTTTGTTGTTTGGGATTGTTGTCGGTTTTTTTTGGTTGGGTTTTTTTGTTTGTAGAATGGCATTTACAGCAGCCAAGATCTATCTGGCATGGGGCAAGCTTTTTAAAATAGCATATTCATGCACTAGTGAAAGAGAGCATGGCATAGTTTGGGTAGGGCTGTCTAGGATGCAGCACATGCAAAGATCCAAGAGCTGGGCTGATGGCATCCAGCTCAGGTTTGGTGTTTCATGATGCTGGTGTCCAGCAGTCCTGCCTTGAGAGGAGTCCAGAAGGCTGTACCAGAGATCACAGCCTGCCAGTGCTTTCTCTGCATTGCTTTGAAGGTATAAAGTACAATACCATAAAAAAAAAAATTAAAAAATTGTATGTAATCTATATTTTACAGAATATACACAAGTTCAAGGAACAGATTCCAGGCATTGTGCATTGGCATGATTTATTTTGTTTCATGTTTTATGTATGCACTAAATGTGACATGCTGTGGCTTTACATTTGTGCTAGTTTATGTTAGCTGTAAATGGGACCTCAGTGTTTACATGTAATGTAAAGAAGGGTCTCACGTTGACAATTACCAGGATGTTTCTCGTGCTGCACTACAGTTGAGAATCACAAATCCTGCGAGATAAATCTGTGTAGAATTTTGTCTGTCTAGATGCTACAAAACAGCGAGTTTAGCTTATCTCGCGTCACGTTTTCTGCTCTGCCAGTTGGAAATATTTCATTGGTAACAACTTTTCTCTTTTTAAAAAAGTCTGTCTTCCATTTTTTGTGAAAGTGAATAATTTTTTCCTGAAGGTGAATCCCACAAATACTTATATTCAGTAAAGTCACTTCTGACTTCTAGTTTCATGGGCTTTTGCCAGTAAAAAATTGAAAACCTTACAGAAGTTGAAAAATCTTGCAGAAGAAAGCACAATAATAATTTTTAATCTCGGAAGATGATACAGTTATGCAGAAATATGGAGCCTTTGGTTTTTTCATAACATTATTAGATGATTTAAGTTTTGCTCAGCTTCCTTCCTTTCCTCCACATGCTCGAACTGAGCTAAAATATTGTATTTTTTAAAGTAATGTGTTTTAACATACATCATACTTTTCAGGTGAACTAACGTCCTTTAGGAGTACTAGTCCCTGAAAATGTGACTGTGCTAGCCTGCATTCCTAGAGTAAACATATTTTACTAAGTACAGCTTGCAGTGATGCTAAATTAAAGACTTATTTCAAACACTTTTGCACCCTGAACTACTTGTGAAAGTCTGGGTGACAAAAATCCCTTGTAGCCTTATTCATTTCTTACACTGTCTTTGAAAGTCCTTCATAAAATCTTTGCAGAATAAAAGGGATGGAATAGTTTTATGTGGTTACCAAGCCTCCAAAATTCACCAGGATTGCTTAAACTCTGAGACTCTGCCTCGGCACGGCGTATGTCTGCATACAGACCGTGTGCGTGGGGCATCATGGCAATGCCACCACAGAGACCAAGAGCTCTGCAGCACCTTCGCAGCTATGTTGGAATCACCATGGCTGGCAGTGAGGGGGGCTGGCAGTTGGGGGGGGCTGGCAGTGGGTCGGGGGGGGGGACGGGCACTGTCAGGCTGGCAGTGGGTCTGCGTTGGGGGTTGGCACTGGCAGGCTGGC
>JANVCC010000046.1:3143087-3204057 GCA_025345505.1 Todiramphus chloris collaris
GGGTCTGCGTTGGGGGTTGGCACTGGCAGGCTGGCAGTGGGTCTGCAGTGGCAGGCTGGCAGTGGGTCTGTGTTGGGGGGATGGCACTGGCAGGCTGGCAGTGGGTCTGCAGTGGCAGTGCAGACCCTTCCCATTCAGAACACTCCGTAGTCACCCATTAGGATGATCACAGACACACTGGAGTGTCATTACTTATCCTCCGGTAAAATTTTAGCTGCATCACGTAGCATCCATGTAAATTCTACGGATTAGAAGATTTTACTTTGATTTCCTTGTTTCCATTCCTCTGTAAATAGAGTCAAAATGCCAAGTAGGAATATATTTATATATAAATCTGTTGTATTACCTGTCAGTTCTGTTTTTGTTTACAGAAGAGACGTTTTTATTTCCAGAAGTTTACAGGATACTGCAGTAATTTCTTTTTCTCCCTGTACCCATTTAGATATTTTTTTGTTTGTTTAAAAGAAAAAGAAAACTCACTGCAAAATATGTTATCAGATGTTACATATCTTATATTGCAATCATCGGTGTTGAAGGCCTGAGGTATAATATTTACATTTTGCAGTTTTATTCAAAATCAGAGCTAGCAGTGTCATCCCTAAACCTTTTGCATATTTATTAAAAATTAAAATATACAATTTTTTTTTTCTTAATCATCTTTTAAAACATTTATCATCGGAAAATGCCCACCAGAATGCAGTTCTGTGTTTTAACAGCGGGGTAAGTTTAATTGGCTACAAGTTCTGGAATATCAGTATTAACTATATTTGAACCATGTCCACGTGGTGTAATTTAGGATTGCATCATCCATTCCTTTTCAAGCACATGCAAAGAGGAAATGGCTCTGCAGAAGATGAGTACAATGTACTCCGCCTCGCAGCGTGTCATCTGTTATGGGGTACGTGCTGTCTGTGGATCAAGCAGCAACTGTGCTTTTCGGATTTCTTTTTTTTTTGCTTCGCAATGATTTTGTTTGGGTTGGTGACTAAAATTTCAGGAATTCAAATGTTTGTTCAGAAATCGGGGTAAAACTGTATTTTTGTGGCTTTTAATCTGCACAGAAAGTTGTTCCTGTGGAGCAAGACGTACAGATTGAGTGCTGGAAGTGCACTGAAATGTGGTACCAAAGAGCTCATGGAAAGGAAAGCATGTTTTTACTGTGTTTTAATTTGTCTTCAAAGTTCGAGCTCGTAAGCTAAAGCTGCAATTGTACAATATCACACCCAACTCAGCAGAGTTGGGCAGGTACCACACCAGCTCTTGGGGCCACCTATGTTAAGGATCAGCTCCATTTTATTATGTCTGGGAACAGGTGACGTTCTTTTGCCAATGGCATTGTTGGTTTTTAATTTTTTTCCTTCTGACTGCATTAAATGAAACGATTTCCCTGGCAAAGTCATGTACAGTCAGAAAAAAAAACCCCTAACTTTTGTATAAGGTGTTGAAATCTTCCTAAAAACGTGAATCAGAATTGCCGGTCTGCTGGAGCTCCACAGGACAGGGTGAGGGCTTCCTAGAGAAAGGCCATCCTTCTTTGTGAAGTTGCACAGCTCTCGGAAGGTGTTTCACAGCAGCCCGTTTTATTGTGTAGAACCCAATTGTCGGTGTCGCTCTTTAAACCCTGTAGGGTTTTCCAGGAAGGCTGTTGTTCGGCGCAAAGAGCCGGGTGGTTGCTGGCCCTGAGCGTGAGGGTTGCGCTCGCCCCACGCTCTGTTCCCAGTTAATGACTGGGCTTGCACGTCTCCTGCATCTGTCCCAAGGGAGGAGCTCGTGGGAACCAGGGGGCAGGTCATTCTCAGCGACAGGCTCCTGGCTCAGGATCTCGCTCCTGCCAGAAATCTGTCTCAGTCTGAATCTGGCAAGGTTTAGGAAGCGGCGTTAAATGCACCTCTTTGTTCAAGGCTTCCACTAACGGCAGGCACAGGAATTTCACTTGGCAGTCGGTATCCTGGCTACCCTTTTCAGGGTACTTCTATAGCTGGTTCAATAGCCACGAGGGGCACGGAGCAGGTTTTGTGGTGATTCCGAGTTTAGAGGTACATTATATAGAACACATCCAGGTGCTGTGATAATTTTCCTTGACAGTTCAGATATATGTGTGTGTATATATCTGACGTTGGTTGACTGGATTCTAATTGTAACTAAAGCAGAGAGCCTTTTAGTTTATATAATTTTAGACAAGTATTAAGCCTGAAAAATCTGCAGAGGAGTAAGATCTGTGTGTAGGAACAGCTTACAGATTATTATTTTTTTTAAATCATGGTATCTTCTTTTTTTTACTTCAGGTAAGTTCTACAACTCCAAAGGAAGGAGAGAGTAGAGATTTTTGAAAAAAAAAAATTATTACTTAGCCTAGGAACAAATGTGAAAATTGGGCATTTCCTGTCGGTTGTCCTTTATATTCCTTTGTGGAATATGCTCTGGATTTAGATGCTGACTTCTATAGTCAAAACTTGTTATTACAGTTTTTGCCCAGGACAGCTTTTGCTACGGGCAGCAGTAGAGCAGCCTTCTGATATATAGGCAGTGCTTTCCCCTGAAAAGCTGCTGCTGCTGAAGTGAATGCAAGAGTTCCTTCTGCAAATTGTTGTGCTTGTTTAATCTGTTGTCACTGAGGTGCATTGAAAGGTATTTGTTCATGAGCAGCATTTGGTCTGTTCCTCTGCATGTGTGTTTTTCAGGACAAGGCCCCCTGATTAAACAACGTGAGAATTGAGAAGAACACCTTAGTTTGTATCTGTAGCTAGATAGGAGTCCCACCATTCCCCATCTCCCAGCATGTCTATCCAATAACTGGATAATTCCTTACAGCTCTTCTGGCAGAACAAGAGAGATGAGGAGGAGGAGAGATGAGTACTGAAACTGAAATGTTGCTACTGTTGGCAGAGAGAAGATGCCATGGCTAGTGCTGTAGGACAGAGGTCAGGAAAACATGAGAAGTGCTTAAAATTTCTGTGATGCTGCAGAGGAACTGCTTGAACTTTGCTGTAGGGGTAAAGGAGAAGGGGAATAGGAAGGAATGTGCCTGGGTGTCAGGGAGTTGGTATGTCTGCAGTGTCAAGGGAGAGGCTGAGTTAGTGGTTTCGTCACAGAAGGTGAACCACATTTTTTTTCTGAAAATAGAGGTTTGGGAAATAACACATCTCAAGTTTGCATCCCCTGCAACTGCTTTTCCATCTTGAATCACAAAAGAAAGTTCAGAAATCAGAGAATGCTTGTACTGTACTCTTTCCAACCTAACTAAAACTGGAGAATGTTTATGTAGGTGTTGAGCCCTTGTGAGGTTTGCAACACAATTGCTCAGAATGAAGTATCTTTGATGTCTTGAATCTTGAAACATTCACCCATCAGTACACAAATGATGAAATCACAATTGCTCACTGTGCTTACATCTATTTTTAAAGAAGAGTTGCTCCCATGTCCTTGTCATATTTCAACAGCTTTCTGTGAATGCTTCTTTGCCCTCACATCATGAGAGAAGTCTTTTGCTGGACTCCCCAAATATGTCCCTTCTCAAAGTTGCCTTCATCCTTACTGAGACCAGGTACCCAAAGGATGACAGTGTCAGGAGCAACTTGATTTTATCTGTAGCTGGCAGGGAAATTGTGCCCAGTCCTGCTGAGTTAAATTTTTGATCACACAGGCTGTGCTGTCCCGGGTCTTTCTGAGAAGGGAAGCCTGGTGTCCAGGATAGCAGTCTGTTCAGAGAGTCCTAGGTGTTTAGCAAGTAGCAGCTGGGACGATTCTTTCTGCATTCCCCACTGTCTCCTCCTTGTTACAGACAGAACGTGATTCAAAGTTTCTGCAAAGATTTTTAGACCTTTCCATGGACACGTGTGTGCTACTTTGGGACCACATCCTCCTGTGTGAGTGTAATCTTTCATCCTGCACTGTCACAAGGAGGTAGGAATTGGATTAGGAGACTTGTGACTCTAGGAGTTGGGTAAGAGCCTGGTGAGGACTGCAGAACGCTTGGATGGGAGGCCAGTGTCACCTCCGCAGGGTTCCCCCCAGAATGCCAGTCTGGCCCTTGCTGGGGAAAGGAAGAGAGACACAAAGTGTGTTGCTGATGTATTTACCTACTTGAGTTAGCAAAATGCTGGTCATGTTCCAAAGTACCAATACTTCTACTCCACTCGTTTCAAAGAATTCAGGAGATTTAATCTTTTGAATTCATCACTACCTGTTTTTAGATTGCCTTTTTTATTAATTCTAATGCCGACTAACTGCTAACAAAGCTTTTTACATGGAGCAGGCTGTCTTTTTTTTCTTCTAAATGATACATTTTAATTAGCAATAAGTGTTATGAATGAAGATAATTGAAACATTTCATCACTACACCCTTAATACTTCAATTTGAGATGGACCCTGGGGAAAGAGTTTGCATCTAGACCCAGCAGCATAAACACATCCTTGCTTCAACTGTCAGAAAACGCTTTCATAATTTCTGTTTTAGGGAGTCTTCAGTTATACACACATTGAGAAAGCTTTTTATTTGACCGAAGTTTGTGTGTGTGACAATGCAATTGTTACGTTGCATACGTTCTCATCCTGTTGAATTTCATATCATTTTTCTAGGATCTCAGTCTAAAGGATTTTTCTCTTATCGTTCTTTGGGCTTAATTTTTGCTTTGGAAACCCAAGCTCTGTGCTCTTTTTGTTTCATACCCTGTCATTTAGAATCAGACAACAATAATTCTGAAATCGAAATGTGCTTTCTGTTATCTGGCTGATTTTGATGGATTGTCATGCGTCGGTTTGACTTTGCAGGGGTTGAATACAGCATTAAAATGTTTTGAGCAGTTACCTGAACAAACATGCCATGGAAACTGGAGAGAAAGGTCACTGGCACAGTGTCTGGCAAACAAAGCTTTGTGGGTTTTGGGGGTGCAGGGTTTATTTTTTTTGTGTGTGCGCAGTGTTTGGGGGTTTTTTGTTTGTTGAACTTGAGGAAAGGTTTAAAATAGTGCATTGCAACACAGTTTGCAGCTCACTGACTTATGTACTGTACACATGGTTAACGATTTATGGGGCCAAGAGTTATTTAATCGGGTAATGCATATACTTTGTTTGACAAGCAAGCAGATGAAAACTCTGAATGGAAAGAATTGCTCATCCTCTGAATGACATGCATTACATGCTATGTTATCACTAAATAATACTTTTTTCCAGCCAAAACTTGTTGTCTCCAGTAGCCGTTGTCTCATCTGAAAACATCAATTAAGCCAAAGCATGTAGCAAATAGTGCCTTTCTTTTGGGGTGTGTCAAAGAAGTTCAAAGCAAAATATGCAAAGCAAAATAGAGTGATCTCAGATCTCTGACATTAGGCTTTTGTGTCATCATTGTTGTAAATTTTTTTGCTTTGCAGAAAGGACACAGCCTGCAACAAGGCTCTTGGTTTTCATCCCTGGTGGAACTGAAATGGGTTCTTGCTGTAGAAGAGACTTTAATTCTAATGAGCCGGAGGTGGTAGGCAGCTGTAATGGTGTGTTGCAGCGTAGGCTATAGAGGATGAGGATGACCAAGGAAAAGCATTGTACCCTTCACAACAGGGATGGCTTTTTCATGGTGTGGGCACAGCACTTTGTGAGCTGGATTGGGATTTGTTGGTTGCATAAAAATGATATGAAAAGGAAGAGAGAGTGAGGAATGAGCATGATGAGGAAGGAAAGAGAGGAACCAATTAGAGGGGAACAGGTAAAGTGCAGACAGGGGAAGCAAAGCAAGTCTCAGGAAAGAGGTGTGATGTGGGGAAGTTCTTCTTTGGACTTCTTAGGGTTGGGCAAAAGCCTTGATCTTCAAACCTGTGTGGAACAGAAAGAGGGGAGTGGACAGGGAAGATTAGCTCTGATTTTGATACAAAAGGCCATGATTTTTGACACGAGAGTTGTGGACGTGAAGGAGCAGGGTCTTGCCCACTTGTTACATCTCAGTGTCCATCTCAGCAACTAGAGCCAGAGGTCAGATTAAAATAAGAATAAAAGTAGAGGCATTGTGTCAAAGAAACCTTCCCCAAAGGAAATAAAGCAGTATCACGGTCTTGGACCCTTCTGTGTACCCTGGAAGAGTATTCTCATGGACCCTTGAGGGCTGAACACCCTCAAGAGCTGTTGATATAAGTAGATGCTCAGCCTTCTATAAACTGGGACAGTATGAATGACACGTTGTAGATGTGTGCAGTGTAGCCAGAGCATTGCTGAGCACTGATGCTCATCTAGAAGGCTAGAAAGCTGCACTGCAGTGACTGTCATGTGCAACAGTGATGAGATGTGGGTTTTTTTCCTTCAGATGTATGTTTGGGGTTCCCCCCCTCCTACTCAAAGCCTGAGGCCAGTGCACAGTTTTCTCCAGCATTGCTGCTTGAAGCAGCCCAAGGAGCAGGGTGCCCCGCTGGGTAAGCGGGAGATGTGATGGAGCAAGTGAGACAAGTGTGGAGCCTTCTCCCTGCCACACTGTCTCCTGTGCTCAGCGGGGCTGCCTGTGCCCTGCTGTGCCCTGCACCTTTCTGTGAGCAGCTCTGGCCCATGACAATCCTTTCAGGTCTCTGGGTAGAAAAGGAGGAGGTTCCCCAGCCTGTCAGAATGGCCTTGCTGCACGTGGACTTCTGGAACAGCTGGGCTCTCTTTATATTCTTCATACAGTTTGGATTTATTTTCTTTTTAACTTCTGAAAAAGCATCTGGGTTTAGAGTTTTCCCTGTGTATGGAGATGTGCAATTCTCCCTCTCTTCTTCCTATTTCCAACATCTCACTTCAGCAAAAAATCCCGAAGGTTTTCTAGTTTCAATTTGTTCATTTATGAAGAATGGTGATTCACATACTCCAAAGCAATTTTAATGTTCTCCAAATCCCTCAAAATACTGCAGTTAGGTCCATGCAACTAGCTTCAGAAATCCATGTGAAAATGCAAATGTTTACTTCCTCAACCAGAACTGAAAAATACCGAGTGTTTCTAACGGAGAAACAGAACAGTATGTTCTACTTTCCTTATGTATTTTATAAAAAATGCATATATAAAAAAATGAATATAAATTCTTTTAGGAGCAATTGTTTCATAAAAGAAACTTGAGTTTGCTTTGGCAAAGATGCCTATGATTTATGGTTCATTCTGTAAACTTGGCCAAACAATTTCTTTCTCCTTTATGATTGGAGAGCAGAGCTGTCGGGGGCAGGGAGTTACAGGATGGCATCTGTTCTTAGAGCAACAGGATTATGTTTATTCATGATTAGTTTATGCAGAAAATGCACCAAAGAGCTTATTTGAATTTTTTATAAATTTGCCTTGTAGAAAAGAAATATTTTTCTTAATTGGACCTTGTAGGAAAAATCCCAGTAATGGCAAATGCAAATGAGAAATAATCTGAATTTAAAGAGCTTTTTTTTTTTTTCATAATCGCTAGTGCTCGAAGTAGAGTGAAGCCCACTGTCTTTGCACTTTTTGGTAGAATTGTGGACTCTTCTTCTCCTGTTTAGTTCCATATGCATATTCTGGGCAGTATGGGAGTGGTTTGGCAGGTAGCTTCTTCATGTCCCTTTACTCAGTGCAGAAGATGGTTTTTCTGGGTAGTGCTCAGTACCCTTCTTTCCCTGACTGCTTTTTTAGTGTCAAATGAGGGAAGTCATTCATGGCCAACCATGCCAGTTTTCCTTATTTTTGACTCTATGTAAATTTTTGCAGAGAGGTAGGAAGAGCAAGGGAAAGATTGACACTGGTATATCCTGAAATGCTATTTTTTTTAGTAGCTCGATTCCCCCCCCCCCCCCCCCCCCATAGCATTGCCAAAAACCTAACAGATGATGTTTTCAGGATCAGAGACAGGAGATTGAAATGTTGCTAATTTCTGTATGACTTAAGTCATAGAATGCTGTAAAGAAATGTGGCATGATTGATCTGATTAATCTTTTAGATTGGTGGTGAGAGAGAAAGAAACTTCTTCACCATACTAAATTTTTATATTTATATAACTGCTTGTTATACATTGAGCTTAGATGTCCTTGTAATGTTCTGACACGGGTGGCTCGTACTTGTCAGTTTGGGTTGAATTAAGTACTCTTTCTTTCTGCTGCAAAGTTTTCTGTGTGGGCCTGGCTACAACAGCAGTGTTGGTTTTTACAGTTCTCTCCCGTCAGGGAAGACCTGTGGGGTCCTTTGGGAAATGTAGAGCAACACGACAGACAGACAACACTGTTCCTGTGCAGAAGCCGTCCACTTGCTGCAAGGAGGTTCTCAGCCTTTACTCAAATGGAGGGTTTGTTGCCAAAAAGCTTCAGACAGATTACGTGTAGTTGTGCATGACTGTGGACATGGCAGCTGAGCTGGGGAAGTTCTCATTTAACTGGCAGCTACCCCATCCAGCAGACTTGCAGAGCAGCCTTCATTCAGTCTAACAGAGGTAGAAGACCTGGTGCCTTGTTCTGAAGGATTCCAGTCCTTCCTTGGCTTCTCACGACTGTACTGAGGCAGGAGAGCAGGTCCATCTCAGGCTGGTGCCACCAGCTGCAGCTCAATTGTTACAGAAATTCTGGTTTCTTTTTGCAGCTCAGATGAGCAATTACCTGGTGCCCATCTCATGGGGAACTGGGGCTTTCCAGACCTGTCTTTCAGCTTGAAAAGGTACAGTACCTGATAAGTGCAGCTAAAGGTGTTTTCCTTTTCACATGGATTCTTCTAAGCTTCAGTCTCTCTGGTGAGGTATCAGAGGGCAATATTAAAGTGTGTATGTAGATACACATGCACACCATTCCTTGTTTCTTTAGCAAGACCCTGGAGCTTTTAACAAAAATCCAGCAATAACACGCTGCAACCAAGGAGCAGAACTGGTCAGATGTTACAATAATATAGTTTTATTTTGTGAGGAAACAGACTTAAAAAAAAAAGTCCGTCATTCTCAAAACTAGTCAAGGAGCAATAAATTAATTTGTTACCAAAATTTAGAAAATGCAAAATATTTAATCAAATCTGTTTGGTTTTCTCTCATTGGGAACCTAGTAAGGGAACACCCAGAACAATACATGTGAATAATGGGCTTCCATTTGGTTTGAGTTCCAACTTGATACATTATTTGTCCAGTGCCTAAAATGCCCTGCAGAACTTAAAGAACATAGTACAGTTAATTATATCATGTTGGAATAAATAATTTCCTAAATATACATTCTGTCATGTGATAAGGAATTTAATTTGAAACTCAGCTCTTGGCTTCTGAAAATCAGCTTTAACTAAATTGTCGCAGTCATTACATGTTGTAAAGCCTCTATATTTCACACTTCATTTTCTATCCAAATGGATGACAGCTGACTTCAAAGGGAAAGCAGTAAACCTGTGGTCAGAGTGTTCACCTGAACAGCATGCTCTCCCTAGATCCCACGTCTGGCAGTTGCACACATTTTGAATGCCTGCAGGTTTACTATTTAATTGGTCAAAAATCAAAGGATGTCCAGTTGAACTGTACCCCCTTATAGCAGGGTCAGAGATTGGGGGATGATGTTTGATGCTCCACCTTTCCTGACATTTCACTGTTGCACAAAAATGAGAAAGATGTTTCAATGAGCTTCCCAGGCTAGAAAAGTTAACCCCAAGTGTTCAAAACCTGTGAACGTGAAGTACATGGAGGAGAGACAGTTTTAGAAACCTACTTGTGTGCCTACTAGAGGCTGTAGTACAAGAAGTGAAAATAAGATGCTAATTTATACCTTGTCATAGTTCAAGCCAAGTACTCAGATCCTCATTCAGCCCCTGTGAATGGTCTCAGAGTGTCTGGTAGGACTTTGTCATGGAATAGAACCTGGTTAACCTACAAATATTCCAGACTCCAGTGGCGGGATCTAGGTGACCCTCAACATTGTCTTGTCCGTGTCTGGTCCAGGAGGACTGGTTATGTTCCTTGTTAAACACGTCTCCATGGGCAGCCGTCCCTGGGTACTGAGATTGTTGAGGGAAGTACTCGGAGATGGAAGGTAGGAAGTGTTTGAAAGAAGACTGAAAATAGAGTGCGTATGAATCTGAGTGGAAAATAAAGGTTTGCTGCTGCCATGAGGTTTATTCCCTGTCTGGACAGTTTGCTTTAAGTTGTATCTTTTAAACAGAAGCATCTTTTTTGTATATCCTGATTATGGATCCCTGGGCAAAGTGCAGTTGGTTTGGCTGCTCCAGCTCTCTTCTTCTTGCTCTCCTCTTTGCCCATAGTTACTCCCTTGGGCAGTGGGAGGCTACAGCCTGGTGTGAAGTGAGCAGAAGGCAATCATCGAGTTGTGATGATGTTTGGGGGAGCACTGAGCTGGGTCCCACCTTCCCGCTGCCTGTACTGGTCCTGTCTGCTGAGAGGGAATGCGGCAGATTTTTGTCCATGGTGACATTGTAATTGAGGCTGTGCTTGGGTCCCACGGGTCAGAGGTAGGGCGTGTGTGAAAACACACATGAAAACTGTGAAGCTTTGCAGTGGTGGGCTGTGTGCTGCTGTTCCACTGAATGTCCCAGTTCAAAGGATGCTGTTGGCCCACCTTCAGTTCATGCAGCATTTGTGTCAACACACACAGTGAGCAACTCATAGGAAGGGAGATTTTTGCTGTGGGATTATTGCTGATATTTGATGGGATTATTGTGAGATTGTTGCTGAGGGAAATGCATATAATGACTATATAAATGGAACTTCTATGGGGACCCAAAAACTCTATTAACTTTTACTTTTTTTGATGTTTTTTTTCCTTGTTTGTTTGGGCTTTTTTTTTTTGGGGGGGGGGGGGGGTGTTTGTTTGTTTGTTGCTTTTTTGGGGTGTTTTTTGGTTTTTTTTTTGTTGGTTGTTTTGCTTTTCCCCCCTGAACCAAGCTCATATTGTTTGGGGATGTTTCACAACTGACAGCACTGTTCTTGGGAGACCTAAATGTTATGTGCAAGTAATGAGGACATTGACATGTACTGATAGCTCAGGACCTTTCAACTTGGCTGGGCAGGTCAAGAGCAGGAATTTTGAAACTGTGTGTTTCCTTCCCAGAACTGATTTGGGCTGGTTATGGGTAACACTGTTCACATGTAAATGCCTGCTTTTAAAATCTCTTGTGTTCACATATCTGGGAATCTCCAGGGAGCCAGATCTTTTATACATTTGGTTTGAAAAAGCAAGTTTGCACTGAACAATGTCTGTTAGCATGAGCTTCTCTTCCAGACAGCAAGTAACTAGTAAGACCTTAAAATACCATTTGATGGAATCAAGCAAATAATTAAAGACAAATAGGTCTAGAAGGTCCAACTTGCAGGTAATGGGCCTGGAAGAAGACTCATCATATTTTTCAAGTCTGCACTTGGCAATTGGTCCTTTTCAGCTTAAAACTGTGCTACTTGGTATAGCTTTCAAAAATCTAACCAGCCATGGGGTAGCAAGTGCATTGTATAAAGGTCTCCTCTGCTGCACCCCCTTTTCCCTAGCTACCCATTTCACAAACAGGTTTTTAAACCTGGCTTGGCACTATATCATTATTCTGTAGCAGGTGTCAATTGGGAGGTTTTTATATTTCAGGATCCCTTGACCTTTCTTCTGGGCACACGTACAGCGTGTTAATGATGAACAATGTCCACACATCAGCACTAATTCAAACTTGAGCTCTTCCAGAGTTTGAAATATGCATGGATAAAGTCTGTGCAGATGGTCCTGAATTTTAATATATAAAAGTCATAGTTAAACAAAGTTAACTTTAAAAATCCTGCTATAAATCACAAAAAGCTGAATATGATCCTCTGGATATCTTAATTAGATGAATTTCTTTCACTTAATCAGACATTCAAAGTCAAAGGGACAAAAGACACAGCCTTTCTTAGACATTAAGGCCTGAATAATGTCTCAGTGGTCAGAAGAGTTGATCACATTCATTGCTGTCACTCATGTTTGTATTTGATTATATTCTTTTTCTGAATAATAGCTTGAACATCACCGTTTCCACTTTTTTATCAGTCACAAGCAAGAATGTTCCCAGCAGCTTTATTACTGGGCTTCTTGCTGCCGTGCAAGGATTTGGCGTCACGTCCCTCTACGCACAAATATTTAAGGAAGGGTTAGTTTGCCAGCTGAACTTTTAAGCTGGGCAGTAGCAGGATCAAGATTATCCACAGAACCTGCTTCTGTAGGTATCCTTGGCAGGACTCAGCAGCAGCAGTAAGAAGCAGGGCAGTGGCGTGGACAGGAGGTGTCTCTGGGCTGCGGGAGGTGCTGGACCCGCTGCGTGTTGGTCAGATCTCTGGGCACGCAGCGCGTGGAGACCTTCAGACTTGAGCAGCTGGACTCTTGAGGCCTCCTCTTCAGCGCATGCAGATGGCACTGCAAAAAAACTTCACATATGGCTAAATGAAGAGGGTTTCTTGTAGGAGGAAATTAATAAATCTCTGTCTGCATCAGGGGTCTGTCTGTGTGGCATCGCCAAGTTTCTTCTCCAGATATTCCGAACGCTGGGTTTGGTTTCGAAGCAATGGGTTGTGCTGGCAGTCCCACCAGCTTTTTCCAGCCCTGTTGAAAACAGTGGGCACATTTTTCTTGAAGTAGGATGTCTTTGGTTTTGTGTGTTTTGTTTGTTGTTGGTTTTTTAAGTATCTTTTATTAATTGAAATTAAGCCAGAGCTAGAGCTAGAGCACAGAAACATCAGTTGCGGCTATAAACAAAGTTTTTAGAGAACAGGGGAGGGGGAGAGAGCCAGAGAGCAAGGGTTTGCCATGGGGAAGCGTTAGGCAGGATTGACTCTAGGTGTCACTGTGAGCTGTGCCTGTGATGCTGCAGCTCTGTTTCCACGCTTAGTCAGTGACCCCACTGCCCAGCCTTCTGCCTCCTCTGTTTCTCCCCATCCTTCCCCTCTCTCACGCACACACGTGGATGCAGAGAAGCGTATGACAACTAATAGCTGGAAGCAAGGAATTTCCTGTGACCATTAGAGAACATGGCATTGATAGAAGTTAATAGATACTTAATAAAAATGCTGGTAAACTGAATAGTTCTGCTATGTGATACCTCGCTTATATGAAACCCTAGGAAGTGATTTTAAAAAAATAAATTAGCTAAGCTTTCTTTTGTCCATTTGTATATGGCTATAGGTAAGAGCAGAAGGCAAACACCGGCAGACAAGATACTCTTCCAGTCTTGCCAGTCTGGCTTGGGCAGAGGCAGGGCTAGATCACTGTCAAGGTTACAGGCTTGACTGCAGGCATGAGGAGTTCTGGCAAACCATGAAACTTTACCCACCTGCACAACCAACCTCTGTCTCTTCGCTAATATTAAGTTAACTTTTCAGTTTATAATTTGGAATACTTTCCTAGACCATCTACTGAGAGAATACCAACTAATGACATAAAGCAACATCATTAAACACCTTAGTGCCTCAGGGTAGCAGAGTACAATGCATCCTGCAAAGCAGCACTTAGAGGCTGTATGAACATATTCTGTCACCTTGCAATCTTCTATTGCGTAGCCCTGGGAATGTGGAGGGAGATAACACGCAGCAGAACAGAACAAAGTCTGCTGGAGTCACACTCTCCTTAACGTGAGGAATTATCAAGATGCCGTACGTTTCCTGGTTAGGTCCCGAACAGATGAACTCTTGTAAATGAACAAATTTAAATGCCTGCTTATCACACACAGGCAGAACGCTGTTTTTACGGTGTTATGGAGAGTCTGATGTTACTTTTGGGTGACTTTATGCAGCGATCAGTACTTGGACCCTAATTAGTAAAAGTAGTAAGAGCCTTAGATTTAAATCATAAACAGAAAAATAGGTCACCTACTATTTTAGTTCACTCTCCTGCCAACCCTAAATTATTCGTTGTTGGATATATTCTAAGTTTTAATCTGTATGGCTTAAAATTTCCTAAGCAACACCTTCCCTGTCTTCATGCTTTTTGCTTTTGAGTTTGGTTTTTTTTTTTTTTTATTGTCGGAATTTAGTAGGATTCTTGTGAAGGACAGGGGCAATTTTGAAAGTCACTTTGTAGAAGTCTGTATTTCCTTTTTGATTTGGGCTCCTCTGACTGCTCAGTCTCAAATTTTTGTTGCATCCTGGAGGAAAGGGAAGACGGTCTGCAAAGTACAAATTTTCCTGGCAAATCTTGCTCGTTGCTAGATGCAACTTCTAACCCATGTCTCCTTGCTGTTCATCCTTGCCTGATAGCTGCATCGTGTACTGTATATTCAATATGGTGATGACTCCGAGATGCACCCTGTCACTAATCTAGTCACTCGTGGCTGCTGTGATTATCCACTGTCTCTATCAAATTACTCTTGGACAATGTCATCAGTGTAGTCTCACCTCTGAATGGAACAGCCCTTTTTTCTTTTCTCCCTTTTTTTTTTCCTCTCTTTTTTTTTTTTTTTTTTAATCGGGATTAAGCAGTCAGATCTGATGACACTTCACACAAGTATAGTTGTTTGAAAACATACTGTCCTTTCAATCACAGTAAGTGACAGTGTGCACTCTGCCGATGCCATGGCTGCCTTTGATGCGTGCTCTGACATGCTTTAAGATAAATAGTTCAGAGAAAAATTCTGTACAGTAGCGAGCTGCTTTTGCCAAATGGTTAGCTACATATAGTTCTCCCCCCAGCTTTTCTTTTTCCTTCTAAAAGGAAAATATAACAGGGATTAAACTGGGAGAGAGTTGAGCAGCCATTTCCTAGGATGAATATTTTTTTTTTTTACTGGGACAGGCTTAAATTCTTGTATATTTAAAGCAAAGGAGCGAGTGTAAGGAAATATGTCTTAACTCCCTACTCCCATCTCTACGCCCAGCTTCTCTCTCATGGATGTTACAGAGGCTTGAGTGGGAGTCTGGGATTTTTCAGTATGTGGGAGACAGTTTGTGGCAAAAGAGACCTGTGGAGCCAAGTAAACCCCATGACCACATCTCTCTAATGTCCTTCGGGTGGTGGGACGAGGGGGTTGGGAGGAACATGAGAGAGAACCAGGAGCACGTCTGATAGCGGGTGAAGATGGACCTCCCTGGGGAGCCACAGCACGCAAGGTGTGGTATCTAGAGGGGAAACAGCAATTTAGGTCAATTTTTCATCATCCTGGATTCAAAGGCATGGTCCCAAGTTACAGCAGTTCTCATGCATGGTCTGGGTCATGTGGTAAGAAGGCCTGAGGTCACTCCTGCTCTGCTACTGGGCTGTGTGGTCATTGCACCAGAGATTGTGGGGAGAAGGCTGCGCTGACCTGGGGCAGTGTTTTCTCTGCCCAGACTGAACGATCCCTGCAGGGCTGGGGTCAGGGGAAGGGACCTTCCAAGAACTGCATGTCCTAAGGTTCCAGGAAAGACCTTTCAGGCATTGTAGGAGCGAGGTAGAAGATACTTCTCTGCAGGTCTGTTGTATGGCTTTCAGAGCACATATTTGCTCTTTCAGCAGAGTTTAGGGATGGGGAATGTTTCCAGCAGGGGAAGTGGAGAGGAAGAATCTTACTGGAAAATGTTCTTAATCATAGCAGAAATTTTCAGTAAGTAGGGTTTTCTAATTCCCCCCCCCCCCCCCGCCCCCATAACATTTTCCGGTGCTGAGTGCAAGTAACGCAACATTTAAATTCTCTTCATCTCAGATGATTCACTGAAGGTCAGGTCTCTTCAAGAAATATTTTCTTTCTTATCCACACCTAATCAATGGATGTCATGTAAAAAAAGTCCAAGCAGTTGTATCAGTGCTTTAGTACAATGTAACAATACTAGACTGATACAAATATACTAATCACATATTAGAAATTATTTTAAAGTGGTGCTGCAAAAAAAAAAAAAAACAAACAAACTCGGGCTACCAAACCACATAGATAAAATAATGCTCATCAGTCTTTACAATGGAGATAGTTGCAGGGTTTTTTCTGCTTCTAGGATATTTAACTGGCTGGTTTCTAATATTTCTTTTGATGTTTGCTTTTGCCTGGCAGGAATGTGATAAAATTATGCAAAGCTATGATTCACATAGAACAAATACAGATTGCAAACTATATAGTGTTATCCTGGCCTGCTGTTTATAAAGCAATGAATATGCCTGTTAACGCTGTATGCTGATGATCTTTTTTTCAGCCAGGTTTATATCTGGATGAATGACCTTTACTTTTTCTAATTTTTATTTTACACAAGCAAATAATTTACCTTTATAATCACAACCAATCATCGAGAAAGACCCTTGGCAGGTGCTGGCATATTGTACTGTTCATATAGTTCAGTAAATAGCCTTCTTCTGGTCTGAGTGTGCTTTCTAGACTTGTGTGATGCTCTGCACAGAAACAATGTGAATTAAAACTTAAGGCAAATTATCTGAACTGTTCATATGTGGATTTGCATGAAACCACAGGCTGTCATAATTGCTGATACAGGCCCGTTGGGTAAATGGGCTGATGGTTCTCCACTCAAGAGGGACTGAAGAATTTAGACTTTTCTCAGCAGAACAAACAATTGTCAGCCTTATGCAGAGCCTTAGGGCTTGGGGAAGATCCGCCGGTTTCTGAGGCAGTGCACCCAGAAGGGCACTGTAACCATGCTTTGCCCAGCCATAGCCAGTTAGGCAGAGGCACATGAAAAGGCTCAGTTTCTTCACTGCCTGAGTCTTTCTGAGTGTCTTAAGGCTGAGTCTCTGTTTTAAAGCACTTGCAATAGAATGGCAGTGACTGAACTGTTGACAGCATAGCGTGCAATCTTGCTCAAGAAGTGTAGCATTAATCCAGAGACAACACGGGGTAGTTCAGAGACACCTGAGCTGTTTCAGCAATAACACTGAACTTTCATGCTTCAGCTCTTTCTGATACAGCTGCTTGTTTCACAAGCAGGTGTCTAAAACTGCTGTGAAAGCCACTTCAGCAGCAGACTGAGCAAAAGTCTGCTGGCTTTTCATGTTGTGGTGTAGCGTCAAGTAATGATGTGCACTTGGGAATTGCAACCTGGGAGCCCCTGGTCGTTGGAAATGAGAAGAGAGCCATGCTTTGGGGGAGCTGGGAAAGAAACCTGTGGGACGGTGCCCTTGGTTTCACTCTGTTTGCGCTTTCTGACCACTTGTGCAGTTCCTGAAGCTGCTTGCAGATGGACTAATTCTGCTTCCTGTTTTACAGGAGTTTTCCTGTTTGTTTTCCATCTTGGGGACAGACTCATTGTGTTTTCCAGTGAATATATAGAAATGCCACAAACCCCCATCCTTCTACAGAATCTGCTGTTGCTCTGCATTTCTGCATAGGAGGGAATATATTGGCCATGTGACATGTTGACAAGAGTAATTATACCCAGAGGGGTTGGTAATTTATGTTGGGTAGCAGGTGGTATCATTTCCTGGTTAGTCTGTACCCTAACTTGTTATTATCTATGGCCATCAGCAGCTAGAGTGACACCTACAGAGGAGACCTCAGAGCTCACAGCAGGAACCAGAGTTGTTCCATTTGACTGTAGATCGAAGGAATTCCTACTGGCCTTCATACTGCGTGTAACATAACCTTTGATAGTCTAGTAGGCAAGGCAAGGAATGACTCATCTCATTGAATTTCCCCTCTTGTACATGACTTTTTAACAGGTTATGCTTGACAGGGAATGTGTTGCTACTTCCTTTTGACCACAATAATTACGGCACTGACTCAGTCATATATCGCACACCATCGAAATAGCTACTGTCCCAGAGGAAATAGTTTTTACCACAATATTTCTTTGGTTTGGCAAGTTACTTCATGGCTTGTTTCTGAGACAAGTACCCCATTGTTTTGGGAGTTGCACACGCATAATTAGGGACAGAGTCTTGCTCTGACAAGCTTTTGCCCTTAAGAGAAAGAAAGGAAAGCGTTGCTTCCATTTTACAATTGGAAAATGGATATGATGAAGAGGCAAGGTTAAACAAATTGCCAAAGAGGGTTATGCAAGGGATCTGTGACAAAGCAATGAGTTGATTAACTGCTGGGAAGAGCCAAATACAGTAGCCTTAATGACACGCTCATCTGTATTCTCCCCTTCTTCTTTTTTACCAAGCTTGTTCTGTTGCTTTAGTTTCATTAGAATCCCCCTGAACTGTTATATTCCAATTCAAGCAATTAATCTCTGTCCTAAAACCATAGTACAATCTCATCAGCCTTGTGAATCTCTCTGGACTTCTGAGCATATGATGAAAATCTAGATCCGTAGTCGTATTTGATCTTTGAGGTTTTGTCAGCTCCTCCCATTTCCAGTTTTAGCTTTCTCACCTCATTTCTTCCAATTCTTCAATCCCTCCCTAATCCATGAGATTCTTACTTTTTTCTTCTTCCTTCCCTGGTAGTACTGACTTTTTCTCATAACTGGTGTCATAAACTTGTTTTATCACCTCTCAGATTCCATCTACTTTCCTTTCTTCTCTGTTCTTCTGTTAATTTTTTTAAACGTCATTTTCTGAACTGCCCCACAACATAGCCACTCTTTGTCGTTCACTTATTTTGTCAGGTGAGAAGCTCCACATCTGAGGTCGTGCAGGTTTGTTCTAATCCTGTCTGTTTATCTAGAATCAAATAGCAGAGTTTTCGTGGTCAGGGGTCTGGGCAATCCTGAATTGAGGGCATTTACCATAGGTGTCTTTCAGCTGCTTTGTGGTTCCTGTGCTGTGTTTATCTGCTGTGTATGGATATCCAAGCTCACTCCCAACCCAGTGTACCGTCCTCGTGCCAGGGCTCTGCCTAGAACCACACATACATGCCTCTACTGCTTAAATCATTCTGCAGATGAGACTCTGAATTCCTTAGGTAGTTGTAAAAGTTTTACCCTACAGTTGGATTCCTGACAATTACTTTTTATAGCTGTTATGATCCTTGAGCTGGTCTTTCCTTTTAATTCATAGTCTGGAAATTTTGCTGAATGTGTTACATATTTTATAAGGTTTTTTGAGGATTTTTTGGGGTTTTTTTGAGAAGTTTGGGGTTTTTTAATTTTTGTTGTTGGTTTTTGGCTTTGTTTTTTTTAGAGGAAAACAGAACACAGAAGGAATGGGATATCAAATAGGAAGAATGGGACCATCTTTTTGACTGGAAAACTGGAGATGGGTTTAAATTTGTATGAAATACTCCAGGTCAAATGACAATTTTTTTTCTGTAGGCTTGTGGATTGGCAATGCCAAAGGAAAAGGAAATGCATAGGTATTTCATGGGACACACCCTTCTGAAATGGCAAATGTGCTCTTAAAATGTTTCAGATGAAACATTTCTGTTGATGACTAGAAAGGATGATAGTAATTGTATGAGTCTCAGGTGTATAATTCTGGGCATTTGTGTTTAAAACAGAAAGTCAAGATGAAAAGAGGAGCTGATTTTGATCAGAAGAATGGAAATACTTAGTGAAGGAAATAACCCAATCTGATTTGCTTAGCTTACCAAATTAAAACCTGTAAGGATTTTTAGTGACTAAAATGAAGGAAGCAGAAGAAAAACTAGTAAAAGCAATGGCTATGAGTAAATGTGGCCCCTAATCACTTAGCCACTAGAGGAGGACGTTTCTTGAATATCTTATTCAAAGACTGTTTTCCCCAAGAAGATGGCAGCAGAAACAGTGAGCCCATTTAGAATGTTTCAGGGGGGTTATATGAGTTTGCTCCTGCTGCTGGGACCTAAACCCAGTGTCGCAGGAGAAGCCATTCACTTCTGCATTCTACTGTCATAAACAGTTTTAGTTTAATTTAAGGAATCCATAATATTCCAGAATTTTTTATTTTCTCGTATCTCTTTTTGCAGACTGAATAATCATCTTGAATTTTCATGTCAATTTAAGAGTTTTCAAGCTAACTTCTTCCTTCTGAGGTTCCTTAATTTACCGGCAGTAGCTGAATGAGCCATTCAGTTTTGCCTCTCATTCTGCTCTAGTGCTCACATCAGGAGTACTGTAATTCTGTACCAAAGTGAGTGAAAGCAGCCGTAGTACTTACTGACAGTAGAGTTCCCCACAGGGATCTCTTGTACCCAGTCTAGTTGAATTCAGCCCCAATCTGGTTTTCAGTTTACTTTTTTTTTTTTCTAATTTGATAATACCTGAGGGAATTAGTTACCTAATTCGTATTGAATTACACTGTGAGTTGGATGAATAATTTCCTGAGACCTTTTTGACAATCTCGGGTTGTCATTCTAATATTATTCATAGTACTGCATGTGTTTTTGTAGCTAAAAATCTATGATAAATAAGTTCCTGAAATTGTATTAATTGCAAGACTATTTACTCGGTCATTTGTAATCAAAACTCATACCTGTATTAGGATGTATAGTTTTTTACAAATCAAGACTACATATTAAGAAGACAGACACACTGGTTTACAGAACAGCTACAGATCATACAATGACTGTAATTTCCATAGGTACTGAACTTTAAAGGAGAGAAAACAAAAAAGTTGTGACAAAGGACATGCTCTGAAGTTTCAGTGCCTCATTCTGTAAATTGGTTGTATAAAGGTGAATGGCATTTATCACAAAGCAGGTTAATTTTCTGTCCGGTTTGTCCCCAGTTAATGGTTTCTTCACCACTGTGAAGGAGAACAGGAAATCTGTATGTGAAGGGAATCCTATTCCCTTAGCAGAAAGGGAACAGATGCCTAACCTGTGAGTTTGCTGGGACTTGCCAGTTCTAGGGTCAAAGCAGCCATGCTAACTAGTGGGAATGGCACGGAAAAGGAAGGTAGAAAGATTTAAAAAAAAAAAGAAAAAAGGAGATGAAATTAATAAGAAAGGGTTCAAAACATATGTCTGATGAGCTCTTTCTGGTAGATAACATTGTGACAGAATAAAACTGAGCTTGAGGGTAACATGCTACCTTTCCTCCAGACAGTTCACTAGAAAAGACTCTATTTGATTCAAAGCTCTTTAGAGACATCTGAGAGATGCCATTTTCCATGATGCTGCAAGAGAAGTTCTGAAGGAATTAAAACATATTTTGGTCAACTTAGATGATGCCGTATTCTTCTCATTAACATGGGGACTGGCAGAATTTGATGGTCTCTGTCTGACTTTCCTGGAGATTAAGGTCTTTCACATCATTTGGTATGAAAATAGTCCTGGTCTCTTCAAGGGGGAATAAGACAGTGGTTAAACTACCTGTGTGCTAAGAAGCTTTGGGATAAACCCCTATTTCCCGAACGGGAATTGCTAACAGAGATTCCAGCAGAATTGGTGCAGCCCTTTGCTTCTCACAGTTTTTGGGGTGATCAAATCTTTATGATAGTTCACATAGTTTATAAGTGTTCAAAAAGGCCTATTGTAAAATGTTTGCCACTTAAACCACATTCTGTGGCATCACCTGAGGGCATTTTCAGTCCAACAGCCTTGTTCCGGGTTTGCAAAGCAGGTGATCAGTTTTATAAATGGCAGTGGAGTTCTTCCCACTGAATTTGAGGTGGTGTGGAAGTCAACTAGTTGAGGTCCTCTGTCATCACTGCAGAGCCTAAGGCACTTTGACAGCAGAACTCTCATTGCCGACATAAGTACTGCTTTTGAGATGGATTGCACTTGGTGCTGCTTAGAAAATCCACTTAGATTAGACACCTAACTCTCAGGGGCCTAGAGTTGGGCAAGAAGAATCCAGCACTGACAGATGATTGCTCTGAGACTGAGGGGATGAGAACTGGGCAGCGCTGGCCACACAAATCTCCTAGATGGTTAGATCCTTACTACATCTGCCCTTTATTGAAGAAGATGCTTTATCCAGACTCTGCTTAGCTCTTGCATAAACCCAAGTCTTCCATATCCTTGGATGTTTTTGACTCAGTTCTTCATTCTGCAAAGAATGTGCTTCTCAGAGTAAAAGGTTAACGATCCTGGGCTGACCTAGGATCAGAGCAGCAGTATTTTCCTCAGCATCAGTGGGAGAATAATGTGGGGCCTATCTGAGAACCTGGCTTTACATGCAGCTCAGGTTTGGATAGGGCAACCTTCTATAGTGCAAGTCCTCTGTGAAATTAGGTGACTCTATGTTGAAAGAGGCAATTTTTTGATTAAAAGAAAAAAAAAATCTGATAAAAGCATGTGTTTGTTTTTGGAGAACAGCACGACAATGTGTATCGTTTTTATCTGTCAACAGCCATCACCTTGTCAGAGTTTGGCTTCTGTTGATTTATTACAACCTATGTGGATGCATAATTCGTAGGCTGGTCCTCCGATCTGCAGAGGAGAGGCACAATTTTGGAAGCCAGCTGTCCCATGGTAATGCGCTAAGAGAGAGAGATAATCACCAAAGAGCTGAGGAGCCCTTCAACTCGCTACTCTCACATATTCTCTTAGCCTTGAGATTTATCAGCATTTGTAATGAGAGCATCTAAAATGAAAACAACTTATTAACTTCTTTAAAGACACCATCTTCCTTTCCCCACAAATAAATCTTCTATTGTGATCTGCACGGCAGGAGTTCCAGATTTATAGTCACAAATAGGGGGGGATTCACTGAGGCAGGCTTACTGAGCATTGCTGTCCCAGTGGCAGGGTGACCTTGACAAAGAGAAAAGACTTTGGAGTTGGAAATTTCCTGGCAAAATAATGCATGCGAGACACTCGTGCATTTGGGGATTATTCTTGGATTCATTTCATCGGGGCTTTCTGCTGTTTCTGTGCCAGTACTGAAGCCACGCAAACTATTGACAGAAGTATGATCTGCCCTTAACAGTTATAGTCTTGCTCGGTATCCAAGACCATTCTACCTGAAAGGCGTATCCTGACAGATGGAAGCCAGAGTAGTACTTGCAGTAGCACCCTTCTCCGGCTGAGGTGAAGGAGTATTAGCAGTTTAAGTATTGAATTTTATTTCTAATTCCCTGTTAATCCCAATGGGTTTTACAGCATTTGGGTTTTGTGGCTTCCCAAAGGTGCTGCTGGTAACGGGGAACTGGTTCCTTGTGTTGGAGTGCTGGCTGGCAGAGGGCAAACTAGTGAAAAAGCTTCTGGAGGCTGCAGAGAACTCTTGTAGGGGAACACTTCTGTTGGACGGCAATGTTGGGGCAGGAAGGAAGAGCTATAATGCCCAAGTGTAAATTCTCGTTTGTCTTTTTCCTCTAATTCTGTGCTAATGTGGCGAGTGGAGGAAGATGTATGTCATTACGTGAGTCGTGGTGGGTTCAGAGACCAGGTGATGTACATCCTCCATTTGCCTCAGACAAGTACATGTATGCCTTTCTGATGTGATTAGGCCATCATACAGGGCACAGATCAATTTATTTTTCTGCCTGAGAGCACCATGTTCTTCTTTAAAAAATTGTTACTTCAGGAGTCGGCAATTACTTTAAAATAAATTTACCAAAGACAAAATTGTGCCTCTTGGGTCAGTAAATGACTTCCCTGTTTTTTCTTGAAGAGACAAGGTGTTTATTAAAGACCTCCTTAGTTTACTGTGTTGGGTTTTTCACTTTGAATAATTGTCCAATTAAATATAATTTGGAAGTCCATGCTAACCTACTGCTTGCATTGTACAAGTAAGAATATCTCTGAAAGATGTGCATTAATAAATCCCTCTGAGCCCTATCTCTTTTAAAAAATGGCTGCTTCTGTTTAATTTTTAGAATTTTTTAACAGGGCTCTAAGCCTTACCTTTGGAAATGCTGCTGTTTTCACACAAATAGTTTATACAGGTCATTCATTAAATCCTGTAAAAAGCATTTTTATAATTTATGTTAAGTTAGCTTAATTTAAAAAATAATATTTTGAACATATTGTTTGGGTTTGGAACATATTTTGCACATTGTTTTGGTAGGGTTTTTTTTGTTTTGTTTTGTTTTTGTTTGGTTTTGTTGGTTTTTTTGTCAAGGGATTTCTATTTCTGCTTTGCAAGTGGCAAATAATATGGAGTTAAGTGAATTTAGAAATCTAGGCTCCTTATAGCTAGGAAAAAAAAGTTGAAATTACTTTTATCAAACAGAACTTAATGTAGATCTTTTCTTTTTTCTTGGTCATTTTGTTGACTTTTGTTTGTTTGGGGTTTTTTTTTGTGTGTGTGGTTTTTGTTGTTGTTTGTTGTAATTTTTTGTTTGTTTGGGTTTTTGTTTTATTGTGCTTTTTTGTTGTTGTTGTTTTTTTTGTTTGGTTTGGTGTTTGTTTGCTAAAGGATCAGGATTGATAACAATTCATCTTTCCAAAGAGGTCAGATGGTTTGTATGCTGGAGAACGAACAAGTCTAAGTCAGCAAAAGGATAAAAGAAAAGTAATTAGGTGTAGCAATTAGATGAAGTTCTAGAAATCCAAGGTAGAACTGGCTATTAAAAAGCAGAATGCAGAAGAGTAAAGAAAAATTCTGTTGCCTGATGCAACCTGCTCCATAGAGATCTAGTCATGCACAGCCTGGCAGTCCGAGCAGCAGGCTGGCAGCAGGACCTCCTACTTTGACTCAATCACAAAGAGCATTGATGTTTCTTTATCTACCAGGATCTAAGTCACTCCAACTCATTTTCTCCTGTGGATATAAGACTTTTATTCCTTATAGGAATATAATGAGTATTGATTAGCTAGTTGATCTAATTAATAAAGATTTTTAGAACTGGGGAAATAAAGCATATGGGGGAAATGTTATTTCATTGTTGTATTAAAAATAAGTAGCAAAAACTGCCATAAAATGAATCCCCCAAAGTATTTCATGCTGTTGTAGTTACACTTTTAATTGTAGCTATCATTACTCTTATTATATTAAAAATATCTTTTTGTTTTGCTATAGGTAGGAACAAACATGACATTAAATTGACGTTGTTAGAAATTAATCTGCCTGCTCTGTCCTTTATGTTCTGGCTGCCTTCACCCTCTAGTGAAACATAAGGAGATGGAAAGCTTATTTGCCTTTCCTAGTCTATAGGTGAATAGAGCACCTAAGTAATATCAAGGTCATCTGCTGTTCCTAAAGAGTTCAGATCCACCAGTCATCCATCCCCAAGAATAAACCCCAGCCAGCCCAGTCTTTTCAGTCTGTGTCATCACAACTAAATGAGAAGTTACTCAGTGCTGCTCTCCACACGTCTGTGGGCAGGACGGAGGGTGTCTCTAGCCGTGTGTGCACCGAAGTAACTGTAGAGATCTGAAGTGCATCATCTAGTTCGATGGGGAGCTGCTTAACTGCATTGAAGACAGCCTGGAAGGGAAGAAGTAGTGGACTTTTGATATCCAGTTTGATAACCTAGTTCTTCAGGAAAGATTCCATACAGATAAAATAACTTGGTTACATGGTGGAATCAGGAGGATTTGGCATAGTGAGAGGCTAGAGGAAAGTGACGAAAGGTTTCAAGTGAAGCGAGTTCCTTGCCTGAAAAATCCCATTATGTACATTTTCCTCTCTTTCACAACCCTTGGCATGCACGCCCAAATTGCTTGTGGCATTCTCTAGGGAAAAACCCTGGTCTTTACTGAACATTGTGACAAAATATCACACTTTGCACTGGGACAAGGGGCTGATAATAAGAAGTTGCTCTTAGCTGAGCAGTACAGAACCATGTGCTGTTGCAGTTTTGGGAATGGATAAAGAGTAGATCTTGAAAAATACCTGTTTGAGGAGGATCTAAAGATGAGGAGGAATGGAAGAGATCTGAAACAATTTAAAAATCAAGAGTAAGGATGCCAGAGTTTTCACCATTTTGGGGGGGGGGGGGGGGGGGGGGGGAAGATAGAGAGAGAGAGGGGCTGGCTCTACCAGTTTCATCTCCTTTGCTGCATGCTTGCCTGTACAGAATCCCAATCATCTGTATTCCACTTCGGAATGATCTATTGATTGCATTAACAGCACTTGCCATGCAGCTGGCCACTAAGTATGCTCTTACTTCTGCAAGAGTTGTTCCACTTTCCAGAAATACATTTTTGTGCTGATTCAGGAGAAAGCAAACCAAACATAAACTCCTCAAAACTGTCTGGAAGGACTGACTTAAACCGTGCCCTGATTCCTTTTGGAAAGGTAGGAGAATGGCACTTTTGGAACAAAATGCTTTCCCGGCTCCTTAGGTCGTCTGCCTGACAGGCACTGGCAGCAGTGGCACCCCTTAGAAACACCCACAGCAACCGGCACCCACAGGGTTTGCATACCTCCCTGCCAGGCTCCACATCCCCGAGGCCTGGTTGCCTGCTGGGGAAAAAGGTGGAAGCCTGAAGTTTGTTAAAGTTGTGCCATTTTATGAAATAGCACTTTGGTGATAAATCAGAAAACGGAGGCTATTTTTTATCAGTGTTTTCCAGCCAGCTCTTATTTGCTCTCTCAAGAGCAACTTTACAGAATGCAGGGCTCAGTTCATGCTATGGTTACTCAGTTAATCACTAAAACCTGCCTTTCGTCTCTGTCTTCTACATAAGCACCTATTTCACAGACGTGTAGCTAAGTGATGATAGTCTGAGGTTTGCGAGGGTACATAAGCAAGCCATCATATCTCTGTTTATGCTGAAAAAGTCCTGCATGAGCTGTTCTTACATTAATAAGCTTATCCAGGTTCTCCAAGTAAGTTAGGTGGATTCTGACAGTACTTCCCTGAGCCGAGCAAGTTTCTTATTTGGAGTGGTAAGAACTTGCTGGAGTCTCCTGTCAGTGAGATGCAGTAAGTGCTGTCTGAAGAGTGGGAGCATGTTCCTAGAATGGCTTTGTGTAGGGTTGGAGACTGGGTGATGGTAGTTTCCTTTTACGGACTGTAGATCTTCACTGTCCATCGGCGTGTGCGGTGTTGCAGGGGTGTGTGGGAACTAATAATGCCTAGCGGGACTTTTATCACTGCCAGGAAAAAAGGAATTGGAGTCTGGTTTAATGCACCACTTCTCTCAAAGTACATTTTGTTTCAGTGCGTATCAGCTCTTCAGGACCACCGTTGTGCCAAACAGATAAGCAGTTTGTTACTGTAGACGAGACCAGTGCTTGAAATCCCGAGGCTGTGTGTGGCGATAGTTGTTAGGTTTTTAATGACTGGGCCAGTTGACAACTTGTAAAATTCTCAGGTTCCAAATTAGCACAGTCTGAGCCAGTCTAGGATAGCTTAATGGATGAGGGAAGGGGGACAAAAGCCCTGGTCTTGCTCCTTCATTTTGTGTTTAGATCCATTCATACAAGGCACTGATATAAAGTTAGGTTTGATTATAAATCAGATGGGTTTATAATAATTTTAAGTTCAAGCAGAGACAGTGATTAGTAGCCAGCAGATGCAGACACTTGTACAGCAAAGGGCCACATGGGTGCTGAGGGATTAGAGCCTTTAGACAATCTCTAGAGGTGGTTTCCAACCACAACCATTCTGTGTTTCCTATCAAAGGTCAAGTTTCTACTAACTGAAGCATCTGGTATCTTTCCATCGGCTTCAGTGAAGATGGTTCAGGTTAAGCATGAGAGGAAAAAGAAACAATATTAGTTGAGATGAGATTTAGAACTGGATTTTGGAGCAGAGGAATCAGAGGTACTGATACGGACAGATGAATAGCTGCGAAAAAGATACACACAGAAAGGTCCAGAAACAGATACTGAAAGAGATGCCAAAGGGGAGCAGTGCCAATGTTTCTGCTCACAGTGCACCTCTGTTGTAGCAGAAGAGCTGGATTCTAGATCTTTACCCATTCAATTTTCTTAGGTCTCTCCATTCTCCTAGGTCTCTTCAATAGCAGCTTCTGTGCTAAACAGCACTTCCACTTTGCAGCTCAGCAAGTGCAGGGCTTTTAAAAAGTGTGTGTCTTAAAGAAGTTTCCTAATCAAAAAGTATGTCTCGTAGCATGCTTTTAATAGTTCCTAGATTTTCAGTTCAGTCTCCATTTCAAGTTAAATTACAGCTAACATAAAAAAAGGGAACCGAAGTTCTTACTTCATTCAAACACTTTATTCCACAGAGGCTGACTGTGTATTTACCATTAACCTCAGCTTGTCTGTAGGTGCTTTTTAAAATTGAGGACAACAAGTTTTTACCCGGTGATGAAGACTAGTTGCAGTTCTTCAGCATTTTTTGAAGACAAAGATTGTCTTAAACATCTCTCAGAGCTTCTAGGGGACCTAGTGGGTATTTGACTTCATTTGCTTCCTTGTTGTCAATGTGTTGGTGGGTATGTGGGTGGCTTTATGCATTTTATTCCTTCTGAGGTAATATGATTTGTGTCACGTGTTTCTAGAAGAACTGTGCAAGTCAGTGGTCCAGCTTCTAAAACAGTGTTGCTTTTCAAGTGTGGCTGATAAGAGCATCATAAGCAGGCCAGTGTTTTATATGGATTTCTACTCTTGGACCATTGTGCTTCTAGATCTGCCTGTGAAGGTGGAAGCCATTGGTCTCATTTATTTTCAGTTATGAATTGTTTATAAATCACGTACCATAACAGTATCAATTACTTTCTTACAACGATGCTTCTGAGAGAGTTATTCCCCACTGGGGCAGTGGAAATGTGGATTACTGTCCTTTAAGAAAAATTGGAAGGCTTGATTAGTACATGGACACGATGGTAATTCAGCTTGTTGAATGGTTTAGGAAGTGCAGTGAGTTGGCCAAATGCAGTTAGCACCTGTAAATTTTTTGCCTTGCTCTGCTCCCAGCCTGGCACTAACAGTAAGATTTCTTCTGTTTGCTCATGGGCTGGAAATAAGAGACAGAGATGTCAGTGGTTAGGAACTGTCAACATGATAGGGCAGTAGAAATGGTTGAAATGGCTCTAGGGTGCAAGAGACAAAGTCTTGCTGGTAGAGATTAAGAAGGCGTGGAAGAACAATACAGTTGTGACTTCCCATGTTTAAGGATTAATTTGATTTGGAAGAGATGCAGAGAGAGCTTAACCTTAAAGAGGAAACCGTACACCTTGTCTTGTTTAACTCTGCACAGCAAAGGCTTGGAGGACATAGTATTTTTTATATAATGCCGAGGGTGAAAGCTGGGAGCTAGTAAGACCGGTTAAGTTAGAGGTCAGTGCTGGTACAGGCATGAATGGGTACGAATTAAGCATGAAAAAAATGGCCTGTAAAGAAGGAGGTTTTTAATCTTCAGAACAGCTTCAGTGAGAGTGACTGGCACAAATGGCAAAAGTAATTTTAAATGGAACTAGTAAATTTGAGAAAGGGGTTCTGTGATGCCCTTTACTATGAGAGGGGGAAGAGGACTCTCTGGCCCAGGAGGTTACTGGCAGTCCCAGGTTCCTACATCCTGGGTCATTGGGTGCATTTCCTTCAAAATCTGCTCTTTGTACTTTGTTCCAAACTGGTGGTCTCTTGCTACCGTCTGTCACCTGCATCAGGGCTAAATTGTGTCTTAGTTTGTGAGACACAGAACATGTGATTTGAAAGTTAATGCAGTATTTGTTCAGTGTATTTGCATTTTTGTGCTTGATGCTAGTAGAAGATACAGCCCTAGATTCCTCCTCTGTGGGCTATGATTCACCTTCATTATAAATATTTCACATCAGCCTCATGTTTAATGATGCTGTTGGAAAGGGGAAACATCTGGATTGTTCTACCAGGTTCTGTATCTGGATATTACAAGTTGTATGCATTGCTTTTACTGTCCCTATTAAAAATTAAAACAGGGGAAAATATGCCTAAATTCTTCTGAACGGACAATCTTGAAATTGCTATATTAGATTATTGTATAATTCCCACTACTGAGATATTTGAGTAACGCCCTACAATATTCATGTGTACTTAGAGGAACTGATGTGCTGAAGACATAAAGGATGTGTTCAAGGTTATACGAGGAGTCTGAGGTGAAAGAAAGGCTGAATATGTCTGTAAGCGTGTCTGACAGTGCTCTGTCTACTGGGCTGTTAGAAAGGGTGCCATCTTCCTGGAAAGGATGTTATTTCAACTTCAGTCAACAGTCGTTCGACTCTTCTTATGGAATCATATTTAATTTTGGCTCTTGAGGAAATTTCTCAGAGCACAGGTCATTCTTTCAATATTTTTGTTCATCCAGAAGACATTCTTCCTGCCTAGCTACATTTTTCCTGTTCTTCATACCAGTCCCTTGTTCCTCTTTTCAAGTACTATGCTATGAACAGCATGATATCTGTTGTTGAGATATTTACATGTGCCGCTTGCAGTGTTTTTTCTTCCCACGGTATTCCTGTGGACTTTGTGATCAGTGACTGTACTGAGAATTCAGAGATGGAGAGCACAGAGGTGTGATGCAGGGCTCGGTGCTAGCCTGCTGGGTGACTTCTGACTAACAGCATCCCTTACTCGGATGGATATTTGTGGGACAAATGATTCTGAGATATCCCCCAAGCTCTATTCATATTGATATCAGAATTACTTTGTGAAATGATGTAACTAGAGGCCGATATAAAACCTGTATATCGAGGTCACATTTTATGTTGTTCAAAGCTTGTTTTAAATAACTGAAAATACAGTTACTGGTGTCTAAACATGCCATTAAAGAGCCTTAAAAGTCTGCTGCTGCTGATCTCATTTTCTGGTACTTTATGTAGTTAAACTACTAATGATCTAGACCTTTCCCTTCACTCTATAAAGTGATGTCAATTTTCCGTGGTAGAGACTGAACGCTGGGGCAGGGCACTTTGCACAGCGTGTTGAGAACCACTGGAGAAATCCAACTCGTGACAGCTGTGATGGTGTAGCTCAGGGGACCACAAGAAAGCAGCGGTGGGTTTATTATGTCAGCATTAGTTTGCTGGTGCGGTCTGCTGATAGGTGTAGTTCAAATCCTTTAACGCAAAACAAAGTCTTTTAAACCCTGCTCTTTCAGCAATTCATTTAACAAGGAGGAGTGCTTTGAAATTAGTCCTTGGATATCGTGTCTTCAATTTACGTCCTCGGTGCAGTTAGCACTTAATATATCCCTTTCAGAAGCAGATTGTCACTGCAGAGTGTCTGTACACAGTCTGTCTAATTCATCCACAGAGGTCCCACTGCATTTCAATTGTGTCTTTTCTATTGCTTTTAGGAGCAAAGCTTGGGGTGCTGCACATTCTTGCCACCTTTTTCCACTTCACTGAAATCATTCACTTGATTTAAAAAACTCTACACAACTAAATTGATTCAGTAAATCCCTTTTTCATGTACAGTAAGTGGTTTGGTGTAAGGCACAAAAATCTTTCTACTTTTACACTTCCTTTCATTTCATACAATTGTCCTTAGAAAAGTAAGTCTATAAATGATTTAAAAAAAAAAAAAAAGGAAAAAAAATACAAAGCAGAGCCAAGTTAGAAGGAAAAAGTTTTAACTAGCTTTTTTTTTGTCAAGCTTCAAACAATGCTTTCTCTGATTCTGACTTTCTCTTTCTGACCAGTGTCTGTTTACAGTCACTCTTCATTAGCTATATGTATTTATCGGGGTTTGCAGCCGCCGCTGGCCTATTTGATACTTCTCTTTTGAAACAAAAGCACCCTCAGAAATTGATATAGTAGCCAAAATGATATTCATAAAAAATTTAAGAAAGAGCTCTCAGCATTTAAAAAAAAAAATTTTTTTTTTTTTTTTTTTTGAAGGAGCTGAAAAGAAAAAGGTCTTGGAATTACAAGCAGTTAGACTTGGGTTTTTGCGTAATGACTCCTGGTATCCCACTGTGAGAAGACTTTCCCCAGCTTCTCGTCTGCATTCTTCCTCGTTCCCTGCGGGAGAATGAGTTGGATTTGTCTGCCATATTCACAGCAATCGAGGTTATCCAGGTTGAAAGAAAATCAATAAGATGTGTCCATTTATGCCTCACAAAGGAAGAAAGCTCTAAAGAACAGACATGGGACGTGATTCAAGCACTAGAGACTTAATAAGACTTCTACTTGTGTTTGAAGGGGATGGTAATTTATATTTTACTTTGAACTTTTTTTTTTTATGCTTCATAACTATTGGGATTCGGGCTGACATGGGAAGCAAGGAAAAGAAGGTTTGATGCTGTCTTAGAAGACCTAACCCATTTGGGAAGGCCATGCTCAAAAGTTCAAAAAATTTTGTTTTAGAAAAGATTAAAGAGACATCATATCATCATACTGATTTATCGCTATTGATAAAACTGGTTTAAAGTATTTTGGATTGGGGTACAATAAAAAAAAAGTCTTTCTTCGAGAACAGCTGCAAGTTTCTCATTATTGGCTGTCTTTTCTGTGTGTTTGATATCGTTTTGCTTAGAAATAGAGGAGCAGTCATAATAGGTACCCTGGTGCCACTTGAAGCTTTGTCAGGGCAGCTCCCCAAAAGTGGTTGTTGTTCTGCTTGACAGCTGTCAGGTTTGCCACTAGGGTCCCGCTGTCCCAGGGGTGGGCTCTGTCATCCTGCACCAAAAATCCTCTCTCTGCTTTAGCGTATGTTTGTTTTTTCCAGCCCATCTTGCAGTGTGCTTTTTTTGCAAGTGAGATGTAAGCATGCTCCTGTTCAGCAGGAATTGAGACCTGTGGGAGTTGAAGAAACAAAACCCCCAAAAACATACAACAAAAGGAGCCAAGGCAGGCTGCAGGAGTGGGTCTAGTGATTGCAATGTTTCTGCTTTGTTGGAAAAGACGAACCCGAAAGCCACCCTTCCTACCCATGGCCTCAGAAATTATGTTTCGGCCAGGTGTGAAATAAAAGCTTGCTGATCAATGATATAGTACGACAGTGTGGTAGAAGAGGAGCTAGTCTTTCTTTTTATTGTCTTCCAAATATTTTGGCTGAATGTTCTCCTCAAGATAGAGGCTGATGCTGAACAGGCCCTGGCTGAAACGTCTGAACTGGAGACGGTGTACTCGAGGAAAAGGAATTAATATTCTGAAATTGGACTGTTCTCGCTAAGTAGTTCTTGAAGGAAGTTTCAATTATAAGAGATATTTCCAAGAAGAAAATTGTGCTTAGTGCTTTATGCAGGATAAAGTTAAAGGTGTAAAGAGGATAGAGACAGATTTAGAGCCCACTCGATAGGTATGTAGAGGTTTAGCGTTGCTAGAACTACCATTTGTTCCAAATCAGACCCTTTTCACTGACTCTTTGGCAGATTTTTGCACTTTCGTCCAACTTTGAGTCTTTTCAAAATAAATTGCAAAGTGAGTTTGAGAAGCATTCAGACTATTAATGGATTTTTTTTTTTTTTAAAGGCTTAATTGGTATCAAACAAGATTTTAGTGAACACGGCCAAGTGTGCCCATTGCATCGTTAAATGAGCAAAGCAAGCATTTAACTGGGATTGACTTACACCACTGTCCTTCACTTTCAAGAACTGTACTTCAGAGGGGTGAGATCAGAATATCAAAGCAGCTCATGTAATGTGCAGTCACACTTTTTTGAGGTTTCCTTCATACGCATTTCAACACAGTGAAGTCCTGGAATGACCACTATTAAAACAATTAGTTAACAGTTAATAAATAAAAAGAGATGCTAACAAAGCAATTGTGCATCAGTGAATGAAAACCAGCATGGGCCAAGCTGTATTGCCTGGAAAGGAAATGTGAAAATAAATCCCAGCATATTGGTACTTTATTGGATAGGGATTGGATGGACCAGCTGACCTGGCCTGTCACGCAGGAGTGAGATTTTGCAGTTTATGGGCAGTCCTTTTGCCTTAGAGGATCTGAGAAGTGGTTTAGTATCTCCTTTACATAACAAAGGGTGTACAAAACCAGCTTTGCATACAGGGCACTACACAAGTCTGCAGAGAGCGGGAGAGGCGTGGAGAGCATTGGCCGAAAGCCGCTGGACAGTGCCATGTTTCAGAGAGGGCTTCCGTGGCCGTTAGGTCTAGGGAGATGATGCTCTCCACGGGATGTTGCCTCTGTGGCTTATACCAAACAAATGTAAATAGCTGTCCTGCTTCTCCAGAAAGTCCCACCAAAAAGAACCTAGTTTCTTGGCTCCGTGTGCTACGCTGCCTTTCATTTCCCAGGGGATGAAGTGGATTCCTCTTAGACACAGCCACAGTGACAGTAAGTGGGAGCCTGAGGTTATTGCTATTGATGGGTGTTTCTGTTCAGCCCTTTCCGGAGCTCTTGGCAAAAGCATTGTAGAGTTGCTAGACCACCCTCACTGCTTTTCACCCTTCTCCTGCAGCTGTCCTCGATTTCCACGTGGCTCTGCTTTACAAAGACTTTTCCTGAGTAACTGAAGAAACCACTCATGCAGGGTCTGCAAATTCTCCATTTCTATAAGCCAGTGACAGGTAGATCTCAACAGTCCCACCTGTGAGACGTACAGACATTTTTATCCATGTCCATCCCTGGGAGGAGAGGAGAGGAGAGGGAGAGGAGGCCTCCCGCCAGTGTGTCATTAGAGAAGGTTTGCATCAGAAAAGGGAATGATCCCACCATCTCAGCATTCATGTTGGTAGAAGCTGGGAGTCTGGAAGCTCCAGCATAGTTTTCTGAACAGTGTTTAGTGCACTGTTATTTATGGGCATTTCATTTTTTTTTTTTTTTGGTAGCACAACTGAAAGGAAAGAAGGAACAGTACTCTGAAAGGACAAACAGCCCCATGCTACAGCAAGGGCACAGGCCAGGCTGCTGCTTTACTTGGAAATGGAAAAGCGTCTTCCCTCGTGTGTGCAGGGCCCCTGTAAAGAGCTGGCGAGTGGCGGGCTTGGCACTCAGGGGTGCACTGTATTTGCTACCAAATGGCTCTCCTTCCCAAAAGCAATTTATCAGAGGGAATGGGGTAGGCTGGACAAAATCACTGTTCCAGCCGCCCCGGGTGAGCTGCCAGCCCAGGCTGTGTGCACAGGGCTGTAAGGGGGAGTGTGTGTGTGTGTCCCTGCGAGGGGCTTTACTTCAGAGCGTGGGGTATTGTAGTGCATTGCACGGTTTGCTGAGCTGAGGTCCTGCTTCACAGGCAGAGCTGCCCAGTGCCACCACAAATACAAAAAGGAAAGCCATTCAGAGCAGTGGGGACGTTAGGGAAAGCAGGTTCATGCACTGCCTGGGCAGTCTCAGCTTCACTGAAGCGAGCTCCAGTTCCCAGAGCAAAGCATCCTGTCTCTGTGGAGTATTCGCCCAGGAAGGCAGCTGTAGGACTATGTGTTGATGGAGATCCCTGACTGTTTTGTTCATTCTGGGGAAAATTCAGAAGAAAAATGAAATGGTTGGGTTTTGCTGATATTTCTTGATTTGGTGCAGCATTTCTGCCCCAAAGTAGCAAAAACTTTGCTGAATAATGATGAATGGGAGATGAAAACAAACCCAAACCCATAAAACAAACCCCCCGACTCCCAAAACTTGGTAAGAAAGTGAGCTCAGTTCTCCTGTACAGAAGAACTGTGAAAATTATTCTTCTTTATTAAAAAGAAACTCTCATTGGAATGCAAATTTTGATTTTGATTATCTGTCACGGCCTGCTTTGAAGTTTTTCAGACAAAAATAAATATCTCCATAACAGAGAGGATTATAGTAGTCTTGTTTAGAATCATATGGCTAAGAGTGACATCTAATCTCAAAATATATAAGGTTTTATTGAGGCCACAGAGATTTTGAAAGAGCTTGACTCTCTTCTGTTTTGTACATTTTCTATAAATGGTTTAATAAGGTTTTTAGTTCAGCCCCCAAAAAAACAAGGACTAAAACATTTCCATCAGTCATATTGTTGAAGAAATATAAAAGACACATAATTCAATTTAAATAAAGCTGTAGCTAGGTTATATCATCCTTATCTCTTAAAAGTATTTTCTTTTACAATCTCAAACAAACAAATAAATAAATAAATCAGACTTGGCTTTGAAGGCTTTGCTTGGATAAATCGGGTTTTGGCAGCTCTGTAATTCATGAAACAATACCTCTAGCTGTACCGGAATGGGAGTGGGATGTTTCAAGCTTTATGCTTCTGTTCAATTCTGGAGTGTTAATGGGGCTATTTGTAAAGAAAGAAATATAATGAGTTATCACAAAACACAGCAAGAACTCTAGAAAGGGGCAGCCTCCCATCCATCACCCATTCTAGCGTATTCACAAAAGAACAGGGCAAGAAATCTTGTGAGGACGGTGGGGAATTTTGCTTTTACTCTAACCTGACTTTCACAAATTGTGATGGGCCTGGAACATTATTTTCTTTACAAAATGACCCCAACCTGATCCTAAATTCAAAGCGGGATAGTATGTGACACAGATTTTTTTTTTTTTTGGTGCGTGTGTGTGTTATTTGTTTGGTTTGTTTTGTTTTTCTTTTCTTTCTACATTCCTCTATGCTTTGAGAAGACATTATCTTAATTAAGATTTATTTATGAAGATAAAAGTATTAGGGCATTTTTATCTGATGTAGAGGCTGATTCGGGATGTCATTACCATATTTCTGTGGCACCTTCTGGTAGGGCTGTAAGTAAAGTTACCTGTCATTTCCATTCTCCTCAATTTTGGAAGTTTATGACTAAGCCTTGAAAAGTTCTTCTGGGTTCACACTTTGACATACAAGCTGGGAATCTGAGAGCAGTTTTATTATGAACATTAAAAAAAACCCAAACACAAACAAAATAAACAACAACAACAAAACCATACAAATAAAAAAAGCCAGCAATGCCACACTGAGCTGTTTTCCTGGGTTTGCTTTTTGTTTGTTTTTTAAGCTGCAGAAGCACGAACAGAAGCAAAGCTTTAACTGGTGTGTGCTGTGATGTAGCCGCAGTCCTGTCCTCTCTCATCACGCTCAGAATCCCTAATGAAGCCTAAAGAAGGTTTTGAGTGAATATGGTTTTTAAGAAGGGCTGAAGGTTTTGCCCCAAAGATAATGAGATAATTAATGTATTTCATAGAGTAGTTCAGAGACGGTGAAACAGTTCAGAGTAATGAAATGAAACACACATACCAAAACAAAGGGCACAGCAGGAAATAGTCTGAAGTACATGATAATCAATTTTCACATTATAAGCTTTTACATCTCTCCTTCTATATATCCCATTATAATGGAGCCTGTTGCTTATTAAAAAGGTAATTGAGATGTCAGTAACTGTGGAAGAGCAGATCCTCAGGCAGCTCTAGTTGCTCTGCAGTCAGTCACGCCGGCCGAGGGTCTGACTCGGGATCCGTTCAGTGGGATAGATCAGGTTTAATCTGCAATCCAGCTGTTCTGATGGCTGGAAGACTTAAGGGAGGCTTTTTGAAGCTTCCCAATGCAGACACTTGTGCATACTAACACCAGAAGCTTTATGAAGAGCAGAGAGAGTATCCCACCCTCTCCTGACACTCGAGGAGTGATTCTGGAGTGGGTCCCCTCCAGAGGACCCTATTTACATAGGCTGCACTCCCTTTTCCATAGGGCGGGTTGCTTTAGCCATGTTTTTCCAATGCCTGCGAGTACGTGGCTTGGTACCACCTGGCAGATATTGGTAAAGGAAAAAAGACCTTACAGTTCTTTCAGCTTGCCTGTGGAAGAAGTTGTCTTTGTTATGTACGAGGAGACACTATTTTTTCATCTGAAGAGCTTTTCCATCTGAACATGGTAAAAACTTGCCAGCTTCATACAGTGTCCACTGTACTAAGAATATATATGCACTAAGCCCTTTATAGAAAGTGAAGCTCGAGGACTTCCGCTGCAGCGTCGCTCTGCGTGCGACTCTCTGAGCTGATGCCCCTTCTCCTCCCTGCCTCCGTACGTTTTCCCCAAATTAACTCAGGAAGCAGAGGGAGGCTTTCAATCTCTTACAGCAAGACAGATGTGTCTGGAGGAGTTTTAACATGTAAGTTAGGCAAATCTGAGACTTGCCTGGGTGCAGTGGTGCCTGGATGGTGTCCTCCTGCCCTCCCAGGATTCACACTGCCCTTGCCCTTCCCCTTTCTTAATGCAACAGGCATGGACAAACCATTGCAAAATGTCTGTGCCGATGCTGCTGAGGCTTTTGCTGCCCAAGGTGTGGCAAGCTCATTGATCTCCTGTCTTACAGAATTTTTACATGTCTACAGTCCTGACCAGTATATTTTTCAGTGATGAATCCCTCGTGTTTTCCAATGAGTGAATTATTTTTAAACCTGGGCTTGATGGGAATATGCTCGCAGTATATAGGTACATCAAGCTATAAATGAGAAATGACTCATGTGCTTCAAGTCTTAACACTAATGAAAATAGTCTCAGATGTCATTCTTCATGTACTTGTCTTCAGAGAAGTAAGGGAAATTCACACGTGAACGGCTACGGCAAAGCATTCAGCGCGCCGCGTTGTTTTGAGATAACAAGTTTGCCGTGTGCCGTAAGACAAAAGCATGATAAAAAGCAATGTGAAACACTTGATTTTGCAGTATTATGAAGCAGGACTTGAAAGGCTAGTGCACTGTGGCCTGTAGAGTTGGTGGCAGTGAATTGCTCTGAATGAGGTTACATTAGAAACTGTTTGCCGCAGAAGGATGTAACCTGTCTTCTACAGGCAGCAAGGCCTCCTGCTCTGGGTGGGTAAGGTGAGTTAAACTCATTCTTCCTCCCTTAAAGCAGCAACCTAAGATCTCCACTCGCTTCTCACTAATGCTGAAAGTCTACAGTTTGCAGAACTGTAAAATTATACAGGTTTTGAGCCTGTCAAGTATTGAACTGGATGTACCTTGTGCTACCAGTCTTCATTCAGCAGCAGCTGCAAGGATTTTTATTTTCCTTCAGGAAAAAGAACTTCTAGTTGCTAGTGGTCATCAACATATAATTTACCTCCCATATTTTCCATTACAGCTAAACAATGTACACCGGAGTATTTTATTGCCACCCGTGATCTACTGCAGCTCTTAAGTGAGTAATTGCAGACTTTCTTGACCGTAGCATCTCATTGACCATTTTCACAATCAAAGTGTAAAGTGAGAAGGATTGAATCTCAGTACAGCATTGCAAGGGACCCTGAGCAGTACTGGATCCTCTCCTGTGTCAGAGGAAATTGTGATGACTGTGCCAGCAACCAACCTTTTAGAGGTAAACTTATGTAAGTCTAAAATGCTTCTAGCTGCAATGGGAGAAGAACAAGGCTGGATGCCCAGCCACCTGGTTGTACAGAGGAGTTGCTTGTAAAGCCCCATGGCCAATGCAAGGAGATTGTTCAGGTGGCTTTGAGGAGGAGGCAGGCAGGATAGCTTTATACATTATACATTTCTCAGGCAGAGGAAGGAAATTAAGCCTACTGAAGAGAGATTTCCAAGTCCAAGTTGTATCAGTCATTTATACATATATGGTGCACCCTCCTCCCTCCTACTTGCCTTGGGGAAGAAGTGTTTTCCTCTTTTGCAAGTTTCGAGATACTTCCAGAGCTGCGGAGAGAAACCCTGTGGGACGAGAAGGGATTTTAACACATTTAGAAATATTACAATATAAACATTAAACATAGAGGATATTCCTCTTCCTCTGTGAGGACTAAAACATAATTTCTGTCTGCAGACAACATTTTGAGATGCCATGCAGGACTTGAGTTCAACTTGTTTAATTTTTTTTCCTTTCAGACTGTGATTGTCAGGGTTTTGAATCTGGTCTCTGTTGTAGCCCTTAAGTTGTCTCTGTAGAGATCACAGTAATGCTCCCAAAGCCAACCTGAACAGCCCTGGGAAATGTCCTGCTGGTTGGTGCTTTTTGTGCTTTTCCAAACAACTCACAGCTACAGGTCCTTGCATCATGCCTCCTTCCCTGCCTGCAGTAGGATAGAGGGTAGGGATGAGTGTGTTTGAAAAGGTGTTTTGGATAAGGTGCAGGAGGCTCACTGCACCGCCTTCTCACCTGCTAAGAGTAGCCCTTATGGTTAGAGGTTGGGCACTGCTCTTGTTCCTTAGGGCCTAGGGGAGTCCTGAGGGATCCTAAGGGGAATTTGGACAGGCTGCACTAAATGCTCTGGGGAGCATTTTACCCTGGTCACCCATGTGTTTCCATTCCTTGCCTCCCAACTGCTCCTCAAAGGGCCAAAAAACTCTTAGAAGCACTTCTCTGCCTCTGAATGCCAAAGACGTGGTGCTTCTTCAAGGAGGTTGTAGTGAGGTGGGTGCGGCCTCTTCTGTCAAATAACTAACAACAGGACTCCAGGAAATGGCCTGAAGTTGCACCAGGGGAGGTTTAGATTACCTATTAGGAAGAATTTCTTTACTGAAAGAGTAGTCAGGTGCTGGAACGGGGTGGTGGAGTCACCATCCCTGGAGGGGTTCAAAAAACGTGTAGATGAGGCACTTCAGGACATGCTCTAGTGGGCAGGTGAGGTGGATTTTATGTTGTGGGGATTGGTTGGTTGGTTGGTTGGTTTGTGGTGGTTTTGTTTATTTGCGTTTTTTTGTTGAGGGTTGGATGCGGTGATCTTAGAGGTCTTTTCCAACCATGACAGAAGATTCTGTGATTCTCCCCTGTCCTTACAGCCTTTGCCCCGCTGTTGTATGCAGGCACATGGAGCACACATAAGCTTAGCATCAGTGGGAATACCATGGGGCAATCAAAGAGAGGAATTAAGGAAGGCATTTCAGCAGCGTGCAGGTAAGAAGAGGTAGAAGGAGGAGTAATGCATGGAGCTGGTGGCCAACACATGAACAGTCTGCAGTGTTTGACGAGTGATCACATTGTTCCTCCCGGGCCAGTAAGGACTGCATCTTTCTTGTGGTTTCAGGAGACGTGGTGGCACCACTCAGCTTTCAGAGGGAGGAGGTCAACTGGAAAAAGTCTACTCTGGGTGCAGTAGGGAAGAAATTCCATCTGTCTGAGTAGCCATAATAGGGTCCGGGGACCTGCAACTCTGTCAGACGAATTCTTGGCACAGGGCTGGTGTTGTCAAGAGCTCTGTTTTCCTTCTGTCTATTGTTGCCAGGAGGATAGAGGAGAGATAAGAGCTGAGCAGGGTTCTGTGTAAATGGTCCTTCCTTAGCGTCTTTCAGTTTAGCTTTCACTGACTGAGGCCCCCAAAGTACTTAGCATGAGCAAATTTTTCAAAAGCATGAGTAATTTAGGAGATTAAAAGGCATTTTCAAAAGTGACTTTTCAAAGTGCCTAATTTCCAGCGACTTTCAATGAGGTTTGGGAATCTTAAATCATGGGGCTGCTGCAGTGAATAGCCCTGTTGATTGCTGCGTGATGCATCATCAGCCGGTATCCTGCTCATGTCAGAGGTCAGCGCTGAGAGACTCTGAGGAGGGTGGACAAATCCCCATCGCTGCGTGAGGGCAGGGGAATTCTTCCTGTCCCTTCCTGGAGGTGGCTTTCAGAGCTCTGCTGTGTTTCTGGGATCGTTACACAGGGATACCCTGGAAGTTCAGTTGGGGCCCTTTTTAAATTGCTTGCATTTTCTTCGGGGTTTAATGACTGATGCTGTATAAAGTTTTTAATCTAGGCAGTTTTGTTTTTTCACTGTCCTTATTTCACTGTGTATAACTTTCACTCATGTCTTTGTTCTGTTCTGCGTTAGGAGGCTCCGTCTATGCTTTTTTGTTAACATATATAGATATAATTTAACATATGAAAACTGTCAGTCTAAAAATTGCAGATTTCCTCTAGGTGTCCTTTGGTCTTTGTAACAGTCATGTCAGGCACTAACCAAAATACCTTGCTGAATTGGAGGCTCACAGAGGGAGAGGTGCCCATGTTTAGGAGGAGGAAGAGCTCAGCATTTGCATTTGGATGCGTGTCTTAGGGCTTCAGAGCTCTTTAGACTCCTGAGTGGAGCAACTCCGAAGTTCAAAGCGGTGTGATTTTTGGCAGGTTTTTTTTTTTTCCTAAGATGACTTCTTCAGGGCATAAAATATTCTGCCCTCAGTGCATGTACATAACTCTCATTGGCCTTAAAAGAAGTTACATGCCTACATCAAAGGAAGGATTTACCCCGTAATGATTCATCGTGAGCCTGTCAGGCAAACACAACAGTGGAGAGCTCACAAACCAAAGCTCCTGAGCTAGGGGAATGGCAGAGTTCAGATCTCTGCTGATCAGCTGCATTGCAGCTCTGATTTTCAGCAGTTTTTAATTTTTGTAATTGTTTAAGTATAGCCCGGGTCGAACCACGTGCTTTCCGCCGGGTAGAAGAAACGGTAGGAATCAAGCAGAGGAGTTAGCCCTTTAACATCTCACGTGAGAGGTAAAGCAGGGTCAGATTAAATTCTGATGCTTTTTTCCTGGAAAGTGGATCTCCATATCCCTGGAGTTATGCTGGAGACACAGAGCCACAATATTCTAAAGCAAATTAGAAATACCTATTTATTAAATGTGCTTGCAGAGAGTCCTGGGAAGGAATGTGTTAATGACTGGTGATTGAATGCAGTGGTTTGCAAGCTCTAAGCAGCTTTAGTGTCTCCTACCACAGCCCTGATTTAAAATTCATAAATGCTAATCCTCCATAATTTACGGTTTAAAAAGCAGCCCCACTCACAGGCCCTGTGGCTACAGCTCTGTCAGAGTAATTATGCCGCCAAGCTGAAATTGGACTACTAACTGAGATATTAAACAGGGTAGGAAATCCTCTTCCCTGGCAGCCTACCCAATTATTCCAAATAAGCAAACAGATTAGTGAGTAATTTTCCAGTTAAATCTGGTGATTGGTGCCAGAATTGTATGTTAAATATTCAGAAGTAAATAGATTAAAGATGAAATGTCCCCTTTTCTCAAGCTTAATTTAATGTGTATATTAAAACTTTTTTTTTGGGGGGTGGGGGGGAGGATAAAAAAATCTTCATTGAAGTGCAATCCGCTCCCTTTGAAAACAGAACCTTTCTCAGCTTGTTTGCACTTGGGGCAGTGCCATTCATCAGCCGGGGTACCTTGTGCCGGGGGAACCTTGTGCCAGATGAGACAGTATCAGTCCTGCTGCTCCTTTATCCGCCCGCTTGCAGGAGCCCTCCCGGGTGCCAGCGCCGTGGGACCGCACACAGCTCTGCTGGGGACCGTCGGGGGCTGGCTGGGTGACAGCGGGGTGATCCAGGGTGCTGCTCTTTCAACACCAGCAGGAGGGGCAGCGTGGGACTACCAGCTGCCCCAGTTGTTTTGGTTACCCATTTGGTAGTGGGCTTTGTAAAAGTTAGTAGTAAATACGGGCGTTTCTTACTCGTTCTGGGTCTTGGGATGGGGGAGTATTTTTTGTTTGTAAATTCAGTTTGAATTTCCCTACTGACTTGCCCAGAGTTTCCATTTTGTAGCTTTCCGAAGGGTCCCAAAACAGAAGGAAGGTGGGGGCAAAAGGAGGGGAGGAAAAGAATGCCCAGCGCACACAGCTTCGGTGTAGAGGGGCAACTGTCAGGGGAGAATGCAGGGCCACTCAGCTGCGGTGGTCCAGGAACACGAGCAGTAGGTCTGTTCCTCTGCTGCCCCTGCACCACAGGCTGCATGTGGTCACCCTGAAGAGCTGAGTCAAGGAGGGAGTGAATTTAAGGGGCTGTGCCCTAACAAGAGAGGTCAGGTAGCCTTCAGCAGCTGAGGGGTGCTGTCCTGGGAGAGGCCGGGCTCTGCCCTGGAGATGCTCTGCTGACACCTGGACCACTTCAGAGACAGGCTACAGCTTGTGGCACCTCTGTTGTTTGCTTCAGGGACTACCAGGGTAGACCCTGGGAAGCCCAGGTGGTGTACACTGCATTTTAGGACCATGAAAGTCTTTCTAAAAAGAAGTTTGAGGCAAATCTTTTTGTGTTCATGGATTAAAGCAAAGACTTGCACCTATTTGCTGGAAATGTGTGAGCATTTCGATAGGCAACAGCACTTAGGAGAGGGAAGCTGCATTTGAGGAACTGTGGAGTAGTTTTAGCACCTGTTCCAAGGATCCCAGATACTACAAGCAATCTTTTATGCCATTTCTGGTGTTTTCTCTAGACACTAAAAGCTCGTTCCTCTAAGGAAGTGTTCTGTCCTCTTATTTGGCAAGAGAAGTGGAAGGAGCAGCACCTACTTACCGGGAGGCTGAGGTACAGTAGCCCTGGGTGTTAGTGTGTGCAGTGCCTCCTGAAAAGGCAGAGCTCTGGTCTCTGCTTCAGGAAGGAGCTAAGCTGGAGCAGGGTAAGGAGATCAGTGTGGTAGGGCTGCATAATATTGCTCAGTCATCCCAGTACCCAGTACAGCTTGCCCCAACCCATGTTCCTGTCTCTAACACTGGGAAAGGAGAGAGGTTGAAGGGCTTCATGACCTTCAGTGTTCCTTGTGGCTTGGTCAGTTGGGCAGGTGAGAGAAGCAGTTCACTCGAGTTCAGTATTGTCAGTGGTTTAAGTCATGATGTGCTCTCTAGAGTGAGCAACTTAGAGTGTTTAAAAACATACTTTCCAGCATTGGCTGCTTTGGGATACATAGTTTCTGTCCTTCCTGAGAAAGCCCAGGTTGTGGTGATGGAGGAGTGCTGGTGAAGGGACCAGGTCCCCAAGCTGAAGAACTTGTTCATGAAATATCTGCAGCTGTTATGGCTAAGGAGGGTTTGGGTCAGTCCCCTCTCACACCTGGGCACAAGGTGCCCAGCAAGGCAGAAACTTCTTAGCCATGGACCAACAGAGTTGCTTTTCCCCTGGCAAGTGCACAAGCTGCAAGTAGGTAATGCTGAGAACATGCCTAGAAAGGATTAGCTCAACTCCTGCACATCCCAGAGGCTTTTTCTTCTGCTGCGTCCTCCCTGGAGAGGCTTTTTCACCTCAGTCCTCTTCTGGAATGTGCCTTAAAGGCATAATCGAGCTCATAAAAATTAAGTGGTGTGCAATCGTTAAAACAAAACAAAACAAAAAGACCTTAACTAAATTCTGTTCAATAAATTCTCTAGAATCAATCCAGTTATGTTTTTATTACTGTCAGAGCTCACAGCATAGTTTCCCTTTCTGTGTTTCACAAGGCTGCAGGGGCTTTTGTTAGTTGGGTTTTTTTTCCACACCATTACACATGACGACATTTTGGCTTTGTATAGAGAAGTGTTAAAGCCAAAAAAATACAGGGTTTTTTTTTTTTTTCTTCTTCTTTTCTTTTTTTTTTTTTTTTCCTTGTGAACATCCTTTGGATCAAACCTAAAGGTTTACCTGTTTAAAACGGAAATAAATTGTTGGATGTGGAAGGATCTAGGATGCGTTACACTGCTGAGAGTAGAGCCCTGTGAATGACAGGTAGTTAGTTATGTGGTGCTAGAAATACAGTTATAGACGCTATCTGCCTCTCTGATAAGTTCACCCAGTAGGGCTGAAGACAAGCTTTCTTGTGTATTTTAATGGTAATGGCAACAAAATGGGAGAACTTGTGGTGACCTGTTTGTACAGACCCCTCCCACGCTCTCTTGCTGCCATAACCCTGATGGTTCAGCATCTGCTGCACACTTCAGAACCTCTCTCTTTCTTGAATCAGAATTGTGAGTCTTGCTGTTTCAAAGTACTCAAAATGTCAACACACTCCAAGTATCTCATGTCTCCTGTCTGCTGCCCTGTCCCTTTAACCCAGGGATTTTACATTTTTTTTCTAAAGATGACAGAAGTCACTTTCAGGCTGTCATTGTCAGACAGGTTAGTCAGTTGGGTTCTTCTTAGCATAAGCCATTGGAGTCTTCTGCACAGTAAAATAAAATGTTTTCAGTTGGTCCCTGATTCTTTCCATTTGAAATCTCTACATGTATACTGCTTTCAGCTTGCTTGTTGAGCCTTTGTGGTCAGTCTGGGGTTTATGTACTTCTGATGAATCTTTCTAAGGTTGTGGCAGGCCATCACTTGGGAGCTAGCAAGTAAGTGGACACGAAGAAAAGATATGGACACAAAAATTGCCATAATGGAATAAATCAAATAACCATTCACCATTGCCATAATGGAATAGGTCACGTATCCATCCACCAACTGTAGTTTCTCTTCCTACCTCTGTGAACGGCCGTTTCTAAAGGCTTTAAGCAGTCTGGATTCATCTTACTGGTTTTCCCCATTCTATTCACCTACCATTTGGTGAGTGAAGACTTTGTTACTGGTCTGTGGTTTTGTTAGTTCTTGATTTCCAGAAGCACGGTGCTTAGCAGCGGTTACCAGTGAATTCTCTGTAGTGAAAAGGCTGATAGGATTTGATTGCGTCCTTAGGGTTGCTTATATACCATCCTTTTAAAAAAATGAAAATCTCTCTTTTGTGCTTCCTCAATGATATCCTGCTACAGTGAGTTCCAAAGGTTAATTACATGTTTTGCTCAAGACTACTTCTCTAATAGGGTCCTCAGGATGAAGGTGGCTGACCCTTTTAAGCCAGTGAACTAAAGCAAACAGCAAAACAGCCCACTGAGGCTGTTATCCTGGGGGTGGCTATTTGTCTCTCTGGTCCTTTCCGTCAGGGCAGCCTTACCGAAAAGACAAGTGATCAAGCTTCCTCTCAAGAAGCTGACCAGACTTTTGCTGGCATCATGGGAACAGAGGTTAAGACAATGGTTTCCTTGTAGTGTCAGTGATTTGGTTTTGAGAAGAGGTTGTGCCGAGATCACCTTTCCTCCCTGCTGGGGACCCCTATGGTGCTTCACGGAGGGGCTTGCACAGCCCTGGCCGAGTGGCTTCAGCTGCTATGGGTGTTTCCTCTGTTGGTTTGAGGGTACCTGGGAGGCAGACTCAAGCTCCCTGTTGCCAGTTGTGCCCTCAAACCCTCTTTGCTGTGTTTTTTTAAATGTGAACGTAAGTAGAAATTATTTTGGAAACTTGGAACAGAATGCCATGAACAAGAGTGCCTTAAAGGGATAAAAAGCATATAATTTAATCTGTGTTTATAGCATTTAATCTTAAAAACCTGCAATCTTATGTACTTTCTGTATCTGTTTCCCTTGAGGAAAGCAGATAAGGGCATCCAGTGCTTCGGCGGCTCGTGCCAGTTAAAATGAACCTGAAATGCAACACATGGCTGTAAATAAAACCCAACTGGCCAGGATACGCTTTCATTAGCTAAGATGTGCCAGTGGCACTGTGAGCGTTTTAATGAGCTTTTGTGATTCTTGCTGGAGCAGGGATCAGGAAGAGCTTCTAGTCTCTCTGGTGACATTACCTGGATACCAGGACAGCTCAGACCTTGGGGAGAGGTGGTGTGGGCAAGAGCGTGATGCTTCAGCCCTTGCACTGCTTCTGTGGTTGTAGGAGGAAGAGCAAAAGGTTTCTGGAACAGCTTTCCTGAACACATGGCTGGTCGCAGCCAGGCCCTTGTCGCTAACATAAAGTGAAAGATCGCTCAAGAGATTAACTGATGTTTGTCACACTGAAGAGACCGGCTTTGTATTTCTCCTTGAAACAGCCTGGCGAAGTGGTGGTGTGTGCGGCTGCTGATGAGGATGGGTTCCAGCCTCAGGCATCTCCCATGAAAGTAGCTCACTGTCCACTCGGGAAAAGAAAGCAAGAACAACTGGTGGTTCTGAATTACCACATAAGATTTATAAGGAGCGATGATAATCTCTTAAGTAACTGGGTCCCAGACCATTTAGGGCACTACAGACTTCAATCAGTGCCTTGAAATGTATTTATAAGCAAATAGAGCCAGGAGTGTTTTGTGCTATTAGGCCAGTTCAGCAAATCACGTAAGCATTACTTAACACATGCTAAGTCCACTCCACCGAGGGCAAGCTCTGGATACGATAAACTCTTTGTCCATAAAATGTCCCCCTCTGGATAACATAGCACCACTTTATTCCTGAGGGTGATTTTGCATCTGTCTGTCTCAACATGAAAAAACCTGGTAGTAGAGCTGTTGCCTGTATTGTTTGCGTGATTGGTTTGCTAAGTGTATAAATCTTAAGCGATAGAATTTTGTAATGTACAGTATAACAATTGGCAAGTGGTGTGCATTTATTTTCTCAAGTGAGGGAGTGACCCATAACTCACATCCATCACAGTATATGAAAGCACAGCTCGCTGCAGTATAGTGAGCAGGGGAATCATTCATACGCAGGATGTTATTCACTTCAACCTTTCCCCTTTCCTGAACGCAGTCAGGATCTATATGTCTATTGCTGCATGCTCTGCGTGCTGGCATAGATGTATGATGGCATCACGAAAACTGGAAGGGGAAGAAATGAGATAGGAACAGAAAGGGGTGTGGGTAAATATTGTCGGAGCTGATAGAAATTTAAGTGGTCAGGCTTGTCAAGGAGAAGGAAAACTGCAGGGCTGGAGAGTGACTGAGATTAGAACTGACTTTTGGAGAAATGGGAGCTGAGATAATACTTTTCAGTTCAAAAGCCATGGGTGATGGCTCAGGGTGAGCGCAAGACAAGTGGAAATTAACACGGTAAATAAAATGGAAATGTGTTTGATGTGGGAAGCAACAAGGTATGCTTCAGTCTTTTAATTCTGTTCTGGTTCTTCTCTCATTATTCACAAATTTAACATTGTACTTTTCAACAGGACCTTCATCCTGTAGCAATTTCTGTGAAAGATCACAAAATGGCCAAAGCTGCTGAGAAGAAACATTAGTTTGGGATCTTCATTGGTACTTAGTACCTAGCTGCTTTCACTAGCCCTGCAGACCCGCTGCGTACTCGGCAGAAAGCCTCTCTCTTTACTGTGTGAATAGTAAAATGAACTTTAATTAGTTGTATCCTGAGATATACTGAGCTACCTGGAGAGATGATGACCGGGCAGTTATTTGCTAGCAGCTACTCACAAGAAGCAAGATGAACCCCATCCCAAATTTCTGAACAAGCAGGAGGGTCAGAGTAGGAGGTGTGGTTATTTCCCATGTGGAGTGATTGCGTGGATTTGCCAAGGGCTGTACAGGAATCATGACTTGGAAGGAAGAAGTGAGTCTGCATCTCCCGACCCCCAGTTTAGCAGCATAGCTGTAAGATACACTTCCTTCATACTTCCATCCAGGTGTAGCAGGGTTGCTACTCCATGGGTTATACTTGGATAGATGTGTCCTGGGAGGTGGAGGAGGAGGCCACAAGTATAGGCAACTCCGACAGGAAAGAAAACACTTCATCTTAGACATGTTGAGAGCTGCTGGCTTGCTTTGAAGAGTGCAATCAGTTTGCAACATCTGTCAGGGTTTAGTAGTAGGTTTTACTCTCCTCTCAGGTCCTAACCTGTGGCACATGTTACAGGCAACCCAGCACTGCTCAGACACGAGGGATCTCATGAGTGCCACATGGTAGGAGGAGGCGGGTCCCAGGCGTTTCTGACCTTGATGCCGAGGCAATCTCTTTTCCTCAGGACCGACTTCCTTTGCAGCGAGCATAACCCTTCTGTCATCTGTGCCACACTCCCCTTTGTCATTGCACTGCTGGACTCACATCCTTGAACTCAGAGCACAAAAACCCCGCTCTGGTTTTTTAACTGATGATTTGTTTGTTTTTCCTCTTTGGTCGATGCTGGGATCAGTGATGTCAAATTGTTCTATTTGCTTTGACAGGAAAATGTTTTCAGAGTTCATTAGGATGGCATCAATTCTAACATTTGGCACACAAACATTTGATGACCTTCATGTGTGGGAAGAAATATGTAGGCAAAACTTCCATTAGTTTGAAAAAACGCTTCCTCTCGGCACCGTTCTGATTCCTGAGCTGCAGCTTCAACCAGAAGTTCTGAGCAGCCCCTGTCTGTGATTTGCCAGCAGGCTTCAGACATGGAGCTGCAACTGAAACTATTGGGAAGCTCTGCATACTAAGTCTGGATGAAAGTTACAGTTGTTGGGACCAGCTCTCTGCTCTGCCCGTAGGGAAGGTGCTGCCAGCGCCTCTGGAGCACTGGCAGTGCAGCTCCTTGCTCTTGGTGAGCTGAGCAGGTAAGGTCAGGCTGATATAAATGCAACAGGCATTGGCTTTTCCCTCTTCAGGGCACTTGCCCTGTGACACCAGTCACTCGTTGCCTCTCAGAGTGAATGTTCATGGCTTCCCAGGGCCACCGACAGCGAGGGGGCAAGCATTAGAAAGAACTTTTGCAGTAAGGAAACCTCTTCAATAGTAGCTGGACTGAGGTCACCAAGCTGCTCTCACACTGACCACCACATGAGCTGCTGCCAGCCTCTGGCTACTGCTAGCCCAAAGGATTAGCAAGGACAAGGTAAAAATGAGAGCCAGCTAATTGCCACCATTTGCCCTTTGAGCCTTCTTGCTCCCTTTCCTTTAGAGCTGTGTAAGCACTGCCTGTCTCCAGCCCTTCTCTCTGACCTGTCTTAGCTCTTTCTTACTTTTTTTTTTTAGGATTCACTGTGGTTTTATGTTTTTCTCTCATATCCTGTAATCAAGTGAAAGGTGTCTCTGTGGATGGAGGGGATTTGCACTTAGCCTTTGTTTGATGTTTGCTCTTTCCTACCAGTGCTGCCTGCTGTAAGAAAAGCCAAGTGCTGCCCGTACGCTGCCATGCTCCCTTAAATTACGGAGGGTGAATGTTTACAGCTGCTCTCACCGTTGCTTTCTCCGTACTCTTCTAAATGATATGTTTTCATGAGCAATTACTGAGATGAGGAGTCAGGACTGGTTTTTGAGGTGTGCCATTTAGTGGCCTACCCATAAAAAAGGGAGAAGGGAGGAGGAGGAGGATGGCAGAGACTTAATACCATGCCTTGCTTAAGAGGATGTCCTTCAAGTGAGTGGAATTCTGCACCTTGTAAAAGTATGACTTTAATTTTGCCTTTCAAATATGAACTAAGCAGGGCTGTCAACACATACTGTGTTCTTCCTTGTCAAACCATTTCACTTAGCCTGTCAGCTGTAAACAGCTTAAGAGGCATGTCATTCCAGCATTATTATAGCACTTTTAGATTTGTTTTTAGATTGGCTCTGTATCTGTTCCTGCAAAAGGTGCAGATACAGCGATGACATGGGTTATTTATCGTGTTACTGCAAAATGCTACTTGCTGTTCTGTGGTAAGCACAGAGTAACTCCATTTCAAATAATGGCACTGCAGAGTAATAATCCTGTAGTACCATGGTAATGCCATTGCCATACTTTGTGAAATCAGTTGTGTCAAGTAGAGCAGCATACTCCCTTCACTGGGGCTGTGTATGGCCTCACACTTCTGTGAGGTTTTCTGTCCCAGGAGATCAGGGAAGCTGAATTAAGATGTCTGGAGAAAGAACTCCGATCAACACACTCCATACTTCTGGTTTTTCAAAAAATTGTTTTACATATTCAAATACCCAGTGTTTAAGCTGTTGATGACAGCTTAACTGCTTCATCCCAGAACGTTTTGACAAGTGGTTTTCAACGTTTTGGTTTCCCAGGATTTTGACAACCCCCAGAAAACATGGACTGATTTTATATGTCACACATTTAATTTGAGATGCATGTATTATGTTGCAAAAGCAGGAAGGAGGGAGCTAAAGGACAGGGTGATACACTCCATACTTGTGATTATCAGCTTTTTCACTGTGTCACTACAAGAGAAAACCGTTCAGAGATTCAGAGTATGCAAAGCAGTCAAACTTTTGGTGCCAACCCGTCTGGATTGTGATTTATACGAATTGTTGGTGTGATTTCTTTATGACTGCACTGAAATCCACAGAAGCGAACCCGTTCTCACTGCGGGGAGCTGCATCTGCCTCCCTTGTGCTTGGCTTCTGCCGGGTGTTTGTTGTCCCGGTGTTGCTGTCCGCGTGGCTCTGGAAGGTGCTAGAAAGGGGCTTGAATGTCTCCCGGGTTCCAAGCAACAGTGAAGGAGAAAAGTAGATGTTTTCTTGCTAGAAAGGGGTGAAATTCTGTCTGTATATATACCACAGAATTGTCATCAGAAATAACACAAGTATCTAAACTGATCTTTGTTTTAATCCCAAACTGAAATGGAGCACAAATGTTTTAGAGAAAATTTGATTTAGGTCTGTTTTGGGACTTCTCTTAGGTGTTCTCCAGTTTTGAGTTGCTTCTTTTTCCTCTGTCTGCACTAGGGCAGAAAAAAAAAAAAAAAAGCTGGGATGCACCCTGTACCTTCCTGGGCCCTTGAGCAAGATGTGGGCAAATAAAGGGAGAGAATTGTGATAATAAAGCTCCTGAGCTGTGCTAGATGTTTAGAAATATCTAATTTCACTCAAAAAAAGAGTTTATATTTCCACATCATACCTCAAGACATTTTGTATATTACATAGTGTCTGTGGCTCCTTCTGTCACGAGTGCCTGATGTGCTGGAGTATTAGAATAATTAAAAAATCCTTGTTTACCCTACTCAAAACTCAGGGTATTGCTATCCTTTTTCTAACCCAGAACACCACTTAATTTATTGTGTAACAAAGTTACTTGCATTAGTGCTAAGCAGCTCACTCCCTTAAAAATTTTCAGAGTGAGCTGTTTTATTTTAACTACCTATTGGCATCAAGTTAAATATGTCAGGGTAAATTATTGGTTTATAATTATGCTCTTTATTATGCACAAAGTAAACCCCACGCATTCTAAATAAAATGTGAAACTTTAGCGTTCCTGAAGCTGATTTTTCTCCCCTAAAAAACCCCACTATTTTTTCCCCTAACGGAGAGGAGAAAAGGGGAGGAGACAGGACAGCTCTTGACAGTGAGAGGGAGATGGGGTTGCCTGTGTCAAGGAACATAGCCACTTTTGCAAGAATCAGTGGTTAGAAAAACAAAAAATAAGCATTTTCAATATATTACAAACAAAATTATCTGCCAAACCAGCAAGAACCAGCAAGATAATTATCTTAATGTGGTTTTTGACCAAGATAAATTTATCTTCTTTTATAAACCGGGTAACAATTTGAATCTTATGCAAAACCTAGAAATAAATCTAAAAAATATGATAATGTAATAAAATCGAAATTATTAGCAGTCCAAGTGCCATACTTGAGGCAGTAAAACCTTTTAAGTTCCAATGGAAAATAGGCTAGTAGAACTGGAGTAAGTTACTCTACTTTAATCACTTGATAAATAGCTACAATGTTTGGAAGAATTGATAGTGTCATTATAGCAACATCCCTTTTTATAAACAGCCTGGTGCTGATTTGATTCTAATTGCTGCCAGAGGAACAGTATCAAAGTAGTGTTGCTCCGGCAGTGTAACCCGCGGGGTGAGCGGGAGGGGGATTAGCTGCCTGCAATGAAGGTTTTTCAAAGGCATGGGTTCTAATTCCAGGAGTGATGGAGGAGGCTGAGTAAATTCAGTGGTGGGAGAAACTATGGGAGAAATGCTGAAGGAAGCAAAAGTACAGGGTAGACCAAACAGGCTCCTCTCAGCACAAGAAATAGTGGGGGGGGGGGGGGGCGGAGAAATACTCAGAGAAGTTGAGAGGTTTGAGCAAGAATGTGTGCTTGCTTTCTCTCCAGGAAAAATTCCGGTCAGTTGGTGCTGCCCTGTCACCAAACTACAGCCCTGGCCTCCCGAGCTCTCAGCATTACCCTCCCACAGATGCAATGGTAACAAGGTGAAACACATCAGGTTCCACCTCAACACCTCCTGAGGTGCATTCAGAAGAGTGTGGCCAGCAGGTCGAGGGAGGTTCTCCTCCCCCTCTACTCTGCCCCAGTGAGATCACATCTGGAGTATTGTGTCCAGTTCTGGTCTCCCCAGTTCAAGAGAGACAGGGAAATGCTAGAGAGAGTCCAACAGAGAGCTATGAAGGTGATGAAGAGACTGGAACATCGCTCTGATAAGGACAGGCTGAGAGCCCTGGGGCTGTTTAGCCTGGAAGAAAGAAGCCTGAGAGGGGATCTTAAATGTTTACAAATATCTGAAGGGTGGGTGTCAAGTAGAAGGGGACAGTCCCTTTTCTGTGGTGCCCTGATAGGATGAGACATAATAGTCACAAGGTGAAACACAGGCAGTTCCACCTCAACATGAGCAGAAACTTCTTCCCTGTGAGAGTGCCAGAGCCTGGCCCAGGCTGCCCAGAGAGGTTGTGGAGTCTCCTTCTCTGGAGACTTTCCAGCCCCGCCTGGGTCTGTTCCTGTGTGGGCTGCCCTGGGTGACCCTGCTCTGGCAGGGGGGTTGGACTCGTTCATCTCCAGAGGTCCCTTCCAACCCCTACCATTCTGTGATTCTATGATTTGTAGCCCCCTTTTCATCGATGGCTTTCCCAAATGGGTGTCTTAATGCTTTGCAAGTCTGGCACCGGACACCAAAGGCCCAATTTGTAATTCATTCTGAATTATTAGTTACAGGTTCTTCATACACTTGTGGGCCCTGTGTCCATCTTTTGGTGCCCATGAATGCACCTAGAAATGAAGACTACTTTTGCAAGTTTGAACCTTGGCAATGCTGTGCTTCAGTTGTTATTCTGCAAATAATGGATCTGACCCGTGGGCCACAGAGCTGTTGAGGAGGTCTCAGCATTATACCGATGATTGCTGTGGCATTTGAAAGCAATACATTTGCATTTATCTGGCAAAAAGAATCTCTAGAACGTGATGCTTCTAGGCTGGGTCTTCTTCCACAAACAAATTGTCTTACTTTGTGAGTGGTAGCAAGAAAAGCAAGGTTCCATAAGGAGAGAAGAACACGTTGAATAGCTCCATCATGTTAAGCAACAAACCCAAGAATAAACAGAAATGCCAAGGGGAGAGGTTCTTCTCTTTTTACACAAATCATGTGATAAGTTTCTCCCATGAAGACTGTGGGCTAAGTGAAATATGTAAAATAGCTTGTTGAAGAAAAAATTGGTTCAAGTGGGACTGAATGGCTCAAGAGATTAGTGATGGGATAATAGCTTTTCTCTATTTAAGTGGTAGACCAGTTCAAATCAATTCTAGGTCTCTAGAGACTGAAAGGTGTTGCTATCCTGTGACTCCTCCGTAGTTACTTGAAATGATTTTTTTGGTCTCAATCCCATCCTTAGTTGCCAGAAAATTATCCCCAACACAATCAGCCCTCAATTACTTTGAGCTAGCTGTTGTCTCCTCCCCCTAAAGATGCACAACCTTCAAGGCTGTGCATACGAACCACAGTTGTTTTATTTAGTGCTATATTGCTGGTCAGAAATAGTTGTGGGTCTTTTTTTTTTCCCCATGGAGTGAATGGATTGCACAAGAAAAGAGAGATCCTAGAATATGATGCGATGTAAAATTGTTCTTTTACAAATGCGATGCTTTATTCTTTTAATGCACATTTCTTGGGAGAACAGGGATGCTTTTGGTCACCTTGAGCTACTCCTCACTCACACCCCAAGCCACACCAATTCCACAGCGCATGAGCCTGCCTCCCACCTGCCTGCAGGCTCTGTTGGGGCTTTCCCTACATAAATGTAAATCATGAAGCAGGGCTGCAACTTAGGAAACTGCTATAGGTCATAAGTAACAACTGGAAAATTCAAATTGGCGGCTTGCCCTCCAGGTTGGTTAGGAAGCATCTGTTTAATGTGTGAAGCTGGACCAGCGAAGTGATTCTAGGGACATGCCAGCTTACAGCAGCTCAGAATCTCACCTATCAATTTTATTCTGGAAGGTTATAACAAGTAAAATAGCAGACACTGATTATTCTACCAAAGGTACAGATTAAGCAAACAGTAAGAAGCGGTGCTTACCAAACTGAGGAGGATTTGGATCTTTTAGTGGCTATAACAGTAAGTCTAGAGCTATTGAACCACAGCTGACTTCGTATTATTCAGTGTACCAAAGAATAAAAGAGACCTGGAGTGATCAGCAAAAAAAATCCCAGCAGTTCTGTGAGTATGACTGCTCGGGAAAAAAACAAATAGGATGCTACGACAATGTAAAGGTGTTGGGGGATTGCAGTCACGTGGCTACAGTCAGATTTTCTCTAGAACCCATGCAATATGGATTTGGTTGCAGTCGCCTTGCAGGAGAAAATTTAGTTTTGCCTTAGCCCAGACAGGTCTGGGTTTAAGAACGCTCACTGGGAGCGGGGGGAGAGGGGAAAGGCTAAAGGGGTTAAGGAAATAGGGTGCAGTAGAGATGACTTGTGGGAACTTTCATTATTATATGGAGCCTTGATGAGTGAAATGAGAGGAATTGCTCTTCATCATGAAAGGCTGAAACGTCGAGGGAGCATTTGCAAATTAATCTGTTAAGAATAAGCAGGAGGTTGAACAGCATGACTCAAAGGGTTGGAAATACATGGAATAAAGTGTAGTGTAAAGTCACAGTGATTTCTAAACACATCCACTTGTGATTTTTACAACAAACCAGGCGTTTTTATGTATGTGTATATATGTGAGATAAAATCTAAGCAGGCAAAATCTTTCTTTTCAGCTACTCCCCATATTTGTAGTGACCGGGCCTGAGTGATAAGTTCTGTTCCGATTTGCGTGGCTTCAACCAGAAAAAACATGCCAGGGATTTTTCTTTTTTAAAAACACGCACCAATAAAATGCCTCACAGGCAGTTTTCCCTGTGGTGATTTTCCTGGTTTGCTGTGACATTTTTAACTTAAATTTAGTGTTTGTAAAAGGTGCTATTTGACAGCATTGTGTAACTGAAAGCCTCTTTTTATTGACAGATCACGCACACTCAAGGCTGGGAAAATTTCTCTATGTCAGCCTGGTGAGAGACACCCCACAGCCTGAAGGAACCAACTTCCAGGAGGAAAAACAGTAAGTCCACATCAGTTGGTCCAATCTTATGTTCAATATTGCTGCGTGATTGTTTTTGAAGAGCTTGCGTCCAAAGGATTCGGAGGGAGGCATGAGAAGCTACTCAACCGACAGGGTGCCTGGGTTCTTTTTTCTGCTCCCCAGCAGCGGTTGCAGGTTTCTGGGGTGTTACTGCTTTGTGCAGTGGTGGCTGAAGTGAGACTTGACCCGGATTGCCAAGTACATTTTTGGTGGACCTGATCCTGCGGGGTGCAGCTGCCTCTCACCATGGGTCTTGGTTTGCTCGGTGCCTGTCCCTGACACCAATCTTCAGGCCTCAATGTTAATCATTTTGTGAAGCTCACGTAGTTTCAGACTTCTACTTTTGCCAGCTTATTATAGTCTAGGAAGATGAGATGTGACTATGCTGAGATACAACCCCCAGTGATGGCACTTTATAATACTGTATAACTGGAGGATTGCTATTGTAGGCAGAGAAAAAGGCAATAAAGCAGCATTGATATCCTGCCTGCCCTCTTACAGGAGTTATTGAATCAAACCTACCAGAACTGCCAGACAAACAATTTGCAGCTGCAGTCTGAAGCCTGACAATGACACAGAATCAAAAAGAAATAGTTGGAGTGCACGGGCTTGTGAACTCCTCTGCGACCCACCGCAGCAGGCTCCCTAGGATTGTTCTCCTCTTTCTGGTCCTTTCCTGTACAATTCCTTCTCTTTACCTCCCTTTTCCCCTCTCTCCCATTTTCTCTCCTATGTCTTGCTGTTTGCAGTTCCTCATACCTTTCTCCTTCCCTTTTCTCTCTCACTGCCTCACTATTTCCTTCTCTTGCCTCTTGGTTGTTTTTCCTTTGTGAGTTCTAGTGCCCTCCTCTGTTCCTCCTTGTTCACTTCCTTAATTCTTTTCCTCATTTTTGATGAATTTCATTTCTCCTACTGTTTCCCATACTGTCTCCTATTGTCCCTTCCCTGCTCTACCTTTTTCCTATTTAATTTCTCTCCATTTTACTGCTCATCATTTCTCCTTTTTCTGCCAATATTTCCACCTTCATTTTTCCTGAGCCATTTTTTGCCAGTAGCTGAGCTCTACCTTGCTCTTACTCCTCAACTGTGAAGATTTAAACCTTTCCTGGGCAGTAGGATTTCCAGAGTGCCAATCCAGCTCAGCTGAGGGGAACTGATGTGGTTTGGCTCTAACGCCTATGAAGAGAGATACTGCAGAAGCCAGGGTAACAGTAGCACTTGCAAATGCTCTGCAGCTCCTGAGCCAGGCCTGCGCTCATGGCTGGATTCAAAGCTTATCACAGTAATGGGATCTGGATCAGACCTGCAAGGACCATCTTCTTATCAGACTTTTGTCCTTTATTTCAATAGAAATTTCAGCCCTCTCAGTTCCTTACAGTGTATAGTTTTGCTTTAGCTCAGGGCATTTGTGTTTTTTTGGTTTGTTTTTTTTAATTGTTATTATTCTGAAGCACATAAAATGTATGTAGAGGTCAGTGGAAAGGGACCATACTGTAAAATACATAGAAAAATATAGAGAAAAACCACTTTGCATGTTCATAACAATTATCGACTATTTTGGGGGAGACTTTTCCATTCCATTTCTTCTCTTATAACCAGTGTCTAACCATTACCCTTCTAAACTTCAGATGCATGTTCTTCTGAATGGCTGTCAGGAAGGTAGATAGTACATAAATCCTATTTGGTTTGGGTTTTTTCTTCTTGGTTTATTTCCCACTTGTTGTAAGCAGCAGGCTGAGATTTAGTTCCAGGGTTGGTTTGTTGGTTTCTTTGTTGTTTGGGGGGTTTTTTTAACTTTTTTTACTTTTTTTTTTTTTCCAGTTTCTTTGTTTCTCTTTCAGTTCCTCAGTTTACTTCTTTTCACTGTTCTCCCCACCTACTTCCACGTTAGGAGAATTTTGATTTGCTGTTCTTCACTGCAATATTTCTCCATTTCCTTTTAAAAAGTGGTTGCTATTACTTAGTAGTCATATGTTCTATGAGTGCTCCACCACAAGGTGACCTCTTGCAAGGAGACCCAGTGCTCTCCTCTAGGCAAACCAGGGCAGTCCAGTCCCTGGAGGGCTCTGGAGCTGTAGAGGCTGCCTGAAAAAGGGAGCAGAGCACTCACCATCTCATAGATGTTCACTAGCAGGCCCAGGAAGCAAGTCCAGATCTTGTTGACAGGATGACACTTCTCCTTGTGTAAAATTATGCATAATATCAGTGTGAAAGAAACTCTTCCTCCTCTCCCATTTTGTTCGCTTCCTGCTGCGTCTCCAGCCACTGCTCCTGTGGAGTTCAGTGCTCCTGAAAATGGAAAGAAAATCAGCTCCTGTGTAAGACAACCCTTTCTGCTCTGATTGGATTTTTCTCATTTTGTCTGTTTCTTTATTTGATTTAAAACCTTAAACCCCTTGAAGGTTCTCCATTAACATTTTGAGCACACTTTGGAATGGGGGGGAGCAGTCAGAGCATTGCCTAAAAAGTCCTAGTTTATTTTTAGCTAATGGAAGAGGAGGGTTGATTGGATTAGCCCAGCAATGTGAGTACCCGATGCAGGCTGCTGTCAACACATCATCAGAGGAAGGGTTAAGTACAGTTTCTTTCACTCACCCCTTTTACCCTCTCCAGCTTTGCCTTTCTTCATCCAGTAACTGACACTGGCAACAGCAGTGCAAATTCCAGGGCATGTTCTAGTACTGGTCAATACAGGAGTAAATCTCACAGTCCCTCCTGCTGTTTCACATTTGCCACCTGACAGCAGTGGATGCTCTGGAAGACTGAGGGGTAAGGTTTGAAAGCATTACACCAGGCTTTAGCCGCGTGACATCTATTAAAGCCATTGGGAGCCAGGTGGCTAAAACCCAGTGCAATTCTTTGTAATGGTACCCCTGAGAGCACCCATCTCCTTTTAGCACTACTATTGATTAGGCAATTCTTGACTTTGAGGAACAAAATTGGTGTGTGCATCAAGGTTCTTTTCCTCAATTTGGCCTGGTTTGAAATTAATCGTTCACTTTGAGCCATTTTCTTAAGCAGCTTTAAGCCTTGATAAATTTCAGTGTGGTTTGATTTTTCTATCACCCTTCTCTATGGAGGCCTGTTGTTCAGTAGTCTTCTCTAGGACGTTGCCAGAGTTGTTGGGTCTTTATCCTCATCTCCCGCATTGATCCTGATACCTTGTCCAGTGTGATTATCCAAGCTCAGTAAAATGCTGGGGGCTTTATTTAATGGCTGCAGACAGTGCACAGACAGCAGCACTGAGGCCAGCGGGTACTTGGTTTTCAGCAGGAGCAATGCATTTGATGAGAAAGACCATGTTACAGGTTAGAATATTGTCCAGACCCTGCCTCTGTCTTGGGTGAAATGCTGTGGTGTTCTTAGAGGGAGTACATAAACCATAAGCAAGTTCCTCCTAGCTTCAGAAACTTTCATGAGTATTCAATGTTTCCTAGGGTACACACAAAGGTATGTGAATGTATGTTGCGTTTGTCAGAAGGTGAAAATTAAATGTGTAAAAATAAGGAAGACAGTTCTCCAGCCGTCTTACCCTTTTCACTTCCCTGCCAGAATATTCCCCGTTCCTCTTTATTTCTCTCCAGTGTAGGAATATTCTTCAGCACCTCATGTCATCGTTCGTGGAGAGGCAGGACAGGCTGTGCGTGAGGATGTGCCCTTTGCTTTGGGAGTTCAGTGCATTACAGTTACTTACCTGAGTTTTCCCATCTGTTTCCTTTGGGCATTCTCAACTACCAGCTGTTGGGTAGCGCTGAGCACCGCTTGCCATGGGTGACTGCCATTGAATAGCTTTTTCTTATAATAAAACCCAAAGTGGAAGCTGGGCCAGACCTACATGGAAAAAGCTCTCAAGCCGGTCCAGTACTACGGCATCTAGGTAAATCTGTGTCAGGACTCGAGTCTGCTGCTGCATCACTTCTCTCAGTGCTGCTCCTTGCCTCCCTGTAGCCCTCTTGCTACTCTGAGTAGCAAGGCCAGAGAAGGTGGTATTTAATGTCTCTGTGTTTCTGGAAGACCTCTGTTGGGATGTTTGGGTATGGGATGGGACATAAACAAGAGAGTTGGAGATGGAAGTTCAGAATCATTGGCTTCAGAAAGATTGAGTGTTTCTCATTCCTGTTACTGTTCAAAATGGGATAAAGCAGCTCCTCAGGTGCCACAGAAAACCTAAGAAGTCCATCACCTCCTTGCCAAAGAATATTGATTTAGGAGTCCCACAAGTGGTTCTGTGAGACATCCTTGTCTCTGTTGATGTGGGAGGTTGTCAAAGCCCAAAACATTCTGTTTGAACAGGCTGGTGTATTCCAATGGTAAGTTGTTTCACCTGGAAATTCACAGTCAGTTGTACTGAAAAATCAGGTCATTACAAGCTGAGTGTGCAATGTGATGCCAAGATACAAGGACAGCAGTACTGTAGGGCTTTACTGGAGCTCCAAGTGAAAGAAAAGTGTGCACCACCTCTCCCATTCCAGTCAAGTTCAATGGAAGTTTTTCTGGAAAATATGTTTTTTCTTCTGTCTGTTATTTTCAGCTTTGTTTTTTCCCCCCAGCTACTGCTTAAGTGTGTCTGAAATCCTTTGTCCTGCCTGTTTCAGCATTGCAATACCAGCTTCGAAGGTAACTGTTTGGTTCAGGTGCTGCTTAAAACACCTTGCTAGCTCTTGGTTTGGGTAACAGCTCCTGTGGTTTCATGTGTCTGATGTCTTAAAGGACCTTCTTTTTCCCTCTGTCCTAAATGAAGGGCTGTAAATGTGTCCACAGATCTAAGCATGGCGTCATGAACTCCTTCACAGGAAAATGTTTACGTATGTTATGTATTCATACATATATAGCAGTGAGAATATAGCAGTGAGAAA
>JANVCC010000046.1:3204457-3232974 GCA_025345505.1 Todiramphus chloris collaris
TTTTTTTTAATTTTTTTTTTTTTTTTAATTTTTATTTTTAATTCTCTGTAGGAAAAATTTCACAAGTGAGCATCACCTGCTTAAAGAACTGCTGTTGCTTTCTGTGGGCAGAGGGCTGCTCTCCTCAGTGCTACAGTTATTTTCCATAAGCATCAAAGTTCACTGATGGTCTCTTCGGTGTGCTGCATTCCATAGTATCATAGAAACAAATGAGTCACAACTGCTCTGCTCAGATTTGTTTCCTATCCTTTAATCTGGGATGCATGTCTGGGGGGGGGGGGGTTGTTTCTTGTTAGTTCTGTCAGCAGTTCTCCCCAGAAACTGCAAAAGGTAGATCCCAGATAGATTCATAAAACTGAAGAGTTTTCCTGGAGGTGCTGAGGGGGTGGGGAATCCCCTGGGACTTCCCTCCCACTTTAACCACGGGAATAAGGAGCAAGTGTACCGAGCTGTGTTAAACACTCAGGGCTTGGTTTTGCCAGGAGATAGTACAAGTGGTTTTGTGATGCCTTCCAGCCTCTCGGTGTCTGAAATCCTGGAAAGAGGAGTGATGAAGCAAGGTGACAAGGCCATTATACCAGAGAAATCCTGAGGCATCCAGCTAAAACGATGGCTGGCAGTACCCAAGGAAGGACTGTATTTAAGAGAACTGCAATACCTCTCAGTCCTTGTGCTATGCTGTCTGTGCCTTTCCCCTTGGGGGGCCCAGGAGCTTTAGCTTAGTGTAATAGGGTGCTCTGGGAGGCATCCATGAACACATGAGAGATGTGTTTGAAGGACACATTGCAGTTCTGAGTGGGAAAGTTTTAGTTTGGTTTCCTGTGGAATAGAATACCCAAGAACAGAATAAAATCAGCATTTGGAAAATATCCTGTCCCTCCTCACACTGATTTTCCAAAGCTGCTTTTCACTGTGTGCCTAGAAGGTCCCACTCAATTAGGAGATGTAGAAGTGCATGTACGTAGTTCAAAGCTGTGCGTGTGCGTGGGAAGCTGTTCGATTTTCCAGCCTCTTAAAGAATGTGACCACAGAAGATATCAGCACAGATTTGTGGGATCATCTCAGAAAAGGTTGAATATAAAGTTCTGTTTGCAAATACATATGCCATCAAAACTTGATTTACCAGTGCCGTTTACCATTTGATGAGATAAAAGAATATTAGGTCTTAAAAATGAGGCACAAACTGAATTCCCTTTGCAATGCAGTATATAATAATATCACATTTCTCTGGGCTTGTCTAGCTCCCTCTGTCATCCCAACAGACAAATGCAGAAGTAGCCTTTGAGCCCCTTCCCTCCATTTCACCATAACAGTTGTTTAGAACAGCAGAGGGGCCCGGGTGTAAAGTGGGTTACGAAGCTTTGAGGTAGGGGTTGGAAGGGACCTCTGAAGATCATTGAGTCCAATCCCCCTGCCAGAGCAGGACAAAAGTAGAGCAGATCATGCAGAAATGCATCCAGACAGGTCTTAAAAGTCTCCAGAGAAGGAGACTCCACAGCCTCTCTGGGGAGTCTGTTCCACTGCTCTACAACCCTTACAGTGAAGAAGTTCTTCCTCATGTTGAGGTGCAGCTTCCTGTACTTGATCTTGAATCCATTGCCCCTCGTCCTGTCACAAGGAACAAGTGAAAAGAGGCTGTCACTGCCTTCTTGACACCCAGCCCTTATGTATTTATAGACATTAATTAGACCCTCTCTCAGTCTTCTCCTCTCCAGACTAAAAAGCCCCAGGTCTCAGCTTTTCCTCATAAGGCAGGTGTGTTCCAGCCCGTTCATCATCCTCATGTTGTTAGTCATCACGGAAGGTGGCATAATTCTGGAGAAGAACAACAGTTTCCACACAGCAAAGTGCAGATTGCGTTTGCCAGCACACACAAACATCATGATACTTATTTTGAAACTTCATAATGTTATCAAGGGCAAATTCACTTTACCCGTACAAATTGCTCCACTGAAACAACTTGGCAAAGCAAAGCTGGCTTCCTCCTGCAGCACGGAAAGGGCGAGTGTGTGAGCGTGGAGCTCGAGGGGCACTGTACTGGCCAGAGTACCACCAGGGACCCAGGGAGAAAGGGCTGCATACAACTGAGACCGCAGAATCACAGAGTTACTGAGGCTGGACAAGCCCTCTGAGACCATCAGGTCCAGCCTATGACCCAACACCAACACATCGGCCAGACCATGGCACTAAGTGCCACATCCACCCTTTCTTTAAACACATCCAGGGACAGTGACTCCGCCACCTCCCTGGGCAGCCCATTCCACTGTCTGATCACCCTCTCTGTCAGGAATTGCTTCCTGATATCCAACCTAAACCTCCCCTGGCGCAGCTCCAGGCCATGCCCTCTCATCCTGCCACTGGTTGCCTGGGAGAAGAGCCTGACCCAGAGAGTGACAAGGTCCCCTCTGAGTCTCCTCTTCTCCAGGATAAACAGCCCCAGCTCCCTCAGCCTCTCCTCATAAGACTTTCCTTCTAGTCCCTTCCCCAGCCTCGTTGTCTCCTCTGGACCCGTTCCACCATCCCAATGTCCTTGAAGTGAGGGGCCCAAAACTGAGCACAGTACTGGAGGTGAGGCCTCACCAGTGCTGAGTACGGGGGGAGAATTGCATCCCTACTCCTGCTGGCCACACTATTCCTGATCCAGGCCAGGATGCCATTGGCCTTCTGGGCCACCTGAGCACACTGCTGGCTCATGTTCAACCGGGACTCCCAAGTCTTTCTCCACCGGCCTGCTGTCCAGCCCCTCGTCCCCCCGTCTGTAGTGCTGTGTGGGGTTATTGTGGCCAAAGTGCAGGACCTGTCCAGGTCCCTCTGCAGCATCTTCCTACCCTCCAAATGGTGCTCTGGCTGCCCAGCTTCACGCCGTGTTCGTGGCCTGCCCCAGGCGTTCAGACAGCTCGGCTTCCTGCGGCCAGGCGTCCCCCCTGCATGGGTCACATCCCCGTGGTGCAAAGGGGCTTTCTGCCCTCGGAAACAGCCCCCTCCCTTGAAGTTGGACCCGCTGGAAAACTAGTTTGTGCAGCTGATTTTTGTATTTGGGTTATCGAGGGATTTTTGAAGTTAATTTTATTATTTAGCACTGCAAGCATCACTGGGTTTGGGCTCCGTTTGAGGTGGAAAGGATTTTTTTTTAGCGTTCCATCACCTATCTTGACAGATTCTGTGTATGCCAGAGGCGGTCGTCTTAACCCTGGATCAAAACCTAATCTCTCCTGCTTTCATAAAACCTTTTCGTCTAATTCTCTCTCTAGTAAATTATATTCTGTTCTTTGCCCTTGAATAATTTAAAAATGTATAGAATAAAAGTGTGCGTGGGGGGTTCTGTTCCATTGAGCGATACCTGGTAATCAAAATGCTGTGCTCCTATCTCGCTGCAATGATCTCATTTCTATTGGGACAGCACTCCTGTGAGCACAGGCCCGTGTTGTGTTCATCCTGTTACAACCAGATAAACTCATAATGTAGACAGATAAGAGCTATGCTCATTAATCTATTAATTGCCTATTGTCAGTTGTCAATATGTTTCGCTTGATGAGAAGCTGGAAGATTAGTTTGTATTGTGAGGATGTAGATTTTTGTTCTGTATTACTATTATTTTATTTTGATGTGTAGAATGCTACGAAATGACATTCAAGCTGGTAGCGTCTCACCCGAACAGAGTAGAGCTGTCTGCTTTTAAACTTTCTGGGACCAGAAAAACGCTATGCCCCAAATGGCTGTAAATTAAAAAGCATATTTTCAATCAGAGGACCCCGCCAGAGCTCTGACCATGTTGAGTAACACGCCTTTTACGACGGGCATTCAGGACATCCTTAAAATCAACACAGCCTGAGGTACCCTGATTTCCTGGGGAAGCTGAAACTCTGTGGGGATTTCATTGTTCACTGGAAATTTGAGACTGATTTTGTCTGTGACTGGAGCTGCTGGAGCAAGATTTTATTATAATTGTGTGACCTTTAATACACCATGAAGAGATTTCAAGTTCTCTATTTTTCTAGCCTATAACAAATCAAATGTTTAACTGTAATGTACAGTCACCAAGTTTACACCTTAAGAAGGGTTATTTTCAAGGGCTTATCTCTACAAAGGACAGCGGAGCAGAGGCAGTTTCAAAAAAAAAAAAAAAGGAAAAAAAAGAAGGGAGAGGAACATCATAGAAGCACTTTATAGACCTATTTGAATCACAGCTTTAAGTCATTTATATCCTGGCCAAAAAGCCCATCCATGTGTGCATTTAATAATGATGGCCAATTCTAAACGGAGACTGGAAATTTTCCTCTCTGTGGCAGGAAGCAAAAAAACCCCCTCACTGCTTCTGAGTTGGTAACTTGACCTGTTTGAATTATTTTATTACTTGTGAGACTGTCAGCCAGGTGGCCAGCATTTCAACTCTGAGGACAGATCTGGGAATTGGTTTCTGTGGAACTACCCCAGTTAAGAGCGGCCGCTGATTAGGCAGCTCACACGTGTGCGAGGTGCACTTAGGCAGCTCTGTCTGACAATTAGCAGCTCGTGATCTTTATGCCATCTCTGCGGAGGTTTGAAGGATACAGGCAGATCTTCCATGCTGTCCAGGATGTGTGAGAGTGCCACATGCTGGACTTAAGACCCTGCTTGCCTTCTTTTCTGCTGTGACAGAGGAAAGCAGTTTCTGACCTCAAGGTAGACAAGATGCGTTCCCCTCTGGCTGCAGGCATCCAGTGATGGGTGCAGGAGTCCATCTGCAAGATCCAGAAGCCTCTGTTGTTATTATCAAGGATGGTTGCAAAGAACAGAGTTTAATCAGATTAATTTTCTCATGATGTGGGTGCCGGGGCCAGGGTTTCATTGTAAATTTTTTGGGGGATGTTATTAAAATGGGGGGGGGGTCTTTCCATATCCGGAAAAATTCTGGTTTGTGTAGCTGTTTTACTCTTCTGAGATTCTTTCTTTCTGCAAAAAAAGTTAAAGAGGGAAATATATTTAAATTAACTGAAATTATATGAAAGAAGAAAGGATCAAAAAAATCTCCCTTTCCACTGAAAATGTGACAAACCCCTTTAAAGTGAGGCTTTTTTTTTTTTTATCAAATATCTTTAATATTTTAGTTTATTATTTTCCCCATTTTGGAAAGTCATAAGCATTGCATTTTCACTCTCTCTCATCTCCTCTAACCTTTCCAGAAGAGAAGGGATTTTGGAACATGACATAAGAGCAAAAGGTAGGATAAGAAACACAGAAAAAGAGAGAAGGGAAAAATCTGTGGCTAGCTTCAGATATCTGTATTCACTGGACACCAGTTGGATATTTGTATTCAGCGCCTTAAAGGTAGAAAATGATAGAAAGGTGTGATTGGAAGTTTAATGCTTTGAAAACTTATTTAAGAAGAAGCAGGATCCACCTGAATGCCTGCAAAACAGAAAAATGCAAAATTTGGGTTTTTTCACATCTGCCTGTTTCAACAAACTTTTTTTTCTTTTCCATGAGTGAAGTATGGCTGAGCTCAGGGGATGCCACACACAAAGTACATGTCATATCCTCTCCCTGAGTATTTATTCACTGATGAGGGCTGAATTGCAGAGATAAAATGCCTCAGTTCTGCTCCCACAGAAGACAGGTGGCTCGGTCTTGAAATGGACCCGTCCCTCCCTAGTCCCAGATGGACACCTTAACCAAAATCTCACTCTTCCTTATCTTATTTTGTTTCTCTTTCTTTCCAATACCTTCTCTAAACATTTTGGTTCGTTAGGGTCAGTGGTCTCAGCTTGTTGCAAGCCCCACAGAATTTTACCCTTTATGGGTTTTTTTTCCCCTTTGTACGTTGTGTATACAGTGAGTTGCTAGCTTTGCATTTCTCCTCACTCCCGGATCCCTCCCTACTGTGCAGAAGGTGACAGCTTCAGGAGCACGATGTTTTGTCATTTTTGACCTGTGGGGTAGCACACACCCCTTTTTAGCCCAAGTTTCATTGTAAGTCAGCCCCTTTTGATCCAGTCTCCATCCCCTTTTATTGACCAGCTCCCCTATTTCCACTAAATGTCTCAACCCTGCTGCCTGCTCCCTTTGTGCTTTCTTTAATTCTCAATATTTCTGCAGCAGGACTGAGGCTGCCATCAGTTTGTTTAGTGGAGCAGAAGACAAAGCCAGGCTGGTGGTGCTGCTGTTGAATAGGTCATTGGTGACAACAACCTGTACTGCAAAAGTTAGCCCCCACTGACACTGTTTTCACTCCTTGAATGGAAGTTCCCGGGAGTCTTTCTTTAAGGAGCCCAGGGGTGGGGAAGACAAGAAAACAGAAAGAAAAGGAATAAAATGATTACAGCAATAACACTCCAACTTTCTCAGTTGTGCGTGGACTTGGGTAATCAAAATGAGAAGTACCTTGGGTATCTGTAGATGGCGTAGGTTAAGGGGTTGTTCTTTTGTCCCCCCGTGGCCTCTGCAGGGACAGGCAGTGGCTTTTTGTATCTCTAGTTTTTTCTCTCTGTTGTTAGGTTAGGTGCTGTCGTCTTTAGAAACAAGATCTTTTTCGTAAGCACTTGCCCATATTGAATGAGGTATAGCCATGACAAGGAAGGGAAATGATCCTTTGTTGGGCCCTCATAGGAAGATCATGCCCAGTACTGCAGCTCTCACTTGTCCCAGCTGAGCAAAAACTCTGTACCTCCACAGTGACTAACTGCAGAGCTGTGCCCAGCAGGAGAGGGAGAGGTGCTGGGGACATGTAGAGCAAACCCCATCTTCCAGGGTTTCTAGAATGCTCATCACTCATCTTGAGAAATTTTCTAATTAAACAAATAGGGTTTTTTTTAATTGTACTGCAAGAGACAACAATATATTCTACATTGTGATCTAAATGAAGTCCATTTTGTTTAGACACAATAGGAACAAGCAGCCATCTGCTCGAGGGTGCTGAGGCTAAAGCTGCACTAATCTCATAGGACAAGCCCATTTGAATGGTAGGTAGAGGAATGATGTGCATCAGTAAAGGAAATCTTCATTTGTAATGGACCAGACTCGGGAAACAGCTCACTCTTTATTAATCAGAAAGCCAGATTTTTGAAAGGTAATAGATGGGTACTTCTAAGGGGTGCACAACAGCTATCCAGACAGAAATGAAAGAAGACACAAGAAAGGAGAGGTCCCTGCATATATCCTTCCTGGGGGACTGCTGGGGAGAGTGTAATGCTGCGTGAAGCCCTCTGATGCACCGGCATCTCCCAGCCAGCTTCTCAGGAGGTGCAGTTTTGCTGGGACAGGCATATGAAGAGAGAGCAGAGAGCTTCTAGTCCCTTGGCAGAGGTGCCCAGGGTGGTCCAGGCTAGCATAGCTAGAGCTAGAGAGCAGCAGGCAATGGCAAGACTGCCCAAAGCTGGAAGTTGGTGCCGTTTGTCAAAGCAGTGTGGGCAGCAGGCTGGCTTAAGATGTGTCCCTGGCAGTTTTTCCCGTGGTTCATCAAATGGATGGAATCATAAAATCCTTTGGATTGGAAAAGACCCTTAAGATCATCAGGTCCAGCCATTAACCCAGCACGGCCAAGCCCACCACTAAACCATGTCACCAAGTGCTACGTCTACATATCTTTTAAATCCCTCCAGGGATGGAGACTTGACCGCTGCCCTGGGCATCCTGGTCCAGGACCTGGCAAGCCTTTCAGTGAAGAAAGTTTTCCTAATATCCTAAACCTCTCCTGGCACAACTTAAAGACATTTCCTCTTGTCCTATCACTTCTTACCTGGGACAAGAGACTGACCCCCACCTCACTACGAGGTCCTTTCAGGTAGCTGTAGAGAGTGAGGAGGTCTCCCCTGAGCCTCCTTTTCTCCAGGCTGAACAACCCCAGTTCCCTCAGCTGCTCCTTGTAAGGCTTGTTCTCTAGATTCCTCGCTAACCTTGTTGCTGCACCTCAATGTCTTTCCTGTAGTGGTCAAGCAGAAGTGAAATGTCCTGAGGTGATTGAAACTATAGTTGATCAAAATGATTAAACTGAGTAGTCTTCTAATTTTGAGTTCACAAACACTTTTGAGACTTTGAAAGTACTTTTAAGACAAATTCGGTGCTGGAATGATACAGAACCTCAAAAACTTTCTGAAGGAAAAAACCTGTTTCTTTTTAAGTTATTATTATTTATATCACTACAAAGTGAACGTAAAATATCACTGTTCTAACTTGTAGCATTTTACCCCTAGTTCGCATAGCAATGAGACAAACACAGCCTTACAAACAAAGATGTGGAACCTGTTTTGTTAAATTGGGACCCAAATGATTTCAGAGGGAATAAGGAAAAAGAAAACTAATGCTTTTAGGTATTTTTCAGTATCTTTTCAATATCAATTTCTTTTTGGTTTTTTTGGACTGAGTAGGAGTCATATGATCATCTAGTTTCACATAAGAAATATTTTTTCTTACGTTTGAATCCTTAATGTTCTTGTTTAAAAATGAGGAGTAATTCTGGATTGCTTTCAAGAACTGGCAACCAACCCAGAACTTTTGCAACAAATCAAAATTAGCACTATTGAACATTAAAAGAAAAAATAAATAAATGTTTATTTACATGTCAAATATGGAGGCACATTGAAAGTCTGTCTTCTAGGAGCCCCTTTTGCTACTGGTGTATCACTTACACAGTGAAAATTGCTATTCTGCTATCAGCAGGGATTAACATTCATTCTTTCCTTTGAAATATGCTGTTTGAAGTATCTTACCAAATGCTGATACCTTACAAGTAAACTGGGAAAAATATTCCATTGCAGATGGCAATTTTGAATTCCAGGCACTTTATCTTGGAAATCTTAATTCTGTTTTCACAGTTGTAATGATAATGATCTCTCTCACCATTCCTGTGGTGACATTGACACCAGTGTGAGTTCAGAGAGGTTGTATGCGCAGCAAAGTTTCTAGCTTCGGGACCTTCGTGAGGCTCCACTCTCCACAAATACCACAAGTAAATCATTGCCTAAAAGTTCTTGTATCTTTAGACGATGCCCATTTGAAACATAATGCTTTCAAAGAAGACAGTTTGCCTGCCTCACCAGAAAGTGTCCCCATGATGGTGGCAGGGGAGGTGAGTGCTTCCTCCCTTCCTTCCAGGGCATTCATTTTTCTTCCAGGTTCTGGTCAGGAGTGATATGTAACAGTCGTGTAGAGTCCAGCTGGTTTGCCAATGGGCCAAACACAGCACTGAGAGTGGGTGGGCACCCAACAGCTTTGCATATTGTTGCTGTCCAGAGATAGTTTAACAGATCAACTGGATCTTTATTTGAAGGACAGTATTACCCCATCCTTGCTTTCATGGGACTTACCCATCCTGTCCTCTTCATTTATATTCACAGTAGCCCTTCTTTTCATATTACGGTGGTGTAAGAGCTCTGAGACAGCATACACTTACCCAGTAAAAGAGCTGAAGCCATTGCATCTGTGTTTAGAAGGAGCCCGTGGGGCAGAAGTGAGGAGAAACCCGCATCATGAGGCACAGACCTTCATTACATGTTCTGCAGATCATCACGGGTGGTGGCTAAAAGCAGGAAAATCCCATAAGGAAGATATTAGTAGCACGAAGGGCAAAGCTGTCTGCTCTGGTGGTATCTGCTGACTAAAAGGGGCAAAGATAAGGGTCTACTGAAATTGGAAACAATGAAGAAAGGTGAGAATTCCTCTGCAAAACTGCATCTGCATTTAGCGCTGAGAGTATGTAGTTACACAGCTCCACTCTTGTAAAATTACCCAGATACTAAGAGCATTCAGTAAACCTACTTCAGTACATCAAAGCTACATTTACAGGTATGCAGTAAAATGTAAGCGTTAAAAAGATCCTGTCAAGTTGCTTCAAAGGGCTCCAGAAATGAGATAACCTTGCAGAATTCCTCTACCCACCTGTGTGGCAGTGAGCTTCTTCCACTGCAGCTAATTCATCAATGTTGGCTATCCTGGTTCTATAGGAGCAGAGTTTCCTGGGCTTTCAGGTGACTGTAGCATTCTTTGTGGGCGAGAAGGAAATTTGTATTAATTAGTTTTCTTACCTGCGCACCCAAAGTGAGTTCATTTGGTTCTCATAGCAGAAGGGGATTCAGGTACAATGCAGGAAGAGAATGAATCACTTCTGCTGCTCTCTTGATTTTTCACCAAGTGAAGCACAACTGCACTGAATGTGACAGGCAGCTTCTGATACCCAGAACTGGACATGTAGGGAACTGCCAGTTATACACAGTTTCTGCTGAAGTATAATAAAAGTAGTATGACAGCTTATGGTATGATCACAAGACCAGAACTATTTTGTTAAAGACAAGAAGTTGTTGATTTCATTTATCCCAGCAGTTCAGGTGTGTCTCAGTCTTCCTCTGTCCTTGTCATCCTCTCGATTTGCTGACTCCATTTAGTTTCATCATAAAATTTGAAGAGACTTGTACTTTTGTGTCACTCTTGGGTACTTCTGAAGACTGTAGGAGTTTTCTTTCTGAATTTTCAGCTCATTGAGCTGCAGATAGATGTTCTTCCTCACGTAAAGCTCAACACTTCTTTGCTAATGGAGGGGGGAAAAAAAATCTACCACATTTAGGAAATTAGTTTGTGGCTTTCTTCAATTTGTTCCACGTACAACTGCCCATCAACAGTACAGCAGCAAGGAACTGGCACACAGCTATGAGTGTGTGTTTGAATTAAGTGTAATCTGCTCTTTTATCTTGGTGTTGCGCAGCAATTAATGGAAGGAAAATATTTTTATCAAGCAACCAACGGCATATTAACATCAAGGAAAGCTGTTGCCACCTCCTACATTGTTTAGAAGACCATAAAGGAGAGAAGCCACAGCAGGGTCATTGTGTGGGGGACGAGCCGTGTTCGGTGTGACTCCCCATCTCTTCTTTACCTGCTGGTTCTGAATCCTTGGCTGACAGAAAAGGCCCCAGCTCTGGTGTCTCTGCTCACCTACCCTTCTTTTATAAGGGCAGTGAAGTATATGCAATAGCCTCACAAAATACAGTGTTTAAAGAGAAATCCCTTGATTTTTATTTCTGGCAATGCTGAAGGGCAGGAAACTGAAGAATGAAGATGCAAAGTAAAAGCCTGAAGTTTGCCACCCGACCCATCATAGATGACGGCTGGCTGTGGATCAGGCCTTACTTCTGGGGCAGAGAGTTACCTAATGAAAGTTAGAAATGAAAGGAGATGTCTGTGCTTTTGTATACAAGTTGCAAGTGTAAATGCTTTAACTTTTAAAAATTTTTGGGGAGGTGAGGAGATTTCTTTCGCACTAAATTTGTACCCTTCAAAAGAGAAAGAGAAAAAAAAATGAACCGAAGGAAATTATTTAACTTCATTTATTTCTAGGATATATTTTCCATTCTGATTCTGTGTTTCCTCTCCAAAATTCAAAAGGCAATTTTCACTTCTTTCTTTTTTGAAAAATATGATGTGCAATGCTTTCAAAAATAGCCGTGTTTGGCTTTTGTGCCACACAGACCAAGAGCCTCTCAGAGAAGAGTGTTCTTTATTGAATAAGAGAAGTGTATTTTTAATTTTATTTTTTTTTTAAGAGTACCATATAAAGCATGAAGTAAATCTCCTCCCGCCTTTCTTCCAGCTCCAAAAGTGGGGAGCTGGGAGTTACAGTACAGAGCAGCCTATTGTGGCTCCATCACTTATGTGAAAAGGTCACGGATGATGGAGCCTGGAATACAAAAGGTGTAGGGCACTCTGCATCTGTGAGGAGGGGATCAAAACAAATCTCCTTTATCTAATGCAGAACCTATTATTGAATCAGATGTGGGGACGTGAAGGGTCCAAGTGTGCTTTTAATAATCTGTGTTACAAACAGACCGTAATCTGCACAATTAAGCTTCTCGGAGTTGGCAGGATTTTGTGCAATTGGCAGTTTTCCCCTTGAATAAAGGTCAAAAAGAGGGGGGTGAATTAACCGACAAATACCTTTTTAAAGATGTTTGTAATTCCGTTGCACATTAGATATATTTTCATGATTGCGCTAATGGCCCTAGGAAAAAGGGAGTTCTGTGTCCTAATTTCAAAGGCCACCTATTTCAAGAGCAGAGCCAGGCTACCTGAGAAATGAAAGAGGGAAGGGGAATTGGAAACCTCCCTCTGTCGCTGCGTTAGGTGGGAGCTGCCTGGCAGCACGTGCCCCGTTGTAGCACACTGTGGATCAGGCCCTAGGAAGCTCTGTGCGTATGAGTGTTACCTTAGAGTTGCCCATAATAGCTACCTCTGGCTGTTTTCTAGGTTGCTGGAAATGTTTCCAGACCCCTGGGAGAAAGGGTGGGGACTCTCTTGTCCTATCTCTCTCCTGGGTGGACATCTTGCTCTCCAGAGTCTGATTTCTCCAATGCAAGCGCTTATTGTCTCTCTTGCAGGGAGATAGCTATGTGCCGTTCTACCCAAATGGGTGGTGTGGGCTTGCTCTCCCAAGCAGATGTCAGTTTTTGATGCTCTCCCAGTAGATGCCTCAGTTTTTGATTGCGATGATGAAGAAGTGTTTTCGCTTAAAGAGGAAAATGCTTGAATGGTTTTCTCATCCCTCGCCCCTCCTCTTGGCAAGCGAATGCACTGTGGGGACACTGGGTTTATCACAGGCTAAAGGGGGAATTCTCTTAGGAGCCTCTTGTTGAAATGTTGGCAACACATCACTGAGCAGTTCTAAAGGCCTCAGGAAGCCCCAGCTTTCTCTGAATTTTCCCACCACTAGCCTTGAGTGTAGTTGCCTCTTTGGAGTTGCAGGCTTTGGGAGCACATCAAGGCCTGTGCTTGCAGCCACCATGGCGTGCTCCTCAGCACAGGGACAGCCCCTCGGGACGCGGAGGAACCTCGGTTGAGGAAAGAAACCACCCACATACTAATCTTTTTGTTTCCCTGATGTTATTTTTCCTTCACTTCTTCACAAAACAGGCTTAAGGGAAAGGCGTTATTTGCCAGAACCTTTTCTGGGTGAGCAACCTGGAGAAGCTGTGCTGATTTGCTGTGCGCAGACGCCCAGCTCTTTCAAAAGCTCTGTCCAGCTGCCTGGCGCTTGCTGCCTCTGCGCAATGCGCGCTGACGGCCCGCGTCTTTGTGCGTTGCCACTGCGGTGTAAAGTCAGGGGGAAATCATTTTCCTCCATTTACACTTGGCTGTTTTGGGGTAAATTAATTCTACTTCAGCTTACTTGAAGAGAGGCTTGCAGAATCATGGGGGAAGGTGGGGGAGGAGGGGCAGATCTTTTTGTGTGTGTCTGGAAAGCAAACATGGACTGACCAAAGTCTCCTTTTCTCCTTCCCCCCCCCCCCTTTTTTTTTAATCTTTTCTATTTTTGCTTAGGTGCTGAAGTTAAGTGTTTACTGAATATAATTTTAACTGACAGCTTAACTTACTATTTTAACCAAAACTGTAATAGAAAAATATTTTCCTTGCATTGTTAAAATGCAACTCGATTCCTGCTCAGCTGCCCGCACTGTAAACAAGAATGCATATTTGCTGTTGATGTGTGCAATACATTGTTTTTTTTTAATTTTTTTTATTTGCAGAATGGTTTAAGAATTAAACTAGAAACACGATGAGGAAAAAACCCTCAGAGCTGTAATCAAACATCCATTCCAACAGCTGAAACATGTTATTACATCTTTCAGCTGATTTATCGTACCCAGAGAGATTTCATAATCATTCTCAGTATTAAAACAAGGGGAATAGAGGCACATTTCAATAACAATGATTGTTGTTTGGAGAATGCCAATCATGTCTAGGAGTGTTATTTACATCAGACAATATGTAGATATTGTGCCTCCAAGCCTGTTCCTGTTCAGTTTTGTTCTTTGACTTACACAAATGAATGTTAAGAAATGTTGACAACGAGGTTCAATAGCTAAATACAATAACCGGGGTCCTGCTGGCTTCCTTTTGGGAGGAGAGAAATCTTTACCGCCCGAGTAATGCAATCTGATGGAGAGATAAACGCGGCTATAAATGTCTGAGCTATCTTTGGTATGAGAGGTGGGGAGAAATTGCATCTGCGTGCTAATTTTAATTTGTATTCTCACATTAGCTATAGCTAATTTGAAAACAATTAAAAGGCAGGAACGAGGAAACCAGCTGTGGAGCAGTGGAATGTATTACGGAGGAGCAGCCTTCACTTTGTGTTATTCTCTAACACGCCGTTTTATTTTTGCTGGTGTCTGTCACAAATCCTAAAATACCATTACAGAGTTAGCAGATGGTTCCCAAGTATTCATACCTGATAAAACCTCCTGGGTGATCAAGCACTGAAAAATCAATATATTTTTCAACTTTCAATGGCTAGCTATTCAGTTTCATTACATCTCGCTATTCCTCCATGGCTACTGTGCTATGGGCACTTACTTCACCATTGCATTAAGCTCTAATCTCTGGCCAGGCTGATACAGGCAGTTAATGAATAGCTAGAGTATCACCTCGGTATGCTTCACAATTCTTCTGATCTCAGTAGGATGTTTCGAGTACTGTGATCTTCTGTTTAGTAACACCCCACTTCTTCCCCCTCTTTCTTTTTCTTTTTTTTTTTTTTTATTCCCCACACATGCACAAACACCCCTCTCCGGCTGTCACCTTGCTGAGCTCTGAAAGGAAAATTCAGTAAATACACATTTTAGCAGAAATATTTTTGCACTGACATTTGACTTTTCTTAATAAATAATATCAGCAAGTCACAGTAAGTCAGATCCCAGGTGACCATATGAATCACATTCTTAAATCTATCATTTTCAATAAAGCCACGACTAGAAATAGGTCTTTAAAACGTCCTGCTTTTGTCTCCAGATTATGTGCATCCCCCCCAAAATAGCTACGTGCTCTAAGTGACTGTAAATGCCTTCTTTAACTCATGGTTCTTTCCCCTTCTCCTAACTTAAACTCTCAGTATGGGGAAGTTAACTTGCAGTAAATGAGAAAGCACGCATCAGCGTTATAGTTATTACCAGTACCTGATTATTGGGCTTTGTTGTGCATTTTGGCTTTCACCAGGGCTGGATTTCTGACACGGGGCATCTCTTCATACTCCAGTTTGCTTGGAAAAATAAGTGCAAGTAAAATGCTGGTGAACACATGAGGTATGCACGTGCACGTGGGCACCCTCACAAACTGCGGTATCCTGTATACGTTGATTTTCTGTTAGTATTTAAGCTTCCTATAGTTTATTTGAGATTGTGGTAGGGGATTATTGTTCTTGTTTTTACATATTGGGCAAAGTCCCGTGACGCAGACCAGGCTTTTTTAATGTGCACCCAGGCAACATGACATCTGTAAGCCTGGGGCATCCCAAAAACCTGTAGATTCTGATTAAGGCATATCTTAAATTTCAGCCATAGGTCTTGATTCAGTCAAAAACGCAGGAGATGAGAACCTGCTTATTGAAAATGGAGGCAGAAATAGAAACCAGGGGAGTATTTACTCTTTCTTAGCTGTACAACAAGCAGGAGCAAGTCTTTGTGCATGCTGTGGCTGAGGATGGAGAAGGCTGATGGATTAAAACTAGAGATAAGTCAATTCAGGTTGGACATTAGGAAGAATTTCTTCACCATGAGGATGGGGAGACACTGGCACAGGTTGCCCAGAGAGGTGGTGGAACCCCCATCCTTGGAAGTGTTTAAGCCCAGGCTGGATGGGGCTCTGAGCAACCTGCTCTAGTGGGAGGTGTCCCTGCCCATGACAGGGAGGGTTGGAACTAGATAATCTTTAAGATCCCTTCCAACCCTGACAATTCTATGATTCTAAGGTTGATGCTAATTAGGTAGAAGTGGTCTGTCTACCATCAGTGTCTGAGCCTGGTGGCTCTCAGGAGGTCAGTACTGTCACTGCAGCCCACTCAGGGACCACTCCATCCCAGAGCAGTTACCACAGCAGCAGGAGGCCAGGGTTCTACATGGTCGTACGACAGAGGTGCCTCACCATCCATGGCTCAGCTCTGCCACCAGCCCTGCTCTGCTCGGGTGGTGTCCCGCATCCTGCTCTGAAACAAGGACTTACTGCGCACTGTTCTGTGCCTTGGTCCCGCCCAGTGAAACACCACCAGTCCAAACTCGGCAGTCAGTTCTCCAGCTTCTTTGCTTGTTTTTGCCGTCAGAAAAGCGGCTTTAAAAATTGTGAGCTTGGTGGGAACCAGTCACTAAAGGAACAGCAAGTTTTTGTCCACCGGAGTCCTTCCTTCACTTGGGCTACAGGTATTCAGCAGTGTGACCACGGGAACCAAATAACTTTGGAGAAACAGAGCTGTGTCATCTGCAGGCAGTTTTGTTAACATCTGAAGCACAGGGTTGTGACGTGTAGGACCCAAGTCCACGCTGCAGCCCTTTTGTTACCCTGCTATGTGCCTGGATTTATGCTGGTGGAAGCCCTAGCTAAAAAAGCTTTTGTACAATGATTAATTGACCTTAACAAGTTTAAGGATGCTTATTTGCACACCGTTATGAAGTGTTGCAATATGTCACAAATGAGAGCGGCTTCTATTATAAACATAATGGCATAAACAGTGAAAGCTGGTTATATTTCCTTAAAAGTTCATTGCAGGGAAATGGGGAAGCTTGAGAAGCTAAACAAATCCAGGCAATAATGGAAATGTAGCATGAAATTACTTCTGTAAACAACAGCCATTCATTATTTGAACATTTTTCATAAGAGAGTAAGCAGACGAGTGTTGATGTTAAAGGGTGTGTGTGGAGGGGGAGGAGAAAAAGGGGAGATTATGAATTTCGAAAGAAATCTTCCAGGGTTCTGCAGACAGACGTACATCTGTTTAAAAAAAGAGGTATGTAAAGCACTGATTGATCCCTGAATATTAACAATCGATGCCATTTTCTTCATTAACTTCTGAGCGGAGCACAAAGAAAGGTATATTTGATTTAAGGGGAAGAGAAGGGAGCACTATTTAATGTTGATTTGGTGTAGTGAATAACCCCAGAGAGAAATGTAAATACCAGGCTGCAATAACATGACAGCACACTAATCATATTTACAAACGATATTAAATCTGTCCATTGTGCTTGCCTGGCTGTGGATTGGCTCGACTGTAATTGTCACTGTAACCAGCGCTGGCTTGTGGGAGAATTTAACTGCAGTGATATAAGGTGAGTGCTAGGCTTATTATTACTTTATTATTACCCGGTTTATGTTTATTAAAACAATTTGTCATGCAGAACAGGAATGGGAGAATGGGAACATTAAATCGTGCTGTACTCAACCTGAAGAAATGAGTTACAATAAAATTAATGGCAGGCAGGCCACAGCTGACACTTGTAGCCGTGTGGAGCAGCTACACACTGGTTCGTTTCATTTGCTGATCGTTTCTTGTTAGGGTCACGCCATTAAACTTACATATTGAGAACTACTGAAAATCTGAGGCAATGAAGGTAAAGTTTATGAAGCAAAAGTGGGGGTTTTTTTTTCTGCTGCTAATGCATTCCTTTCAATTATTACAGAAATCAGGAATGCAGATTGAAAGTTTAAATCATACTGAGTTATTAAAGACGTGTGTTGGAGTGAATGTCCTTCAATTTTACAGAGGCTTAGAGAGCTGAGAAAGAGCTGAGTTTAGGCTAAAGTGAGACCATTCTCTAAAGGCTTTGAGCAAAGAGAACAGCGAGAATAGTGGTCATGAAAGGTCTCATAACAAGTTTAATAAAAGCTGCTTTATTTTCTTTCCCTGGAACTCAAGGGGTCCTTATTTGATATCTTCAAATTTATTTCAGCCCAAATCTTCATTATTTTAAACTAGAGGCAGGAGGCGATGACCATGGGAATAGCATTGAGCCTCTTGGAATTCAGCAAAGAGGCACAGTGACATAACCCCCCCTCGTGACACAATTACGGAAGAAATTAAAAGTGTCAGGCTCTATGTACTTTAGCTGCATAGAAGAAATCTGGCCTCCTGATGAAACATCTTTGTACATGAAAAAGTAATACCCTGCCCTTGTTTCCCATTATACAACAATGTTAAGGAGTCTTCTGGGGTGATTATTAGGGATTTGGTGAAGCACAATAAATGCTGAAGATTAAATCTGAGCACTAGCAATTAGTATTGGAGGAAGAAGAGACCTTTTTTTTTTTTTCCCCCTTTTTTAAAAGTATTTATTAATGAAGCCATTTAAAGAAAACCCAGCCAACTGCTGAAGTTAGGGAATGTGAACCTTTCATTTCTAGCAGTTTTATACTTGTGTAAGTCCTACAAAGTCCACAGGGTTATTCTTGATTTATACCACTGTGAGAAAGTAGAAGATCAGGCTGTCTCTGTGGGATTTTTTTTCCCTCATTTTCCTTTTATAAAATAAGATTTTTATTTTTTTTTTTAAGTCTTGGAGAAAGCCTTCAAAGGGGGAATTTTGCCACATGTTCTCTACCTGTGTCCCCAGTCTCAGGGGCTGTACCAAGTGTCCAAGAGCTCAGCATCCAACCACTGCAACAGAATACCAGAATGGGAGCTAAACCCTCTGGAAGATCCAGTTCAGTGAAGTGAGTTGAAGATATTTAAAATATCTTCTTATAGTAAAGTGGTTTTTTTTTTTTTTTTCTTTTGGTTTTCCCTTTTGGTAAGGGGAATGGCAGATGTTTCTGGTAAGGGGAATGGCAGATGTTTCTGGTAAGGGGAATGGCAGATGCGAAGTAACTTCACTGTCTCGGTGGTGAAGCTGCTCCAGTTGCAAAGGCCACTTCAAATCTGAGAAAAAAACCATGGGGGGGGGGGGGGGGGGGGGGGGGGGGGGGAGGGGAATCCTGGTCCTTATGTAGAGCTTCCCCACAATCTGATCACCTTCTTGAAATAACAGTCACTTCTCTGAGAGCTCCAGAAGGTTTCTTGGGGAATATAAAAGGAGAGACCAAAGGCCTTGACACTCAGGTTGTTTTCCCTGTCTGGGTCTGATGTGGTGTCACCCACTGCCACGGCAAGCACTCCTGGGGGACCTGTGTTTTTGAGCCTTGGTGCCTTGCAGGGGGGTCCCTGTCTGCCTTTTGGACATGGAGATAAGTGGTTTAGAGAAACAGGAATGTGACGGTGAGCTCAGTGGTTGTCAGGCCTCCTCTGAGGGATGAAGTGAAGGTGTGAGGAGGCACAGATTTGGCGGCTTGGATGGTCTGAGTATGGAGAGCCAGCTGCTGTAGTGGTGGGTGCGATGGAAACACAGCAGTCAGCACATACTCATATATATCTTTCTGGCTTTGAGTCCTTTTCTGTGTCCTCTTCTACATTCATTGAAAAGAAAACACGTTTTATTAAAACATGTTGACCTGCGTGGCGTGCTAAATAGGCTTTTAAATGTTATGTTACAGCAGAGCTCTGATCCAGCATATTTAAAAGCAGGGTTTCAGCGTAATCTTCCATCTTCATTTGTATTTTTGTAACACTCGGTAAACTTGGGGAGAAATCAGTCATTTATTCCCCTAGGTTTAAAACACGTGAACTCTAAGTAGTGCAAGTAAGTGTCTTGCTGAATTGTAGCCCTTATTATAGGTGCAAACATCCCTTTGATGTGAAGGACAGGGATAAAGTATGGAATTTTGAGTCATATTTATCACTTGGATTATTAACAATAATAACATTTGGCATCTTTATAGCACTTTACATTTTTAAAATGCTGCATAAACATTAAGTAAAGGGTAGTTAAGTGTACAGAAATGGTATTCAGAGCCATTACCCTCCACCATGCTAACACAGTCACTCTGGCTCAGCACTGAAATGTGTGTACTGCTGCTTGGTGGAAAAATCTTTACTGCTCATGTGAAGTATCAGCTTTCCTGGAAGAACCAGACTGACCATTTTTCATTTTGTTTCACATGCACCCAAAGGCTTTTGTCCATATTATGGATTAATGGTCTGCAAAATTTCAGTTTATTGGGGAAAAAGAAGTTGTTGATTTTACTTACAGGGGCATAAAAGCAAATAAAAATAAAGCAGAGGGCTCAGAAACCAAAACACTACTCTTTTCTCTAAATCACATTTCCGTTTGATTCTTGCCACGGCCATGCACTGTGCGCTCTGCTTCCTGGCTGTGGGGGCTGCTTCTGCAGCACCACGTACGTTGGGAGGCCGGATGCTTTCGGGGCTACATGCCCAGGGCCCAGTCCAACCCTTCCGAGCCACCTGCTGTGCTGGTGCCAAACAGGGTGCTGCTCAGTGTGCGCCGAATGGCGACTGTGCAGGATCCTCTTGCAGCCCGTTGGTTGCCAGTGATGTGAGACTTCTTGTGTGTGACTCGGAGAAAATATCCATCGTTGCCTTATGTTTATCCATAACCTCCAATTTGCAACATACTTTTCTGTAGCCACGCTACCTTCTCTGGCAGTAATGCTGCTGCTTTCTTGCTTTTGTGCCTTTCTGCCATTCCAGCAAAAGAGAGAGCAGGGAAGATTTTAGAAGCATCTTGCGTCCCTGTCTGTAGCTGTGGCAGGTTTGTACCTGAAAACAATTTGCTGTGTATCCCCATCAAAGAGGACCAGAAATTGATGGAAATGTCAAATAGCAATTTTTATGCTGGATTGCATTGATGGAATCCAGGAGCAAGTAAATAATTCCACTGTCACTTAATTAAAAGTTTTAAGACCTTATGTCTTTGACCTTGTTCTTCAGCTGAAGACATAAAAGCAGAGTGGCTTGCTACCTTAATCTCACTTCGTGCCATTGCCCTCTGATGAGAGAATCCTCTTGGTACTTCTGGTCTGTCACTGAAGCGAAGGGAAGGGCTACGCGCACTACTTACTCCTATCTTCCGTGGCGAGTCTACCTTGACAAAGTTTCTCTTGCTATCTTTAGCCTTCTCCCTGGAGCATCTGGCACACCAGGACAAGAGGGATCTCAGCCCCACAGCTTCATTTGGACCTGTTAACTGTAACTACTGATGTCATTTACAAGGATAAACCCTTAAAGCCAGGCCAAGGTAGACCAAGAAAGAACAGTGGAGTAATTCCCTTTGGACAGCAGAGATTGGTGTTCAAGTTATTGAAAATCTGTGTAACTCATTTTCTCTTTTGTCATACTTAAAAAATCCATGAAGTTTGGCTGAGTGCAAACAATAAGCTTTTATTGTTGCTGCCCTTCTTCATAAATGTGTAATCTTTGGGGACCATCAGAAAAGCTTTGATACAACAAATTAAAAGTCTCTAAACTTTCCTGTGTCTCCTTGGACGTTTTGTAGACCTGCAAATATCAAGCGGTAATCAATGTAATGCTGCTCTAATACTTGAAGGCAAACTGGCAGCTCCCGAGCCAGGGAGCCCAGCTCATCCATCTTGGGGCCAGGCAGAATCCTGCCGGCTGACGGAGGGCTTGTGCCCCTCGCCAGCACGGGGCAAACCGTACGCAGGAGAACCTGTGCTGCGGACTGTGGGGCCAGCTGGACAGGGCTGCCTGCGCCCCTGCTCCAGGCTCCCAAACACACTTTCTGTCCTGTCACCAGCTCCTGCGTCGAGGCAGCGGTGGCTGAAGTTGGTGCTAAGGTTCCGCGGGGTGCATTGTCCCGGGATCTCCTGCTTCCTTCACACATGTCCATGCATTTCCCTAATGAGCCTATTATATTGTAGCCAACAGGGTGCCTTGAATATTCCCTTGTCATTTTAGCGTACTAAGCTAGTTTAACAGTACTCTCTTAGTATATCCTTTATTCTGTCTCTGAGAGAATTGTGCTATTTTTCTTTGTGGTGAGGTATTCAATTAGGGAACGTTTGCTCTTTCGTATCTTGTCAATGGAACACCCTTGTCAGTGTAGCGGCTCCAGCCAGAAATACTCAGCATGGGCCAGAGAGGGTGAGAATTACAGTTGCGTTATTTGTCTCATCACTAAGGAGTAAACATTTGCATCCACTCCCTCACTTAATGACCGAGTCAGTTATTATTCCTGAGTCAGAAAATGCCAGTGCTCCCCGGGAATGGATTCCTGCAGTGGCTCGTGCAGGATGGATGGATGCAGTAAGTCAGGTTCAGTTGGGCAGTGGTGCTGAGTGGGCACCCAGCTATGTGAATGGAGCACCTAAAGGTGCAGCGAGCACAGCTGGACCAGAGAGTCTGACCATGTTCTAGCTGCAAAAACAGTTTATGCAAACTGTACCCGGGTGCTACTGGGAACTCCAGTTCCTGGTGCAGGAACCGGAGTCTTCTGATCTCTGGGCACTCACTTGGGATGAGGTGGGAACCTGGTGCCTGCTTCTTTATGGAGCCAAATGGCCCAGTCCTTTCCTGAGATACTGGAAAAAAAAAAAAGTAGTTTTGCCTGCAAAACATTTGCCTTAACTTCTAGTCCATTTCTAATGGCTGCTTATTTTTATAATGACTGCTCTTCTCTCCAGCATGGCTTGTTCCAAAGCCCATTTACATCAACATGAAAGCTTGCTGCTGACCTCATGGTCTTCGGGTCAGGCCCATAGTCTCCTTATCTTCTGCCATATTACTGGCAACGCCTTTACCTTAGGTCTTGATTTCCGTGGAGCTCTTTAGGTCAAGCTCTATCTCATTGATGTCCTTGGGCTTAAATTGAATCAGAGAGAAACTGACTGTTCTTCTAAAGAACAGGTCCTTTTTCTTAAGCCGTTTCTATTTTTGAATAAACTCCTTGAGGCAGCATTGGTGCCTGGCTGGCCAGAGTTACAGGGTGTTTGCTGACAAACCCCTTCGGGGCACACCATATGGGCAGCTGGGACTGTAACTGAGGGTACCACCGCCTCCATCAGCAGGTTGGTAACAGGAAAAACTTGGTTTTTTTTTTTTTTTTTTGTTCTACTAATGAAGAAAGAAACAACAGGGTTCAGACTTGGTTTATGTCTTCAGCTGGGCAGGTCTGAACTAATTTGCCCGTCTTCCTGAAAAGCTTTGTTGTGTGAATGTTGAATTTAGGACTGTTGTCTTAAATGCTCTGTGTGCAATTACAAAATTGGTTTAACTGTCTTGCCAAAATTCTTTAGCATCTTCTGAGGAGCTGGCATGCCCAGATTCTGGAATGTCCATCAGGCCCTCTGCCAGGTATAAGCTCAATGGGGAAGCCACTGCAATTCCCTTCTTCCCTTCTGCTCTTTTCTAGCTTCTCCCTTTTTTCCTGTCAGTGTTGCTGGTTGTGGAAACGCTCATTTGAATGTGATACAGATCCATGTGCCGGGAAAGGGAGTAATCTCAGTTACAGAAAGAGGTTTTGTAGTGCAAACCAGAGCTAATTCTTTTCTGAGAAGACCTGTGCTGTGGAGTAGCTGTGGAGGCAGGTGTCTTTTGGGAGAGGTAGTTTGTGACCTGGGCATTCCTGACTGCTGCCCTTGCCCCCATGGCAGGAGGCAAGAGTGATGTTTGGTTCTTAGAGGCATTTAAAATTGAAGAACTGCAGAACTCATTGCTTACAGCAAAGTTCTAATTTGCTTTGCATTTTCGGAGAGCTATCAGTTTCTCTCATGTCAGGAGGAATACACCCGTATTCATAATTACGTTTAAAAAATACAGTATCTTGTTCTTTGGCCAAAACCCAGTGGATGCTGCTGGGGACTGAGTAGTAACATCTGCTCCAAGCCAGTTCCTCCATAACTGTCCACAGCAACGTTTCATGTAAGCTCCTTCAAAACATTTGCTACTGACCATTGGCAGAGAAAAGAGACCTACCTGTAGCCTGAGCAGCAGCCCCTTTTGTTTTCTAAGTACTTATTAAGTTAGTCTGTAGAAAGAAGCATTAAAAACCAACCCAAACAGTAGAGTGAATAGCAATACTGATTTATGTCAGTAGCTGACCTTCTCGTGAGATGGAGTCATAGCTCAAAGTGCCTGTACAGTACCAGTTCAATTAGGCTGTTTTGTTGGGCAGTGCCATCACTTGATTATTCTGTGAGAAATTTCAGAAATACAGTGGCTTTATGAGCCCGGCTTCTATGATGATAAATTTCCAAAAGCAAAAATGTGAATTTAAATTATTCGTATTCATGTGAGCGTGGTAGAGATTTTTGGAATTGCTGCGGCAAGTTATGGATGATGCATGAAATGAAAAAATCCCTGCCCAGTGCACAAGGAATACAAAAAGGGTTCTGCAGCCAGCACTGCACTGGACTGTGCTAGGGGATGTGTGCTTGCTGGGGAGGGGTGTTTGTGGTTTTGAAAAGCACCCAGCCATCAGCCTGTGCACAAAAGTAAACAAAGGACGGGATGGGAGAAAACAAATGGAACCCCCCTGCCACCCAGGAGCACCTCCAGCCCAAGGCCAGCACCCCAGTTCCTGCAGCTGGCTTTCCAGCAGCCCAGAGCTGTGTGGGTCCTGCACGCGTGGGGCAGAGCTCTCCTCACCTGCACCTCACCTCCAACAGGTTTTCAACAGGTGTAGTGCTCCATGGAAGCCAGTTTCAGCTGCTTGTACAAATCTTTGTGGGGCAAAACGGAACGGGGCCAACCACTGCTGAGTGTCAGTCTTGTGTTTCCCTCCCTGGCCCAAGAGTGTGATCCTGCTTTGGCATGGGGGTTGGACTTTGTGATCTCCAGACGTCCTTTCCAACCCCTACCATTCTGTGATTCTCGGAGACAAACAGAAAAAAAGTCCATCTTGGGTAACATGACGATGTCCGCAGCAGCCAGGGTGTGATAGTGTCTCATTTGCTTCTAGTCTCAAGATGATCATGTAGAATGGTCTGCATCCAGGAAAAAAACTGTCAGAAGAAATACCTGCAGGTTTGGGGTTTTTTTTCCTAAATAAAAATAAATATTTAATGTAATAAATATAAAAAAGTACCTGCAGGTATTTTTTTCTAAGCATAAGTCTGGCATTAGGATCTGCCCGGTCTTCTAGTCTGCAGGAAAAGAGAGCAATTGTTCTTCTGGGACCTTCTTCCAGATCTGAGGCTTGTACTTCTTCAGTCACTGATTTAAGTGATTGCGCTTCTAACTTAAATAGATGATATCTGCAAATACTGAATACAATCTGACTTTATCTTCCAGGGAAGTTCAGATGTAACATCTTTGCTCATTGTCTAATGAAATCCTATGCATGCGTGTGTGGTTTTGGCTGGTGTGATATATCCTTAAATAATTCCAATCTGTTAGATACCTTGTGAAGTTCATTACTGTCTACTGCATTGTGTTTGATAAATTTTACATCATTTTCAGACATCTGTATTTTCTATTTCAGACAGACCCTATGTGGACCTTCTCATATCACAGCTTCATGTCTTACTGTGTTGTAGAAGGACAGGTAGACTACATGATCATTGTAGGTCCTTTCCAACCGAATTGTTCTACAATAACATGTGGCCACCATGACATCACCATGACGTCAAATAATACCTAGGTTTTGCTTTTAGTGCTGGGTACTTGGTACAAATGATGTGTGTGTTTGCTCGGCATTCACGGATTTCAATGTCTGTTTTCAAAACGTGCTAATTCGTTTCTAATTTTGCAGAGCAATTTTCTGAAAACCTCCCACTGTGTAAATATATTAAGACATCTGACCACAATCTCTCTTATCATAACCTTTGCTTTCATTATGACTTTACTTTTCCAGTTTATTAGAGTACTTTGGGGGGGGGGGGGGGGGGGGGGATTTGTGTGTGTTTCTGCCCCTCATATTGTGCCTAGGATGACTCATTTAGTAAAGGGTCACTGCATTTTTATCGCTTGCACCCCTTTGCTGAAGATGAGTGGGAGTGCTTCCACACGTACTGCAAACAAACCCGATCATTTCTCACAGAACAGAAAGGCTAAATATACTTCATTTGTGTTTTGATGGCCATTCCTGGAGATACCACCCTAGTCTTCCAGACCCCAAGTCCAGGTTTCTCCATATCTTGAGCTAAAGGGCTACCACTGAGATTTGGATGTGTGCTAAAACCACAGTAAGCGTAAAGTTGGGCTGAGGTCTGTGAAAAGTAGCAAGCAGCTATCTGTGTATTATGTTTATAATTATCTGCTCCTCTTTCTCTTGCTGCTTGCTAATGTTTTCTTTTAGGAAAAAACAGATTTTACTAACTCTGCAAATATCCAGACCCTTTCCTACAACTTTGCTTTTGGCCTGCTCATCAGGGTGTTTTGTCTGTTTCAGCCCATCTGCTCAAGCTTCCAATCTCTGTGGATCCAAGTGCATTTGTCTGGTTAATAGTGTCAGCTGGCAGTTGGTTTTATAGCCTGTTCCAGCATAGCATGTAGTAGTATGGTCATATTAGACCATATAAAAGGTTTCTGAAGCTGCTGGAACAAGGGAGCCAGAGTTTTAGGTCAAAAGCAGCATCTCATCCCTGTCGCACAGGGATCTACCATGTCTGCCAGCTTTAGGCTACTTGTATCTTTTAACTGAAGACCCACAGCTTATGCTTTTCCTGCTGGCATTGCAGGGTGATGTTTTCTAGCAGTGCCTGTTTCCTTGGGAAGGAACTTGCTGGGTAGGAGTGTATCATGGACAGGGAGCCTTGCTTGTGATCATTAGAGTTGGAAGTACCGGGGAAGGTGTTGCCCCCCAGGAGTGGGGCCAGCACTGATGCTGGCAAAGCAGCCACATGACAGCAGCGTCAGGTGCCTTCTGCCACAGCACGTGTACTGGTGCTAGTGGGGTGCTACATTTGTGTGGGGCCCTTCAATAAATGCATCCCTATTATCATTAGCATCCGTGCCCTGTAACTGCTTCCTTAAAACAGGCACAAGTATCCCCTGGACCTGTTTTGCACCCACTTCATGCCGGAGTAAACTGCCTGTACCTCTGCCCGCTGCAGGTGTCCCGGCGTGGCTTGCACTGGCTGCATTCCTGGAGTACTCGCAGCCCTTGAGGATTAGTTTGGAGAGCAGCCGCCTCGTAGCAGTTCATTTTTATAGGCCTATGAGAACTCAAACCATGAAATGGTTAATTAGAAAATCTCCAATTACCAACTGAATTTATGTTGCAAAAAGTTACATTTGTTCTTCTCAGCAAGAGGAACAAAAAAAAAAAAATAAGCAATTCAAATCATTTTGAAGTTCCATTCCTTCATTCATTAGGAGACTTAGCTTGCAAAATCCTAATTAAAAAGAACATTTTGTGTTAATGAAAACATTCTAATTTTTTACCTTATTAAGTTAGTTAAATTTTCTTCCAGAGCATTCGGCAAGAAGAGGTCTCCTTAGTGGCTTTGTTCATGTTTATATTCTTTGATTGCAAAATTTGTGAGACAAAAGAGAGCTAAACTCATTCTGTGGTGCCCTCCAGTTAACTGTTCGGTTGAAAAATGACCTTCATAACTAAGTCCCTTGCCTTTTCATCGATATCAGGGAGTTACAACTCTAACCTACAGTTGAGGAGGTGGCTTCAGTCTGGTAAACCATCAGAAATTGCATGAGCACCCCATGGAGGGTAGATATTTATAGATATCTAAGAGGAGTACAGATAACTGAATAATTTGAATCTGAATTCTGAAACAGCCTTGAGGGCTTTTCTGCTGGCTTTCAAGTCCAGCATCCTCTTGCATGACATTTAGTCATTAAAAGCTGAAGTTTATTTCAGTACCTAATAATTCTGCATCAAACACAATAATATTGCAAGCCAGAGATCACAGGAGGTGCACATAGGTACCTCCTGCGGTACAACAGTGAGAAAGACAGCACGTTTCGGATGTCTTCAGAATATCTGTACTAGATATGAGGTTCTGTTAGCTGTGAAACACATTCACTTAGGCAGTCCTAGGAGTCAGAACCCTCTGCTGGTGTCAGTCAGGGTGGCTGTAAGTAGGTCATGATGAGCTAAGAGATGCTTCCAGAGAACCTGACCCTTAAGGAATTTTGCACCTTTGGTTTCATTGCCTGCATTTAGCCCATAACTGAGCTCTGGTGGGGTGGATTTGAACATGCAAAATCTTTCCATAGGCAGAAATTGCTATAAAAGTCTTTACATTCTTTCAGAAATACAGTTCAGGGATGTAAAAGTATTTTGACTTGCTTTAAGCAAAATATTTGTTTAAAGTATCAGGGAACATAGAAGTGCGTAGGTTGAAAGGGACCTCCAAAAGCTATACAGTCCTGCCTCCTACCATGAGCGTGTCTGGTGAGAGCAGGTTGCTCAGAGCCATGTCCAGTTGGGTTTTCCCTGTCTCCAAGGATGGATGCTCCACAGCCTCTCTGCACAACCTGCTCCTGTATTTTCCACCCTTACAGTGAAAAAGCTTTTCCTGATATCCAATTGGATTTTCCTAAGTTGTAACTTGTGCCTGTAGACATTTGTCTCATCACTGTGCACCTCCAAGAAGAGTCTGACTCCATTTCTCTTATGTCTTCCTGGGTTGTTGTAGACAGCAGTAACATCTCTTTTTTGCTTTCTCTTCTTTGAACTGAACAAACCCAATTGCTGCAGCTGCTCATCATTTTGGTTTGGTTTGGTTTTCTTTCCATCTCTTTATTCATATTGCTGCCCTCTGCTTTACTTGTTCCAGTATGTCAGTGTCTTTATCTTCTGTGCAGGGGAACCCAGAAAGGGACACCACACTCCAGATATAGTTTTATCAGTGCTGAAAGAGGGGAAAGTCATCCCTTATCCCACAGCCCTGCAGGAAGCTGGCCACCTTGGCTGCAAGGGACACTGCTCACTCGTGTTCAGCACATTGTCCAGGCTGCAAGGGACACTGCTCGCTCG
>JANVCC010000046.1:3232984-3252984 GCA_025345505.1 Todiramphus chloris collaris
TGCTCGCTCGTGTTCAGCACATTGTCCAGGCTGCAAGGGACACTGCTTGCTCATGTTCAGTATGTTGTCCACCAGGCCCTCAGCTGCTTTTTCTGCAAAGCTGCAGAAATACTTGGGGTTTTGATATTGTTTCTAGCAATGCTTGAGTCCTCTACTTTGAACTAATTAAGATCTATTGTTGGGGGTGCTTATACTATGAAGAGGTGAAAGGCCTTCTTCAGCCTTTTGTGTTACCATTGAGGATTTGCTAATATTTAGAAGAGAGCACCTTTCTGCAACACTTTCTGCTTATTATTATTTGCTTTTTCCTGGCAGTTTAGTGGTCAGCTTTCACCTGCACAAGTGCTTGCAAAAACCATGTGCCAAGCTGGCACGCTCAAGTTTTCAAACTGTCCACGGCACACTGGACAGTGGGTCAGAGCAGTATGGTGTTCTGCAGCTCACACGTCACATACAGCATGTCAGGAAAGCACTGGAGACTCCTCACCATCAACCTCTGCAGGGAAAGAATTACACTCTAAAACTGAGACTCATTTGAAGTAATGATGAAATCAGGAAATGGCAATCTGTATGCAGACAGTCCAAGAGAAGATAAATTCGTCAGGTGAATTATTTGCTGCCAATTATTTTCTCAGCTCTAATATTCAGTTTTAAATAAGTAGATAGACTGGCATTCAACCTAGAATTTCCCTTTTCATTTAACATCATGAGTGACTATATGTATGTACGACGCATGTTATTTTCATTGAGTCTCCTTTGAATGCACTTGTATAGTAATGTGAATTGCCTGCCTCCGTTTTGGTAGATTTTTGGACAAGGCCTAAGCCTCTTCTCAATGGATTTTGGTAGTTGTCTGAGTACCTCTTTGAGCTGAAAGTGACCCTGCCGTGTTGAAATGTGGACTTGGATAACTTCATGGCAGGACTCTTGGAGAATTACAAGATGGCTGTAAAGATGCACTAACCCTTTTCAGGACCTAAATTAAGCTTTAAATCAAAGCTAACTAGAACGCCACCAAAGTTTTTCCATTAAGACTGGCTTACACACCCTTGCACTGTGATACACAAAGAACATCATAAATTTGGACCCGGACTGAAACCCTGAAACTCTGTCTTTACTTTCAAAGTTCATGAAATGCTTCTTCACTACCAGTGAGCAATCCAGTATTTGTGTGAATTGGTTTTTGAGTGTGAAGGCAGATGCTGACCTAGAAGGCAGTTGGCACTAAGACAATTATCACCAGCAACTGAATCTCAGCTCCAGCCCATCATTTGAGTTATCACTGTGCAGGAAGAGCCATGCCATCATTTTAAGGCAAAAAAGATACAAGCATTCAAGTGGTCACTTTCTGTTAGAATAAGCCCTTCTTTGTAAGAGATGCAAGCAGAGCATTGCAGCCTGAGGAGAGGCCGACATTGCCGGCCTCTTTACATAGTGCGTTGTACTTAAAAGCAAGGATTTTTGTGGTTTGTAAACCAAATGTAGGGAAAAAATAGAATTTTTTGTTTTCCTTTTGTTTGTTTTATTCTTCACTGAAGGTAGTGGTGGGGAGCCACACAAGCAACGAAGACAGACATACCTCTCTCCTGAACGTAAGATGTGGTTAGTCATAAATGACTGCTTGAGAAGGATGTGAGAGGAGAGGAATTTTACAGCTATTAGCAGCCTGGGGCAGCATCTGCATGTGAACTTTGGCACAACATCTTGGTGGCTTTTCAGAAAGAAGCTGGACAAGAAGCTGAGAAAAGAGTCTGAGCTGATGTTTGCAGGGGGAGGGAGGAGGGGCTCAGCTGGGCCCTGGCATGTAGTCCAGTTTACCTGAGCTCCCTGCTCTCAGAGGACAGGAGGGGCTGACTCATTTGGGAAGGTGCTTATCAATAACTGCTCAGGCTGAGCTTTGATGCAGAAATTTCCTGGAGCTCTATGCTCTCCCATCCAGAAATGTGGGTGTTATAACATCATTGTGAAATACCGTGATGAAATAGTCCATCATATTGCCAATGTTTGGCTTTAAAGCTAGGGCAGGAGAGGAACGAACTGCTAACGCTCCAAGGAACAGCTTGTCAGCTTGAGGGCCTCATGTGTGCCAGCTGGATGCAAGTTCAAGTCTGGATTTGATCCACTAATGAAACATCATCCTCCCAAAACTACTGGCTGAAGGTAGTAGACCTCTGGAGGCCTAGAGGCTTGATTGGAAAGCTGACTCTCTCTTAGCCATATGCTTATGTGTATGTGAGTTATGAAAATGAGTCAGATTTTTAAGTTTTCGGTTAAAAAAAAAAAATCCTTAAAAGCATTGGCAAAATAGCTGCAATTTCCTCTCCCCATTGCCATCCCTTAGTGAAATGGAAACGGTTCCGTTGGTTTGAACAGGCTCTAGGGTTTTCATCCAGTCTTGGCTTTCCCAAGGCCAGCATTTTGCCCCCTGTGGCTCTTGCATTTAGTGAAATGTTTAAGAGTGGGAGAATGTGACATTTTAATACAAAAGCTGATGGAATCTATGAATTTTCTGAAAAGTCTGAGGTCAGTTCCTATGCGATGACAGGTCTGGGCTGAAGCAGACATAATACATTTGCCTTCCAGCTGGGGGGGGGGGGGAAGAAACATTTCCATCGAAGACACATACTTCAAAATCCATTACTCTGTCCCTAACGTAACACCAAAGTGTGTCTCAGCAGCAAACTGGTTTCTGAGCTAGGGAATAGAGGCAGCGTTTTCCCCTGGAGCCCACAAGACAGCGAAAGCGTGCATTCGACAGCCTCCAGAAGATCCCGTATATGGCAGACTTGCAAATGGATTCCCTCCTTTCCACCCCTACGTCTCCTCTCTTTGCTCATATAAATATTTAAATCATTATTTTTTAGAGCTCTGGGAAAGCTTTATCAATTGCCTCTATCAGAACCTGTTCTATTAGCTGAGCAACTTTCCACTATTTTAGCAGCTTTTCAATGCTTTCTATTTCATTAGCATTCATTTTCTTTAGACACATGACACACTACCCACTGGAAATGTAGGCATCTGGGAACATAAAGCTAAAAGCTGAGGTTTGCTTCAGTGCTTGCCAGCCCACAGAATTTTATTACCTAACCTACCTTTACCTAAATCACAGAAAAATGACAAACCTTTTGATGCATGTAAAAAAAAACCTGAAACAGAGTTAAAACGCAAGCCTGACTGATGCAAACTGACATAAAGCATCACAATGGTGCACATCAGAGACAGATGTTTTCTCCGACTCTAGTTTGGTTGCATTTTTGCAGAGTGCGCTAAGGATTCACTAAAGGTACTGCTTGGAAAAAGATTTGGGTCTGGAGTTCAACCTCAAATCTCCCTGAGTAATTGGTGGGCTGATGGTATTATTCTCACCAGTAGAAATGGGCAATGCAAATTTGAGAAGCAGCACATCTGTTCTGCCAGCTAATTGGATATGAGTTCGACAGGAATGACCACATTAGCAACCTCAGTGTCATAACTGGAGGGACGCACAATAACAGTGCCCTAGATGCTGATGTCAAGAAGTTTGCAAACTCTGAGCCCCAGATTCACCTGTGCCTGGTTGATGCTGCCTTCTGCTCGCAGAAAGTCCGCTACAAGCTTCCAAAACCTTTTACCAGCTGAAGGACTGTGGTGGAAGGCTGTTCTGGTCTCAGTTCCAGAGAATGTAAATGGAAAAGAGCTCGGCGTGTTTTCAGTAGAAAGTGGTCCTAGCAGGAATGATCCCAGATCATACAGCTGAGTATCTCAAGTGGCTGTTGCTTCCTGTGCAAGAAGTCCTTGTGAAAAGAAGTGAGGTCACCAAGTCATTAGTTGATTTTGGGGAACAAATCCATGGATTACTTTTGTTCATACTGTTTGCCAAAAAAACAAGCCATTTCATTTCTCACCGTGTTAAGGTCTTAAGTAGACAAGGGACAAGAAACAACACAGTAGAGTGATTGTCCCCAAGTCACTCTATTATCGTTGAGGTTGAGATTTACAGTCTGCTTGGCTAGATGGGTGATATGCCCTGTCCCTGAAATCACACTGCTCCTTTAGCAGAGATGTATGGACATCCTTTGAGGTCAGTTGTCAGTTCTTTTGTTTTTCTTTCTCTTGTGAAAACTCAAATGGGGAGCAAAAGTAGAAGTTTGACAGTTTCATGTTCACCTTAAGTCTTCTGGTTGTGACATGCTACAGGCTGTCGAGAGGGTTAAGTTTGTCAGCTATGTACCCTGGAAGTTCCCTCTCATTACACTGGTGGAAATCATGTAGCCTGAACAGAAACACTTCAGAAACCCTCTGAGATGGCAGTCTTGGGATGTGCTTTGTTATTCACCTCTTGCCCTGTTGGAGTGCAGGGAAATTCAAAATGTATTGCCTGGTATCAGCTCCTTAGGACAGCTACTCAACCGTCACACCCTTTATCTAAAAGAAGCCTGCACAAAGTTTTTAACCCAAAAGCTGGCACTTCAGGCAGTTTCTCAATGGTTCCATACACCTGGAGTGATCTCCCAGGCACTTTTGTAGCACATGCTATTTTTGATAGTACAAAGTCCTTTTAATTATAGCCTGGTTTTATTTATTTAACAATCTATCTATTCCTCAGAACTTCATACATAACATACTCACAAAACCAAGCACAGACACACAGAACTCTATGACAGTCCATTGCACAGAATGTTTTAATTTTCTATTTGTTTGCGTGTTCTTTTGTCCATAGTTTTGTTGTTTTCCTACATGACCCATTTGAGTGGTTTATTCCAGTTCTCAAAGGGAATGGTGGGCCCTATGAGCAGCCCTGCAGTGCTCCACAGCAGGACACAAGGTTCTTTATCCAGCTCCTCCACCCATGGCTGCCCAGCACCTCTTACAGAGAGCTCTGAGCTCTCTGAACCCCCATGAATACAAATGGATATGTTAGCTTTCTGGTGGAAATCTGAGCCCATTTCCTGTTTAGTTTTGCATGGTCTGCTGGAGGAAAAAGTATTCCCAAGTTCTTTTTGTCTTAATTGCATCCTATCAGCAGGCCAGCATTTAACTCTGCAGATGCTCAAGCTGTCATTTATTGTATGCAAATGGCTCGGTATCTTGTTTCAGGTAAGCAGTCTTAGCCCCAGTGAATGGAACTTAATTGGCATTAGAACTTCCCATTCAGGAGACGACGTCAGACACTTAAATTTCTTGCTATTCAGAAAATCAGAGATGCTTTAGCAAGTGATAAAATGAAGCATGTGCTCCTGTAACAAGAAACTCTTCCTTGAACTGGGCCTGAACAGTTACCTCTTTGTGTGTTGTTGTACCCTTGTTTCAAACCTTGAGTTTTGCACACAGTGTTACATCATTTTCAGGATAAGAAGGTGACTTTTAAAATCTCTTTTTAATTCTGTATCTGGAAAATGGCTTTGTTAACCTCTAGTTTCTAAGCAATAATATATCTGATGTGCTCTGTGGTCCAGCTTGCTTTCTGCTGCTCTACTGCAAAAACGTGATACCCCCTGAAGAAACCCAATGTGCTAAACAGACGGGGAGAAGACTGCTCTTCACTGTTAAGCTAATAGTTATCAGACACCTGTATTTAATTCACCATTTATGCTGCATTCCTCATGAAGTAGTTCGGACATGACATGTGATATGAAAACATATAGATGCCTGTATCAGAGTTTACATCTGCAGGGGTTACCTCCCATTGAGAGATCTGTCTCGTGAGATGGTCCTTAGCAGTACAGAGAAATGTGACCACCACAGCCATACAAATCGTGAGAACATGGTCATGTAGCAAGAGAGTCAAATATAAAGTAGCCTACAAGAAGCTGTGGAAGGACGTCCCATTACCTAATGACTGTGGCGTTCCCATGACTGTGGCATTCCCATTACTGGATGACGATAATGGCAGAGAAATTCAATAGCAATATGGTCAAAGTCATGCCCACTGGAAAAAAAGAGCCCTGACAATAGCTGCACAGCAAACTGCATAAGATTAAGCAAGGGCAAATGAGTTTTTACAACTCAGAAGAAATATTGTGGCATCACTGTGATTAGCTCTCTAAAAATAGCTGCTTATTGCTCAGCAGCAGCTGGGAAAGCGAGGAGAATTTTACGAATTATTAAGCAAGGAGCAGAAAACGGAAGAGAAAATATTTATTCCACTGCAGAAACTGGTGGCGTAGCCATGTTTCAGGAGCTCTCCGTAGTTTTCCTTGCCCATCTCAAAGGTATGCAAGCAGGAGCCAGTGGAGCGTGTGCAGCCCTGGCTGCTGCCTCCTCCTCATTTCAGACCAGCCGTACGGACACATCAGTGGCAAACGGCTGCCCAATGTTGTCTGCAAATAGCAGCAAGCTCTGCTGCTTTGAAGTCATGTGAGATGCCTCCAGTCAGCAACTCAATAGGAACTTGCTTCAGTGAGTAGGTGGCATTTGGCTTTTGTGTGAGGACAACCTTCCAGCTTCCACAAGCTTTCTCAGATTCTTCTACTGGGCTGGACTTCTGCCACTGGGTTAGGCAGCAGCTCCCCTGCCTACAAGAATTCAGTGGGAAGTGGAGAGGTACAGCCTTGCACAGTAAAGCAATACCTTCCACTGGTTGCTCCCAGAGAGACAGCATCATAGAATCATAGAATGTTAGAGGTTGGAAGGGACCTCTGGAGATCATCAAGCCCAGACCCTCTGCCAGAGCAGGGTCACCCAGGGCAGGCCATACAGGAACATGTCCAGGCAGGGCTGGAAAGTCTCCAGAGAAGGAGACTCCACAACCTCTCTGGGCAGCCTGGGCCAGGCTCCGTGACACTCACAGTAAATATGTTTCTCCTCATGTTGAGGTGGAACTTCCTATGTTCCAGCTTATACCCATTATTCCTTGTCCTGTTACTGGGCACCACAGAAAAGAAACTGGCCCCTTCCACTTGACACCCACGCCTCAGATATTTATAGACATTAATAAGATCCCCTCTCAGCCTTCACAATCTCAATCAATCTCTATGGATGCAGTAGAGCCAGCAGATGACCTTTGGTCAGCTGATGGACAGTGTCACTTCTGTGTAGGGCAAAGGCTCCACCTTGCTCAGGGAGCTGTACCCTTATTTCCTTTCCTAACCCTCCATTTTGAGTAGCAATGGAGATAGACCAGAAAAGGCTGCAGGGCTGATTAAAAGTACTTGGTCTAGATACAAGGTCTGGCTCAGGAAGACGTTTTAATTTTTGGTTTTGAGAAGCTGAGATAGCATAACATAATTCTCAGATTCTTTCCTAAGAGCTGGCCACTATGAGAGAGGAGATACTGTGCTAATTGGATTTGCTGTTTGATACAGCATGGCAGTTCTTCTGCCTTTAGCAACAAAGGAGACATCAGCTGCTTAGATTTCTAGTGCGTGTTTCTACAGCCCGGTGACATTTGCTTCATCAGCTGCTGTCTCACTCTTGGATTTCAAAAGAAGGTTAGGGCTGTGGTTACAGAATCTGTTCACCTGGGATCTCTCAGAAGGTTTACGGTGCTGTGTGGTGGTGTGAGCTTTGGTTCAGTCACCTGTGTCTTGACCCAGTCCCCTTCTAAATTGATGGGCGTCTTCTCTGTGATATGAAAAAGCCTGGTCCTCTGGCCTGCTTCAACAGAGTGGGCATTACTGCATCCATCACAAATGGATTAGGCCTGCCACCCCAAACTGGGGAATGGTCGCTCTTAAACTCTTTACAGCCATGTTATGAGGCTTAATTAATTGAAAGGAATTAAAGGAAAGTGATTTAAATGGAAGGGGAGATGCACGTGAATATTATGATTGTGTGGAAGAATCTTTTAGTTCAGTGTTGAACTAAAAGGATCTGAAACGTATTCATGCTCCTGAAGAAAGCTGAAGGGTTAAAATGACCTAACTGGACATCAGCTAATATACTCCGATGTGCATTAGAGCAGGCAGATTATTTTTTAAACAGTACCATCCAGCTAAGTGATGCACTTGTGCTCTGTGATAGACTGGTTAGAGCTGTAAATGTCATTATTAAAATGAGTATCTTTAACAGCTAATATCTATTAAAACGAAGCACTTAGGCACCAGAAAAAAACAGTTTTAAACTGTTAGGTCCCTAAATTATTTTCCTACAATCAAAATGAGACTCTTAGGGATTAGGTGGCACAGTGGGTTAACACGTTACTTTTCTGGATGGAAGATTTACCATCAGCTGAGACTGCTGTTCTTCATGTGATCCAGCATGTGTGTTTCTAAACCATATTTTTATACAATTGACTGTGATTTGCAAGGGAAGTAGATGAGGACTTTGCTCGCTGCTAACATGCTTTGAGTAAAGGTAGATTGGGATTTGGGTTCACAATTTGAATTGTTCCCTCGACAAGCTGACAGAGGGATAAACCATCCCTTTTTTATAGCTCCATTTTCTTCCAAGATCTTGTGACACAGCTACAGCAGGAGTTGTAAAGGGTTAAACTCAGCAAGTGAGAATAAGGCTTTTCACTGTGAGCATGTAGTCAGAAATGAGGAATAGGCAGGTGCTTACCTGCACAGGTAGAGGCAGAGGGGAGGGGAGCTGTAAAGCAGCATCTTACAGTATGTTTGAATTGCAGCTATCCAACTGGCCTTTCAGGGTGTGTTTGCTGTAACTCACCAGAAATTGTTGGTCTGGCTGGATGCAATGGAGCATTTTTTTTTTTTGGTGAAGACCCAAAATCTCTTGGTGCCCAAAATACAATACTCTGACTCAGCTGTACTCGGTTCTGCTAGAGCTGCTGAAGACAACAGTCCTTTTCTCAGGCCATTCTTAAACCTGATTCCTTTTCCCCTGCCCCTGCTTGGATGCAACATCTCACCAGCGAGTACATACCAGCTGCTAGCTCTTGCTTGTTGTGTGTTATCCAGCATCTGAGAAGCTACGCTCACAGGCAAGAACCCCTGCCTTGTCCCGAGCTTCTGAGTTGACTGTGGTTGGAAGGCAGAACATAAAACACAGCAAGGGAATGTGCGTGCTGGTGTCTTCCTGAAAGGATCTGAAGAATAATCTGCCTTTTGAAGCTCAGTCTGCTCCCAGGGTCTTCCTGGGACAAGATGTCCTTGTGCAGTGACTAGATTGGACCACAGGGCTACATGCCATCTTGCAGTGACTCTCTGTAGGAAAAAGCTACACAGCCATATGTAAACCGGAAAATTCCTGCCATGGAGCCATTAAATATATTCTTAATCCTCACAAATTAACTTCAAGATGAAGTATCAGTTAAATGGTTATTATTTCACAGTAAAAAATTAACTATTCCAGGAAAATATGACAAAGCATGGGGACAACTGATAATGCTATTGCTCTTTTTTTTTACTGGCATGGGAAAGCTGGGTTGTAAAGTATGGCAGGTTGGGTCTTTTCCACGGATGCAAAAATACAAGTTTGTCTGTGGAATTAAGTTTAACTGTCAGCATATCAGTGGTACTTCTGGGTATCTTCACAGTGACAGGGTGTTACACTAATTTAAATGGTAAGAAAAAATATTATTTTCCTATAAATACCGCATCAAGCAATACTTTTAGGCATCGCTTGGGAGTATTTTAGAGTTCTGAGTAAGTGGCAGCCCACACTGTGGTTTCCTTTAAGCACCCATTTTAGCATGTCAGAATAAGTTTTCTGGCTAATATAAACTTATTTCTATTTCATGTTCTTAATTGATGCTTTTAATTACTCTTCATATACTTTAATAGTTTTCATATAGAAAACTGCTTTCTGTGCAGTAAGCCGAATCTCCAATCTGCAGCAAAACTTGCTTGAGTCAGGTTTTTGCCAGGCTCTGTGTACCAGCCCCAAATACTAAATTACATTGGCACTCTTACAGTAATCAAGGGAATAATTGTGAAGGCAAAGTTTGCTGTAAGGAAACTGTATTACGAGGGGAAAACATCATCTCTTAAGAGAAATATTTAGCATGAACTAATCTTTTTGGTCTTTGTCCTCCTACAGTAATGACTGTTTAACCATGTCGTGTAATCATTTAAAACATACTGTAGTTTATCCTGTGTAGATTAGACTCCTGTTTTATTAGAACACTAAAAGGCCAGTCTTCAAAGAATAAGCAAATTAAAACTCTGTCTTGCTGTTTACAATGCTGGGGTCAGATCACTGATATCTACCAGCTTTAATGCAAAGCAGCCATCAACCCCATTTAGTTAGTTGAACAGCTAATGGCTATTTAAATCAACAGGGGTCTTTTCAGTGCCTATTGTAGTCACTCATCGGGTTATTGCAGAGCCAGGTGTCTCCCCTGTTCCAGCTCTCGTTAGTCACTAACAAATCCCTCGTAGTCTTCAGCCAGATCAGGGCTGGTCCTCCTGTAGCATCGCAGTGCTGGGTGGGTGTCTGCTCAGTATTTTTTCTGAAATTGCATTTCCAGTGGGAGTTCAGGTTGCTTTATGCCTTCTGCACACAGATGAGGCTAAAACTGCTCTCCAGAAACAGTAACAGAGGTCTGGTAGCACTGGAGTGCTGTGGAGGGGCTTGACTGGCTGCTGGAACCTCTGGGTATTTTATGAGTGACTTCACCGTTTTTTCTGCTTTCTCCACCAAGGTTCCCCACACCTCCTTTTCTCTGGCGTACCATAGGTCTTCCTCCCTCCCGATCTCTCTGCTCTGTTACAAGCAGGTTCAACACACCTATTCAAGGAGATGAAGGTTTGTTTGTGATTTTATCCTAGGGCTTGCAGCGGGCACCGGGAAAGGGTCCTACAGCTCCAGGGCTTGGAAATGAGAGATTTCATTAAAGCTTTTGTTCAGATGTGTAAATAAATAAATAGAAGTGCCCAAGGAGCTCAAAAGCCAGAAAATTGAGGCAGAGAACTGTTGTGTTATTGTTATTTTTTAATATATTATTATTATAAAGTCAATTTCATGTTTTTTGTGGAATCCTGAGTGGCTATTTTGGACTCTGTGTGGTTAGTAATTCTCCATTTTGGAAAATCCACAAGTATTCAGATGATGGTGTGGATTCATTTCAGCTATTTGGAGAAGAAATCCTGCCTGCTCAGGGTTTTTCACAATATTGGTATTACCTCTTAGTCTTGGCCAGGCCAAATACACAAGAAAAATGGCCTTCTTTTCTGTATTGCAATGCTTAAGCTTCCCGTTCAATCCAAAAAAGTACAGGAAAATAAACAAACAAAAAAGGGATCAAATTTAAATGCACAGCATGGTTGCAGCTTTGGGTCTGTTTTCTCTGTGTTGCACTTTTAAATGTAAAAAGCATGCTTCCCACCCAGATGGGGGGGCATAGCCAAGAGGGGGAACCAAAATGGGGATACTCTGCTTTCTATCTCTTGCACAGATTTTATTGCGTGTTTTGTTCTTTCAGTGTTGTTTTCTTTAGCCTAAAACAAAGATAAACTAGACAGAAAGCAAAGTGGCCAGGCGCCACTGCACAATTATAATTAATTCGCTGTTAATGTTTCCGACATTGTTACAGGGTACACTGGAATTGCTGGGGCGGGGTGAGATTAGTTGGAGCTGTTCATGTACATACTACAGGAGAGTCACATTAAATACCCACTCTAATTAATGTTTTCAAAATGAGCACCAAAGGGAATAGCACATCTTAGCACTTAACAGAAAAAGTTGGTTTGTGCTTCTGCTTCCCAAGTTCACGCTGTGTTCTCACCTTGGGAGGTGGAGATCTGGGCGCCTATCGTGCCTCGACGTGTGCAGCCCCTTCCTAAATGCGGCTTCACCAGATAGGCATCATCAGCTGGGGAGGAAGGAAGCAACTAGGATAAGAGTCAAATCTGAGCATCTGCAGACTTGGGGAAATTCATGATCCGATCTGGTTTGCAGAAGCTGTGGAGAAGGCTTCATTTTGTCAAGAGCAAAAGGGTTCAAGAACCCAGAAGTTTGAGTTCTGCAGTGTTTTAAAAAAGCAAAGCTGTAGAAAAGAAAGCTGGTCTCTGCCCAGAGCTTGGAAATAGCCAGGATATATTAAATCCAAGAGCACTTAACATAAAGAAGAGGTCTCAGCCTACAGACTATTTTAACAGCTAGAGGAATGGAGTAGCGTTTGTACCTCCAGAAATATTTCTATTCATGATTTTTCTGCTGCCAGTATTTCCTGTGGGAGAGGAAAGCTATGAAAACTGTGATCAGATATTTAATGATATGTGCTATTTATCACAAACCTTCTTAATTTTCACAGTCTTCCTGTGAGTATTGAGCCAGGTTTTTCTGTTTGAACCTTCAGTACTGTATGTTTGGGCTGTGTGTCTCTCCAGTACTATATATACCCTGGCTAACAGGGGCGGTCCCAGGTGACTGGACGCTTGCCAATGTGCTACCCATCTACAAGAAGGGCTGAAAGGATGAGCCAGGCAACTACAGGCCTGTCAGCCTTACCTTGGTGCCAGGGGAGATTAGGGAGCGGTTCATCTTGGGTGTGCTTACTCATCAGACTGATGACAACCAGAGGATCGGGCCCAGCTAGAATGTGTTCAGGAAAGGCAGATCCTGCTTAATGAACCTGACCTCTTTCCATGACCAGGTGACCCATGTAGTAGATGAGGGAAAGGCTGTTGCTGTGTCTACCTGGACTTCAGTAAGGTCTTTGACACCATCTCCCACAGCATTCTGCTGGAGAAGATGGTGGCTCATGGCTTGGATGGGTGGACTCATCACTGAGTTAAAAACTGTCTGGATGGCCAAGCCTGGAGACTTGTGGTGAACAGAGCAAAATCCACAAGAGGTGTTCCTCAGGGCTCAGTTTTGGGGCCAGTCTTGTTTAATATCTTTATTGATGATCTCAGTGAGGGGATTGAGTGCACCCTCAGCGAGTCTGCAGATGACACCAAGTTGTGCGGGAATGTTGATCTGCTCGAGGGTAGGAAGGCTCTGCAGAGGAATCTGACCAGGCTGGATCGATGGGCTGAGGCCAACGGGATGAGGTTTAACAAGGCCAAGTGCAGGGTCCTGCACTTGGTTCACAACAACCCCTGCAAAGCTGCAGGCTTGGGGAGGAGTGGCTGGAAAGCTGCTTGGCAGAAACGGACCTGGAGGTGCTGGTGGACAACTGTCTGAATATAGAATCATAGAATCATTGAGGTTGGAAATGACCTTCAAGATCATCAAGTCCAACCACCTACTTAATATTATCAGGACCAGTAAACCATGTGCTGAAGTGCCACGTCTACATGTTTCTTGAACCCCTCCAGGGATGGTGATTCCACCCCCTCCCTGGGCAGCCCACTCCAAGGCCTCACCACTCTCTCAGCAAAGAAATTATTCCTCATATACAACCTGAGCCTCCCCTGGTGCAACTTAAGCATCATATGAACATCAGAGTGTACCCAGGTGGCCAGGAAGGCCAAGGGCATCTTGGCCTGAATCAGGAACAGCGTGTCCAGCAGGAGCCGGGCAGTGATCGTGCCCTTGTACTCAGCACTGGTGAGGCTGCACCTTGAGCACTGGGTTCAGTTTTGGGTGTCGCAGGATAAGAAAGACATTGAGGTGCTGGAGCCAATTCAGAGAAGGGCAATGAGGCTGGTGAAGGGCCTGTAGCACAAGTCCTGTGAGGAGCAGCTGAAGGATCTGAGGTTTTTTAGTCTGGAGAAGAGGAGTCTGAGGGGAGACCTTATTGCTCTCTACAGCTACCTGAAGGGAGGTTGTAGTGAGGGGGGTGTTGGTCTCTTCTTACAAGTAACTAGTGATAGGATGAGATGAAATGGGCTTAAGCTGCACCAGGGGAGGTTTTGGTTGGATATTAGGAAAAATTTTTTTCCTGAGAGAGTGGTGAGGCCTTGGAACAGGCTGCCCAGGGAGGGGGTGAAGTCACCATCCATGGAGGGGTTCAACAAATGTCTAGATGTGGCACTTCAGGACGTCATTTAGTGATCTTGATAATACTTGGTAGACGGTTGGACTTGGTAATCCTGAAGGTCATTTCCAACCTTCAATGATGCAGTGATTCTCTATTTTGGCTGTGTGTCTGAGGTGTAAAATAGCCCTTTGTATGCTCCATCTAGAGCCAGCTGAAAGCGTGCCTCTGCTGGCAAGGTTCTGTCAGACAGATACCAAGCTGCTGGCCGAGGGAGAAGTGATCAAGGTGTAATTGAACCTCCTCAAAGCCGAGTTTTTAGAAGAATTTATAACCAGCAAAAATGTTCTCGTTCCAAATCCTTTTTTTTTGTCTTTTGCTGTAATCGCCTTTAAGGAATGACCTGACCACCATCAGTAAAAGGAAGAAGACTTGGGTTTTAAAGCCAAGCAGAGGTTCGTGTGTTTTGGGAGCTTTTGGGGTGGGGGGATTTGCCACTATATATTTCGTAGTATATCATCATTTATGTGAGGTGACAAAATCCACATTCAATTTCTGGTGAAACCTGCTCCACTGTAGAAGACTATTAGAGTACTTATTAGTACTACATTTTTCATCATGGATGTAACGTGAATATCCTAATTTATGGCCATCTGGTCTCCAGACAAGAACAGCCCTTACGATCAAACTGCAGCTTCCCTAGATCAGCTAATATGTCCATGCTGTGACTTAAAGAAGATGACACAGAAGTAAAAAGCCTTGAACACCTCTAAGGGACCTTGCAGAAGAGGGGGGTGCCCTTACAGAACTCCTCACACTGTGCCCCCCAGCAAGGCCAGCCGTTGTAGCTGTTTATTCATTGGTGTTTGTTAATGGTAACTTTCATTTCATTTAGGATTTGATTTGTTTACGAACTAATAAATATGATTTATAAAAAGTGCCTGTGGTTCACTAATTACTGCACATATGGCGTTTTCATTTTGTAAAACTGGCATTTGCTTTCTATTATGATTATGTCTCTGTTCACCAGTGCTAATTAGTTTGATTAGACAGATAACTTTAACCATTATTAGGACTAGATTAGGGGAACTTTGCATGCAGGAGAATGCAGGGAGGAAGGGTACGTCGCCACTGAAGATAGGTCAGCAGCACAGAGTTTGTTCCTCATTAAGTATTTTAAAATTACTTTTTGTTTTGTTTTCCACATAGAACTGAGAAACATTCACATTTAGCTACTTACAAAAAACCAATTAAAGACAGTTGTTTAGCATGAATTTGTTAATCAGAGTTAATCTTTCCAATGAATGCATAATTTGGAATCTGTGTCTAAAATGTTCATTTAAGGATAAGCATATTACAGACAAATAAAGAAATAAATAAATAACAGAGATTCTTTTCCTTGGGATTGACTCTCAATATGAAGAAATATTGACTGTTTTGTGTTGATTGTCCTGCATGCTGAGGGACAGAACTGAAATTGGATAAAGGCGAAGAAATGCCACATGAAAACCGATGCCACCTGGAGTGAGCTGTGTTTTTCCCAAGAGTTTCTGAAAATTGTTGAATAGTGTCATCTGAAAGTCTTCAGAAGGAAAATAAAGATAAATAAATAAAGCCTCCACAACAGAACCCTCCTATTTATTATCCATTTTAGGATAAAAATAGTTATCCAGGGCAGCAGCAGTTTAATATTATTTTTTTTTCTTCAAATGGATTCTCTGTCCTAAAAAAAGACAGGCACTTTTTCTTTACCAGTATCTTAGAACTTACCTTATTGCACTAAGAAAGTAGGATGTGAAATACTTGGGTTCAGGCAGCAGGGCACACAATTTGTGATCCTTTGGAAATAGTCACTGAATGGTGTCAGACTTGATTTCATCCTTCCCCTCAGAAAGAAGACTAACTGCTCCTCAAGTAAGTAGTTGTAGGTGTTTGTTTCATTAAGATGGCCACTCATCTGACTTTGGATGATCACCCTCTATTCATCCAGTTTCTCTGTAATTGGTTGATTAGGTATGAGAGGGAAACTGGTGCCGTGTTGTGGAAGCGTAGCCCTGTTGTAGTCTGCTGGGTCTCTCCTCGCTCTGTTAATGTGGCAACGTCACTTGTGAGTGGCCCTTTTATTTTTCGTCTTTCTCCATTTTCAATGCAATTTATAAGGGAACAGAAAAGTTCTTTCCTGTCTAAAAAGAATTGTGGGAATATTGAAAAAGACATAAAACTGCTGTTGAAGGGTGAACACATAGAGAAGCAGTAAACTAGGTTGTTGCAGTATTTACTCTCTCCTTGGCTCTTCTGGAGGATACCTCCTGCCATGCCTTTCAAAGAAAACCCCAGACAATTTAAATGTCAAAGTCTCAAATTTCAACACGCATCATTATTGTTGGAAGCATTTGCTCCAGGAAAACTTTCAAAATTGCCATTTCTATATCTTAGAAGAATGTGAACAGGATGGCCAGATTCTGAGATGGTATAAATTGGCAGAGGTTCCTTACTTCAGTGCAGTTATCTTGTTTTACACCAACTGAAAATCTGGCCCTGGAGAATGAATATTTATGCCATGCCAGAGAGCTTTTAAAACCTCTTTTTTTTTTTTTTTTTTTTTTTTTTTTTAAATGAGAATGCATAAAGAAAGGGTTGGGATATGCTCTGTGCTGATGAACCCAAAGCCAAATATGACCTCCACTTGACCTTTTATGCATTTAAGTTGAAAAAGGCCATTCTGATACATTCCACTGGAGCTTAAAATGCCTATATTTCAATTCAAAAGGTCAAGCTCTCTTCTCAGTGTACTGCATGACGTAGCCTTTGTCTGTTGCTCATTGATGTTGCCTGACTATGCTTCTTAGATCCCATTGACTGTTTACTGTTTTTCTGCCTAATGTAAGTGAAAGAGGTAATTGAAATGATTTTGAGCTGTGTGTCAGTTCTGATTCTGATTATGTCTCCTGTGCTTAGTGCAGCTTTAGTGGCTCCGAACTCATTAAGTCTCCAGGAAATTTTAGATTACTGTGTTAACTATATCTTAATTAATGTTTTTATCTTAAATTCCACTCAGGCCTTTTTGAAGTTTTCTTTTATCACTATGTCTATCTCTAATATCCCTGAATTAAGTCATTTTTCTTCGACTCTTCTGTTTTCTTTTATGTTTTGAGGGGTTTGGATAGTTTTTTTTGAAAGGCCTAAAGTCAAAGGGAGCTGATTCCAAGACATAACGCGTTGTGCGTGTCTAAAAGCAAACCGCCGCATCCTCAGTGGATGTAAGCACAGCCCCACTGGGATGAAGGGTCAGAACCTGGCACTTTACCAAATCTGTCTGAAACTTTGCATCAGTGGAGCTATGTCAGTTCACACCGTTGACAGTCTGGTCTGGAATAAAAAAGGTGGATGGACTGATTTTGTGGCTAGTGGGGCACGTCTGCCTACCTTTCTCTGGACTTGAAACAGCCACTGTGCTGAGTGTCTCCTAAAAAAAAAGGAATAAATGCAGTCCTGTCATACAGGCTGACAGGCCTTGAGTACAATTTCTCCAGATAGGATCACAAAGTAATCATCATCCCTAATAATCTCTCCAATTACTTTATAGAATAATAATTTATAATAAAATCTGTGTTAGCAGACTATTTTTAACCCTCTCTTGAAGATGAAGTTAAACATGTAGGAACTGTAGAACTTCCACCACCACCACCCCCCCTGAGCTGGAGGAATGCTCCTACAAAATAACGTAACCAATCACAAAGATATTTTTACAGCTATATTGCCATTTTTGTTGATTAACCCAGCCTTAGTGAATCATTGGAGATGAATAGTTTACTAAGGGCTATAACCTGACACCCTGTTCCTGTCGAGATGTGCCTTACTGCACAGTCCTCAACAAACTTGGACCAGAGGTTCTTGTCCCACACATTGGCGACGTTTAGGTTTCCCTCCAGTGACCAAATGAGAGGGAACCCAGCCTGACTGGGAAGATAAGGCACAGGCTCCTTCCAGCATGAGGAGAATTGATAAGGAGCAGATCGATACAGGATCCTCTTCAGTGGGCAGCAAGGCCCACGGTCTTAACAGTGGGACATCCCCTCCTTTCCTCCTCCTGCTAAACTGCAAGATTTCTGCAGTGGAAAGAGTGTAACACTGCAATTAGGTGGTAGAAACCGAACAGAAACATATACTGAAAAAGAAAGTATATGTATTTCTGGGACAAAGACAAAACAGCATCATTTCCTCTAATTTCATCCTTGGAAGGGGCATCTGGTTTTGGTGACAATTTCAACAAAGTGGTACCTATCCAGGATACCAATTTCAGGCTGAATTAGTAATAGCTGGCAAAATTAAGAGCAACTGGAATCACTGGGAAGTGTCAGGCAGCATTAAAAGTTGGCAGTGCTACAAACTTCAATTATTAAGAGTGCCTAATTGGCTCCCTGACCATGGAAAACCACTTGGACAAGCGCACATACACACAACAGCTCGTGTAAATAGGTGGAATTCTGTTAAAACCAGTATAGCTGCAATTATATACATGGTCAGAGCACTTGGACCCATGTCCTTATTACTTTTCTCTGTTTTGTTCAGCTATGAGATAAAAACTGACTCGCCTTACTCCTGCTGAGTAGAATTGAAAGGACTATTTGTAATCGGAATTCATCCCCGGAACTCAGAGAGTAAATGTGACTGAATCAATTGTATGTCCGACTCTCAATGTCTCCATCACTGCTTTCTCTTGAAGGATGCACTTGTTGGGTACTCACTCTCTGACCAGCCTCTGGAGCTCCAGAAGTCCCTGATGGTAGCAGCAGCCTGAACTGTCTTCTTGAGAACTTTCCATCTATTTTATTTCAGGTCCCAGATACCTTGGACTCTCCTCCTTAGGACAGTGACTTGACCTGCTTCAGCTTTCCTGAAAGGAATAGAAGACAATGTAAGTGCTGATTATCTCTTTTCTTTGTAGTGATGAAATTAATTTTCCTTGGTATTGTGGTAGGAACACCTATTGTGGTAGGTAGCACTGAAAGCTTGGTGGGAAACAGGTCAACTCTCTCTTACCATTGTTGCTCCCAGTGCAGGCATCTGGTATAGAAATCAGGTTAAACAATAGAAAGGTTTATTTCCCACAACTGTCCCTGTACTCCTGTTCAGTTTGAAAGAAAGAGTTTTGATGACTGAGTTGATGGCATGAGTCAGGGAAGGAGAAAGTACTTCCTGTCCCTTGGATGAGCTACTTTCCTTGACTTTGCTTTGGGCTTGTCTGAAGGAACCTACTATGTCTTTTAGTCATTGTTTCATTGAGGGGAGTTGTTTTACTTTTTTTATATTTTTCCCTTAAAAGGGCAAAAGACTACTTGGATTTACTTGTTATTACTTCATAGCAGCAGCCATAGTGTGTGAGATGTTTCCCAATCAGAAAGGAAATTTATGAAAGGGATTATGTGGTGTTAAGCCTGCAATACCCAGGTTGGACTCAGAGATCCGAGCCTGGTCTTGAAAGCCAACGTCCATCCCTCACTCCTACAGCTTTGAGAAGGAGGAGCTCACTCATAAGGCTGTGACAGGCAGTTGTTTCTGATAATGCAATATGGAAAAAAAAAAGGCTTTATGAATACAAGTGATTTCTCTGTAGGCTGTATGGCAAAAGTGGGGCAAACTAATTTGCACAAAAAGATAAAAATATAGATAGGGCTGTAGTTACCTCTGAATGTGAGGATGCAGCATCCTTCTTTCCTCTGAACAACCTGTAACAGGAAACTAGATTATATTTGTGGGTTTAGCAAGGTTTTTTTGCCTGTCTGTTGTACTTGTATCCCACATATTATTTTTTCTCTTCTACTTTGAAGTTCTTTTCCAGGCAGTTTTCATTTTTGCCCTTCACAAATTGTGTTGTGTGCACTGAGTCATGGGCTTGTGTTTTTAGAAAGGTTGTCAGTCACAGCTATTCTCATGCAGCAATGATACGATTAGCTCTGTTTTTTGCTGTAAAGTATTAATTTAACCACGGTTTGAACAGAGTGAAAAAAGAAGCATCAGTGGATGAACATGCCAGTTTAAAAGCAGAGAGACTGTGTTGTGTGAACGGTTGCCTTCCTTTGGGATTGTGGGAAAGGATGCTAAAGAAAAGAAAGCTCACATGTGAGAAATCCTCAGGCACTGAGGTACAGGAATATGTGAATAGCCCTCGGTGGAAGCACTGCCTGGGGAGGCTGCGAGCACAGAACCCTCCACAGCCCAGTCATCTCAGAAACCTGGTCCTGGGATTCCC
>JANVCC010000046.1:3257984-3290484 GCA_025345505.1 Todiramphus chloris collaris
GGAGGAGAGCTGGTGTCACTTGTCCCTAAGGGTCACAGCACAGTGCAGGGCCATGCAGAGGTGCCTGGTCTCCTGGCCATACACTGTCACCCACTGCAGGGTAGTCCTGGCAGGGCTGGTTCTGCAGAGCATTTCTGCAGGACACGGCAGTGTGCCTTGTCAGGTCTGGCCAAAGAGGCTGACTGTGACACAGTTGCCTTCGACTGTTGACTTCACAGAGGAGGTGGAGGGCAGATGTGTTGAGCAGCACTGGGTTCCCATTAAGGTGGGAACCAGGAGGAAAGCAGAGCTGTGGCAGTAGCAAGGACTCTTCATCTTCTGCTTGGTTGTCACAGGGGTGTAGTCGTGTATGTGGGAAGCTTTGGCTTGGCCATCCCATTTACTTCCATGGCAAGAGAGTGTACCAAGTTCTTTACTCTTTCCAGAGAGAACCAGTGAGAAATAATTGTGAAGCCGTCACATGTGACACCCTGTATAACCGACCTAGATCTTCTGGAACTGGGCAATTTCATTCTGCAACTTGTAGTAAAAAAGGTTGTGTTAATATATAACATATATTGTGAGAATATGTTGCTGAAACAGCTACTGCTGTAAACAAAGTGGAATTTTCATGTAAACATCTTCAGATATTTTTGTGACCCATCAGCTTGAGTTTCCTAAGTCAATATATGAGTGAATACACCAAGTTTCTCTCTTTGTTTGCATATCCTGCCTCTACTGAGTTTTAAATGTTCATGCTATGTGGACAAAATCCAACTCTACATCTGTTTATGGCATATGTAGGCAGCATCATCTCCAAGATTTTTTTTCATGTCTAGCTGGGCTCAGTAGCTTTGTGAAAAGGAACTTGCAAGACCAGAGCTAGCTTCCCTGTACCCTAATTTCTGACTGTTAATTTCCCATACAGACTTGGGATCCTTTGGATTTTTTGCCATTTTCTGTTCAAATAGGACAGAAGAAAAACTAAAACTATGCCCCTTTAGCAGTCAGGCACACAAGGCAACTCTCCCACCAGTTATGGCCCAGACGATGATGATTGCATGTCCCTTTGACAACAGCAACGTGGCTTTCCAACCTGTGGATCTGGAGATTTCAATTCACAGAATAAAGCCACAACCTGGAAAAAAATAATAGTAGATTAGTGCCCCAGTAAGGGCTATGGATTAACACATGCTGGCATTAATGAGCCTGCCAGTTCTCTACAAGCTCCTCTCACTTCTCCAGGGATCCTAGATAAATCCTACAAGCCTCTTGCATGGCAGCATTTCCTGCAGTGTGATTTGAACATTTGGTCTACAAAAACTATGTATCTGTCCATCCCAAGCATCTCTGTCAGGTCTTATCTCACTTATCTCTCCACAGTTTGAACTGATTCATTAACATAGAATTTTACCCTGATTTCTTTTACCCCTGGTTATGGACACAGTGGAGCTATGACACAAGGCCAGGCCTTCCTCACCACTTTATTTCTGTTACTGATTAGGGAAGAAAAGGAGTGCAGGAAAGAGAAAATTATCTTTGGTTTAGAATATTTGTGTAACACAGCATTTGACAAGTGACAGAGCACTACAGCCTTCGTGATGGAAAACAGATTTTTTTAGCAGTCTCAAAAAATGGTGGGAACTAGCTGATTTTGATCAAGATGTTTGAAAAGTGATCATTATGTTCCATTTTGATAAGGTTGAAGTGCTTTTGTGGGTTGAAAAGAAGCACTGGGACTATATCCTAAAAAGTTACTTTGATATAGTTAGATATTTTCATTTGTTGGAGTTTTTGCTTTGCCTGAAATTGTGACTGTTTGTTCTGATGTGGGACTTTCTTGAGGAATTAAATCTGTGGCCTTTGATCTGCTCCAATGATACGGGTTGTGATTCACAGGGGCACTGATGGCAATAAACAAAGCAATTCCCTTTCCTGTGCGTTGGAAGAAGTTTTACCATTGCATTGGCTTTTAAAATACACTCATTCTGTCCGTGTGTGTGTGTGCACATATACATTCTATACATTACCATGTCTCTGACTTGATTCTTCATGTTCACAACAATCTGCTGCTACTAATGACTCCCCGTGCTGTGTCAGTGGTACCTGCCGAGCAATTCAGGATCCTTCCCCTGTGAGCACACGTACCTGATGGCAAGTAACTAAGATGGCAGGTTCTAAAAAAAAAAAGCCATTTTATTAAGCTGAAAGATAAATATGTATTTGTGTGGTGGTCCCAGCATGTTGCAGTGCACTGGTAGTTGTGGGGAGTGAGGGCACTGTGTAGGGGCAGTGGAAAGGGAATTCCTTCTGAAGTGCTCGAGAGACAATGTTTTAACCATCTCCCCCTTGTGATATATATGATTATTATATGCATCTATATCATATATGAATGTGCTAGTTGCGAATTTTGCTAGTAGCAGTCTCACCTGATAATTCTAACAGCTTAAGGAATACGATGACAGATGCAAATGGCATTTCAGTAACACCAGCTTCACGTTTGTATTAAGAGGGTAGAAGGCCCTCAGTAAGACACAGCTCCTGCTGGGCTGTGTGCTGTAAAACCTCATCTGAGATTCTGTCTCTACCCAGGAGCTTAGAGCTCAGACAGAGGAGGGGAAGGAGTTCTATCTTCATTTTTACAAATGAGAAACTGAGGCAAACGAGTCATGAAATGCCATGTCCAGATTGCATGGAGATGGTGTAATAGAGCCAGAAAATGTATTGTGCTATCTTTCTGTCAAAGAGATGTGTTACTTCCCTGACCTTACTGTTATGGAAACCTTGCATGAGGTGAGTAGCCTTTCAAGAGCGGAATGCCAGACTGTATTTCTCTTTCCCAAAATTAATTTGGCCGTGCCACTAGAAGCTCACCAGTAATCAGGAAATAATTGCTTTCCAAAGAGACAAGATGCTAACCAGGTGGCAGCTCTGTGCGGCTGCGTGGGGCAGCGGGTGCCGGAGTGCGAGAGGAGAGTGTGTGCAGGTGGCAGCTCCTGCCCTTCACAGAGCCCTGCCTTGGGCACTGCCAACCCCCTGGGCCATCCATCACCCCTGAGCACCAGCCAAAACTCACCTGCCTGCCACCTCCAGTGCTGCTCGTGCCTCTTTTAAGCCGTGCTGCTGCTGCTGCTGCTGCTAGTAAGCAGGGAAATGGCTGTATTCACAATATTGCTTGAATTAAGCTCAGGTCATGATCTCGCTGAAAAAAAATAAATTATAAAAGCAGGCTTAGATTGAACTCGACAGAGGAAGAAAGAAAAAAATAAATGCAAGTAGAGGGGAAGTGAAAAATGTGCAAGAAATAAAGTGGTAACAGATGAAGTGAGAAAAACGCCAGGCTTAGCTGAAGGAAGCCTTATCTGAAGCAATATGCAAGTGCTGACCCTAATGGCATCAACACCCTGACCCTAAATGCTGGCACTGTCCCCATGGTGTGGCTGAACCTTGTCGGACACAGGCTGCAGCTTGGCCAGAACAGCCTCTCTCTGCTGGTAATAAAATGCTCTACAAGGTAATTCAGTCATTATGAGAAGCTTAATTTATGACTTTGCAAAAATTGCCACTCTCTTCTGGGTTCGAAACTAGCTTGAGAGGATTTAAGCTGAGTGTTAGTAATGCCACTTCTGCGGCAAAGCCATAACCATGAAGGAAAACAGAAATAGGAAATAATGAGGAAAATTCTCTGTAAAGCAGGAGAATTCTCCAGGTGCACTAGTAGGAGCATGTTTTATTAGACGTGATTATTTTCTGTGCTGTTTATTCAATCACAGCATCTCCATCCTCCTTTTCCTCAGCTCCTCTGCAGTCACTGTTACTTCACATCATGCTCAATAGAAATAGATACATATTTATTCACCCTGACCCAAAAAGTAAGTTTGATGTAATCAGTATCAATTTGTTGTTGTTCAATGCCTTCTACCAAAATTCAGGTTCAGCAGATGAGCAGTGTACCAGGTCCAGCGAACAGTGGTGGTGTTCAGTCCCAAATCTGTCCCTTATGCTGAGCCAGCCATGTGCCCTGCTGGCTGGCACGGGGGCAAATACGGCCTCTTTGCTACAGACCTTACCAAAGAAAACCTCCTCTTCTTTTCTCATTCCTTACATCCACTGCTTCCTTCTTTCTTTTTGGTTCTGTGTCTGGTTCTCCATCTCTGGGTGGAATCCTTTCTTCAAAGGCTCTGCTTCATTTTGTCTTCTCCTCCTGTATCCTCATTCACATTGGATTCTCACAAATTACCCTTCATTTCTCGGTTCCTCTTACATTTTCCTGTTCTTCTAGCACTTACCTATTCACACATGCTCCATCCCTGTCCTTCTCATACAAACATACCTCAAAAACTGTGCATGGTACTTGACCCACAGCATCTTTATTTAGTTTGAATTCAACAGTTCTTCTTAATGAAGGCAATCTCAAAACATTTGCTGCTTTTTTTCTCACTGACTTTTTTCCTGTATGTTCTCTTGCCAAGGCACATCTTTTTGGCTGGCCCTATTTCTTTACGCCTCTTTCCAAGAAAATGAGTTTATTTTTTCCCCCCTCGAGATTACCACTTTCTTTATGTCTATTCATTCTACCTGAACTCTAGTTACTGATGAAATCTGCAAGTAAACTACGCGGGGCTACAGGACACCTGTTTTATCAGGCGCACATTTTAGATTGTGTTCCTTTTGTATGTTATACTTAAAGATGTAACCCCGTTCTACTTAAGAGGGCTTTAGAGACTGTGCCAAGTAATGACTACATTACGTTACAATTACACATCCACACTTTGAAGAAAATGCTGCTTCTGTTGTGACACTGTTTTCATCCACTCTAATGGTTTTTATTTCCTAGGAAAGTAAAAGATCAGGATGCTTCTATTAACCTTGTTCTCCTAAATGTTCAAGTAGTTAAATTTGAGGTCATTATATTGATTCACAAGTAAATTCCTTGGTTGGTAAATATCTGCCAGTTGACTAGGCTTTATCCAATTCCATCCTGCGCCTGCAGCAGAATAATATTTCCATTGCAGTCAGCTTATGGGTGCAAATGCTCACATCTGCATCTTGATTTATTCCTTACTAGTTGGAAATATGCAGTGTCAAGTATTCAGTGAATTTTGCTAGGTCCTAATGAGGATTCAGTGTAACAGGATTTTCTCCAGCTTCAGTCTTGTAGAAAAGTTTTTCTGCATATCTGTCTTTTCAAATCAAAAAAAGCTACAGTGTGCTGGTGCATAGTACATTTTACTTCCAGTAAAGTTTTAGGCTGAACTAAAGAAAAAGAGGAGGACTGTGCACTTCAGTCCTACCACTTACACCACTGTGGTATTGACAAGGAGTAGAAAAAAATGGTTGGGCAACAGAGGACCAACTCCTGGGTATGGCTGAAAAGATGTGAAGAGAGGTTTTTGAGGTCTGTTAACTCTCTTGAACCAGAAAATCAGTAAAAAATGAAGGTTCAATAGCAGAATTTAGGGCTCCAAAAGGCTGCCCTGAATTGCTCAATGATAACCCATATATTTAAGTGTTTTGTTACTGTAGTGTTACTAGAACATATTGTTTTCTTTCCTAAGTCCTTTCTTTGCTGACTTAGACACGTTGTAGAGGAAGCGAGTAGCACCCTTTCTGATGGCACTGAGAGGTTCTATCTAGACTGATAGGAAGCCCAGCAGCCTTCATGGATAATGGGGATTTTTTGTGATGGCAGTGTGTCTGGCCCTGACCACAGTATTCACTCACCCTGGTGTTTGTCTGTCCAGGGGTTTCAGAACTGGTCCTGCTGCTTGTTTAAGAGTGAGGTGCCAAGAGGTGCAGTTGTTGTTATGAAAAGATACCCACTTGGTTGCTGTGTTAAAATCAGTTTGTCACTGATGTAAAATTTTGATACTGCTGTCCGTCATACTAAAATGTGATAATCATAGCTGTAAAGTTAGTAATCCTCGTGCTTATGCAGTGTTATGTAGTAAGACTCCTGACCAGCGTAAGCACAGAGATTTGGTTATTATGTAGAAGAGTTATAATAAGAAATATGACTGCAAAAGCAAAGCAGTCAGTTGAAATTGGTCTATAATTAAATGCTTAGAAAATTCTGTGCTTAGCTCATTTTAAAATCAAGTGCTTCTTTGTAGCAATTTCCTTTCTTTAATTACAATTTCCTGTCTAGTTTGACATTTACAATGCAATCTTGGGGGACATGTTTGTGATTTATTATTCTTGCTCCTATCAGGATATCACTCGGCAGAAATGAGTTTATAAAATAAGAGCTCAAATTATTATGGCCTTTGACCAATAAAGCTGGCTCATAATTTCAGGCCTGAGAAAAGATTAACATTTTTGACAATCAAATGCAGAATTACCAGTGGGGGACAATTTTGAAAACTATTTCAATTTTCTGAAACATTGTACGTTTTTAATAAGGAATATAGAGCTGGTTATATATTGGAGTGCAGGCTTAAGAGTAGCGAGAGCGATAGTGAATTGTAAAGCAAACCTGAAAGGAAGACTTTAACATCTAACACTGTTTAGCCTCCTCTGAATGAAATTGAAACTGCTAAATCAACATTACTTGAAAATTACCTAATGGAAGAGATATAAAAGCTCGGATAAGTTCACAGCAATGCGCTCTCCCTTTTCTTCAGCATTCCTGGCTCCATAGGCTAATTCTTTCAGAGGAGCTGGGGGAAAATGTTCTGTTTGGTTTGGGGTTTTTTTTAAATCTTACTGAACAAATTTTCTTCTTGGTTACTATTTTTCTGTTGGGCTTTCTCATTTAAAGAAAAAGATGCCCCTGCTAAACTGCATATTACGTGATCTATTCTGCTGTCGCTGCTTTTGAAATGACTTTCTTTGTCCCTGATTCAGGAAAATGTCATTGTTCAGGACAACACAGAAGTCAAAATGAATTCTCCATGACTTACTTATGCATGTGTTAAAAGTTAAATGTGAACTTGTCTGTAATGCAAAATAGGCATCCTGCCTTGCGCTTCATGAGGAGTGGGTTCTTAAGATCGCTCTCCTAAGTGGTAGGTGTGTTTTTAATGTTAATTTGATGTAATGTCAAAATGGATGGCCTATAAAATGATACTGAAGGAGAGAGAAGTGATATTGGCAGGGAAGAAGATCTGTATCTTTGGAGATCTTTAAAACAGCTCGTGTACACATTGCTGGGAGGTGCAAATGCTTAGCACCTCTCAAAGTCAGGCTGCTTTTATTTAGATGCCAGCATATAGAGTTAAGAGCCTATTTTTAAGTACTGTGGATTAAACTCATTATTTTAAAGAATCTGTCCTCCCTCATGCCCAAGGAGATGAGAAAACATGACATTAGTTGCTTCATTTTACTAAGGCAAAAGTGAGAAAGTGACACGGCTCTGACTCTGGGTAGTTCCCACATTAAGGGCTGAGCCCGGCATCCTTCTGCAGCGCTCCAGAGCACACTGAAATTCTGCCCTTTCAAAGCACCCTTGGAGCCAAGAGGTTTCCACAGGATGTATTTTACTCCAGTGGGTCGCTAAATGCTCAACCATCTCACTGTAGGGTGCCTGTCCCCAGTTTAATGTAGTATTCTATGTGGGGAGGAAGGAAGTAATATGGAAATTGGATCCACCCATGAAGAGGTGGTAATGAGCATCTGCACTGCTGCCTTGAGCAGGGTCTGTGTGAGACCCTGCAGGAATGAGAGGCTGCCTCATTCCCAGAGACAAGGCCTAAGGCAAGTCCATGGGCTAGTTAAAATATGTAGCTCAGAGGAAGGGAAGAGGAAGGATAAGTCTACAGAAGTGCACTTGTTTGCTTAGAAAAATATATGAGTAGTTCTAAAAAGTAAAATGTTGTCAGGAGTCAACACTTGGTAGAAAGAAGAGGAGGAGAGGAAAGCTGAGTGAGTAATGAGACCAACATATCTTCATCATCCGGTGTCAAAACAGATTTGAGTTTTGATGGCTGGATATGTTTGTCTTTGGACTGTGACCATTAATGGTGGCTAGAGAGCCATTTTCTACAACTTCCATTGCTTAATTATTCTTCTTACAGAGTTACCTTTGGAGGGAGGAGTGTTTATTAACCTGTCATCTCTGCAGTTTGATCTTAAGAATCAAGAATGCTATTATTATCCAGTCTGGAAAGGCACCCATTATGAACTGAAATAGCTCCTAGCTGCAGAAGGGCTTGACTGCCGAGTTTACGTAGGAGATGCACATGCCAGTACACATCCACTCTATTCAGTCAAGGTCTGAGACACAACAGGTCATGATCTGTCACCTCTCATTTAGACAGTAGCTAGGTGGCCAGTATTAACAGTTCAGTCCAAAGGCTTTTAAGTTTTTCTAAACTTCTCTAGAAAAGTTTTTCCCATTGAGCAGGATCCAGTTCAAAAATCCCCAGGGTGTTCTAATTCAGCTTGAGTTCCCAAACTGAAAGAATTAAATCAGCTTTCCAAAATCTTCTCCCTTTTCTCTGAGGATTATGATGTCTTCTTTAATTCTGGGCTGAGTAAACTCCCCTACAGAAAGAAAAACACACTTGTGAGAGGAGGCTTCTTAGCTGCTGTGCATCAGCAGAGCTTCACTGGTGTCAGTGAAATCATGCTAGTTTACACATGCTGATTACTTGGCCCTTAACAGAACAAGATTTTCCTGGAGCTGTGTGTTTTGACTCTGTTAACTTTTTCAATCCACATATGGATAACGTATATCTATTTTACTTGTGCACAGATGTTTTAGTCCCTGGACAGAAACAGTCTGGGTGCTGGCAGAATTCCTCTGCGCTAATGTTATGCTTTTCAAAGTCATACCAGTTACAGTTCCAGACACAGCCAGTGACAAATACAGCAGCACGACTTTGCTGGTGAACATACTACAAGCAGAGAGAAAGAGGAAAACCATTTTGCTGAATGATAATTCCCCTTTGTCACAAGCCTGCCACAGATAAACATGCAACAATCCTTTTTGTCCTGAGCCATGGCTGGCAAGTCTGTGGTCATAGCAAACCCTTCTACTTGACTTTGATGCAGTTGTAGGTTTCCTGGTAGGATGAATTAACAAATATTTGTAGGCTTCTCTTCCATTCTTAACAAATGCCTCTTACCTAGCACCTAGAGTTTCTGCTGTAGAAAAAGAAATGGTACAAATAGCTCAAGGTATCGATTCCTTTTTGGTATCCACGTGCCAATGTTTGTGGACAACAAATGTAGAAATAGTCTGGTGGGAAAACAGGCATTCTGACCTTGTTTTAACCTCAGCCTAGGATGCCCTCAGCACTGTGATATATTAGGATAAGATTTTCCACACAAGGTACTTTAAAAATCCTCTCCTAAGTTCTTTATTTACATATTCATTTGTAAATGGCCTTGTTTCCCAGAATATGAAGAGACCAGCACTCCTCACTCTTTTCACCTGGACCTTTGAGATTAGACCTCCTCTCCCAGGTAGTGCTTTATAAACTTATATGGAGGCACACTCTGTGATCTGAAGAACTTGGGCTTTGTCCATGTTCTTAACAGTGGAATGAGTCACATTGTCTAGCCTGGACACTACATGGGCTCATTTTCACTCTGAAGAGAATTGAAGCACTATCGACTGCTCCCCCCAGATGCCTTTTGGGTGTGCACCCAAATACAGAGATGGTCCTTTTCTCCCATAGATCACACACAAAGTGTATCTCATCTGACTCTGCTTGCAGTCCATGGGGGTTCTGTCCATAAGTCAACAGAAAGGCCACAGTTTGTTATTTGTAATGTATTTCATATTTGTTCAACCCAAGCACCGCTTTTGGCATTTTCTGGATAAGCAGAAAGTTCAGGAGGGAACCTGATTCCGGTCTCCAAAGTGTTTTCTATGGATGTCATTCCAACACCTTTGGATTTACACCAGTTGGAGTTCAGCACTAGGCTCAGCATCCTTGCTCCTCTGTTTCAACTCTGCTCAGCAATGAACAAATGCAGGAAAGAGACTGGTGTGCAGCAAACAGCAGCACTCCTGGCCTGTGAATTTTTGCACGTTTTGCTATTTCCTATTGTTTGTTTGGATTTCACATACTGCCCAGGCAAAATTAATTGCCTGCACATTTCTGAAAACTTAGTCCAGTGATCTCTTTTTCTGTTTCCTGGACTATGTATGCATTTGGCTGCCAAAAATAACTCCAAGAGACAGGTTACATGGAAGCTGGGATTATCCATGGAAAGTAATAGTAGTACTCTCATGCACGAAGAACGAGCAGGCTGCCGATTGTAATATGTTTAAAGGGTCAACAGAAATCTATAAGTGGTCAAGAAACAAGACAAACATCGGCCACCAGTCCGATGGGAAAAGCAACATCCATTAAGTCCATTAAATTTAACATTGGAATCAATGTTTAAACCACAAGAAGTAATTAGTGTAATTCATATTACAGACCCTCGGATTTTTGAAACCAGGTTTAATTATAGTGAAAAATGACAGCTTCATTTTCCCTCCATGGGTAGGTTACTACCATGTTCCCGATACTTTTATTAGGGCTGGGTGCCGATATCAGGTTTTTAATGACATTAAGCAAAGTAGCATTTCAGCCATTTGAGGAACAATAAATCAGGTTAGATTCTTTTTGAATGGAGACACCACCGATCAAGTGGCTTTTAAATCCTTTTCCTTTATCACTGTGAAGTAGACCTGTTCACTTGAAACAGCCCATGGTAAAAAAAAAAAAAAAAAAAAAATGTTGTAGAGTGGTATTTGGATTCCTGGCTCTCTTTCCCTGCATCAATGGACAATTCATGAACTACTGCTAAGCTCTGGAAAGGTATCTCTATAATCCTTTGCCAATGCAAACTCCACAAAACTTTTACAAGGTCTTTCATTAGCAGTTGCAGATTTGAAGAAAGATGAAGTGGTACTGCATCTTCTGAACTTAAAACCTTCTAGTTTTGTGGAGGTGTTGGCAAGGTCAGTAAATGCGGCCAGGAGGCTGCACACACAAATTAATTTTCAGAGTATTTTTACTGCTGGTTTTTTACCTTCATTGAGGAAGGTAAAATGTTTATCTTAGTTCTGTCTTCTTGATGTGCTTCTGTACTCTTTACTTGTCTCTTCTTTCATGAGACACATTCCTTTGCTGCTTCAGTTTGGTGGATAACTGCCTGGCTTACCTTGCTGGGTGGTCATTCATTTAAACCGATGACAAAACTAAAGTGATACAACCAAAAGTGATAACAAAGCTATCTGATTTCAGGCAGCTTTAATTTCTTTGAAAATCTGCTATGAAAACCCCAGCTTCTTTCTACATCTGAGGAAATAAGTTTGAAGAGATGCAGAGTATGTGATACATGAGGGATCATCATGAGCCCTTGGATCTTGCTGTTTCCTCCCCACTGTGGAAGCCCAGGTTACTTGCCACTGTAGGCAGGGTAAAATTTACAGGTTTGTCTGCACCCAGGTGCAGGTCAGGAATGCTCTGTCAGGTGTTCAGAAGATGAAACTGCCAAGTAAGAGCCCAGGCAATAGAGCAGGTCTTTCTGCGAAGCAGGGCCGTGAGCTGTGGTCAGGAACAGCACCGTCAACCAGCCGTAGTGGTGCTGGTGCAGAAGCCAAAGGAAAGCAGTGGAACAGCAGGAAGGAAGGAGGGGCAGATGTGGTATGAGGAGATTTGCACGATAGGATTGTTTTGTCAACTCTTCGGGTGAAAATTTTGTTTAAACTCATAAAGAAAGAAGCTCAGTATCTAGGACTAGACACTTGTGAAGAGCTCTGTACCAACGCGTGACTGTTCTAAACACAGTCATTCTCTGCACCGCTCAGGAGCATGTTGCTGGCTGGGGGGATGACGAATGCAGGCACGAGATCTCTTTACAGGGCATGGGAAAAAGTCTCTGTGTGAAAAGAAAGAGGGAAGGAGAGGATTCAAGACCTGTACAGAGATTCTCAGCATAGATTACTCTTTGGGCATGTTGATACTGTATGGGTAGATGTACACTCATTCTGCCCCTACTATTCACTGAAAAAAAATCCTCCTCGGGAGGGATTATTAGCTCAGGCTTGGTGCCAGTGCAATCACATGGCTTCTGTCAGATTGGAGCGTGGGCAGAGCTTGCTCATGGCTGTTTGCAATATGCGGTGTAAACATACGCAAAGAGTAATAGCAGGTGGTAGCAGAGGAGGTGGATTGTAAGGAAGGCTTGGAACAAAAGATGTTAAGCTTCATTTGGTGTATGATGAGCCAAATTCATCATTGGTGTAACGCCCTGAAGTCAGTGGAGTTACAGTAATAAAATTAGTCCAAAGAATCATATCCGTCCTTGGCACTCCATGCAGTGCCTTTGATCTGATGAGGTATATGTCATGGCAACATCTTGCCTGCTGAACTCACAACATGATGCCTCCAGGGTGAAACATTGGGAAAAAGCCTCACAATGGCACTGGGAAGTCACGAGCTAAGCTTTAAGTGTACATTTCAGTCTGAAATCCTGGCAGAGTTTTCTTTTCTCCCCGCATATTTGCCCCAAATGGTAACAATATAATGAAATCTTTGGCCACACATTCAGTGCTCAAAATGGGATACATTTCTTTCTGTTTGGCTAGTACAAATAACTGCACATGCAGAGTTTATGCAATAGCAGAGGGGGTTATTTTGTCTTGGCAATAGTTTTGTCTGGAGCGATGGAAGAAACTGAGGTAACATGAATATTGTATTTAGCTTTCTCCAGCCACAGAAGAAAAGCCAGTGTTTCATTTGGCACTCTCTACTTATTAAAGTGTTCTTTTGCATTGCTTCCCAGCTTCAGCTCTGCAACTCCTGAGCAGGCCAAAAACCAATTCCTTTCACCTCACTCCTCCCTCCTAAAGAAAAAAATAATAAAAAAAATAGAATACTCCAAGAAAAAGCCAACACAAAACCCAGAAATACAAACCAAATATCCCCAAGAACAAAAGTACGTTCTTCTCTCTTTTTCACGATTCAGTATAATGCACTTAGAAGTTCTATCAGTTAAACCAGCTCCTCAGATGGTGTAAGTTTACCCAGCCTGGGTGAGTTCAGTGAAATTGTCTCGATTTACAGCAGCTGAGAATCTGGCCCTCATTACTGAGGGGTTTAAATACTAGAGGATCAGCCAGGCTGAATCCTATCTCAGCAACTGAGATTAGTGGTCTGGAAGGTTGAAATGCCTGCTATCAGAAGCGATCAGCTGCAAGGAATGGCTTCGCAGGGACTTCTCTGCTAAGCAGCTACGGCTCAGGAGTTTTACCCTTTGGACTACCCAAAGGCACATTTTTGGTGGTGTTCCATTAAGGGGCATAAGCTGTTGTCTTTTTCTCTTTGCCCGCTTATGCTGTGGTGGGGAAGGGATGTTGGGGATGATGGTTTTGCTGTACGAATCGTTCTCTGGTCTCGATGTCCCATACCTATGGGGACAGATCTGTGCTTGGTGCTGCCCATGTGCCCTTGGCAAAACAGCTCCTGTAAGGCCAGAGGTCCTGTAGAAACAAATATTGGCCAGCTATGCCCTATGTGTGGGTTACTCTCTACTCTTTCTTGAACTGGTTGTATAGCCTTGACAAAACTGGTTGAGGGAGAGGTCTCAAAATTATTTAACTCCTGCGCTGCATGGAAAAACACAGAGCCAAAGTAAAAAAAAAGAAAATTAAATCCATTATGGAATGGAACAGAACCATTATCTTGGTAAGGGCCTGCTCAGCACAGGTGGGTAAGCAGGTAGATAACCAGCTACCATATGTACTGTCTTCTCCCTAGCCAGCAAAAGGCATTCAGATAGCACTTTGCACAATTTATTGTTGCTGTGATTTGTGTGAGAGTGGTGTCAAGTGATCCCAGGCAAGTCAGTGCCCAGTATATTTAATTAAGGTATAGAACTTAATAGATACAATGTATTTGAGTTTACAACTGAGACTGGTAAGAGAGAAGGAGGAAATGGAAGCACAAAGGTGTAAAAGGACTTGGTCAAGGTCACATCTGTGTTAGTAAAACTTGATCGCTCGAATGTTCATGACAAGTAAATACGAAAGGAGAGCAGTTGGCCAAAGTAAATTCTCTTTAAAACCTGTATGAAAATAATCAATAGTATTCACCCACTGGGTCCCAGATGCCTGAATCAATTTGATAACAAACAGTTTGTTCACTGTTTTTTTTTAGTTATTTGTAAAGAAGTGGCTTGATTGCCAGTGTGCCTAATTCCAGACGCATGCCAGTTCCCTAATGGTAATGGAGCTGCATTATTGCATGCCAAGGCTGAGGCAGATACTCAGCTCTTTCCTGCTAGATTTTTTCCCAGAAGGTCTGCAGTCAAATCCCTGTTTAACGACTATCAGACAAACATATGTGCTGCTTCATGGATCCACTTTCTATTCAGTGTAAACATGTAACAGCAGCTTGGTTCCTGAGCCACGGTCACGGCCCCGTTTCTGAGAACATGCTGCAGCCTGCCTGCCTGTAACACACCCATCCAGCGGCACTGGGGTGGTTGGTGCTGGGGCACCTGGGATGACTTCCCTTTCCAGGAGAGTGGTCTGCACCCAGTCCAGCTCCTAGGAGCTGGCTTCGTTAGCCCATCGTCTGCTGGAGGGAGCTGAGCTCAGCAGAAACTCTCTGGGCACAAAAAGTAGCGCTCTGGGGAAGCTGTGAGGCTGGTGCTGCTGGTCTGTCAGCTCAGACTCACTCCCCGGGAGCAGGTCAGGCTGCTGGGAGAGGCACAGGAGTGTTCCCAGAGCCCCAGCACAGCCTTCCTCCAGGACACGGCCGCGGCCGTCCTGCCAGCGGGTCTCGCCGGAGCAGACACTGCTGTGGGGCTGGGACCCCAAAGACTCTTCTGCTGGTGGCATCATTCCCCAGCTGACACTGACACCCGTAGGGTGCAGGTACCTCAGACATCAGGGGGTCTCCTTGCACTAGGCGGTGGTTTGGCCCATTCAGTGTTACCTATCTTTCTATCCTTTTTATTTTATTCCTTTTTCATTTCAACAAATGCTATATATTACCTTTGGGTTAACAGATGCTGACTGTTTTTACATTTATTTTCATTTTCCATTACTTGGATAACATTTGCCTTTGAGACAGTGAGTTCCGTTTACATACTGTCTGAAGTTTTCAAAACAAGCAGTCTATTTCAGCTGGTTTGGTTTTTTTTTTCCAAAAGCAATAAGAAATTGAATGTATTTTGGAGTATTGAGTATTTGTGGGACAACAAAACTTTTCTGAGTTCTCTGCCCTATGCCCAGCTAAGTGCCACAGAAATCTCTAGAGAATAAAATACTGTCTGTTCATGATTGTAGATCATTTGGTCCAAAACATTAGCCATCAGATACATCCTATATTTAGTCACTCTCTGCCAAAGAGCTGTTCATTAGGTCTTTTCAAATTCATATTCCTTTGCCCATCTTGCTAGATTCACATCAATCCCAATCAATTTCTGTCCTCTTTGAAAATTAAGTCACCATGTCTTCGATTCATGTGGAAAATAATACCACATGCATTTCATTCTCTTTTTGTCTGGCTTGCTCAGGTAAATGACTGCCTTTTGCTGAAAGCAAACCAAGCCATGGATGTCTGGACTCATGCTGTTGCAGAAGAGGAGTAGCTGTGGTACTAAAACTCCTAGGAAGGGGTCTGGTATAGCCTGAGTAGAAACTTGCTATGCTACATATTTGACTTGAATGGACATCTGTATTAACTGAAAGTTCCATTGAAAAAAGCCATGGAATTGCATTTGGAATATTTACCACATAATTAAAGGACATAAAACACAGTCACTATAAGCATCTTCCCCGTTAAACATGCATGGTCATAAAATATTAAGGGAAGCTAGATCAATCTATTGAAGATACTTGCATATGAAAATGTTTTTTGTAGGTCATAGGAATTTATAAAAGGAACTTGCTTCATATTATAGAGCTCTGAGCAGTGTGGCCACGTTATACCCCTGTGGATATGACAAAATTATGCTCATAAAGTTACTGGCACACAACTGAGTCTTTACATAGAAGAGTAAAACTTGGTGTTAAATAATGCCTAAAAGCAAATATAAAACACCTTGTCTCCTTCAAATGGCATCCTCCCAGGAAATGTAAAAAAAAAAATAACATAAAAAAAAATCATCTATATATTATAGTAGCTCATGATCTCATTTAAGTGATTCAACACAACAGAATATTAATGGCAATGTTTCTGTTTTCCGTGTATGCTCACTTGTCTTTTCTCTCTGAAGTACTAGGTTAGGATTTTTTTTTTTTTTAATTTCTTCTTTTCCTCAGGACCATGTTGTGGAAAGTAGTCTGTCCTGAGGAAAAAACACATGGGCTGTTCAACTATTAGAGATTAACAGAAGCCAAGAAATTCATGAATGCCATGGACTACCTAGCTCTAGTCGGGAGGGAAAGGGCCTATGCCATGTTAGGCTGGCTAGTCTACCTCTGGGACTCGGGGATTGTTTCCTACTGTAGATGTCCATGGTTTTGTTTCGTTTTATCTTTTGGTGATTTTTCATGGAACAAAGATTGTGCCTTTCCTGTTAAATTACCTTTTAGCTACCTTATCCAGGAAATGTAGATGGCTTACACTTCCCAGTCACATCAATTTTTATGTCTTCTTGAATGGGATTATTGCTTTGGCCTCCAGAAGATGTTACACTTATTTACATTTGAGCTGAGCGCTGATCATCATCTCCTTGTGGCTTCGCTGCAGAAAGAAGGTGGTAGCAGTGAGCAGCTAAATCACAGAAGACACACTTCATCTGCCTGATCTCTGGTCTCACTTCCGCCCTTAGAAATAGTGCACTAGTTCAAGTTTATAGCCTCTGTGGATTAGAAAATCACCCTTACGTTGTTGAAAAATGAAAATGTCCATAAACAGTGTTACTGACAGTTATTACTGTTGTATCACTGAAGACCCGGGCTCATTGTGCGCAGTGTTGTGCAGATGTTTTTAAGGGGGCTTCCCTGCTATAAACAGCAACATTTTTGTTAGAAGTAGAAGGTCTTGTTATTCCTATGACCCTCTATGCCATATTTCACAGCTGACTGGCAGTCATGTCTCAGTAGCAGCCAGAAGAACCAGCTTTCAAGACAGGCACATTTTTGTCTTGTGTGTACTTCTTCAGATCTTCCATCTCCCCCACATTTGGAGTTTTGCTGTCTTTACTACAGGGGCAATTTACCACACTCCCCATTCTCAAAAACTAGCCACCTGCAGCAAACAGAGCAAAGAACCATAATACCATGAATAGATCGAAACCAAAATTTGAGATAGTTTTATTTTAGAAACAAATTATTTGCATCTATAGCTTTGATCTTTTCGAGTCAGTACAGGGTCAGATTAATCTGCGACTGGCTTATTTAGAAATGATTCCAGAAATCCTGGAATCAACAGATGCCTATAAATGTATGCTAATCAGAAAACAAAGTTCTTTACTCTTTCTGGCACACACAGAGCTCTTTGAGTGCTTAAGGTCAATAAGGCACTACAACCATTCTGGAAAGATGGTGCTGGGAAGGCCTGGAAGATTGTGTGTAGTTTCTATCCCTGGGTTTTTACTGGAACTTATTTTCCTTCTTCCTTTCCTTTCTTACATCACAACTCTTAGTACATGTTACAAGCTCCTCTGTCTTTAGTTTTTGGAGCAGCATTGCTCACACCTTGATCCATTCATGGTTCAGGGCTCCTTTCAGTCTTTCCAGCCCAGCCAATTACTTATTGTGTTGATGCATCTTTTTCTTTCCCCTTTAACTATTATCTCACAACAGTCTCCACATTTTCTTTAGTATATCCCCTTCAAACTGGAGAGTTCATAACTAGGTCATGGGTGGGTATGGAGTGAGTGGATTGCTACTCTGTGCTCACGAGCCTCCTTGCCCTTTACAGAAAGAATCTGTCACATTTCCTCAAATGTAATCAGCTTTTAATGGCCTTATTTATTAGTTGCTAAGCTGTTTACTTCCGGAGAGCTAGAAAAGATAGCTCACGTAGTAAGATGTTAATATTATGTGGTTATGCACAACTTCAGAATGTTTGAATTTGTATCTCCCTCTTTCTGGTGGATTAGGACCACACTCAACTTATTCAGTAATATCTGGGTTTAAGAAGTGGGAGTCTGGATGAGATTTCTGGCTCTAGAGCAGATTTTCTGAGTGCCCTTGGGTGACTCAGTTGCTTGTCTTTGTTTCAGCTCTCTTTGCCAGACTGATGTAATATTACATGCCTAGTATAGGTGCTGAGGAAAGAAATTAATGGATGTCTGTGAAGCATGCAGATCACTGATGTACGGTGCAGTACTTGTGAGAGACAACAGCAGAAAGCTTGTTGGGAACAGAGGTTGGCTTGCCAGGTTGGAGCATGAGGAAACTGGCCAAGAAGTGGACAAGAGGCTGGTAAAAGAAAGCAGGAGAGAGCCTGAAAAAATTAGAGCTGATATAACAGAAGACATTCATGATCTGTTACAGAAACTGTAAAGAAATCTGAAGTCGGGATGTTCCTTTCAAATTTGGACACTTAGACCTCTCAGCAAATCCCACCAAAGCTGAGGAGAGGAAAAGTCTAAAGGAAGACCTCCTGAAACTCCCTCAGGCACACAGAAAAATGTATACCCATATATCCACATTAAATAAGCCCTGAAAAACACACACAAACATAACCCAATGAAAAGCTACATTGTGATCCTTCCTGTGTGAATTATAGTACATATACAATAACTGCAATGAATTCTGCAGGGAATGTGAGAATGTAGGTACCTATTCAGATTGGAAGCCATAAAAAAGGAACCTCTAGTAACAAATGGATCCTAACATTTTTTGAAATAAGTAAAATAAGAAAGGGAGCAAAGGGAGTGAATTGCATAAGGAGCAGAAAATCCTGAACTCATGCTGGCCCAAAAGAAGTGTCAGAAAGAAAGAGCTCCTTTAAGTAAAAACACTCCCAAATTAGACCTTTGTCTGACCAATTCAATAAGAAAGGAATGGGGAATAAGGAAAGTCATTCAAACGTATTCATTAAGTTGCCAGAGAGATGCTTATTAAAGAAACCCTCATCTTGAGTCCTTTTTTGGGGAGAAGGGAAAAGAAGGAGGAAGGGAAAGACTTTTTTTTTAATTTAATGTTAATTCTTCCGAGCCAATCTTCCCATTATTCCTTCTATTTTGACTCGCTGCATTTGCAAAATATGTTGTCTTTTAAATAGATGTATTCCTTTTAACAGCATTTGCCATCTTTTGTCAGAAGTTCCTTGGTTTTTTCCAGCTTATTCCTTTAACATGTATTTGTTTAAGTGGCTTCCACTGTATTAATTGATGTGTTTGTGTCTGTTCGGAGCAAATGCATTCTCCTCACTGGGATTTTCACAGGCATTTGTTTAAGTGGGTTTTGCTTTTCTGTGTCTATTTCTGCTTGTTTTTCTGGTAGAGGAGGAGACATTACTAACATGTAGCCGACATAATGAGTCCCATTAACTCCCAATTCAGCTTGCTTTTTGACCACCTCTCTTTTAATGACTGTACTTTTCTTGACTGCAAAGTTTGGGGAATAGGAAAACGGTTCGCTCTGCTGGATTTTAATACGTGTTTACATCCTTCTTTGCAGAACAGCACCACCTCTCAATTAATGTTACTCTTATCCTTAAAGGCGCCCTCGCTAATAAATAAATAAATGTGAGTGTGTGTGTGTGTATTGGAAAAGTGTGGTGTGAACCAGAATTTTTACAAAGGCTGCTGAGCCTTTTTAGAGACTAAGCAGCATTTGTGTTCTAATATTTTAAAGCTTTTCCATTGATCTCCTGTTAACTGAGAAGCAAGAATTAACCTCAATGACAGTGCTAGTAGCTCTGCAGTCTATTTTGGCCTGTTCTTTAAGTAAAAAGAGCAACCTAGATGAGAATTTTGTGCTTCACTGGATATTGAAAGATGAGGCAATAAACTGCTAAACTTGAGTAATCACACACTCCCAGAGGAATGCCTCAAATGGGGTTGGTCAAAAACCTTGAAATTCTAGCCTTCTGCACACTGCCTGGGCTTTAACATTTGATGAGAGTCATTATAGTGGGGGACTGAATACAAGTGTCTTCTGATTACAGACCTTCCATTAAAAGTTCCCACCAGTGTGCCTTTCCATAGAGAAGCGTCAATGGGATTAAAATCTCAATTCACCCCAGTCAATTCTCCAGTAACACGATTTCATTAGAGGCAGGCAGGGAGGAAAATGGACTAGAAAGCACTGAAACAGCTGGTGTATAAATTATAAAGTGTACTTTCTACTAAGTGAACACACCTTCCGCTCAGCCACATTACTAATTAATGTGTAGGGTAGCCGATTTTATGTAAATTGTATTCTTCCTCTCTCCTGTGCTTTGGTTAACAACAGGTTCTTCTAAACCTTGGAAAAAGAAAGATTATGCAAAGCTATCATCATATGAAAATAACGTATTAACATACCGCCTGTGAACTGTATCCAATCAGTTCCTTTTCACTGGCGTGTGTACAAAACAATTAAAATCAAATTTATATTGCATTTCTTTAATATATTCTGGCATTAATATAATCAACGAACAAGTGTTAAAAAGTCTTACAGGCCTATTCTGCTTTAAAATGATCTGTTTGTTCTCAGGGTTAGTGGATATTTTCAGCTCCTTTAAAAGGACACTAAAAAAGAAAAGTTCCAGCTGCACGAACGTGACTCCAGCAGCCGTTGGTTCATGCGGAGTCTGCCTCGTTTTCATGGCAGCCTGTTGTGTTAATATTTTTATGTGGTGCCTTTGCTCCTGGGCTCTGTCGGCTGTTCTCCATCTTACCTGCAGCATATTTGTTTGTAATTATTGGACGTTGCTGAATAATTGCTCATAAAGGTTATGAGACCGCTGTATTACCGGCTGACCCACGGGCTGGTTGTGCTCCCGGCTGTTCCGGCGTCAGACGGAGACACAGCCCCGCACACCCAGGAGCGTGCACGCCTGCCAAGCCCCGGTACTTCAGCAGGAGATTGAGGGCTGGCTTGCATGCCATCAGTATACCCTTATTTTCCACATTTCACTCTCTGAGGCTACGTCTGCCCTGGCTGTTTTTCTTGGTGTACTCTCATCTGAGACCAGGTACGATGAACCGAGAGCTTTTGCCCTACCTCTCGGTGCAGCTCAAAACCCATCAGATTGGTGGGAGGAAGGAAAACGTTTTTGTCAGTCACACAGCCAGAATGTCTATCAAGAGGTTATTTATTCTGTCCCACCCAGACCTGCACCTCCCCAGGAACAGTCTCCTTTCAAACACCTACACCAAGACGGACTCCATGCCTCCTTGGGCAGTCTTGCTCTCAGTGCTTCTCTAGCTTCACTGCTCCTTAGTATCTCTATCTGCAGGTAAGCCTGTTTCTTGCCCTACTCACTAAGGGCACAGAAGAGATTTCTCTGTTCCTTGAATCTGCCTTAGACCCTATCTTGCCCCAGACACGTACGCAAGGAGACGAACGCTAGTGCCCAGCCAAGGAGAGTCTTGAAACCACAATCATGAAACCACGATCATGAATCCACAAATGATTTTTTTTTTCCCCTCTCCCCTGGCAGTGCTGACCCTGCCTACAAAGACACGTCCTCTGAGCAGACCAGAAGACAACATATTTCCTAGGAGAAATAAATGAGATCCTCATACCAGTTCTGAGCCTTTTTATAACTCAAACCTGTTCTTCCTAGCCAGAGGCAGTTGCAGGTAGAGGCTTTGTGTGCACGTGTGCCTGAGCAGGGTAGTCCTGCAGGGTCCTAGGGCGTTTCAGCCCCAAGACCTACTCTTGCTTTTACGATGAGAGTTCTTTTTCTTTAACTTCGTGTTGAATTTTAGGGTTTTGCAAGTGAAAGGGCAAGGGTCTGTGCGTGCTCTCTCCTTGACCGTTGCCCTGGTACTGAACGAATTTCTGTGGTGCCTTTCTGTCGCTGTTTGTGCTGGGAGCGGAGAGGCGCAGCAACATATAAATTCAGCAAGAGCAGGCAAAAGAAGCAACTTTATTAATTTACAACCCCATTTTTATACCCCAGCCCCATAGGGCGATTGGTCAGTAATCACCCATCTCCCAGGGTGATTGGTTAAAGTCCTACAGCACCTATTTCAAAATATTTTTACAATGTACCATAAAGAAAACATCGAAACACTATGTGCTAGTCTAGTTTACAAAACCGTCCTACTGTTTCTCATAACACGTGTGAGAAAGGCAGGGTTCTCACAGAATATTGTGAGAACCTAGGAAAATTCCTCTGCTAGCAGCTTTTCAGCATCCACACCTTTCCAGATGGGGGAAGGGTGATCTTGAAGTCAGTGAACATGCTGCTGGGGTACGCGCCAGAGAACTGAGTCTATCAAATCCTCTCTGTAGCATATGGATTCTTTACAGTAGGGGGAAGGAAATTGTGACAGAGGAAGTTTGTCCACTGAAAACTAAGCTGAGACCATAAGCTCACTTCAGTTTGGACCAGAGGATAGTAATAAACCATGGATGAAGTGTCAGTGCCTTTCCATTAAGCGACCCCATGTCATCCTTATTTACGACTTCCTAACAACGAACTTAGCTGGCTGACCTACGTGATTGGCAGAATTCCACTTTGAAACTGCAGATTTGAATTCTTCAAAGTATATGTGCTTGTGCATTTAAATATCCAACCTGTCAGAAGAAAAATTGTAGGATGCTTCTAGTTTATGGTGTGTGTGATAAAAGCAAGCCACCTGGAAAAGCACGGATTGGGAATTTGGTACCAATCATTACCAAAAACGGCTTTTTAGACTTGTGCTTTCCCCCCCTCTGCAGCTTTTGGCAGCAAAGCTATGAAATGAAGGAGAAGGGAGGAATGTAGAGGAGAGGGGAAAAAAAAATGCTTGGATTCATTACAAAGTACTTTGTCCCTCATTTCCCACTAGATGACTGGAAGTGCAACCAAGTCAAGCAGCTGACTGATGGTGTACCTCATACTCAGCACCAGGTCAGACCTGCTGCAACTTTTTTTCTCCTTGATGGTGTTGATGGCATAAATGGTATCCACAAACTGGCCCTCAGCCATGAGGCTGAGGACAGGATCATCTGTCGTTGTTTATAGGAATAGAACAAGAAGAGACGAGGTGCAAATTCTGCCCTGGGCCACAGTGGTGAAAGCCCATTAACTGGGGCCACTTTAGTGTCAGTGAGAACTGGACGTAGCCAAGGAGGTCACTGCAGAGCCACAATTTATGGGAGTTATCTTCCCTGATTGCTCAGCGCTTGAGGCAGATGTTCTCTATCTTGGCTGTCAGACCCTTCTCCACTGGCTGATGGACAGCTTGGTGCCACTCTCTCCAAGTCTGTCAGGACTGGGTAGTGCTGTCATGGTGCTCTAACTACTCGCTCAAGGAAAGAGGACAGACACATCACACTGGTACCTGAGTTTGCTTTCCCCCTTACAGCATCGGAACAAATGCTCTGTTGTCCTTTCAGAAATACTTTCCTGATGAACCACGGCCAAATAAGGCTAGTAAGGGTATCAGAACAGATAGGCTGACCCAGTTCCTCTGCCTTCTGGCACCGGGGGCAAAAATTCTACAGACCTCAAGGGTCTGTAGACAAAAGAAACCCCTGAAGGTGAACCCCCAAATTTCTGAACAGTGGCTTGTCTGCTCATTTGCTGTGTTGCCTTTTTTGGAGGGGAGGTGTATGGAAAGGTAGGTTGTAGTTATGCTTTTCTAGACAGCTCAAAGTGCCATTAGAAAGGAGAAAAGAATCTTCTTTTATTTGGGTTAGTATTATCAGGAAGATTGATCAGTGATTCGGCAGTTGCACATCTTCAGTCAAGGAGATTCTTGCATCCCTGTAATTTTTACAAGGGTTTTTTTACAGTGGGTTTTTTTTTGTTGCTGTATTATTTGTATCATTGTTTGCTGGATTCATGGGGAATTATTCCATTTCTCTCCAGTGGATACAGCATAAGACTCAAAATAAGAAATATGTCCATAAAGTTTGTTATTATTCAATTTTTTTTTTAATAATTTAAAAATATTTTCATATTTTTCTTTTTTTTTTTTTTTGCTGTTCTGGTTTTGTTTGGCTTGTGATAAGGAAAACAAAAAAGATGGTTGTAGTTACGTTTTAATTGCATGAATAGCCACATTGTCTAGGACCTAGAATATCTCTAGCATGATGGAAGACAGCAAAAGAATGGGATTAGAGCAGACATGAAGAAAAGATCTCAGGCCTAAACAGTGATATGGAGAGGATAACCAATCATAACAAAACCAAACTGAAATGGTTGTAGCTGTCTAGCTGTAGGGGATGTTGAGTTTCTTAGCACAAATTGCCTGTAATAAATTTTAATTTCTGCATGCGTTCTGTAATTATTTTTGTTTCGATGTAACTGTGAAATTGAGTGTTTCGCTTCTGCTGTTATCAGGTCACTTCTGAAAACAGTGTATCTCAGAGAACAGCATTATATTATTATTATTTATTATTATTATTATTCAAAGGGGCAATTATGCAAACACTGTTTTAGGAAAAACCTTTCCAAGAATACCTGGGACCCATGAATTAATTAGACTTCTCACCTCCTCCTTTGAATGACACTTTGCCAGGGCACCTCCTGCCCAAACCCATGCTAGAAGTCCCTCACCTCTGCACATCCCAGTCGCTTTGCCATGCTGCTGCCCAGATGTTGCTGCTCTACTTACAGAGTACAAGCTCATATGTGTACAGTTCTGCAAACTTTATCTGCTGTTATAGCAGAAGCCAACTAAGTGACTCAGCGTGAAATCTACTGTAAGCACCATTGCTTCCCCCAGAAGAAGGAGAATTTCTGTGGTCTACCCTCAGAGACATCAGAGGCTGACTTCCCATTTCCATCATGGCTGGAAGTCTAGGGGCATAGTTTATATGAAAGCAGCTGGAGAAGAAAGGTCTGGTGGAAAAAAAAAAACCAACAAAACGTAATGATACTAAATTTAAACCAGACTGGGTTTTTTGTTGTTTTTTTGGCGTTTTTTTTCGTCTAAGTACCCTTAATGGGAATAAATGGTTTATATTTTCAGATCTGTATATTTCTGCAGAAATACACTGTTGGGAAAAGGTTGCAAAAATTCTGGCCACCACATAAATCTCACACTGAAGACTCACTTGGGAAGAAGAAGAAAAGACAAAATTCTGTGTTGGCCTTCTGAGTGAAGGTGAGTGTTGTCCTACATGTGCACTAATGAGAGCAAAGCTAAATGATGCCCAAATTGTATTGCAGAAGGAAACCAGTGTTGTGTCAGTCAAAGCCTTCTTGATTTTTATGAAGGTGGAGACCTTTTGTCCCTTTGTCTGTTCTTACTTCTTGGTAAACAGGCATGTATAAAAATGGAAGAGGTGGCATTAAAATCTTCTGTCTTCGTGGCCCCCCGGTCACCTCTGTGTCTGTGGTACTCAAAAGGGCAAGTGTGTCCCACAGGGAGGAGGAATATTCAGCGTTCTACAAATGGCTTTGAACCAGCTGCACATCACACAACCACCCTGCTGAGTTACTGGATCTGGGTACTCTTGCTGGGACAAGTTCATCCACAACTGTATGGGGAGCTGCTTAATTGAGCCTCATTACTTCAATTTCCTACTGACACTGTGCACCCTGTGAGGTGCTGCTCAGGCATGTGTCAGGGGCAGGGGGTTGAGCAGCTGCCGTTTCTTACATGGAAGCGGTAGAGGATGAGCGATAACAGTGCCCTAACCCAGCACCATTGCCTCGGCGGTTGGTGCCACTTCCGAGGAGGAGCAAGCTGCTGATTTGACCCCCTTAGACGGGAGGACACACCTGTGTTGGCCATCGCAGTCTTCTCCTCTGCTGGGCCTTTTGCCACAGAGGAGGATGTGCTCCTGACAAAGTGCCACCGGCAGGTATTACCTTCACCCCTTTTGGGTCTCTGCTAATCTCTACGTTTGTGCCCTTTCTAAGAAGGGTTCACGTTTGGAAGCATCTTCAAGGTCAGCCAAGCATCCCTTCAGAGTCTTTAGCTCTGATTTTGTCTCTTCAAGTACACAAGCTCCCAGGTAGACATTAGCCTTCCTGGTCATCCCCAATCCTGTGAAAGTCCTGAATCACTGCTGAGAGCTTTGTTTCTATGAATAGTCCGATTTCCTTACAGACATTCTTCCAGTTTTTTGATTGATGTGTTGTCCTCATTTTTCACTGTTAAAGGGGACCCATTATGGTCTTGAGCTCCTATAGGTAAATACACGGTATCTGCCGTTTAATGTCAGGGTTTACAGAGTACCAGAAAAGCTGGTAGAGGAATTAATCACTTTTTGATTTCCATGGGACAGTGGACAAGATGTGAGAGAGAACTTAAGCAATGATATCTGTTATTATCACCGTTCTGAAACTCGCCACCACTGAGTGAAAATGAGCTTTGTGAAGGTAATCAATCACCGGCCACCACATGGGTTCCCTCGCTATAACATTAAGGGTAAAACTCATCACTTTGAACAGCGTCAACGCAGTCTTGTGTAACACCAATTCTCACTCACCCACTTCTGCAGGGGAGATGAAAGAGGTATCTGTTTACCCAGGGTACTCTGGCTTTGCATTTCACCACTCCCAGTGCAAGTAATGACTTGCAGGACAACCAGCAGCCTAGCCAGACAAGGACTTTCTGTGCTGCAAGGTGGCGTGGAGCTATCGTAGCTCTGCACATTGAGTGAGAAGTCAGATAAATTATAACAACCGGCATCATGGCGCTGAAAGAAGACACAAATAAATACCATAGTATTACAGAGAGTTCCTTCCTTTGCTGCTGCCTTTAGTCAGGCAGTATGCAGTCACTTCACAGAATGAGAAATTGCTTCAGAACACCCATTACACCCGAATGTTGTCTCAGCCCCCCCAAACCCTACATAAGTTCCCCCAGTGAGCATTTTGGTGAGGGGTAAATTCAGATTGGTGGTGGTGCCCGTTGCCTGGGACCCTATGCAGTGACCATGTAGCAGCCCAGGGATGAAAGATCTGAAAGGGCCGTGTTTGTGAGCAGAGGTTTCTTGTTTGGCAGGACCTGAGAGCAGAGCTAAGCTGCTCCAGGCAGTTCAGTCTGGGTCTGTCTTCTTTGCTTCTGTGTATGTAAAGGTGCCCAGGTGATTTTCATGGCATGGGCTTTGCAGGCGTGCACTTGCTGCATCCTGTCACTGGAGACTAAGAAGCAGTGGCAGGTCATCACAAAGAGAATTAGCTCACGTATTTTGACAGGTGAAGCTAAATAAAATGAAATAATTTGACAGGAGCTGAAGCCGAAATGCAACAAAGAAATAGACTTACAGGAATATCAGGTTACCAGAGGGGAAAAAAGTACAAGGATGATAAACATATATACAAAACAAATAAATAAAAATATATAAATATTTTTGTAAATTTGTTTCGGCCTAGGTAGTTTGACTAGCTCAGAGTTCCTCGTCTCTTGGCCTATTTGGGTGAGGCACTGCTGCTATCACAGTAAGCACTTCCACTTCCTAACACAAAGCAAGGGGACTCTTTGTGACTGCTCTTCCCTAAGGGAAGAAAGAGAAATGCTATATGGGGCACAAAAGCAACAGTGGTTTTCTGAGCATATGGTCCTTTCCAGTGTGAGCACAGACAGCTTTCTGCTCTAAGGAAGCAAGGGAGAGCTTTGCAACTAGTATTACCAAGTGGCTAGAGACTTTGTTGACACTGCCAGCAACAAGATAGACGGGCAAATGAGAAAATTTATCCAAAATCACAGCAAAGAAATGCCTAACCTTTGCATTAGAAAAATAATAATTAAAAAAAAAATCAACTGCACAGGCAATGTGGAAAGCAACAGTGGGGTTTTCTCATTAAAGATGCTGACAGCATCAAAGTGGACCGGGCAAGGTGTCCATACAGCCATGGCCAGTTGCAGCAGCGAGCAGCTGGCCTGTGCTTGAGGAGCAGGGTGCTGACCCCGGGAGCCATGTGCCGATGGCTGGTGGCACCCAACCTAACCAGGCTGTACCAGCCTGCAAGCCTCCGGCCAGCCAGCCTGCCGTTTAGTGGAACACGTCCCTTGGCTGCAGGAGCGGCCGCGGGCCATCTGTGAACGAGCAGGATCCCCCCCACCAGCCACGCTGCCCAGGGATGCTGCCAGGCCCCAGGCTCGGCTGCGGGAGGGCACGGCTTATGGCACTGGGGGCAACTGGGAGACTTGGCTTTCCTACCTTGTTTCCCAGAGCCCCAAGAGTTTACCCGAAGAAGCGCAGTCCCGTGGCACCAGAACACATGGGAGCCGGGCTCTCCAGTGTCAGAGTAGGTAGGAGGAGGATCTGTCACCAGGGCAGATGAAGAGATGGAGGGAAAATGAAAAGAGAGTTTAATGTTGTATGTATTTAGTAGGGCCACGTCTGGAGTATTGTGTCTGGGCTCCCCAGTTCAAGACAGACAGAGTCCACCAGAGAGCTATGAAGATGATGAAGGGACTGGAACATCTCTCTGATGAGGAAGGGCTGAGAGCCTTGGGGCTGTTCAGCCTGGAGAAGAGAAGCTTGAGAGGGGAGCTGATGAATGTTTCCAAATATCTGCAGGGTGGGTGTCAAGCAGAAGGGGCCAGGCTCTTTTCCATGGTGCCCTGTGGTAGGAGGAGAGGTGATGGTCACAAGGTGAAACACAGGAAGTTCCACCTCAACAGGAGGAAAAACTTCTTCCCTGGGAGAGTGACAGAGCCTGGCCCAGGCTGCCCAGAGAGGTTGTGGAGTCTCCTTCTCTGGAGACTTTCCAGCCCCACCTGGATCTGTTCCTGTGTGGGCTGCCCTGGGTGACCCTGCTCTGGCAGGGGGGTTGGACTCAGTGATCTCCAGAGGTTCCTTCCAACCCCTACCATTCTGTGGTCTGTTTAAGAGAGGTAAAAGTGTGATTTGGAGACCTGGGCAGAGGCCTTATAATATAAACAGGTTTGTTTTCTTTTGAAGAGTGCTTTTCAGTCTGTTTTGTTCTGAAAATATTGTGTATTAAGCACTTTGTTGTTATTCCTGTTGTTTAGACTTTGTTATGGAAGAAAAAAACCACTTGCTAATCTACTTTACCTGGATGAATTGTTATCTGACGTTACTAGGAAATATAGCAGAGTCCTGCAGGAGTCATCCTGTGCCTGTAAGTGTGCAGGTTTATTCATCACTTTAAAATGTTTCATGGCTCTCAGAGTTCCTGAAATCTCTTTCAAATCTGAACTGAGTGTGAAGCTCTGAAGTAAGAAGGTCTACTTGAGTTTGGAGAGAGTCTAAAATAAGAGCTCTCGGAATTGCAAGCTGCCTCTGTCGTTCTCATTTCAGGCCCACGGACTGCATAGGATTGCTGCAGAGGTAGGAAAGGAAGGCATTTCTATCAGCCAGGATAAACTGGCATTAGAAGTGATCTTAAAATTGACATTACTGTGGAATTGGCCCAACACAAACCTCAGTCTCACCCTGGCATGGAGACACGAGGCATTGCAGAGCTTCAGGGGCATAAACAACCAGCTGCCCTGAAACCCATTCAATGCAAAAGGACTTTGCTGTTCTTCCCTGAACGAGTAGACGTTGAAAAAAAAGATGATGGCAAGGTGAAGTATTATAAAAATATCCTCTTTCAGGACCTGTTGTCACAGCTTGACTCAGCTATGAGGGAAGTACCCTTGATATTATTTCTGTGTTCAAACGCTTTAGACGTTTATCAGAGACATTGATGTGGAATACTTATGAGTCAAGTGGAAGATCCTACTTAGCTTGCCTCAAACTTTAGACTAACAGTCTTTGCATTGTGTTCTTGCAATCCAGCCAGCGCAGGTCTTGTTCCTGACACAGGGTTCTACCCCAACATTGCATCTATTTGCAGATCAGTAAGCTAGAAAAGCAAAAAGCAGAGGAATTGCAGATTTAACCTGATTTCTGCTCTGTTATTTAAGGATCATTTTGCACTGTGTCCATCATACCCATTTGAGCAGAAAATTAATGGTTAATTTTACAGCCATTCTTGTAAATAGGCTTCTGCTTTTTTTTTTTTTTTTTTTTTTTTTTTTTACACAGAATCATGAATCTTGCAGAGAAATGAAAAGCAAGAAAATAAAGATGTATCAGGCCCACATTTCAGATACTCTAAGTGAGCTTTTGCTATGTGGGAGCCATAGAAACACACAGGCTTTTCTTCCTCACCAGCAGAGCTATTCAGCTGGAAGCCAGGCTGCTTTCAAACCAGTTTTTGCCAGAGACTGCTGGTACCTCCAACCGAGATCTGCTGGAGGGTGCAGGCTTAATTATAAAGTATCTTCCCTACAGCTGTAGAACACTAATCCTGGTTCACTAGAGTCCAGTGCCTTTGTTTGGTTATGGAAACTAGTTTTTGGATATTTCAGAGTTAATCTAACCCAGGTCGGAGCCATGCAATGGACATACAGTCATCTTGGAAATATGTTTTACACTCTTAATGTGCACAGTCAAGACACCTTTAATTTTTGGAAATATCTTGGAATTTGAAATATCTTGGAATTTGAAAATCATCTTGGAAATATGTTTTACGCTCTTAATGTGCACAGTCAAGACACCATGCCTACCTTTGAGCCTATCAGCCAGTGTAGCAGTGAGTGCCGCTCAGCACTGTGTTGCTTCTTCAACAGGATGTGAGGTCTTATCAAACCACATGTGTACATTGTGAGAAGCTGGAAGGGAGTTTTCTTCCAAGAACATTGCGTGGCTACAGTCACCTGGTATGTTCCGTCCAGCAGCATCACGTTGTCAACACAGCCACGCTTCTGTACCTTGTTGCCTTCATCAGCTACTTTGCTGGATGGCTGTTTCCCCTAAATCAGTGGCTTCAGAGAAAGTTGGCCCAGCCCCTCGGTGAAGAGTGAAAGGAAAAGTTGTACTCTGTGTTAGGATCCAACTAGTCATCCCCAGTAGTGAAATAGTACCCATCTCTCATTCAGTCGACAGCCATTACCTGCAGCCACTCCAGTTTTGTATGAGTTGTAGCGTCTGTGGCCCTGAAAGTGTATTTCAACACTTGGAAAGGACTTAGGACTAAATTAGGCACCACAGTGAAAGGGTTTAGTTTTTTCCAGAAATCTCTGTGACTTCTGTACCATCCCTACCTTTACTGCTTAGACAAAAATAGCTTTTTCAAGTTGAGGAACTTCTTGAGACTTTAATGTGACTGAACTGAGGAGAAAAAGAACATTCTTCTTTTTTCCAGAAGTTTTTCAGGATTCTTTCCTTCTTTTGTTACCGAATGTGTGGAACAAATCACTGTAGTATATATTTTTAGTGCACTGTAAGTGTGTCAGAAGTCTAATTAAAATCTGAAATCACTGCTTTTATGTTATCTATAATACTTACAATAAAAGAACACAATATCACAAATGAAAGAAAGTGATTTGGGTTCTTTGGGTCAAGCTCAGTGCAAGGGCGCCCAGAATCATTTGGCAATTTTGAATAAAAACAGAGGATAGGTATTCATTGTTTAAAAAAATAATTCCAGCCCTCCCATAATCTTAGGCACTGTGGCCATTATGAAGAAGCATGACTTTTGGTATGCAAGTAGCAGAACGGAACACAGACACAGTGTTTTGGAAAGCAACCTTGGAATGATATTAAAAGCTTAAAATCTGTTCACCAAAATTGCTTTCTGCCCCTCGATCCACATTGTAGTTTCCAAACTTAAGGAAGCTATGAGAAACTTCAACCCAAGGTAGGAGAATCCTCCTTTGGAAACCTAAGGCCTCTCTTATATTTATATTAAAACCTTTTTACAGTACTCTGCCACATAAGGAATTTATAAGTTTGTCTAGTACAACCAAGAGGTTGATAGCTTCTTCTCTCCACTCATTTACATGTAGGGATGACTGTGGCTTTAATGAAGCAGAATATTCCAAATACTAATGGATCTTAAATTGCTTATTCTTACCAAGAGGTACTCCAAATAGCACATTTGCCTCAAGTGATATAAAATGATGAGTTAATTCATGTACTTGTGTCAATTGCTTCAAGATACTGAGAATTAGCTGCATTAGTGATATGCCTTTTTTTTTTTTTTTTTTTTTTTTTTTTCCTCCACAGGTATACAGTAAAAATGCATAAGACTGGAGATCAATTTAACCTCTGCTGCACAGAGGAGCAGAGAAATCTGGTGGGTGTCTTATAGATGTCCTTGGCAAGGTTAGTAAGGTCTTTCTCTTCGCATTCATTTGCTATCCCTTGTACTTATGCTTGAGGTGCTTGGCATTTCCGGAGTAGACTGTGGTGGAGAAATTTCAGTGAATTAACGAAGAAGACTTTGCCTTCAGGACAGCCACATCAAGCTGAGCTTGAAAATTCCTTCTAGTGACCTGCACCAAAGCAGTGCTAAAGTTGTCCGAGGTCCTCTTTTCCATTCGGACGTCCAAACCCGCCTGCAAAAAGCAAGGAAAATGCGGGGACAAACGCACACCCCTGACATCTCAAAGCTCCCTGGGGATCAAGGGCCAGCGCACAGTGTGATTCCCCAGCCTCAGGGTTCCTCTGAAGTAGCACAGAGCAACAGGTGGCAGCCGTTGATGTGCTGAATGTGGCTTCCCTCTGCGTCCGGCCGTGGCAAACAAAGCGAGGGAGCAGATCCATGGC
>JANVCC010000046.1:3295484-3306233 GCA_025345505.1 Todiramphus chloris collaris
TAAGACTTCTGCTAGAAAAGCAAAGGACTGAGGACCAGACTCTGTGCTCGGCCTCGGCACGTGCTCATGGTCCTGAGCAGGTCACTTACTTCTCCTCCTCCTCCTCCTCGTGCTATGCCTCAGTGGCAAAGTACTCATACAAGCAGGGTGGGACCCAGCTTCTAGTTCTAGAGCTACCCAAACCTGCACTCCCAGGACACACCCTCCTACCTGGGCTATTAAGCATCCTAGGTGGGAGGACTCTCTCTATCCTTCTTCTGAATGGAGCTCTCCCTACTTAAACTACCATGGATGCAAACAGAGAAGGGGGGAGGAAAAGACCTTATTTTCTAGTCATCTGAGGGTGATGTGAGATCGGATCCCTATGCCAGTGGTGACAGATTAGCCAAAGACTGCTTAATGTAAAACACAAAGAGGATCTGCAAAGCAGGGAGTGGAAACTACGATGAGTAACCTATTCCATCACCTGGAGTAATGCTTTCTCCTCTGGGCCAATGGTTTATTAATGATTACACATAAATTAAACAGGAGAAGTTGCAGGAGCACAGTAAGCCAGAAAAGACTATTTGGTTAGTTATCTGGTCCAGGTGATACCTTCCCAGGCACATGAAGCAATTCTACCAGTTCCCCCATCCTCTGGGGAGTGATCTCAGAGGTCATGCTGGTGTATTTTGTTACAGGAAAGGGAAGTCAAGCCGTTTGCCCGTAGTTTGAAGGAAGATGGCCACTGCTTTGTTTGTGCCAAAAGTCTGCTTGCTTCTAGTGTAGGGTACGTAGGTATGAGGAGCAACAGGCTGGGCACACGTGATCAGCAAAGCCAGCCCATTCCTACTCTTTCCCTTCAACATACTAAGGGCTGCCCTTGAAGCTGTGCTCTAGTTTCTGGACCATTCCTTAGCCCCAATCTCTGGTATAATCCACGTCAATAGATACGTAAATAAATAACGATAATCACAATAACCCTTCCAAAAGAAGGGCATGGGGATGCATGGCCAGGGTTGAGTTAGCCTAGGATTACACTCTTACTTTATGTCTATTGAGCCAACTAGCCTCTATTTTCTAAATAAATGTTTGTGCCAAGAGTACATAAACATTTATGAAAAATTTTATCAGCCACCTGATTTTTGCTTTGGTGCCCAAGAGACTTGGTAGAAGTTGTATGGAAAACATATACTGGATCTGGAATAAATTCCAAGTCTCCCTAACTCCAGTCTAGTGCTTTTGTTGCAAGACCTCCTGCCTCATTCCCAAAAGTTTTATTATATCCCCTACTCCCCCAAATTTGTCAAAGTCATATTTGCTTGAGAAAAGCATTCATCAAAGAAAGGGCGTGTGAATCGTTATATCTTGTTGTTACTTGTGGCAAATTAACTTGTCGCATGCTGGAGAAAGAAAAACCTGGTGTTTATTGCTCTTGCCTGAAAACAGAAAAAACTCACTTAATGTCCTTGTGCAGACTGAGTCTCTCGTGACTGAGACCCCCTCATGTGATGCCACCTGCATTATTTTGGACTTAATTGCAACACTTTTGTTGTTGTTGCTTGCACTTACTTGCTCTTGAGTATGTCAAATTTCCCTTGCGTGTTTTCATTCTTCAGACTTCTGCAGTGCTCCTGAACCCAGCTTAACAGAGGCTGTCCTCTGGAAAGCTTTCTGAAATCATTCTTAAATTAAGAGGCAGAATATCTTGAAATAAAGTCAATGGCAAAATTCAAATATAAGTTTAATTTGGCACCTTCCACTTAACTGATTCCTAGAGTATAAAAAATGCTTTGGTTGAGTACTTACGATGACATTTAATTGGTTCTGAGCATTGGACTACTCTGTGTAAAAATCTCTACTCTTTAAAAACTTTAATCGCTGTCTTTCAGGCAGGGCTAGACTGCTCAGGTATATAGAAGCTTTAAAGTGGGGCTGACCAAGACATTTGTTCTAAACCACACAACTGTCTTCAGTGCTACTTCATACCTCTTGATAAGTGAAGGGATTCTTAGTTGGAAAAAGTGTTAAAAACTATTAGGGACAGTTGTTGATGTTGGGTTTTTAGCCTTAATTAAATGAGGGTGGGGAACCACCAATAAATAAGCAGCTGGAGGAAATACAGAATTATCCCTGCTTCTGAGGAGACCTTTTTTAAGTGTTCAAGAGGGTTACCAGGCTGGTTTTCTGCATATCCTGCACAGTTACAGCTCACTAGGCTGAAAGTGGAGTACCAGGCAAAGAAGTGGAAAGTTATCTAAGATTGCTCGCTTGTTTAAAAGTAATATATATGTTATTGTTAGTCATTCCATTGCATTACATCTTATAGCTACATTTCAGTTAAGTGTTCTTCTATGAACATGTTCTCTCTTTATTGTTTTTTTTGGCAGTAGTGTTCCTTTCTAACAGTATTTTAGTGCTTAGAATTGATGGCAAACTATATTTTATCCATCTAATGTTTAATTTAATAAGGCAAAATGTGATTATTTGAATTAATTGGAGTGTGTAAGAACTCTGTGTGTAATGCACTTTTGAAACTCGCTTTTAAATGCATGCTTATATCTATTGATTTATAAATATTTGAGATATATTTATGCAAATTTGATATACTAGCAATGCAAGGTCTTATAGATCATTTGCAGGAGAGTTGTAGTGTGAATTCACATTTAAGCAGTGTGTGGCGTTCATTAAACGCCTGTGCTTCGGCTGGGTTTTTGCATGGCAGTATTTTTTCTTTTAAGGCTTAGCTATTAAATCCATTGTAAAATACTGCAGAGTTACATCTCGGCCTTTTTAAGTGACCGCTTGACTCCGATGGCTGTTTGGTATGGAAGCTATAGTCAAAATACGTCTATTTGAAACAGATGTAGTTGTTACTAGCAAGCCCTCTAAACTGTGCTTCCCAGCCTCTTCTAAGTCAAACCATCTCCTAAGCAGGTTCGGAGACAGATGATGATCATCACTCCTTCCCCACGTGTCAAGCGTAGCCAAACAGCAGCAGAGGCGAGAGGCTGGTGGAGTAGAAATAGGGCTCCTTACTTAGATGGCAGCAAGCGTGGCTGTTAACTGTGCTCCACATTCTGTCTTGTTGATGCTCTTTAAAAATAAATATTAGTGCAATATCAGGCACGATGAGGAATTGTGCTCCCCTGGATGCTGCCTAGGGTTGGTCGTCTATTTGTTTCATTGCACTGCAACACTATGGACTGCTATGGGGAAGGTCCTTTGGGCCACTGTGATCCCGGAGAGGCTGACGGTCCGTGTCTAGGGTGAATGTAACCATGGCGTGATGAGCAGGAGGAGTGGGCTGTAGTAATCCGCTCCGACAGAGAGAAATGGCAGAGCCTAAGCAAGGCTTTGCCAGTAACGGAAAAAGAAACAAGATTGTTTTCCAGACTGCCCTAACCATGACCTTAGGATAGGGATTTCTGGCTGACCCTGAGCCATGAAGCATTAAAAACGTAACAAATGATCCACTGGGCTCTCACTTCTTGACCTCCCTGTGAGCAGAGAAGCTTTTCTAGCTCTCACTAAGACAATGATATCATTTCTGTAGTTATCTTTACAGCTTTCAGACTGTTTCTCACCTGCTTAAAGAGAACTGTGGCAACCACTAACATTTCCCTCCCGTTACTTTCTTGGTTTAGAATAGCAGTTCTTGTGCTTCTGTCATTTGCTGATGGACCAGAAGAATGTGAACCTGCCCATCTGATTTCAGTAGTCTTTTCCTGATTTGGTAAGTAATTTGTCATTTTGATAAGATATCCAATGCACAGTCCTTCTTTAGGACTAGAGGAGTTGCCACCATTGCCTACCGGGGAAAAGAAGAAGAAAAAGGAATGCTTTTTCATGGGGAATGGACTTGGTGGTCAACAAGCACAAAACCTTCCCGTCTTGCAGCTGTGACCCTGTTCTAGCCATCGCATCCCACCCCTTCCCCAGCAGCTGGCATCACAAGAGAATAAAGGGAGTAGGGGTGAGTCTGCATGGGGTCTGGATAGAGGATTTTGGTGTTTTTTTCCAAAGCATCTGTTTGGGTAATGCCTTGCCTGATACTACAGCTGTTATCACCTTCAAGTGGGCGTTACAGGTGTGTTGCTGGTGTTACAGGTCTGGGTCTGATGTGCATCCTCCATCACCAAGTAAAGCAGAGTGTCTTGAAGCCAAACTAATGACTGCAGCAGAGTTTCAGTGCTCTGTGGATTGCATCCATATCTATGAAGCTAGAGTTCATCAGCATCCCTCTGCTGGCTTGCATGCTGCCCACTACATTATGCTTATTCTGTGCTGCTTGTAGTATAGACTATTGTAATCAATCTCTGGGTGCTCCTAAATTAAGGCAGATCATCTTTTACCGTTAAGAAACCTCCAGAACCCAGCTGCAGCCATAAAGCTGCTATCAAATGCAAGCTGGCTGCAGTTGAGGATTGGGGCCAGTATTTTTATCAGCATGAAATTTTGTTGTAGGCCCTCTGGAAGGATATGAAACATTGAACTGGAGCCAAATCAAAACGGAAGTCCCCTGTGTGGAAGAACAGGTGAAGAAAAGGTTGGCTACATTTGAGGAGGAAATGCATCTCTCATATGTACTCCAGATAGTGTCTGCTAACTGGCTTATGTTAACAACTGCATTATAATGTCATGACCTCTTGTGTCTAAGCTGGCGTCTAGTAGAACACACCAGCCACATTAATCTAATCAACCTAGTCAGAAAATAACTTGATATTTTACGTTAGGAATTAAACTGTAAATTCTACTCACCCTGTATGGGCCTGTCCTTCCACCTGTACTTTCATATTGCCACTGGTGGCTTTTTGTTTGCATTACAGCAACCTGAGGGTAAACGCAAGGCAAGATCCAAGATAGGAAGGCAAATTGCTTTCGCAAACATGGCAGAGGAAGTGTGTGGACTCAAATGCCAATATTAATGCATGACATCTGCTCTCGGCTCCAGTTCCTAGTAAAGTAATCCAGTCCTAATTACACACTGCTGTGCCCTCTACCAGCTAAGGAGAATGGTGCAGCCATTCTTAGTACCAGTATATAAATTTCTTTCTGGATCTGATAGATACATTAGATGCAGGGCAGGCTTTTCATTTTTTGGCTGTCAGTTGCTTTGGGTAGCACAAAGAGAGGGGAGGAGAAAGGTTACAGCAGGAAAAGATCAAAATCTTCGAAAAAGGACTCTGCTCCTAGAATAAAAATTTTTCCTAGAGAACTTTCCCTGCAGACCTCAGTCAATACTATTTTCATCTGAGTGCACATATTATTCATTAAGAAACGTTGGCAAGATGTGCACTATAGTGTATGCCTTCATTAGAGCCTCCACCTGCCTGCTTTTATCAGAAGATTTTCAGTAACTTTCATCTTCATTGAACTGGTTTCTGTCTTTGGATTGGGAAAGAAATCTTGTAATTCCACAGGATGGGTTTATTTAAAAAAAAAAAAAAGAAAAAAAAAAGTAAAATATTCATCTCTTTGCTTTGTGGATGTGTTTTCTGCTCTCACACATTATTGGATCAAGAAGATTGTCACCATTAGATTCAAATTGAACTGCATGCTGATGAAATCATGTGCAAATCATAGTCCATTGCAGCAGACCCTCACTGTCTGTGTGATAGGGGAATAGCTGGAATTCCTCTGTTGTGTGTTCAGCAGCAGTACCACATCCTTTGTGTGCACCTACTGCTGGTGTGCCAGCAGCCATTTTCATATAGAACCAACGTTTAGATATGTTGTTAGAAAGATGGTATGAAGACCTGGTAAATGTCACCCATGCCAAGCAGTCAGAGGGAGCCGTAGAACATGGGGGACACTGGCAATGTTTTAGGGTATTGTCATCACAAAGCAATGTGAGCCTGACATGGCATTTTATCTTTTCAATTTAAGTATTTCCACCTCTGACCATTCTGTTTCAATTCTGACTGGTCTCTTCAGCAGCAAGACAGAAAAAAGTGTCGGGGGAAGAAAGTATCTTGTTGAGGAAAGACACTGGGATTTTTTGGGCTCTATGTTATGGTCTAGCTGCACGACTGGGACCCCTGTGAGCTGCTGCAGTATCTAGAAGAATCAATGGTAACATTACAAAGGGCCAGCTCCATGTCTCTGCCTCTGTTCACCCATCTCACATTGGATTAGTCTCTGTTTGACAACATGCTGGGAGCAATAAGCTCCGATCGTAGCAGCGGATGTGGCAACAAGCCTGAGAGCTCCATGTGTCACTCCAGGACCAGACACTGTCTCACTGGATTCCTCCATAAAACAACTGAGGCAGATCGTGGATGCCAGATCTGTATTTCATGTCTACCTATCACACCCAGCCAAGGTAAGGGATAAAAGGCAGGACTGTCTGCAGGAAAACATTGCAATGCAATGAACTTTGAAGTACAGAAGGTCATCTACAAAAGTCACATTTTGGTCCATATGAAAGTGAGAGACATTCTAGAAATGCTGTCACTCATTTACTCATAAGGTTTGGGGTGGGTTTTGCTGGGTTTTGTGTTGTTGGTGTTTTTTTAAGGATTTTTTTCTACTTACTCTAAAGGACTCTGGAAACACTGCACAAATAGTGCTGTGTGAAGACGTGGCAGAGTCAGAGTCCATGCGTTGACTTGTTCAGAGAGGTTGGGCTAAAGGTGCATTCCTGAACTCTTGCTCAGCTTCACTATGAATTGAAATTTTACATCACTGTTGAGAACTGATTGACCATACAAGTGGAAGAACACATCTCACTTGAGCCTGAGAAAGATTTGAGAAGTAGAAAGAGAAAGGAGGCTTCTCTAGGAAAAGATGTATCTCCTCTACGTGTGCTTTCCCTGGAGCCCAGGGGAAGCCAGCCTGTCCCAGCTCCTAGACTCCCCTAAAGCCAGTCCCTTGCGTCATAGATTCCTCTGCCTTAGACCTGCCCTTCTCCCCAGCTGCATTGGTATTGGGTCGACATTGATGGAGCTGCAGTGTGTCAAACCCAGCTTGTTCCTCTGCTAGTTTATACCCACTTCCAAAACCTTTCTGATGCTGTTTTTTCATGCAGAAAGAAACTTTGTGGAGTTCACTGCAGCTGAGCTGTTGGGGGGAGAGGGCGGGCAGAATCTGCCCATTAAACTTCTAACAAAACCACAAGCAGACCAAGAATGTAGGTAATGCTACTTTTATTTTTGAAAAGATATTTTTTCTTTTTAACTTCATGCTGTGAAGAGTGGCAGCAAAACTTCTGAATAACTAATTTATCCACTGTAAATTTCTCTAAAAGGTCATTACAGATTGTAAAGCCTAACAGCTTAAAGTGCCAGCCTTATATCACAGTGGTAAAGAACTCATTCTCTAGAGGTAGTATTTTTGAAGCTTTGCCATTTTTCTTCTATCAAAGGAAATGCTGTATTTTTAACGTGCTATTTTCTTTTTTTAAAAATAGCCTATATTTACGAAAATATTTAACGTTCATTTCACGCAAAACCTAGTACCAGAATCGAGTGATTTATTTTCACAATGTATAGGCAGAGGAGTTAAGTAGATCAAGCAGGAGTTTAGAAATAATTGAGGTCCGTAGATCTCAGGTATGTATTTAAGTGGTCTTTTGAACTGCAGCCCATGTTCTGTGTGAACGTCACTTTTTAGAGCACTTGTGATTTTCCTCCTTTACAGGATTGCTGAATTGCAGTATAAGGTCAGGCCTGTGGTCACTCTCTTCTGACACGAGCAAGGTAGGTGCCAGTGATTCTGAAATGGGTAATAACATAGAGATCATTTGTAGCTAATCTGGTGTAGAGCTGTGCAAATTGTCTTGGTTATTTGTGTGAATTCAAGAAATAAAACCCCATGTATCTAAACTAGGGTTTAGGAATCTGCTCAGAATCTGACTTTGGAAATAGCTGCTACGCTCACCATGTGTAGCAGTGGTCTTTGGTGTGGCCTGATGCTGCCTTCGCTGTGGGATTCTGACGGGCACGTGACTTTTATCACCTTCCCTTTTTTGTTTTGATTTTTTTTTCCGTGTCAGCTGAAAGATAAAATAAAAACCCATATTAACCTCCCTGATGAAGCTTTATAATTCCCAACACTGAAACATTAACAAACTCCTTAATTAAGAGAGACTGAAAGTAGAAGAATGCTTTTAAGTCATTAGCTGGTTTTTGCTCCAGTCATCTGCCTCATTCAAGCATAGGATAATATGAAACCTCACGGGTCTGCTAAAGGCTTGACTTAAGTATATGGCAGACTTCCTCTGCTATTTAATAAGAAACTTCATTTTCTCTTGCTTGTGCTCAAGATGAGTAAAAGTAAGAGCAGCTAGTGAGCAAGGACCTCAAGTTAGACCCAGAGATCCGAGCCTTTAATGCAGCACACAGGTGTTTTTATTCCTGTGTGCCCCTTCCCTCCCATACCAGGAATATCAGGAATTAGTATTAGACCAGAAGCTTTCCTGGGCAGAGCACAGCTGTTTTCTCTTTTATCTGTAGTTTCTGCAGTATTGAGCATGATGACTTCTCAGAACTGCCGGGACAGGGCGTAAGGTGCCACAATTAAATGAGTAACAGTGCACATTAGCGATAAACTGGCCCCTCAGCAACAATGTTGTCCGTGCCTCCTCTGACAGCAAGCTGCTGTAGTGCTTTGTTCCAGAGAACGGACTGGTGGGGAACTGAAGCTTATTCCCAGTTCTGCCACTGATCCGTGTCAAGTTTTACCCAGTTGCTTGTTACGGCACCAGTTACCTATGTAAACTCTTTTCAAAGGAGCGCTCTCTCTGTTCCCCTCTAGTGTCAAAGTACTAAAAAATAAATGCGCTAAAATTCTTTGTGTGAGATTTCTAATCTACCAGGTGGAGGAGGCTCAAAAATTACTGAAACTTGCTCACTTCTCTGAAATGACTCGCTGAACAGATATAATTGAAACCCATACAGAACGATGCTTCACCACCCTGTGAAAAAGTCATTTACCTAAAGTGGAGACCTTTACACTGGGGTTCATCCCTTCATCTTACTAAAGCTGTAAACCTAGAAATCCCCTTAACTGTAGGATTACAGCATGCGCGTTTGGGAATGGAATGTTTTGGGGTTTGTACTTATTTGCATTCTTTTTCTCCCCTTGTGATGCTCCCTCATGTGCATGCAACAGATTTCTCTCTTGCTTTTTCCCTCCATCTCTTTCTCTTTCATCTCCAGTGACCACATCTCTCTCAGCTCAAGTGTGAACTTGGTAAGAACGATACCAAAGTCAACATCTGTTTCCCCAGTTTCTTCCTGTTCTACCCTTGGCATCCCAACAGTGACCTTGAGCTCCAGTGCATGCAGACAAATGCCTGCTACTTGGTAAGTCCGTGTTCAGATGAAACTGGATCATTTCTGTAGCAAACTTGGAATTAAGGCTTAAGAGTCACATACTAAGATCCTGAGATTCTGGCTGTGCACCCAAAAGTCTTTGGCCACAGTTAGAAAAGGAAAGGGCTCAGGGACCAAGAGGACACTCAGAAATGAGTCGATGCATGATGTTCGCCAGGGTCAGTATTTTTTAGGTGCTGCTGTGTTCTTTCAGAAAAAAAAAATTAATAAAAATTAATTGGGTTAGATGGAACAAGTTCCTGTGGGTGCAGTATGTGCCATACAGTGGAAACTAAAGACCGGAGAATTAAGAGGGGGTTTTGTGCTACCAAGCTGAAGGCATTTTTATCTTCTTATGTGTGTACTCACAGAAAAACATACTGCACTAAGGAAACACAACTTTATGTTCCCAGTCAAACAAACATAGCTCAGTAAGGTTGCTGTCAAGCAAGCTTGCTATGGCTTGGTTTTGTTGGTGGGGGAGAAGAGGAGGTGTTTGTGGGGTTTTTCTCCCCCTTGGCTTTAAGCCATGTGTACAAGGTGTGCTTTAAAGAGGGCGTGCAGAGCTGCCAAACAAGCAAGTTTGATCATGGCTGTCTTGACGTGGGTGAATGTGAGGATGGGGAATTTGGGAGGGGATAGTTCCCATGAGAGGATGTGTAGCATTTTCTCCCCAGATAACTATAAAAAATTGTCTGTCTCCTCTCAAGGGGAACCAGCCTGAACAAAAGTCAAAAAAAAAAAAAAAAAAAAAAAAGGCAACATGGGGGGACCTAAATAAAGGCTAAAGGCTAATAGATGAACTGAGCTAATATTAGTTTCCTGATATATAAAGCCAAATGGATTAATGGATCAGCTCATGCATTGCCTAAGGAAACAAAAAGAAATTCTTCAATACTTCCGTGCACATTGAGGACATGAACAATAAAGGTCTTTAGAAAGTAAAAACCTAATTTGGGAGAATCAATTACTACTTCTTTTTTTCTTACTCTTTTTTCTTTTTTTTTTTATTTTTTTAATTTTTTTTTTTATTTAAAGGAAGTTCACACAGAGGTAAAATTTGGGTAAGATGCAAGCCAGAAGTCATGCATCTCAGATCCTACAATGATGGTCGATCTTGGTTTGCATCAGTCTTGCCTAGGCTCTTTTTAGAGTTCCAGCTTCAACTAATGGAAATCAAGCCCGTTCTGGTAAATGTAGGAAGCAAGTATGTTAATAGTGGGCACTGACATTGACTCAAATGGTAAACAGTTCAGAACTGTTCCTAGTCCATACTAGATCATCTCTCATCTTCCCTGCTGCTTCATCAGAGGGCCACTTCTTTTATGGGTGTTTAAAGTACAGAAGATTGTCTGACACGGAGTTTTCCGCTTTGGTAAACAAAACTATTTGCAAATTCTGCTTTGCTTCTCATCAGTCCCATATACTTTTTTCTTTTTGGATTTGGTTGCAA
>JANVCC010000046.1:3306633-3406397 GCA_025345505.1 Todiramphus chloris collaris
CCCGCACGCCCCGCGCCGCGGGTGGCCGAGCTCCCCGCCCGCCGCCGCCGCACAAAGGCGTCCCGGGGCCCGGCGAGTGCGCCCGGGACGGTGACCCCGCTGCGCTCCGCGCCCCGGGCCGCTCCCCTGAGGGCTGCCGCGGTACCGAGGCCGCGCGGTGCGGGGTCTGTCCGCCCGGGCGCGCCCGGTCCCCGCCGCGCGGCGGTGACGGCGCTGGGGAGGGAGGCTGCCGGCGGCGTGCGCTGGCCCCGGCGAGAGCAGCGGCCGGGGGAGGTGTCTGACGCCCGCTGCCCTGTCATCGGGCCCGCCATCAGCTCTGGTGGCCTTCGCCGTCAGGTCCGGTAGCGTTAGCGCGTGTCACCACCGGACCAACTTCGGTGGCATCCGAGGCCGTGCCGTGCCGAAATGCCGCCCCGCGTTCCCATTGCAGGCAGCGCTGCCTTACGGGATGGAGTCAATTGCCATAAAATGTCTCTCTGTTGGGCTGGCGGGGGGCTTTGACTGGGGAAGGTGGATACCCGGCTGAACAGGCAAGCGGGAGATGCTTTCTTTTGCTGTTTTTCCTCTGTTTCTCTATCTCTTTTCCCTCCGCCCTCCCCTTTTCTTTTGATCTGGAGTTTCTGCCTCAGTAAGGTGAGAGTCGCCTGCCACGACACCGCGGAGTCAGATGGGGCACGAAGAGAAATCACGGGCTCGCTTGTGCGATCCGGCTGTGTGGGAGGGGGCCGAAGCGCTGACAACTAGAAGGTCAAATGCTCGCTGCCCCAGAGAGGTGCGTGGGGAGGGAGCTTGCTGCAAACTCGTCACATGCCTCTGGGCCGAGAATCCCTCTCCCAGCTTCTTTTCTTTCTCCAGTTTCTTGAAGCCCTCTGAAGTAAACTGATGTAGTGTTATGTTATTAATGGGCTCTGTAATGCTCCAGTCGAAAGCGTGCGTGTTGGAGAAGAGGGAATGAACTTACCTAACTGGTCAGCGAGAGAGAGCAGTAGAAGGACTTTTCTTATCCCTCACCCTCTATGCACAAGGGTAAAAGGGTTAAGTAATGACAGAGGAATTAAGCAGGGGTATTTTCTTACTGGCATGTGGAACCAGGTTTGTGTTTCACTCTGACTTCACTTTTGGGGGTGACTTAACGTTGTGAGAGTGCCCTGAATTTTGCCCGACTGTTGGGGGAAATAGGAGGAAAGGCTTTTAACGTCTTCATTAATACCTTTTAATAATAACAATAACTGGGTAATGTCTTAATCCCAGTGACTCTGTCAGAGGGTGCCTGCCAACCTGTATCCGTTTCAGTCTGATTGACAGGCTAACAGCAGGATGCTGCCTCCGTCACAGAAGCGAGAGGCACAGGTGAGCTGGTAGGAAAAACTCAGATCTGAAGAGGGTTTCCTAATAGGGGTATTTGGGTTCTTTCAAGTCTCACAGACGTACTCATTAAACACAAGGAGCTCGGGGCCGGCGTGATGGTTGTGTAAGGAAATGAAACTAGAACCATTGATTATCCAGACAGTTCTCAACAGCCTCCTTCCAGGAGATCTCATGAGCGGCTGTATAAAAGGGAATAATGGTGACGATGGTAGAGGTAAAGAGGAAATTAGTGCAGGGTGCACTTAAATAGGAGTAAAGTAGGAAACAAACCCCTGATGAGAGGAATGTGGAGATCAGAGCAACAAACTGTGGTAATGCCTGGGAATCTCCCGTGCTGTCGATGGAGCAGTTACGCTCGAGGAGAAATTATGCTCGCTTTAAAAAGTGCGCTGAAGAAATTGGCGACGGGAGGTGAGATTGCGAGAATAAACTCTTTTTATGGAGAGGTTATTTCATCTTTGTACGTTTCTTTCTGCCTGATTCAAATGGGCTCCACTTGCCCGCTCATCTGTGAATGTTAAAAGGGGATGCTGGACCTGCATAGGTTACAAATGGACTAAAATGGAAGCTTCTGCTAACTAAACCACTTCCTTTTGAAATGAAGCTTGAATGAGTTTGTTAATAAAAATGGGTCTGTTTTACTTTTCTAAATGGCTCTTTCCCCATCCCCTCCCCTTCCCAGAGGCTGGTCTGATTTCTACCATCTAAAAACCCTGACGTTGTGGCTAGTATCCAATTCTCCCCTTGTTTTTAAAAGGCTTTGCCATGCAAGGTGGTTTGCTGAGGGGTTTTCTTCTTTTGAGGTCTCTGGCAGCAGTGGGGGTGTTCACAGCTAGTACTGCATGGAGAAGGCAGTGTTTCAGAAACATCCTCCCCTTTGCCCTGGTAGTCCCAGTGCATCCCAAGGATAACTTGCTGCCAAGTTAGGTAGAGGTTGCAACGTGCTCCTTGCTTTTGCATCCCTGAAGCCTGCTGGGCAAGCTGGGCTGCGGCCTCAGAGGCAGCCGCCCGCTCTCCCAACTCCAGGTTGGGGCCATAACGGTACTTTAGGGGTGAGTGTTGGTCCTCGTGTGACACCAGTATCACCCACAAAGTCCGATAACTGCTATACAGCTTTGTGAGTGGAAAAGCTTCCTTCAGCAAGCGTGTCGCGTGGCGCCAAAAGAAGCGGTAGAGGTGCAGTAATACCCTTCTGTGGTCTCTACACAAATCATTGAGGGTGAAGGGGCAGACTGAAAAAATAGCAACAGTCATAACATTTTTGACTCGACGTGTTGTGGCATCACGCATCAAGTTGTGTCGGGGAGGTAACATCATTTTGTATGTTTGAAGTGACGTAATATAACTTGACTGAGGCAACATGACTGGGTATTAGAAAATACCATTTTACCCTGGAACTTTGGCAAATATCTTCCCAAAACAAATGTCAGGAGCTGAGAGAAGAGAGAGGAAGTAGGGGGGAGAGAAAGCTTGAGAGTGAAAAACTTCAAGGCTTGTGTTTTAATCAATTCCACTGCGTAAATCACTGCTGAATTTGCTGTGGGCAAGCCAACCTACGCACCATGCAGTGCATTTATAAATTTCAAGATAATGAGAGTTGAGATATTTCTCAAACACATAAATGTTTTGATTGCAAAGACCAGATTTCTGCTTAAAAAAAGTAAACTGACATCAGGTATCGTGATTAATTCCAACAGGTTGTGTTAATTGTGGTTGACTTTAATTGCTGTACAAATGTGTTGGGGGTTAGAAAACTTTTTTTTTTGTTTTTATTGTTGATGTGTGAAATGACTAAGCAAAGCATTTAAAAATACCTGTTTGCAAAGGGAGTCATCCAGCCTCTATGAAATCATGAAGCAGAAAAGGAATAAAACATACATTGATCTGGTGTTTTTTTTACAAGCGTGTAACGTCTGCAAGTTTGTGACAGAACTCAACTGTGATAGGCAACGGCTGACTTCATTTTTATCAAAACCCTGCCTTTCTTGTAATTGTCAAATAGTGTGAGTTTAAACGTGCCATATATTTTGGGGTAAGCTGGCCTTTTATTGAAGCTGATAGGGTTGAAAAGTGCACAAACACATGGAACATTGTTGGCGTTCCCCATTTTCTAATGGAGGCCAATAGTATATTACAAGTATTAAAATACCTCGGATGTAGAAAAGCCTGTGGGTTTGTTAGTTTTTGCACTGCTGCTTTTAACTATTAGACTTTAATCTTTGGGATAACGTCCTCCTCTTTTTTAGCTTCTGATACTTCTTGAAAGAAAATGATTATTTATGGTGGTTGCACTCATGCTAAAATACATATTCAACGCTTGCAAACTAGTATCACTGGGAAGCAGGAGTTGTTCAAAGTAGTAGATGAAAACTGTTCAATGTAAAATGATACATTTAACATCAAATATGTTCAAGGACTGTTAGGATTAAGTAGTCTGAATAAAGGGGGAAGGAAAAGCCACTTCAGCTGGGGATAAGGAGGAATCTAATTAAAAATTGGTATTAAGGGTATATAACTTGAGGCCGCTATCATGCTTTTTAGAGTACCGTTGTATCAGTTGTAAAGGGGAGGAAGAAGGATCATTAAAGGGGGAGTGAAATGTTTTCTCAGATTAAAAGGCAGAGATGAGTGAAATGATGCTGTCGAGTCTGATCCCGCAGTCCTTACGCGCACCATCGGAAACAACAGACGGCTGGTCTGAATAAGGGCTGTGAGTTGCGAGACTTATTATAAGAGACGTGGACCCCAAACCTGTCACTTTATATTTGGGCACCTTTGAAAAGCGGAGCAAACCTGTTAGGGTTTGTACCGCATTGGATTTGTTAAATTCATTTTCATACTGACGTAGTGAAAATGGAGCTGTAGTCTCTGGAGTATACCCTGAAACTAATACGTACACGTGAAAACAAACCCAAAATGTTTGTACAGAAAATTAGTATCAAGTTTTATGTCACAGGAGACGCGTGAAACGCAGCTGGGCCGCGGAAACGCAGCCCGGGTCGCCGGCGGCAGCTGCGGGGAGTTGCGAGCCCGCGAGCTGCCAGGAGCTACGGGCTGGTTTTGCGCTAACTCCCCGCTCTCGGCGGATCAGATCCGGAAGCGCAGCCCTGCCTCGGAGCACGGCGGGTCTAAAGGCGGGGAGAAGGAAGGGCTGCGCCGGGGGGAGCCGCGGCCCCCCCCGCCCCGGGGCCGCCCCCGCCGCTGCGGCTCCGTCCCGGGGAGCGGTAGGCGGCGGCACCTGTGCGGCGGCGGGGCCGGCGGGGCCGCGGGCTGCAGGTGGTGCTGCTGAGCCGGGAAGGCTCCGTCTGCCAGGAGAGCCTGGCAGGAGAGCGAGAGGGGTCCCTGGGAAATGTGTGCGTTTATTCAACAGCAAGTGTGCAAAGCTCGCCAATTGAGAGACGGAGGCAGCGGTAGTCGGGCTTCGGTATTCTGCCCTCGCCCAGTGTAATTTTAGATTTAGCTTCAGCTTAAATCCGACGGGAAAACACTTCATAAGGTTGAAAGCTGCGTAGTTGCAACAGCCGGGGTTATGAGCTATCAAACGCAATTACATTAAAATAGATTATAGTGTGTAAATTGAGCCATTTAGAAGGTGAGAACCAAAGAAACGGCTCTGATCCCCCTTCTTTCTAAATTGCAGTTTTAGTTCCTTGCAATTCTGCGGCACAAAAGTAGGTGAGACTGCTTTTGTATCTGCAAAGTGCTTTATTTCTGAGTGTAATTCTAACTGAGTGCAATCTAGGTTAAAAGCTGGACAACTGGGTAATTAGAGCTCACTTGCTGCTAAAGGACGATCAGCTGTACTGTAGCTCATTTGTGTTCCCAGAGACTTGTTCTCTTCTCCCCTGAGCGGAGGCTGCTGGAGAAGAAGCATCTGTCCCTGGACTTTTCTTGATTGCAGAGATGATGGTGCTGGACAAGGAGGACGGTAGGTGGGCTGAGATTGTGTAAGCCTGTGCTTGGTGTCTTCTGTGTGCTGCTAATGTAGAAATAAATAGTTTTGAAACAGATGTGCGCTGTGCATATCAGAGTATCAGACTGCTCTGCTTTCAGCTTCTGATATTTTTCTCTGGTGTTGGTAAGAGTGTGCCTGAGCTTTCTTTTTTTGCTTTTTTTTTTTTTTTAATCTCTCTTCTGGCATGATCAAACCAGTCGGGAAGGGTTTACCCCAGGCTCTGTTTGCTGAAGGACATAGCAGAAACAGCTTGATTTTGTTCTTTTGGGGTTTTTTTTAATATCTATTTAGTTTTTTCTTTCTACAGGTTACTCTAATATATCCATTTTAGCCTGTTTATTTTAACAGCTTTTATTGTAAATCTAATTTTGAGATTTTCTTTCCTTTCCATTGCATGTCATTTGGGTCTCTTTAATGTGCGCCTTTAATATCTGTTTCTCACAGCTTTTCTTCACAGCTATAAACATAATGACAATAAGCTAATAAGCTGCTCTGGCAAAAAAAGCATTGGCTTAGTCTAAGAATTTACTCCCTTCTCTAAATGGCAGATGTGGAGGTTCATTTGGGAGGTAATTTAATGAATGAAGCTGAAGGAGAGCTTGACTTATTTTAGAACTTCATATATACTTATTTTTTTAAAGCTGACTGGTCCTTATCAAGGATGGCTAAGGGGTATGAACTGATGTCAAGAATAGTAGAGAGTGTTAGTTAATAGTTTGAATGACCCGATGCCTTCATTTGCATGTTGCCTACCAGGGCATGCAACTTAACTGCTCAGTCACCAGTATTTTCTGGAACAAGCGTTGTTAAGCCTCATCAAAACTTTTCAGTGAGGTTTTTCTAAGGCTGCATAGTGGCTTAGTGCTTCCCTCATAGCTTATACACTGAAAGCAAAGGTTCAAACTTTGGCAGAGCAGAACACTTCCGTAGCCATCCAGGTGGACACCCGTCGATGGCGCTGCCTCTTTGTCAAAGACACCGTGGTGGCACTTTGGGTATCGGAAGTGGGAACTACATCTTAACTTCTAAGGCACATCTGTAGCTGTTATCCCATTGTCCCATTTCATCTTTGCGTGGCATGCTTCATCCATTTATAATGATTAATGTCAGAAATATCTTTAAATGTTTTTTAAAAAAGTCATAGACAGTTGTCATGTGAATGTACAGAAATTACTGAATATTTTCAAGACTGTAGACAGGAAGCAGCTTTTCACAGGGAGACAAAGAGCTTGGAGTAATTGGAAGTTGAGCATTTTGGCAGTAGCATTGATTTTACTTGAATGTATGTATTGCTTTTTAAAATATTTATGAGAAAAATAACTTGTAATTCCAAGTCACTTGCTTTCCTGTGTCAGATTGGTGCTAATCCTCTATTGTGAATAGTACTGAAAGCTGCCCAGTGCTAGTAAGTTGGAGCGATATATTTTTTTGTTCCCTGACCCGTATCTGTCTTCTAGTATTTTCAAACTGAATTAATACTGTACTGGAGAAAAACTAGGAAAGAAGGCTGGACTATTGAAAATAATCGATGGGTGCTCACTTATAACCAAAGGTCTTCTCCTGAAGTTCCTCTTCTCTCTTTCTCCACCCCTTCTTGCCTCCCAGAAAAGGGTGAGGGAGGAATACTACCCGGAATTTTACATCTAGAAATTTGAGGTCTTCATCTCATTGATAATTTTGGAAATAAAAATTATAATCTGATGTATTCGTGTGCATGGGATTTGAATCTCGTTTCTGGGATGGGATCTGAGGTTCTGTTTCATTCTCCTGTGAAGCACTTGGGACAATGACAAAATGTGAACGTACCGCTTAGATTTTACACCTTTACAGGATGAAACCAGACAGAAATGCATGCGTATCAGTGCCCTCTTGTATGCAGACCTGACCAAATTTTGACTCAGAGTTGATCAGTATGGCATCTGTGTATAAATTGTCCTGCCCTTCTCAATTTATTCTGTGCTAATGAAGTTGGCATCCTAAAACCATGAAATAATCTTATTTGGGAAAAAAAAAATAAAATAAATCCTGGGCTTTATTCCTGTTGAGATCTGAAAAGTTTCTTTGTTAACACAGCATAACTTAAAAAAAAAAAAAGTAGACATGAAGCATCTGTTACACATCTTCTAGATCAGCTTTGCAGTTGACTGGACTGTGGATAAAAGACACGCTAAGTGGTTGAGTATTGCTTATGCTGGGAAAACAAATGAAGCTAACAGGGTTTCAAAGGCTTTGAAGCTGTGTCACTCTCTGAGGTGTTCAGTTGTTTTCTTTGGCAATAGAAGTTGAAGCAAGCTAGTTTACTTTATTAGAGGCATAAGGCTACTCTTGTAACCTTCCTCTGACTAAGATGAATTTGGCTGACTGACCCTATTTCTTTCTGGACCGCACGTGTTGTGCTGGGTTTGGGGTGTTCTGGGCCCTCCTCACCCCCCCAACTCTTTAGCATTCATCTCTTTTAAAGGACAGCAGAATTTTCCATATTTTGTGAAATCTGCCTTTGCATTCTGTGTTTCCTGATAGACCTACGTTCTGCTATGGTGGAGCAATGCAAATCAAGGAGAATAGCCCAAATTAATTCTTCACATTGGCGGCAGTGTGATTGCCTGCGTGGAATCAATAATGCATCATGGAGGGATCAAATTTTGGAGTATAATGTGTGAATAATGCTTAACACAAAACAAAAATTCAGTCATCATAATAGCAATTAGGAAAAAGCTGCAGCTTATCCCAGCTGTAATCTCTGCTAACAATGAAGCACAGCCTGGTAATCAGCATGTATGGTATGAAATGCACTAATAGAAATCACAGCTCTTTGTTATGTGTGTGGGGGGTGAAAGTTTCCTTTTAGCTAACTTGTGCTGTGTTAACTAGACATAGTATCCTTCAACCAAATTACTGACTGTGTGCGCGCACTTGGAAAAACACTGATCAGCTGTGTGTTCGTCCTGATGTTTCCATAGACAGTAGCACCCCAAATCACGGATCCTTTGTGTTTTCAAGCAGAACTCTGATTAAATAGATCACAAGAGTAGGCCAAGTAAATAATATACCAGATGACTCCATTAAACATGTACCCGCATAGAAACCTTGGGGTTTATTAAAAAAAAAAAAATCCATAGTTTCTTTAAAAATGAAAAGAAGAATACGGATACTCGGTGGTTGTGTGCCTTGGAGTTGGAGAATGGGTCTTAGGTTGATGGGAGGTATTTAGGGCAATGAATATTAGGTAATTTGAAACTGGATTAGTAGCAGCAGTTGGGTTCCCTGTTGTGTAAGAGCCCATCTTACCCTGCACAGAAGGAAAGAAAAGCAGCATTTGGAATTAGAAAAGCGGGGAAATTGATTGTATAATGGCAGTTACAGGAGTGGTGCCTCAGCACCCCAGACAGGATGGGAGAGCTGTGCGTTGGCTTCACAAATGAATACGCTGGCTGCCATATGGAGGTAGCTGTAGGTAGGTAGGTGGGTATGGAGAGAGATCTACCTCCAGCAAGATAGGTCCTGACAACCCTCTTCCATCGATAAAAATCTGTACATGCACAAAAAATAGGGCAAGTACCATTTGCATACAAGCCTAATATAAATAGTGCCATACAGGGAGAAGAGCTGTTCTACCTGCTGCTGGTGGCTTTTGTTTTCTTCTTAATGTGCCTTTCTCATGGTATTGAGGAATCATGCCAAGAGAGAGGTGGGGAAATGGCAGGGTGGCTTTTTCCTCACATGACAGGTAATTTAATTTTTCTATTTCCTAATATTCCTGAATCTGCATTTGGTGTGGTTTCAGTTGGGTTTTTTTCTTTTTATCTCCTGTGGTCCTCTGCCTTGGGACCTTCTCTGTGGATCACTGTTGTCTTATCTTTCCGTGTATAAAGAACCACTACACATTTTACCAGACATCAGCTTATTCAAAGAATGCTTGAGGCAGGTGACCAAAGACCTTGTATTTACCTATTTAGATGAGTTACTTGTTGGCTTTTTGAGGGCTTCATCTTGACACATGTGGTCTTGGTGTAATTTCAGAGGTTTGGTCTGGCTTTAGTTTATGACACAGTGCCCTTTTGTGACTCGAATGTACAGCAGTAGATTAATATATTTATGAAGAGGAGAGAGGAGGACTGTTTATCCAAAGCTGACCAAATTTGGAGCTAGAGGTAGTCTTCCTAGAGGTGTCCCCTGCCCCTGGAAACGGCAAATACAGAAGTATGAGAGAACAACAAGAGAGCAAAGTAATTGCCTAATTGGAAGGTTCTGTAGTTGGAGCCTCTACATAGTGAAATATCATCTTGTGAAGAAGAGTGAAGGGAGTTAGTAGGCCCAATAGGAGTAAACTGCTTTGTATAGGAGTATTCCTGACGGGCAATCAGATAGTCCTCAGCACTTGCAGGCTAGATAGCTGAAGGACCTGGGTAGGCGTCTGTATGGGATGTCATTGCTCCTAGTTCCCAGATGCCAGTGACTTGTGATAGTTGTCTGGTTGCCATAAAGTGTTAACACAGTGTAAGAACGTTTTTCAGCTTGGGTAACAGGGCAGAAGAAGTGGTTCTTGGAAATCAGTTTGCTCTAATTTTGGTTTAATATAGTAGAAAGTATGCTTGATACCTTGGCAGTTGGACATAATTTGTCTTCTCTGGAGTTGGTGTTAAATTTTATTGTCTTTAATAGATAGAACTTGAACGCATCAGCCTGTTTGTCGTAGCTGGTCCAAAAATGCTCTCTTATGGTAGAATCTTCAGAAAAATTCCTTTTAAGAGCAGTGCATTATTAATAAAGTAATCCATTAGGTCTGGTGATAAAGGGTCACAGCAGAGTCTGAAATACGTTCCTTAAATGGTTAAGAAATTTATCATGGTTGGAGGATTAATTGATTTCATTTGGAGGCTTTCTTAAGGTTTCCAGGCTTTGTGTTCAGAGATGGTTTTACTCTCTTTGGAAATGCTCTTGCTGCTTAAAGTTTTGCTGTGCTGTCATTAGCATGAACTCTTAGAATTCTGCTCAAGGCAAACTGTTCTTTTAGCATTATGACTGATTGCATCTGCGAGGAGCCGTACTTAGGTAAAGAATAAGGAAGTTTATGGCAAATAAGGTATTTTACTTGAAATCAATTCAAAATCAGAATAATGGTATCAGGCATTAAGTGTTGCGGTATAAGAATAAAAAAGGCACTGCAGATGCTGCTAAACGTTGAACTGTAAAACTCTAATGGGTCTATATCTTTTTAAAATTGGACAGAACTGTCATCATTTAGAATACGTAGACATTGTTTTAAACCACGTAGAAATCACTGCCCGCAACTTCAATAATGTGCGTAACTGTTGCCAGGGAATGATTTATTCGGTGAATGTAGCTCCTATTCACTGAAGACTTGGGGGTGGAGGGAAGGGTGGTTTAAAATGAAAGTTGCTCGCTATTAGATTAACATAATTAAACCTATAGATGGTCTGAGAACAATTCACCGCAGCTACTGTTTTTTAATTCTCAGTGTGTGTGTTTTCTCTGTCCTCCCACAGCATGACTCCCGAGCCCAAGTTTTCAAGTGCGATGTTGGGTGCTATCTGTGCAAACAGATGCTCAGCTCTCCAGTGAATGTTCTCCCAAACTAGTTTCTTCAGACGTTGCACATCAAAGCAGATAATGGATGCCGTTGTCCAAATTTAGAGGATTTTTAATTTCATTGCACACTTCTGAATCCTTTATGCCAGCGTGCAGGGTTCCTTGCGTGCTAATTGAACTCTGAAAGGGTGATTTGGGCAGTGAAAGTAGTATTTGCCTTCTTTTTTAAAGTATTGATTTCAACAGTTCTACTTCCTCTTGCAGAAAAAGTGGATGATTGTTGCATATTCATGACTGAACTGCAGAGAACTTGGACCAGAATTAAACAATTAACCCTCTCGCCAATGTAAACATCCATTTGAGTAGAAGCCAGGGATGTTCCTACTTGGTTTATTATGGAGCTGAGATGTAGAAATGTATTCCGGAGGACTGTGTTTCTAATAAATAAAAAGGCATAATGAGAATGTAACTGGGAAGGAAGACAAAAGCAGCCATGCTTTAAATTGTTAATGATGGTGCCAGTGGCTGCAGCTTTACCACAGCTGTTTAAATTGATCAGCTAGTGAAAATGTTTTGTTTTGGCATTTTCTCTGCATGTGCAACTCTTTCGAAGGGACTTCTGGAAGCTTTTCAAAGGAGAATCATGATCATGGTTTTTTTTTTTTTTTTTTTTTTTAACCAGGGTTAGAACACCAGAGTTTCCAGTATTTTGGAATCCAATATTTAAGGATGCAGTTGAGTTTTTCTTTTGTAAAGGCTCTGGCAGATAAGCTGTCACTTACCCTAACTTTCCTTTATTGCTCTTTTTTTCTTTTTTTTTTTTCCTTCTCTCCTCCTCCCTCCAAAAATATTACAAATTACTCGTTACCCATAAGCGATGAGACAACAGCCCACTTCCTAGCTGTCTTTCCCCCCAGTCTGTGTCCCCCCCCCATCTTCTCCTGGTGCTGCTGAGCTTGATCAGAAAAGCAGAAAGGTGCTATGTCAATTTGCTATGCATCTGTTGGTCAAGCATCCAGTGTGAAATTGTTCTGCAAAGTGTACTTTTTTCAGTGGGAACTTGCTACTAATTTGTTTCCTGGTTGGCTCTGCCTTGCAGCTGAATGTGTGTTAACCAATACCTCTTTAATGCTTGTTATCACTTCCTTCTGTTCCAGAGAGATGGGCATACATTTCAAAGGGATGCAATCTCTTCAAGTCACGTAGGTAGGGGAAGGTCGTACGTTCTGCATATGGACAAGTGACATGGTAGAGATGTATGGGTGGAGGACTGGCCTGAGCCCGTGAGCCTTGGTGTGTTTAGCAGGACACCTCGTGCCTTGGGGTCCCACCTGAAAGAGCTCGTGAGCAGACCTACCTGGGACCTTGTGTGAAGCCTCTTGATGGCAGGTGACTCGTGGACAGGCCAAGCTTTAGGTAGTGTTGAGCAACCTGATTTCTGCCTAATGTATTTGCAGTGGGGGTGGGTATTGAACATTATTCAGAATCCATTATATATTTATCTTTAGACTCCTTTGTGGAAAATGATTTCTGTAAGTACCCTGTTGTGATTATGAAAGCCCAAACCAAGCATCAGTCTCAAACCCTTTGACCTGTCTGCACAGAATAGAGGTCTGTTTTGAAAAGGACTCCTTTATATCTGTTTTTACTCCGTGCCCTTCCATTCATTTGCCTATACAAAGCAATAAAGGGTAAAACTAAAGTAACATAAATTGGTCTGTCTTCCTGAATCCATGTCTCGCTAATGTACCCAGATTAACTCAACTGTAAATTGTCTCCTTTGGATGTCGTGTCTTGCTAAAAGTTTCCTATATGATTCATGATTTGGATTGCTTTTAACAGCTATTGGCTAAGCAATATGGTAAATGTACAAGGTGATGCAATTGGCATTAGTGAGAGGATGCACAGGAGCATGTAATGCAGTCAATACTACATTAACTACTGATGCCCAATTACAGAAACTGGAAGAGTGGCTTTTAGGAGCATTAGGACTTGCAGAAGAGCTGAGATCACCTGCCGCTCCTTGCCTAAAAGCTTCACCCTTTATGCGCTGGGATCAAAGCAAACATTGAGTTGCTATTTTGTCATGTATAATGACGAAGGTATTTCCCCCCCTCCCTTTCCCCCCCCACCCTCCCCCCAAAAAGTGTCACACAGATGCTTTTAGCACATGTAAAATCCTATCTCCATATTTCAAGATTCTCCTTCCATCTCCCGGGGCAAGACTTTATTTGAATAAAAACTCTTTAACCACCTCTGCATTTATTGTTTCTCTGAAGCTTAATACTTTAGCCATTTTTTCGTTTAAAGAACTACTAAGTGCCATTTAGAGTGTCCTATTTCAGTGTGTTAGACAAGGCTCCCCTTCGCTCCCCTCAGCTCCTTCCCTTTTCTAATCTCTATGTGATTGTTTGTGACCTCAGCTGGCTTGAAGTCTCTAGAAAGAGTGTTTTAAAATACAACCAGATACCACATAAAACAGGATATTTGAGCGTGTGACCTCTCTGCAGTCCATGTTCAGATTAAGCACACATTGTTTCCACCATTGCTTTTAAAACCCATTTGCAGTAGACGGCAAAGGACCGCATCGCACTAAAAGACAGCGCATACTTTTAGATTGAGCAGAGTGTGATCACAGCTTCTAAATCTATTTTAAAAATAATGAGCAATGTCACTGCTGCATGGCAGAACTAGCAACCCACAAAGTTCCTCCGGACTTGGAGCGAGATGGGAAATTAAGCAGCTCTAAGAACACTGAAATATTTTAATATAAAAGACAGCTGGCAGGTGGCTTATTGCTCTTGTTGCAGCATTTGTCTTTACTTCCAGCTCTGATAGCTGGCGTGTCGCTGCCGCTTTTAATCCTCAAAGTGTTTTGCCGGTATTAAGGAGTCTGTGCACCCCAAGTTAGCCTTCCCTGGAACTAAAGCCTGGGTATCTGGGAGGATGTGCCTGACTCCCCTCCTGAGGTGTGGGTGGGCTTCTGTGCAAGTTGTCCCAGATTTGTTCAGCTCTGCTTTCTGTCTGCACAGTGCTTGTCACCCTGCCCAGCAAAAGAGGGAGGATGGGATCTGCAGCTCCATCTCCTGTAGTGGCACAGTGCTGGGCCTGGCTCCCACCTTGTCTGCTCCCTTCCGCTGGGTTTGGAGGTCGGAGATCCGCAGAAGATGAGAGAAAGAACTTCCGGATCTCCTGGGAAGCACGGGGTGCTCTTGCAACAGTTGCTCTCTTTGACAGTTGTTGGGGCAGTTGTGTTGATCCCCTCTCAGTAGGCAGTTTTTGTTTGTTGTTGTTTTTGGGGATTTTTTTGGTTTTTCTAATGTTCCTGAGGTCCAGTCCAAGTAATTGCAGGTTGTTGAGGAAAAGCCTTCAGTAGCCTATCTTGTGGCCAGAATCACGAGCATCGGTTGTGTTTCCCTCCGGCTCCTGCCACAGCTATAAGCGTGGGTCACGTTCCCCGCTGCCGGTTCGCGTGTGGGGTGGGAAAACAAGGTAAGTCTGTGCTGTAAAACATCCCGGTGGTCTACAGGCCCTTCTTTCACCACCCTTTGTTTGGTAGATGGTGCCTTAACTTGGAAGCCTGCTGGTGTGCTGGTTCTCCATGCCATTGCTCCAGGGTGCCATGGAGCTCTGCCCCATATCTAGTGACTGTCCCAGTATTCAGCTGGTGCAGGGAGTTTGCTGTGGCCGGAGGAAGGAAGGATGGAGGGGCAGGAGCAGAGGGACCCTGCTATTCTTAATAGGACTGTTGCTTACAGCTCCTGATCGATGCTCTTTTGAGCATCGCGGGGGTGGGAGCAGAAGGTAACCTGCTGTTTTTCTCCTTGCACTAATGTGTTTAAAAGGTGGCCCCAGCAGTGGAGGCGTGGGGGAACTTGACTGGGCTCTGCCTTCGGCGCAGACAAGTATCCTGTGCTTGATGCACTTTCCAAGCTGTACAAACAATGCTTTAAACGTCTGAAGTACCCAGCAGGGCAAGTCAAAACGTCCTTGAGCAACTTTTGTATTTAGACAGTGTTTTCTCTTTTCCTTTGATCAGGAGGGAACAGATGTGTCTCTTCTCGTGCGTGTGTTTGCCTGCACCCCCCAATGCACGCGCGCTCCCTGTCCTCATGCGGGGGCTGCAGAATTTAGGGTGGGCTCTTGTTCTTCTTTGTTCTTTCTTATTACTGTGTTTTTTTGCAGGGAATTGAAGTTGGAATTTAGGGAGGTCGGACTAAACAAGATTTAACTAACTCTCACTCCTTCCCTTCTATCTCTTTAATTTGAAGAGAGTTTGGGGGGAAAAAAAAAAAAGACTCCCTTTAAAAATATGGATGTGTATGGATAATCGATTCATTGACTGGACTTTTTGGGGATTTTTAAGCATTCAGTCTAAGTGGGGCTGCTCAGTGAAATTTGTACATTCATAAAATAGCTGATTGAAAAGCAATATTTCAGATAAATACAAGCCAGCGATCTATCAGCAGTTGTAATAAAAGCTGGGCTTCAGGCTGTGATTTTATTTTGAAATAATAAGAATTGCTTTATTCTTTTTACTTGAGTTACCATGGTAATTCTGTCGTGTAGCAGTGTTATATTGATTTAGAAAGTGGACAGTAATATTTCTTTTGTGTTATTCTGTTTCTAGGGGTTGATTTCTAATTTCCACTTGGAGATTACTTTTATAAATTTCTTAAGTCCTTCCACTTTTTTCTCTAGCAGTGTAATTTTCCTCTCACACATTGCTATTTTCTGAGCTTATTGGTTTGCTCTTATTTTAAATTAAACTTGCTGGTTTCAAATATTGAAATGACATCTTTGTCTGTGTCTGTACTTTGGTTTAGCAAAATATTACAGTCTGCTGTTTTATGCTTAATAATTTAAGGGAAGCTTTATGTCTGCCATCAGTGGTTGTTGGTAACTTATGACTAAGCCAACACAGAGCTTAAACCCCTGACATTTTAATACAGTGCAATGGTGCTTCCATCCTGCACACCGTTTCCTTTTGGTTTTCAGTGTGGTGTGTGTGTGTATGCTGAGGAGAATGACAAATTCTGAAGAGATCTGGAGGAGGTTTTGGGTGGAGATGGCTCTTGGCCACTTAGGTCTCTGTCATAATTGAGAGAGGCATTGGTTTTATCCATCGTGCAGGTAGCATTCCTGGTTACCCATCTTTCTCATGCAGTTAAGCTGCAAGTTTTCTGAAAGCAAAACTTTGACTTGCAGAAGTGTGCGTATGTACCCGATGGCTGACAGAAAATAACTGGCTACAGGGGTGTTACTCCTTTAGCTATGGAGCACTGCTTTCAGGTTGCTGCTGCTTTAAGAAATGACAGGCTAAATAGGATGCAACTGTTCCTTGTGACATCATTTTAAAATCTATTTTATTTATTTATTCTGTGAATGAGAAATAAGGCTTTTATTCCAAACCTGGAAGATGAAGAGAAACAAACCTCAAGCATCAGTTTTCAGAAGGTAGTAGTTTAGATCCTGAACCCAAAGGTATGAATTCTGCTTTCAAACACAAGTCACTCAGGTTACCTTTTGGAATAGAGGGTGGGAAAGCTACTTTGTGAGCGCTAAGTACAAATTCCCTGATCTCATGAAAATGCCACTGAAAGGTTTTGCAGTGCAGATAGCTGATGGGAGGGGAACAGAAGTCTTGCTCTATTGCCCTTTGGTTTCATTCCTGTGTGAAGCTCATTACAGGAAGAAAAGGAGTCCAGGAGCCCTAGTTGATCTCTGCTGGGATTGCTCGACCAGCTACAAGCAGGAATTAGCATCAGCTGGAAATGGCAGAAGAAGAGGGTAAGGATGGCATGGACATGTGGTGGTTGACCTCAAAAGTCCTGAGGTATGAGGTAGCTGGAAAAGGGCAAATGCAGTTCTGAAATGGATTGAACAAGAAACTGCTAATAATGGTCGTGGTTAATAATGCCAGAGAAAGGCACTGATAGAAGACTTTGTCTGTCATAGGTAAACCAGGGAGCACTTGTTATCAGGGACAGTAAATGCATGTGGAAACGTGCAGAGAGGATGCTTGTGAAGATAGAGGGGTCCATGCTTCAACTTGTGTACCTTTGCAAAATGAAGACTGAGAGGTCTGCCCTGTATGAGGACATTGGGATTGGAAACGCCAAGGGGAAAGGAAAACAGGCTTCTCACCCCATAAGATTGAAAAGTAGTTGGAAATGGCTAAGAATATTTCTAGGCTAGCAGCTTGAAAGCTTCTGGGCTTCAGAAGAGTTGGTCTCTGGATCAGCCTTCCCTGGAGACTAGTAGAGGCATGAAGCTGAATGGTTTGGTTAGAGAAAGAGATGGTGTGATGGCCTCCAGCTGCAGGAGGTGAGACTCGCTAGTCCTTCTCAGTCACTCCTTGCTGAGGCTTTTATATCCCAGTATACGAAGCTCTGTCAGTGTTTCCATATAAAACCCATATTTTCATGAACGTGCATTTATGGTGAAAGTCTGCACATAAGTTCCTGCCTGAGGATACCTTTTTCCTTCCTATTAAACTTTTATAAACCCGTCACTTGGCTGGGTTTTTTAGAGTTCTCTGTGAAAGTAAAATAGAAGGGAGGCCCTGATGGGGAAGCATGGAGGGTATAGTGTCATTTTCTTCCTCAATGCTCCTTTTAAAAAGGAAAAAATATTTAAAAAAATAAATAACTGGAAGAAAAAAAGGCACAAGCTACAAGCTTACAGGTGAACTCCTGAAAGGGAATGGCAAAAGCCACATCTGAAGGTCCTGAACTTCTTTTCAGTGATCTGATTTGGTTTGATCCGAGTGTGAAAATGCATAAGCAGCTGCTGGTCTCAGAAGTCTCCCTGAGCTCTTCTGCTGTGTGCAGGTGCTGCCCGTGCTGTTCGGCTTGAGAGCAGTGATCCACAAACTTTAAAACCTTCAGATAGGTCTTGACCTGTGAGGCTGTAATGGCCCTTGGAGCCTTTACAGCCCATTGGGTGATGTCTGTTACACATTAGTCCGTAATAGCTCCAGAATAACTAACTTGATTTCTTTTTTTCAAGTCAATAATTATACCTCTCTGCAATGGAGTGCAGTGGCTCCGAACACTAAAATGCAGTTTTAAAGTAATGCAACAAGAGGCTGCTTAATGTCTCTGACAGTCTTGGCACTGAGGGCAAGTCCTCTACTTGCTTTCTGCAGCATTTTCTATCTCATTGTGTACTCGTTTTACAATGTGTCCATGCTACCAGGAGCTGACATCTTGCCCCAGATTCTCTTTAATTTGGCAGAATAATGCTTTGGTCTTTCCCTATCATACCTGCTTTTCAGGAAGAGCTTTGGGTGATAATTTTCACTGATCTTAGCAGAGCTCTGTGCTCAAGAGAGCAATCTTGCCCCGGTAGGAGAAAGGACTAGATGATTTAATAGTCTTTTTTTTATAAGCATTTCTCTCTGTATCTGATCTTCTCATGGGATACAGTGCTGCCTGCATCCCAAGCTGGCATTTGGGTTTGCTACCCCCTACCTAAAATATATTTTCTTTCCCTACGGTTCATTCAATTATAACTCTAGGATATATCTTCTGGGACTGAGTAATTGGCTAGGTCAGAAGTAATCTTTATTTTCACTAGAGAGATGTTTACAAACTGATGCTGTAGTATCTCTTTAAAACCCACTGAGAATCTGATTAAAGGCCTGAGGATCTTCTGCAAAGATTGCCTGCTCCCAGTTGACTTGAAAGGGTCAGCATGCTGTCACAGTTTCGACGGCTAAGAATTAACTTAAGGCTGATTCAAATGCTACTCTCTGTATATAGCATTGATTGCACTGCTTTCAGATGGCAAGAGGTAACTTTATACTGTAGCATGTGTGAACTCCATTTAGTTAAATAGGAAAGCTGGGTGAGTGTGGTTGCTTGTAGCATGGGGGCTCAAAGGTGAACACGTTCTACTCCTCCTGCCCTGAATTAAATACTTAGGGGAGGCTGAGAGAGAAACCTAATCTTCTGGTAGCGTAGTTGGGCTAGTGACTGCTGCAGCTGTTCTTCACCAAGCGCAGCTCCTAAGTCTTCCCCTACGCATGGTCCACCCTGTAGGCTTGACCTTGATGCGATAGGATTGCTTGTAGTGGAAATGGCAGCAGAGTGTTCTTTTGGATGGGGAAAAAACCCCAGCCCCGATAAAATGAGTTTGGTGTGGCCTTATCGCTATCCCTAGTTCAGGAATTGGTAGAGGCACTAAGGTTTTTAAGGTGGTTTGACGTGAGCGTCGCCGGGGCAAGGCATCATGTGTTCACGTGGAAGCGGCCGGTACTGGCTTGCAGGAAGCGGTGTGGTTTGTGGTGCCGCGCTTGGGGTGGCTGCCCGTGGAGTAGCTTTGACGAGGCCCAGCCGAACGCAGCCGCCTGCCCGAGGCAGCGGTGTGCTCCGTGGGAGGCGATGCCAGCCTGCAGGCCGCTGTAGCCCGCGCTGCCCGCGTGCGCACCGGAGCAGGCCCTGCTGCTGCTCAGCCTGGCACGTGGAAGTGCTTCTGAGCCTCAGTGAAGGAAAATGGGCTGAGCTGAAGTGCGCTCCTGAGGACCTGCTTCTGCCTGTCAGCCTCTCCACCGAGCCAGCAGTTGCCTCTAGCTTGATGGAGGAACTGAGGAAGGTGCCCCACCAGCATTGAACCTTCAGCCAGGACGCATGGTCTGGCTGCTGTAAGTCCGTGAGCACCTTCCTGCTTCAAAAACAGCAAGGATTCCTGATTTCTTGCCTCCTGTCACATCTGGTCAGCTAAAGGCCTTTCTGGTGATACTAGTCACAGCACCTAGGCCCCTCTCGCTGTCTTGTAGGTGCATCAGTGCTGGCCACGAGTGAATGATCTCAAGGGTTTGGTGCGTTTGTGTTAAAACATTCAGATGTCCTTCGGCAATTTCTTGGGGATTCTTCCTAGTGTTGTCTTGGAGTGAGTGTGACATGGCTGTAGGCCAAGATCTTAGGCTAACCTAATGCCTTAATGTGGGATTTTGCTTTTTCTTATTATGTGGGGTTTTTTTTTTCTTCTCCCTGGTCTTGAAGCTCACATAATAAGTCCAGGTGGAAGAGATGCTGGAAATGCTAACAGGCTCTGGGTTGGAGCAACTGGAGAGGCCATGCTGCAGGAAAACACTGCTCACCTTTAATTGTGCCCAGCACAGTTTCTGTGTTCCCCAGGGGCAAATAGTGTGCAGTGTTCCTGTGTGGTGGACACATTTCCTTCCAGAGTTGCAATTTGCCAGTGGTCACTCTCAGAAGCAAAATACTCCCTGATGGGATTGTGAGTGAGCTGAAGGTGATAGCACCAGCCAAGGTAGAGGAAGAGAGAATGATTTTGATGTTTTCTGTTGGTGGCCAACCATGAAATCAGTCAGTTTTCTATCTGCAAGACTTGAAAAAGACACCAGAGACTGATAGTCTTGTCCCTTGTCCCCCCACCTGCCCTCCAAGGCTGGAGGAGCTGCTATCTCGTGGTCACTATAGCTTAGTTTTGGCATGTTTTGCTGAACACAACTGGATCCATTTTCTGTACAGTAAACAAAGCTCTGATTCCTCTTGGGACAAATATTTTGACCATTATAAACTCTTTATCAAATTAAACAGCTCACTGAAGTGAGGATCCATGGACATGTTGCAATAGCTCCCATGCTGCACTTGATGGATACTCAGTGTTTGCTTTTGCTTCTTTTCATCCTGTCTTCATTCTGCTTGGGATGGTTGGCTCCTTCCTCATCACTAAGCAAGCTCTATGTGTTTAAGCCTCAAATGATGGCTTGTTTCCCACCCTCCTCCCATCCCAAGGAACTAGATAAAAATTTGAGCTCAACAAAACCCTTGCCAAACCCTGATCTGTACTTAGGGTTTCTCAATGTGCGCTGTTTGCGTTGAGCTTTTAAGCTTACGGCACTAACTCTCCAAAGAACGTTCCTTGGTGATGCTTCATCAAAGAAAGCAAGTGTTTCCTGGTCTTGGCTTAAGTTTCCATTAGCTCTACAGAGCAAGTCAGTTGTGAAGATTATTATGCTGGTTCCTGCTACAAGGGAGAGTCATGTGAGTTGTTGCTACAGTACCAGCTGTCACAAGCTCATTTTGTTTCAAATAAATGAATACTCTTCAAATGGTATTAACCTAGTTAAAATTTTGCTTATCAAAGCAAGATCTGTAAAGCAAGCCAGGTAAGCATGTATTACTGTTTGAAGATGTATGAGAATGCAGCAGGAGGAGTTGATTTTGAACTTTCCTCACGCTGCATATCATGATCAAGCGCTTGAGGCAACTTTACCATCCGAATGAGTTCGTCATTAAAGGAGCAGTGTCGATAGCAGGGCTGTGTTTACTCAGCATTTCCCTGCAAGCTCTCAGAGCACTCCTTCCACTTAAGTGTTTACCCCTGAGTTTAGCAGAGATGCCTACCCAGCGAAGGAGGGGTCTTACACATCCTGTGGATGCTGAATGACAGTATTTCCATGGAGCAAGTGTTGAAGATATTTTTAATGTCCTGGAAGCAATCGCTAAGACATCATGTGGGGAAGGTACCCAATAGGGCTTGCCCCTGCTTGTGTTTATATTTGTTTGGTGCTGTGCTGTGTGAGAGTGTGCGTGCAGAATAGCAAGAAATAATCTCCCAAGTTAGAATGTTTGAATTAAGCATCCAAAAATGTTGAAAAGGGCAATGAAAGTCCAGTAACTTTCCAAAACCAGCAACATTTTGGTAATCTGGGATAGGATGAAATTCTGGTCTCCAGATCTCAGGCCTGAACACTACATGCTGACTTGCAGAAAAAACATGTAGGTTCATGTGCTTCTTGCCTCAGTACAGTGCCCAAGGGCAGATGAGCATGGTTGCTGGCTGTCAAGTCTGGTTCCAGTTTACTTGGAGAGTAACATTCTGCATTGCACTGTGTCAAATGCTAATCTGGCTAAGGACTTCTCTATCGCTTATGCAATTCAATATGTCATCCTCACCTTCCCCCTTGCTGGATTTACTGTATAACATGTATTAGGGCAAAGTGGTTTGCCTCTAAAATAGAGGGAAACAATTTGTGAACAATGTGCAAAGCAAATGAAACACAAGCTCCGCTGGAAGACTGGTTGACAGCGATGTTTTAAAATATGAGCAAGGAGATAGGCAATAAAGCACATGAGTATCTTTGGAAATATTAAAGTCAACGGGAGGAGGTAAATGTAGTTGCCTAGTAGGGGAAGAGGAGAAGAAGGGCACACATGAGTTGGAAGCAGGACATACCGAGGAGTTGTGTGAGTTTTGGGTATTGCTGGTGCCAAGTCAGAAGAGCTGATGCAGAGGTAAACAGCAGTAGTGTAGAACCTGCTCTTTTTAAAATGCACACAGAAGAATATATCTGTATTAGTTAAGGATTTGTCAACATTTAGTCTTTATTTTACACAATGACTGCTCAACTAGCGTTCAGTCTTCTGCTGTGTCTTGCATGATTTTGGCTGGTTTTGAATAGGGTTCCTCACAGGAACCAGATCTGAAGAGAGAAATGGGAGGTGGCGAGTATAGCATTGCTCCTTTTTGTGCCCCAGTCCCATGCAGAAGGCTTAAAAGGGTGATTGCATGGCCAGCTCTGCTGCAGCATAGCAGGGTGCTTGCAAGCACTCTGCCTTCAGCCTTTGGTGGTCGTCCTGTGGGACGTGCTGCGGAAGAAGCTGGTGGTAGGTAGGTGCTGACACCAAGCTGGGAGGTGGGAGCCTCTGCTGCAAGCCACGGGCAGCCTCTGGCTGGGGTGTCTGCCCCTACTGAGGTACCTGTCGTGGTGGCCATGTCTTGCTCCTGCTTGAGAGTGCATGGCTGAAAGGCATGGATTGATGTGTGGAGTGGGAAGAGGAAGAGGGATGTCAGAGCCTTCCTCCTGCTTGCTCCTGTGCTGGCTGGGGTGCAGACCCAGTGTCTGTGCCTCACCCGAAGCTGCAGCCGTTTGCCTTCTGTACCTGAGAAGCACATCCTGCTTTATACCTCCATCTGCCTACCTTCTTCCAAACATCCATGTGGCTCTGCGCTCATCCTGCCCTTTCAAAGACTAGAGACCTTCATTTCTCCATCCATCCATTTTTGAAGAACTGAGATTCTTGAGTCCTTGAATTGTTTGACTTGCCCTCTGCTATGCTGCCTTCACAGCATCCCTTTCATATAATCACTGCTGCTTGCAGTATTCTGTAATACAGCCCCACTCCTCTCTCTAATAGACTGTTCTGATGTCCATGACTTACATCCCTGAATTTTCATTACTGCTACGAAGACTTTTATGCACTTTAAAAGGGAACAGATGGATTCTTCCTTATTTTGGAAGCGATCATTCGTGCCTGTCCACCTTCTCAAGTTCACCTATTTTCATTACTTTAACTTAAAATGATTTGTGGAGCCTTCTGAGCTCTCAAAATTAAACTGGAGCCTGAATAAGATTTGAACCTAGATTTTCCTCGTCTAACCTAAAGTAGATGATAGCTTCAAGGGAGGACCTAGAGAATAGTTCATTTTGGTTGTAGTTCAAAACAGTAGTCAGTCTGTTCTTTCCCACTGTGCTCTTTCAGAGTTGCTCCAAGGAAGCTCACAAAGAGCCCTTCTGAGATTGAAGCGGGAACAAAGTGCTAATTGTTAAATTATCTTTTGTCCCCCCAAAACCGAAGGAAAATCATCTGAAGGATGTTAGTCGCATACAGAGTATTTCTGTCTCAGTCCAGCATTAAGTAGTCTGTTTTAGAAAACCTTTCTGTTTCTGTCCTTTGCAGTTCCCAATAGGCTTTTGCACTCGAACAATATGGACTCTAGCAGGTGGTGTTTTTGGCAAATGACCTCTTCTCACTACCAGGATGTTCAGAAGTTGGCCTTTCTCATCTTTTTCAGAACTATTCAAATAGGAGGTGAAGGGCAAATGTACTACGAATAGGGTGAAGATGCACTAAGATCTTAGACTGGAAGAAAATGAAAATGCCGGTTTCCAAAGAATTGAGTGATGGGTGAAGAGCGTGGTCTAATAGCTGGGTAGAGTAACTAGCAGCACGTCTCTCTAGAAACAAATGACGCAAACTTACAAGAGCGGGTCTTCTGCTGGGGCAGAGGTTAATTATACAAGTGGTTCCACGACTTGCAGCCTTTTTCTTCTGCGCTCTGCTCACATTTGCCTTCCTGACGTGAACTGCAGTAATATGCACAATTTATGTGGCTCTGTCTGATTTTGGTTAATTGTAGTAGTAATTACTAATTTCCAACCCTTGACCTGCTTTTTTTAATCGCAGTTTTTGAATGATCTTTTTGTGCCGTTTTAGAATTTGGTGTTTGGTTTTTAATTTAGATAAATTATGCTGAAGCGTTGTAGAGAGAGCTGCACACGGAGGTCAGAAGCTTTGTCTGTGCAGCGCCTATTTTCTTTAACCTATTTTAATAATTGTAGCTGCTTTCTTGAACGGGCAGCTTTTGTCTGAACTGCGCTCAGCCTGTCCTGGTTAGACCAGGCTGCTGATGTAGCAGTAAAACAAAGTGCTGCTGCAGGGCGGCCCCGAGGCTTCGGGATCGTCGCCTGGGTTGGGGAGGGTCTGGGGCCGGGTTCCCTCCCTCCGCAGCTTCCCGAACTGGTGCCTCTGCCAGGCACCCAGAGACAGGCTGTGGGTCTGTGGTGTTCAGCAGGCCCCTGGGCCACATCTCCAGCATCCCACCATCACTTCAGCAGTGACTGTGCTGGAAAGCCTCTCTCTGCCCTTCTCCCCAGGGTCCCTGGCTGTGCTGCCCAGAGCGCAGCTCTTGGAGACAGCTTTGGGTGAGCCCCTCCATGCCTGGCAGGCTGTTGCAGCCCCTGCGCTGAGGAGGTTGAGGGGAGGTGGCACTTGGCCCCCAGCAGAACAGAGCCATGGCCAGACATCACGGTGAGTGGCCAGGGCTCGCTCTCAGCCTGCTTGTGGGAGAGCTCTCAACATTTTCAGAAAGGACACTTTTTTTCCATCCCTTTACTCTCCCCAGACATCCAAAGGGTCTAAGTATTTACAGGTAGGGATGCTGTTTGCTTTGGCTGTTTGGAATAAACTCTGCTAGATTTTAACAGTTTTCCTACCTTTCCTCCTTCTCCCTTTTCCTCCTCCTTTTACTTTCTGTGGGGGAAGTTTAATAGGGTGTGATGTTTTTGAACTTGGAAGCAGGTATTAAAGAGCAATTAGCTGGCTGGCCTCCCCGGATAAAACAGACAAAACTTGCAAAAGATCTTCTTGTCTTCAAACATTTGTACAAATCTCTTGTCAAATACAGAAGTAATTGCCTTTTCCCCCCTTTCTTTTTCCTCTCTCCTCAACCACTTTCAGTCCTGCATCTGGTTTAATATAATGGGTGTTTGCATGAATGGCTTAGTTAGCCAGGGTGGTAATAAAACACTTTAAATTTATTGTGACATTTGGATTTAATTAAAAAGTACACACTTAGAAAAGTAAAACATAATGTGTAGAGGGAATCAGGAAGGTTTTTTCCCCTTTTCTTCCAAAAAGCTAATTAGAGTTGTATTTTAAATTGTTTATGTGCTGCTAATCATTGTAATAAATCATTTATACTGAGAAAGACACACTCTAATGTGCTTGTGTAACTGTTTATGCTCTCAAGTTTCTATCATGAACAAATTGATCTGGAAGTGAATTTATTAACCACTAGGGAAGAAATCATTAGTGCTTTCTCTAAATATTCCCCAGGTACACTTTTATTATAGTAGTTTACTGTTTTAACTAAAAGTAACGTTACAGGGCCTTGGTTGTAATTATGATGCAAATTGACTTTCCGTCATTGAAAAGGAGGGGAAAGTGCCTTTTTGCTGGTAATGTATATCTGTCGTATGTGCTACAGAGCCTTACAGCTTCCAAAGGCTTTTTTTTTGTGCTGAAAGCAAAACGTAAAGACATGTTTTCAGAGGAACTAGTTGTGAGGACTTTCTGTGAGTTTTAAAATAATCCAGTGGAAAGTTGAATCTCTTTCACCTACCTGGCCTTTGATAAAGGATCTTGGGAGAAGGTAAGCGTAGCCTGTCACATCAAATTTTGTGCATCTGGCAGCACACTTACATCTGTGAAGCAACTTGGTGCTTTCCGAGCGGTGGGGACCACTTGAAGTCTCTTGGAGGCAACTGGTGTTGCTGGTTCCCTGTCACCGGTGAAGACCCTGACACAGGGAAAATCAGTAGCAGAACTGCAATTCTAATCTGAGATGTTCTGGTTCATGGTGCAGTTCTTAACCCAAACTGGGGAGCTGCTGGCATCCCAGCTCTCCCTGAGGGTTTTTGAGGTGGGTTTGTCCTATGAGTCTGGAGGTGGTCATGGGGCTTTGCGAGGGTGTAGGGAGCTGTGGTCCATAGCAGGGGGCTGGGGCCGAGGAGCCGCTTTCAGCTTTGCCCATGTTGCTGAATTAGCTTTCAACACCCAGACTTCCTCCACGGTAGGAACCTGCATTTCCCACTCTACCCAAGAAACCAGCTCTGACCATCAAAATGTCTAGTTAAGGCTAGTGGGTTTTATGGGGAGCTTCTTTTATTTGCATGCTGAATTATTTATTTCCAGGTCTAGCACCAGGCAGGAATACTCACAACATGTAGATTTATATAGTTGGATAGATGGTTAGGCTTTTTCATTTGGAGTCCTCAAAACTGTCACCTGCACTGTAGCTTCATGGGGAGGCTTCCTTTTCCATGGGATATTCTTTAATTTAAAAAATAAAACAACCCAAACAAAACCAGCCAACCACCACCACCAAAACAACAAGAAGAAACGACCACCCAAACAACATAATAAACCCAAAAACCAACACACAAAACCAACCAGTGTTGCAATTTCTGGTAAAGCAAACAGTCTGCAGCTTTTTCCAGCAGAGGAAGGAGAGTCAATATGAGTAAAATTATTCTCCTTAATAGACAGACCTTTTTTTTTTAAGGAGGTGACTTCCAAAGGTGAGGCAGGAGTCTGTGAGGCAGCTGAAGAACGCAGCGGCACCAGGAGAGGAGGGGAGACAGGCCTAAGCTGGAACCAGAAGCACAAATCGCTTGCACCTTCATGCCAGAGCTTTGTCATATCCCTTGCTGGGAAAGGTGTAAACCACTCTGTTGAGCTGCATCTGGGATTTCAGCTCATTTCTCCTGCAACACCCCTCTCGGGCCATATGTGCACTCCCGATCCCCTTTAAACGCTGGCTCGGCCGTGTATGAGCTGTTGCCTCGGGCAGTTAGGCACTGGAATAGCTTTAGGCCTTAAGTATCTGCACTTTTATTTTTACTGTTTTTCAATATACGCTCCTTAGATGCTCATGGTCAAGTTAATGTTTTTTTTCCTCTTTAGCCTTAGGGAGGTTCAAAAGCGACAAACACTTGTGTATCAGTCCTGGCCCCGTGTGTACCGTGCCACCAGTGACCCGTGGGCACCTCTCTGTGTCTGTTCTTGAAGAATTTAGTGGTGCTTCAGTTACACAAATGTCGCTGAAGTGACTTTGTATTTCTAGATGTTTTTCCCCCAGTTTTCTCTCACAAGATCAAGATATCTATTCTCTGTCTCTTCTTAGACAGTATTTCTGACATGTTGGCTTAAAATCCAGCTGCATTACACACGTTTTGCTTGCAAAGTATGAATTTTTTCGAGACTTCAAGCTATTCATTTTTCCAGAAACCTACTCTACAGTGTTCTGCCGCATTAAGTTTCCCTAATAATCCATGGGAGGATGTGATCAAGATCTATTACTGCCTCTCGATGTGGATGTCACCCAGTTCTGAGAAGGAGCTGCAGTGGCAATTCTCTTTGCTGTTTGCAGGCATTCAAATCAGTATTTGGAAAGCCTTGCCCTACTAACTGGGCTTCAGAACTGTAAGGAAGCAAAGGATGTCGTAATGTCTCCTAGAAAATGCAGATTTTTTTAATTATTTTTTTTTGTTATTGTTAGATCCTTTCATGGCCATTTTCAGAGGAAAATAAGAGGCCTTCAGTCATGTCATATTCTGCGGAATCTGACACTTAGAAATGTAAACGTGTCTATCAGAATGCCATTAATTGAGAATAATAAATGTCCCTTTATATGCAAAGTCTTTATATAGAGGTGACTCCTGCTGTGATTCCTGAAGGCATTTTTTTTTCCTTCAAAGCACAAATATATCAGCACTTAAAGAAGCATTTGATATCCTCTTGCCGTTCCTGCGTTGCCACGGCTTATTTTTCTCCTTTCGGCACTTTACAAGGTGTGCCGCAGACAAACACGGACCTGCTCTCCAGAAGTGTCCCTGAATTAATGGAACTCAAAAATAGCCAGCAGCACTTTTACGGAGAGTCCCAGAAATTCAGCACTGTCTTCTCCTTTGGCAAACAGAGGAGAGGGAAAGGCACCAATGCAGCTGTGTGAGAACAGTTTTTGGGTGCAGGCTGCTCGTGCGGCTTCAGGCTTGTTTGAAAGTGTTAAAGCATCTTCAGTGATGCAAACCCTGTCTGCAAGCTACTTAAATACAGAGCTTGGAGAGCCAGGTCTGTGCAGGTTTTTAGGTAGAGCTCTGGTATAATTTCAGACTTTGTTAATAACCCTTGTGCAGAGTGGCCTCGTAAGATTTAACGCCTCCCATTTAAGCTTTGTTTTGTCTCCTTCCTTGTTAAAAATTCCTTGCAGCTGGGCAAGAAATTACCCAGGTTGACCCTTATATCTGTAGGACTTTTAAGATGGTGACATGCCAAAAGAGGGGGGCAGTGGCTCTTACGTGACGTGGCAGGAGCTTTTCCTGGGTGTGTGAGACTGGTTCAGGGGAAAACGCAGCTTCACAGCTTGGGATGAAAATGAGGTGAACTCTGTTCGTCATGAGTAAAAGTGAGTAATGATGTTAATATATTAAGGCTGTGCGAGAGGTGAGGGCACAGGATTGCTCCAATTTTATCATGAGGAATGGGAAGTCCCTTAGTTTAACTCCTCACTGGCCTCAGAAGAGGGTAATGTGTGGGTACCCCTGTTGATTTGGTCAGCCTTAGCAGCGTGATCTATGGTGTTGCAGTTCAGGTAAAGCGACCAAATGGAGCTGTGGTGAAGCCATCCGTGAACTGCATTTCAAAGACTGATGGTTCTCTGGTGCTCATAATGCAGAGCATCTGCCTTAAATGTTAACTTCCCAAATATTTCTCTGTGCACTGATAGGGTGATGCTAACTGTGGGATGCAGCTTTATCGGTTTTTATTCTCTAAAATAAAAATACGAGCTCAGGGGTATATTAACATGCTAATACATTATAACATAAAGTACACCATTTTCCTGCAAAATAGGCATTCCTCCTACCACAACTGAAGAGCAGGGAGGATATTGTCCGTGGAGGTTTGGATATTGTACTGCAAGTGTATTTTGACACTAGAAACTGAAGAAATGGGAAACTAGATCTGTCTGGGGAGTAACTACTAATCTAAGTGTCAGGTTTGATACTGGCAGACTCCGTGGAACCAGTAGCTGAAATCTCTGGAGGGCTGGCGGAGCCCTTGACCTTCGTAGCAGCAGATGAACTGTTGTTAGTGCTGAGGGCTGACCCCGGAGAGAAGGGTGGGCAAACCTGAAATGTGGAAGCGGTTATGCCTGTTGTGCCAGGATGTCTCAGAGCGCTAATACATACAAAGGGTTTCCCCTGATTCTCTCAGATGTTTAAACAGTACTGTCTGGTGACTTCTCTTCCTCTGGAGATGGCCGTGTTTCTGGTTGGCTGTGGCTGCGGCAAAACACTTGCAGTGTCAGCACTGGAAGCATATTTAAAATAATAAAATTTAAAACTTTGTAGTTTGTGGTAGAGCTCAAAAAAAGTATTTTGGAGCTATCTGATTCATATCGTTGTTGGTATCATATAAAAGTGACAAGATTTTGCTTCCTAGGGATGAGAATGTCAATTGTGAAATCAGCTGCAAGCCTCTGAACACAAGATAAGTGTTCATCAGTTGAAGTTGGCCGGCTGCCCTGTTGACAGACTGGTGAGAACCTAGCAAGTCCACTGCCCGCCCAGCACTGTCTCAGTGGCAGCACATGGCGGGGAAAGGCTGAGGGAACTGAGTTTTACAGCCTGGAGAAGAGAAGGCGACAGGAAGATGTCACCGTGAGGAGTTCAGAAACCTCTTCTCAGAGGGAAGCAGAGGCTCTTACTTCAAAAGGAATTCATGCCATGCACTTCCACAGGAAAATAACCGGGTGGAGAACCTGGGTGTCAGCTTCCCAGGCTGCATGGGCTTTCAGCACAGATACGCTGCTCCTCTTGTGCTTCCTGATGGACCTGTTTGGGACAGGGGCTGGATTTCAGCTGCAGTGGCTTTGGGAATGAAGTGCAAATAAGGCTGAACCTGTGTTAGAAGTGAGAAGTCTCTGCAGAAGTCTTTTGCTATTAAATTCTCTGAAAGCAGAGTGGCGATTGCACACCCGGCTGTTACTGTGAAATTGCTGCTATGGATAACCAAAAATGGGGTAGATTTTTTTTTTTATATTTGAACTTTGTAGTGCCTGAAGTGCAGCTGTCTATTTTTTTTTTTCACCCAATTCCTGTTAGTAAAGCCGTTCTGTCAAGGACTCAAATGGATCTTGGGTTTTGCAAATACTTACACTCTTCCAATTAGGTATTAGATCTGGAGCAGATGTTGGTTTTCCTTATCAGATTTTTGGTTCACTATGAATCAGGAATGAGTATACTAGTGGTATATAAAGATAAAGTGAAATAAATTAAGATTTCTATATGCACATTACCACTTCAGATACTGTTGGCACTCAAAACCCGCCCCCCTAAAACTTCCTACCACTTGAAGTAACAAATTACTCATCATCTTATGTTTTGCTGTGGTAGATCATGGCTCACTTTAAAGCATCATTCTTTTTTTCCTGGGCTTAGGTAATTTAGACACTCCTCTGAAAAGAAGTACCACATGGAGTGCAGTAGCGTTGAGGTAGATTGGAGAAAAGGATTACATTTTGCATGTGGAAGCAATGAATGTAGGCTGTAGATAAACGACGTGGGTTTAGAGCCATCATTGCTGCTACAGCTTGATTATTTTTCTCAGGGACAGGCACTGGCTCTCTCCTTCCTTTGAAGAACTGCTGTGCTCCTGTCTGCACCATATTTTATATAACATTTGCACTGACTTCTGTTCTTCCACTTCTTCTCTGCCTCCCTTTCTCACCCAAAAGCAGGATGCTGAAATCATCTGAGTTTTCAGCGGTGGCAACAGGCTGCTACAGCAGGTTAGGAGAGGGGCACCCCAAGGCCTGTGAAAATACCCATATCATGTACTTCATGCACAGAAAAACATCTGTTCCAGAGCTTTAAAAATGAGAGTTGCGGGGAAGCTGGTGTGTTCTCAGGAGCAATGAGAGCTAGGAATAATGTAGAGTTCTTCAGGTGCTCTTTAGCTTAATAAGCAAATCTTTGTGGCCGTCTCCTCACTGAAAGTTGTGCCAAGAGCTTGACCCGTGCAGCAAAGGAGAGGAGGACAGGGCAGGGCTGGGGATGTCTGCTGGGAAACCAAAGCTTGCTTCTTGTGTCCCAGCCAGATGTCCAGCTGCAGTTCTTGAGTACTGCACTTGCTTTAGGAACAGGCAAGGCAGGGAAAGAAGGAATCTTAATACAATTTGGAAGTAATAAGGTGGACTTTGCAACAACCCTGCCCTTAATGACTTTTATTCTCACAAACCTGGTTTATGGATATTTATAGTCTATGAACTTTTTCTTGAAATATCAAAATATTTGTAGCTATTTTCTTTTTTTCCTTTGAGGGGGAATAAATCACCTGGTTCCATTTGACACTGGCGGGTATGTTTCTTTCTTTGATACAGAGCAACTTTTCCTTAGATTCAGTTTCTTGAAGTCATAGGAAAATTGTGTAGCACTGAAACGCAAGGACTTAATCTAAGTAGCCAGTGTGAGGTAGAAACACTCCCTCCGCTCTAATTGGCGTGGCCCAGTGCGAGCTGACTGCCCAACCTCGTGGCAGATTGACATCATTCCCCCTCCCAGAGGACCTATAATAGAGCACTCCCTGAAGTGCTCAAAATCCTGAAGGGAAATTAGGAATTTTTTTATTATTTTTTAAATTTTTTTAAAACAGGGTTTCTGGACTGCCTATGTTCATCCGAAGGACTGTGGGCTATTAAATAAAGGGTGTTTTAAAGGTTTTTCTAATTGGCACACTTCCTCCCTCTCCCCTCTTTTAAGTGGCTTTGGACAGTTGCAGAACTTTGATTTTAAATTTGTCTAATCTCTTGAGATATCTAGGTAGTGAAAACTATTGTAACCGAAAATGGCTCTGATTTTTTTTTTTTCTTTCCTTTCTTCCATTTATAATAGATGTGTTTAGTCTACTTTAAAAGCTTTCTGAAGAACCTTTTATAAATGGCTAATTTAAGCTTGTCAGGTTTTAATTATAATCTCTCTATGCACAAGTTAAGATGCTTAATGCTAGTGAAAAGTTCTGAATACAAAGCAAACCTGTGTCAAGTTGCAGAGCACTCTTACCCGTCTTAATTGCTTCTGGTCTGAACTTTAACCTTAACTCTCCCATCTGTCTTACACATTCCCTTCTCTCATCACAACCACTTTCTTTCTGTACGAGCGCTGAGGATCTGTCTTCATTCTGCAGGATATTTAGTCCAGCAAAAAGCCTGCCATCAGGCTGTGGATGGTCAGCTACTTCTTAATCTCAGTGCAGCATGATGGGTGCTACTGGTGTGCAGTCCCAGCTATCCCAGAGCATTCCCTTGCCCCTGCTGCGCTGGGACTGCTGGTGGAAGGTGGGGGGCTTCAGCTACAGGAGAAGGGCCTTGGGTCCCAACTGTCGTGGCAACTTCTGGTTTCGGTTAAAAATCCTCCTTCGATGTCAGTAGTGCTTTAATTTTGCTGTTTTACTGAGGTTTTCTTAGACAGTTTATTCCTTTTTAGGACAGTTGTCTGCTTAATTTTCTAGCTGTGACTCAGCCCTCGTGGCAAAGGTTAGTTGCATCTTTTTCTTAGATAAGAATGAGTTTCATTCAAGCTTAGAAAATTAGCCTTGAAAATACTCAGTCAGTGCAGATTTCTTCTGGAGAGTGCATTTAAAAGTTTGAATCCAAAATTGATTTGGAGGTACTCTAATCTAAAATAACCCTGATGTTAGCATTGTTGTCTGCAGCTCCCGCTAGCCCCGGCGTTCCGGTTCAGCGCGTTGGCACACAGTTCCCTGATGCTGTGAAATTGAGACTCATCTGGAGATACAGACTTTTCTAAAAAGGATTGCAGGGCACTTAAGACTCCTTATTTCATTAGTTCAGTGAAGGAGTTCTTTTCAGCAGTCGGGAATCTCATGATGAAGTGGACGAAAACTGAGCAAATCAAGCGGTAGAGGCTCCCGTGGAAATGGAGTGGAGGAAAAGCTGCTCAGTAAGATTTTTTGGCCCGGAAGTGTAGCATTTTTGGAGCTGAAGGTTAGTGGTTTAGAATTTCTTTTTAGTCTGAGGTTTCAGGCAGAGCATTAGTAGATATATATCCAGGCCAGACTTCAGGAGGTACATTTCAGGAGGCTTTCAGTTCTGCACACTGGGATAGGTCATATGATTTTTATTTGATTTTTTTTTCATTGTTTTTAACCAAGTGTAACCATCAGCATCTTCACGTACCTTGGTGAGAATTAAACGGAGCAAAAATAGATGAATTGAAGAGCAGACTTCCACTTTCAGGGGATTGGTTGCTGCACAAAGCAGTGGTAATGATCCAGAGGAGCAGGATGCATTGAGGAAAAGAGTAAAGTGTGAGTACCATCCAGAGTGCTGGCAGCAGGTCATAAATTCTTGTAGTGGTGGTGGTCTGAAATTCAAGGAATAGGATTAGAGAGCTACTGTAGGTTAATGAAAATGGCTCCCTTAGGATCAGCTTGAATTCAACTCAGTGGTCAACCATAAGAAGAGGAATGTCTTGTGCAATTCCAGCTTCTCATCCATATTCTGAATACTTCGATGCTTCTGAATGCTTAACAGAGTAGAATATGCTCTGTTACGGTATATTTCATATGATTTCTAAGATGCTTTAATGCAAACCAAATGTCATGCTGACCTGCCCCAAACCCTTAGTGCTCACTTTATCCTGGAGTATATGCTGAATTGCAGCAGAGTTTTCAAAACCTTGCTGGGGCATTTCACAAAAAAAGAAGAAATGGGGGGGTGGGGGGGGGGGGTGGTGTGTGGAGAAAAAAAGTCTTGAAATTTTACTTGGGTCTTTCCTGTTGTCAGAGGTAATAGTGCTCAAATCCTGTCTCTATACATCACCTCAAAGGAACTCATTATAGAATGAGGATACAACAGCTAATGCCAAGAAACCACTTTTAATTCTTATCAGCGTAATTTCTTGTAAAGAAGGGTTGCGTTAATGGCCAGCTGTGGCTTGTGAGCCCTCACTCAATCAGTTGTGAAAACCAAAAATTAGTGTGAGGCATATAGTTACTAGCCAACTGCAGCTGTAACAAATGTTTAATGAACAGTGGTGCACCAGGGGCTGCAGACCTTTCCCTGTGAATGAAAGGGGAAGGAGGGGGGTGGGAATGGCCAGAAGCAGGACTTTCTCTGTCCTAATTGTGGTAGCAAAATGGGGTAGAATAAAATCTGTCTGTGGAAGCAAACTGTGCCTAAGGAAGGCTTAAGCTAGACCTCAGTTAACAAAAGAAGAGAAGCAGTGGAAGTATTTAGCCACTGCTTTCTCTGCTACATCTTAGCTTTGTGGCACTAAGAGAATGACAACTCTAGTTGATATTATTTGCAAGGTATAGCAAATTCTTTCTGTCAAACTTCACCCTGCCCTTTTTCTAGCCTTGAAATAGTAGCCAGCCTTTGGGTGAGAAGGGTGCGCTGCTGTAAGGACGCAGCCCTTCGATAGGAAGGATCGTTCCAGTTGTTGGTGAGCTATACTCTGCATAAACATCTAGGTTCTTTGTTAGGCTGCAGGCAGGGCCAGGTTATTGGGGGCCTCCCGTAGTGTGAGCGTCTGTCTTACAAAAGTCACAGACTTTTGTCTGGTCATTCCCAGAGAGGAGCTGCAACTGAGCCAAGGGCACACTTGTGTTCTTTCTGGCTTTCTGCTAGGAAGGCAAGACAGTGGTGGCTTACTGTCCTGCCAAGACCCTCCTCTGCCTCCCGGACACCTCTAAGTGGGCAGAAGAGTTTGGAAGGGAGCAAGGCAAGGCCTTTAGGAGCTGGCAGTAGAATATTCAAGGTAATATCAGGCCCCTGAAGTTCAGCCTGGCATTGCTTTGTGGACTGCAGGTATGATCCAGATAAATCTAGTGAGGTTGCACTAGATGAGAACCATTTTTGGCACCTCTTCTGAGACTTGTTCGGGTACAGCTGAAGCTTAACAAAGCCACTCCACAAATTCCACGGCTCTCCTATGTTGCCAGCCCTTTGGGAGGTTTTATAGCATTGTCAAAACCTCAGGGCTTACAAAAAGTTAGGATATTGTTTATATTCACATTGATACATATTCCGCTTCCTAAATCAGTAATTATTTATTGACTATTTGTGCAGTGTTCACCACTGCAGAGTTGAGAGTGAGGGGTCTCCACACCCAGACACCCAGCACAGAATTAGGAACTGTGACCACCTCAGGCCCTTGTTTATACATAGGAAAACCATACCACTTTGACATACTGAGAGGGGGGAGAGGTGGGATGCTCTCTTAACCTTGCTCTTTCTTTGCTACTTTCATGAGACAAAATTCCAGTCTGCTTTATTTTTTAAGTCAGCAAACTGATTATATATTGTAAAAGATCAGTGTTTTCATGGGTGAGTAGTAATTACTGAGTAATGGCTTAAAACATTTCCTGAAGGAACATAAAGCTGTTTTTAAAAAAGTCAAGAGTACATTAAAAGGATTACCATGTAGATTTGATTTTTAGATAACACTAAAATGGATCCCAAATGGACTTATGAAAAGGGATGCTATCTCTTTAATGGAAAGTGCATGGTCTGACAGCTCAGCATGCAAATGGTCCAGCAAAGGACTGTCTCTTCTGTTTTTTCCTTTCAACAAGAGGAGAATGAAATAGCTCTCCTTGCCCTTCTTTCAACTTTTAATAGCAGATGGGTTGGTCTGGCTTTGCTAGGACAGGGAAAAGAGGCTGAGTTTGGGGAATAACTCTATCTTTCCAAATCACTAGGGAGATGTATGTCATGACTTCCAGAAGGTCAGCAGCAATTGTATCTCTGACATGGATTGCACTGAGCAGATAGACTCCCCCTGTATTCTCCATAGGGGAATCTTCAGTTGTCTCTTGGAAATGGAGAAACTATGCAAATAAATGATGGTCCTAGTACATTTATTGTACTAATCTTGTGTAGGGCATGAGCAGGAATGCTTGGCTTTGCAGTAGGTTTGGACAGGAGCAGGACGGGCTGCTATTTTCATACTACAATAGCTGGCAATCACTATAGCGTTTGCTATTTCAGAGTTGCCAGCACAACTTTCTGGTGATTGATGGTATAAAATATGCTTTTGGCCTGAGTAGGAGTTCTTCTAGAAACATTTAAAAGAGTGTATTCATATTTCATTAAATACAGAACACCAGGACTCCAAATTCTTTTGGAGTATTGCACAAATTATTATAGGCTCCAAAAGTCTTGAGAAATTTCTATAAGCCTGTGAAAGCTTTAGATTGGATAGTCATCATTGCCTGCATTAAGGCCTGTGACAGATTGCTTCATCAGTGTACACGGAGCAGAACATCAAATGGCCATTTGGCAGTGGGCACTGAAATTCTATTAAGGTTGCCGAAAGCTTAGGTTGACATTGTGTATGTCTGCAAAGAGGCAGAAGAAAAGATGATGATAGTGCAATGATACAGTTCTATTCTTCTTAACATATTCACATGTGTAGCGTACCAAATCTTTCAGGGTGGTGTTAATGTTTCACTGCTAAACCTGGGCTCTGCTACATTGCACATCTTTGCTTATGTCTTGAAACCTCAGCAGTAATACGTTAAACTGTGTGCTTTAACTGGAAGATGAGAATTGTGTAGTATTACACGTGTGCCTGGAAATAATTGACTTGAGTTTTTACTTCTCAAACACCGTTTGAGATTTTTAACTTGATCTAAGGTTTTTCTATTTGATTTTCTTTCCCTTTTTGGAAAGGGGAGGGACAAAAAACTCTCAGGATTTAACACTGGTACATAGGTTATTCATAAATGAGCTGAAAAGTGAGGGATCAGTTCTTACCTTTGTGACCATTTGACTTGGAGACTCTCTTTGCTTTGATACACAAACCGTCTGAATAGAAAACTCTAGTGTCTTTTCAGTGGTCACCTACAAATCGTTGGAATATTAAGGAATATGGGACAAATTTCAGGGTAGTCATCCCCAATAATAATTTTCTCATCTGTGGTCTTCTTATACTGCTGGAAAAGTGGTTTGAAGGTAGACTCTCCATGGCCAGACTTTTTTCTATGACAGATACTGAAGGAGGGAACTGACCACCTAGTATCTGGACCTTTGCCAAAAACTGCGACTAATCAAGAAAATTCAATCAGAATGTTCTCAGGTAGGTTGAAGGTGGAAGAAATCTGCACGTCTTTTTACTGTTCCCAGGGCTTCAGACAGTATAAATGGATTTTACTGAAACACTACGTGTGCTAAGAATAAGCTTTGGGCATATGCCAATTATGAAAAATTAAAGCTCAAACAAGCATATTTGATGAGCAGAGGGAAAATGTTGCTTACTGGAATGATTTATAGATGCTTCTTTTGCAGCAACAGTTATTAGGGCTTGCCTTTAGTCCTGCTGCCCTGAGTTCCTTTATAGCTACAGGTTGTCCTCTGGAAAGAGCAACTCCCTAATAGAGAATCTAAAAGCAGATACTGGAAGTCTCAAAACTTTTGGGGAAAATGAAAATCTAGGTTCTAACCCTAAACCCTTGTGTCCTGAATCGGGACCCATGTTGGTACAGATTCAAACGACACAAATGATTGGTTTGGGATATCTTGGTCTGTCTGGGCAAATGGCTTGAAACGAGGCCTCTGCATGTCAGATTGCAGGGGGGTTTGGGCCACTCATGGAGCTTTGGGTCACTTGTAGGCACTTGAAACTGCCAGGGGACACTAGACTCTGAAATAGGTTTCTCTAAATCTTGTTCTGAACTGTAGGGCCAAAAAATTCACTGTGTTATTGGGAGGAGGGCTATAGCATAGTTAAAATAGAAGGGACTGATCAAAATGTTGTTTCTTCTATTAACTGCCCTCTCCAACTACTTCTTGGCCATGCTTGGGAAATTTGTTCAGTAACAATTCAGACGAAGGAATACCACAAATGAATTGCTAAAGCCACTGTAAAAATCACCTGCTGTATATATTGCAGCATGAAACCAGGCATGAAAAAAGATTGCGGTTACTCATTGAATAATTCTGATGAATAGTCTAAGGCTTGTTCATAAGCATTTAGTTGCAAGTACTTGGTGTTCCGAATGTAACATTTTAATTGGATATACAGATGACATGATGAGTTTCACCTTGCTGACCATAATTCTTCAGATGAAATTCCCGGTGAAGATGCCCGAGACAGCCCACTCTCGGTTCAGTGGAAGTGCATGGTTTAACCTGATTCGCAGGGTGTAATAATCATAGAAGGTGAGTAATACAATACTGGGAACACAAAGTGAGTTTCTTTTTAACGGCATGAAATTCACTGCATCTTTTTGGCAGTGACTGTCTGCATTTACTTAAATGGGTGATGCAGGGCTCTAATGCTTTTAAATGATATCAGATCCTCTGATAAAAGACATAAGACTGTGGCTTATTTATTGTGATGAGACGGGAGTTAATAAGATTACTCCTACTCTTCAGTTACTTTTTCATCTTTTGCAGCCAAATGCTGGGGTTTTTGTTAGCAGGCAAAAGGAGGTCAGCTCATTTAAAGAGTGTTGATGCTAGAAATAAACATTTTTTTCCCCTCAAGTGGAACTCTGAAACCCAGGCTCAATTGCCCAACTGCAAAACTCCAGAATTGCTTTTAGCACTGGAATGCTGCATCCCCATAATAACCACTTACGTAAATGACAAAAAAAAACCTAACCCAACAATGAAACAAAAACAAAAAAACCCACCCAACTTTAAAAAAAAAAAAAAAAAAAAAAAGAAGAAAGAAGCAGCGTAACATAAACCTGCAGTAACTGTGGTCTTTGGCAGAGGGTTGTTCAGAAATGTAGTAACTGTGTCTGAAAGGCATGGCTCAAGCAAGAGTTTGTGGTGGAAAATAAAAACATAATTCCAGGATTGTGTTGTGCAAGGCTTTGTACAACTGCCCAGGAAGCACTGCACTGGGGTGGATGTCACAGACTTTCCAGAAAGTAGCTGTATTTTCTTGTGTGTGTGTGTGTGTGTGTGTAGTTATCTGCGTTGTGGTTGAACAAGCCTTTATGGGAAAAGGAGCTAATCTGAGGAAAAGATTGTGTGGTTTGTTGTTGTTTAAAAAACACAAACAAACAGAAACCAAATAATCAAAAAAGCAACCAAACAACAACAACAACAAAAAACCAAAACTTGCAGAGGGAAAGAGTTAAAGCCATCTGCCTGAGAGCATTGTGTAAAACATACACACAGCGTCGGGGAAATAAGCCAATTATGTGTGCTTCACAGGAGGTGGGGGACTGACCTTTGTGTATAATTAGTTCTTTTATTTAAAGTAAAGATTTTGAATAGAATAACTAATTAGCTGTCATAAATGGCAAATTGAAGATTTTGGCCAGATTCCTTGGGGAGTGCGGGAGGACGTCCCTCCTTCCACCCTGCACTGTACGCTCTGGCTCCCCTCGTTAGGGTTGGGTTTAGTTCTCTGCAGTGGTGACGAGGAGGGGAGCGCAGTGGTGGCACTTCTTGGAGCCCCCTCTAAGAAGGCATGAAATGCAGGTGGAGAAGAAACCCTTCCAGCTCCTGCCGCTTTCCCTCGGCACGTGTGGGTGTAGCAGAGGGCTTGAGTGGGAGAGGGGGAAGCTGTGGGGGGCTGCGGGAAGTTGGAGGGGGGTCTGAAAAGTCCTGGTGATATCACCTGCGTTTTGTGCTCTAGACTTGACTGTCTAAAATCCAGGCAAGCTGCAAAGCCTTGAGGCATATATCATTAGCTGGCAGTCCTGCATTACTCTTTCAGACCAATTAACCTTTAGAGTTGCATTAAAGAAATTAGGTGGTGAACTTCTATGCTTTCAGAGGGGACCAGTAGCTCTCTGGCAGACCAGAGCACTGTGGAGCTGTACGCCATAGGACCATTGCAGATAACTGTTATTTAAAAGGTCTACCATTTATAAAAAGTTCCCAGGCTCTCTTGGAAATGAGGCTTTATGAACAGTGCCCTTAGAGGAACTGCAGCTGATTGCCATGTGAATAGAAGTATCGGTAAAATGGCTTAGAAAAATTTAGAGCTGTACTTAGTGGACACTTGTGTTATAAAGCCAGCTGAATAATTTTACAGAAAGACCCCGACTGAGAAGATACGGGCTGATTAAAGCTAGTTTGTCTGACTGTGAATAGAGGTAAAGTTTAGATTACTCATGACAATAACAGCCTCTTTAGACACAGCCATAAATTTCAGTATGTCCAGAGGTGGTGTCTATAATTTTTTAATGCGCATTGGAGCTCCGAGCACTCAGAACAGGTTTTGTTTTGTATTTACCAGCAGCAAGTCTATTAAGTTGTAAAGGGCAAAGACAGGAGTGTAGGTAGCCCAAAATAGAAAGGCTTCATCTACTGCTTCTAAGAAAAGATAGCAATGGATGGCTAGCAACAGGAGAGGAGAGAGCAACTTGATGGTACTTTCAGAATTGGTAATCAATCAGCATTCCCTTTGTGATCATGTATTTAAATGGAAGAGCATCTAGCTGTTAATTTTTCTACTTCTGCAGCACTACTTATTTTCTAACCCTCGTCCACAAAGCATGCGTGGAACTTGTCGAAGGTGAGCCCTTTGTTTGTTGCTAGCCTTGGTTACTCACTGTATGACCCTGATCAAAGCTGAACTAGCTATCTTGGCATTTTTTGGTAATTACTGGGGGGGGAATGTCCATGGAGAAATGGAGCAGCATTGCAGTCTTGCACTGGGGAAGAAGAGAGAGGAGCTCTCCAAGGGGTTTCTGCCTTGCAAAGCCCAGACTGCTTGGGGTTTCCTGGGAGGGAGGCAGGAGGAGGAAAATGGGGTTTGGCATTGGCCGCGTCCTCTCTCTACAAGCCTCCGACCATGAAAGGGGTTAAGCTTCTGAGATGCTGCTCTCTTGTTGCTTGGAAATGACATGGCGAGCATTGGAGGAACCCTTGCTGATCAAGTTTGGCAGTTTTTGAAATTTTGTTTCACGCCTTGCCTGCTGTGTCAACTCACCAGCTAATTGCAGCGGCAACTTTCTGTAGTGGCGTGTGAGCTTCGTGCAGAGCGGTTGGTTGGGATGTCGGAGGGAAGCCTCACAGACCAAAATGTAATTTCAAAACACTGAACCTGACCAGCAGAGGCTGACCTTGCTCGTTATTATCTGAGTGGGAATAGCAGCTTTGAACATCATATGATCTCTGAAATGGTACCTTTTTTCATTAGAAAGCCCCCTGCTGAACACTGACCAAATATATAGCTTTTTTTCCTTGCTTAAGGTAGTGTTTAAAAATATATATATCTGTTCCTTTGCTAGTTATTAAAAGAAAATCAAAGTGATACATTTCCCTTATTCGCAGAAGCTTCTTGTAAGACAATGGTGCGCTTGCGGTCATGGGGAGCCGAGGCGGCCGCAGCACAGGCTGCCAGGGCCATGGGTGCAACAAGAACCTCCCTACAGCCAGCTCACGGCCCTCTGGGAGACCCTGCCTCAGGAGACCCTCCTAGCCTGACGCCCTGCCCTCACAGGTCAAGCCAACCTCTCCTAATGGTCCAGCCAGGGTTTCATCCCTGCGCAACTGCCCTTGCGCTTCACCGTGCTGCTCTTCAGGAGCCCCCTCGCTCTGGGCGAGGGCAGCTGTAGCTCTGAAAGGCCACTGGTTTCAAAAGTGCTCAACAGCCTTGGGAAGTCCTGTCTGGCTGAAGACTTTGTATTTCTGAATGGCAGAGATGATCTCAACCCCCACCCATGCAGCAGTTCTCTTGCCAGGGGACTTAAGGGGCTCTGATTGCCTAGACTTTGCCTTTTGAAATCTGCAGCACCTCCAGATGTAGGATCCCCAAGCTACCTAGATGAACCTTGCAAAGCAATCGTATGATGACCCCCCCATTGTATGAAACCCTCTTCTGCCTCTAAGGGTACGCGGCTCACATGTGCAGAGCCTGTTGTGGGGCGTGGGTGATGACTCACTGCTGTCTAGGGCTCCCATCTTGAAATACAATTTGCACATGGAGGTCTTAGTTTTCATAGGCGAGAACTATTTGCCTTTATCACTAATACTGATCTTAGCCAGTTTGGATATGCAAATTCATGTTTGTCCCCTTCTCTGCCTCAGAGTAAGGCAGTCTTTTCCTGGTGTGGAGTTGGAGAGAGCATGGGATGAAGGCAAAGAAATTGCTCAAAAAGCAAAGCTTCTGAAATGCACTCTGCAAAAACAAAAGTGCTGTGCCCAGAACCACAGGGCCACTGTCCCTCATTCTCATAAGGAACTCTAACCAGGAGCACAGGACTTCTGTGGCAGGGCTGACCTCCAGCACCCATAGCAAGTTACACTTCTGACACTTCCCTGTCTTTTCCCTCTTTCCAAATGTGTGGGTGTTTCGGGACTGTGTACACAGAATTTCTCTCGGGAGCTCTACGATCAAATGCAGATTTAAGTTTTCACTTAATTATTGCCTATTTATCACTGGCATCAAAAGTTGGCTAGTATCGACTTTGCAAGCGGTTTGGAGTGTGCCACAGTTAAGAGCAGGAGGACTCTTTAAGCCTTAAGAGTTTTTGAATGTTACTTGACCTGTCTCCGTGCTGCTGAGACCACTTTGACAACAAATGGATCGATACCTCGCTGTTTGTGTAGAGGTGTCTTAAGTGCTATTGTCGTCTGCTCGCAGCTCTGACAAAGCAATTATTGCTGTAGGAGTGGTGGGTTTTACATGTGCTGAGCATTAGGCACTGTCAGGTCACCCTGGCTTTTAAGGAAAGCAGCAAGTGTCATTTACTCCAGTTCCTCTCCGGTTAAGGGACTGTTAATAATTCCATTATCAAGCTGGTACTTTCTGGGATATCCGGCGCCTCTTACCCAGGCGGTGGCTTAGCTTTGTGCCGGTGCACGTAAGCAGTGACACCTGCTGCCGTAGCCGGGGTGTCCCCCTGGTTAAGCCCATGGCATGCTCGTTACAGGCCCAGCTTTGTTGGTTTTGGTGATTGACACTAGTGAAAATAAAAATTGGTGTCAAAATCAAGGCTCTAGAGAAAATGGGGTTCTAGCGTCTCAGTGAGTTCATTTCTTCTTTTGTTATCTCCTGTCCCCTTCCTCCCCAACAGTACAATCCTTGTTTATTTTCCCACCTTGCCTGTTGATTCCATAAAACCCCCTCCTGCCCTCAGTCCTCAGCTGAGATGGGTGACAGGTCTGTCTGCTCAGAGGAGAGGAAGAAGATGGGGACAGCGGTGTGAGGAAGGTGGCCACAGCAAGTCTCCACCAGCCCGGTGACTGGAGTGTCCTGTCACCACCTCACACCCAGCTAGCTCATGCTTGTTTTGCAGTCCCTGCAGGGGTTTCCAGGAAGGACAACGCTCCTGGCTTTTTACTGCCTTCTGCAGTGGTACAAGAGAAGGAGGAAAGCTCTGCCTTGCTTAGGGAGCCTGGCTTCAGTAGTGGCAGAGGGGTGCTGGTTGGGTTATCCTCAGCACTCCTCAAGGGCTTTTGAATAACACTTATTTTAGAGCAGCCCCTGGGTTGCTTTACCTTTCGCTGCAGCCTCTGTGACCTGCAGGGTTCACAAGAGAGGAGCAGCAGTGGTGTACTGCATCTTTTTATACCCATTTTTCTCCTTTCCCCATCAAGCTTGATCCAGCCGAGATGCTGTACTGGGGGTGCGTACAGGGGTGGCCCTTCTGATCTTCATAATTGCCCGTGGCAGGTAATTAGCAACACAAGGGTACTGGTAATGAGGGGAAAAAAAGCAAACGTTGAAATTGCAGGCGGTTTATTCTGCTGCAAGTTGTTAATTAGAAAAAGTCTGGTGCTTTGTGTCAGCCCTCCCCTTAGGAAAAAAGGGCTGCATTCCTGCAAGTGTCGCACTCCCACTTAACCCGTGACAGCGTGAAGTTTAAATTCCTTTGACTACCGGCTTCTTGCAACGTGAACTCCTTGTACTGAAACCAGCAGCGGTATTTGCGCCCAGATCTGCCCGCGGCTCCCAGTGCTGCCCCAGTGCAGGCAGCCTGGTGCCGCTGTTTGGATGCCTTCTAAAGGAAATGCTCTCTTTGCGCTGCAGGTGTGCCCATGTTATCTGTACAACCCAAAGGGAAGCAGAAGGGCTGCGCCGGCTGCAACCGGAAGATCAAGGACCGGTACCTGCTGAAGGCTCTGGATAAGTATTGGCATGAAGACTGTCTAAAGTGTGCCTGCTGTGACTGTCGTCTTGGAGAGGTTGGATCAACTCTTTACACAAAAGCAAATCTCATCCTTTGCCGCAGAGATTACCTGAGGTAAATAGAGGACCGTCCCGCGTGCTCTTCCCGGAGCCTCTGGGTGTGCTGCCAGCCGTTTGTCTTTCTAAACCTCCCCTGTGAGAAGGGTGCTTGTGCCTGGTCAGCCTGGCCCAGGAGAGGCTGGACTTTCTTCCTCTGGCTAAGCATGGCTTTTTGTCTGCGCTTGATGTCTTTTGTAGTCAGGGAGGTGGGATCCTATTTTTAGGTCAAGGTGGAAGGAGGAGGGCATGACTTAACTCTTTATGATGATGACCCAACAAGAACAAGCAGCGCTTACCAAGAAAAGCAGGGAAAGACCGTGAATTCTTCTTACGTACCTTTGATGTTATACTCCTGCATATTGGATCTGACCAAAACTTTACCTTTTTCTTTTTCAGTGATAGCTTTTAGATAGACTTCTAGTGCTTATGTTGAGTACAGTTCCTCCCAAGAGGCTCTTGTCTCTTCCCTAAGTAAACAGAGCAAAACACTCCGAAATTACAGATCAACTTAAAAAAAATGGTTTCTTCATGAGGAAGTCTGTAGAGACCATCCCTAGCTCTGAGTTAGAACTAACCTGTCAGTGTGTGTGTCTGCAATACAGAACAACCCAGGGGATTTTTTTTTTTGCCTGGTGTGTATGGAGGTTTCGTGCAAAATACTTTTTATAAGTACAGATGACTTTTAATAAGACAGTAGGCCTAATGCAAACATTCTTATGAGGGTCACACAGCAAAAAACTCTGAGTTTTGTGTTGTTTTTCCTTAGGAAGAACATATGTGATCTCCAGCTAATGTGTGGTTTCCCCCCCCCCCCCCCCCCCCCCCCCTTTTTTTTTTTTTTTTTTAATTCCTCTAAAGCACTGGTAGCATTTTCTATGCAACTTCAACCAGCAAACACAACTGAAGCAAAACAAAACACAAAACCAACGGGTTGTTTTTAAGACAGGGAGGTAAAATGCCATCTAACCCTGTGGTCTCAGTGGTCAGATGCTTTATGTGTTTTAATTTAAAACAAATTCCTGAAAACCTTCAATAAATATATTCTTAGTCAGCTGGAACAAACAAATTTCTCCTTCTAAAGAAGAGAGATTAAGCACTGAGCCAAATGGAAGAAATAAGTTTATTAGGTGGCATATGGAGCTGCCCACCTTGCCTTTCAGCTGGCCAGCATACCAGAGCATCCTGCCCACATAGGCACTGGTACTCCTGTTTGAGCTGGAACTCTCCAGGGCACAAGTGAAGCAGCTCAGCTGAAATTCTGCCATACAGGCAGCGGCTGCAGGGCCACACTGGGTTCAGTGGGATGCGTCCCCAAAACATAAGTGAGGAGGAGCTTGGGTAAGGGTGGAACACATCTGAAGGAGAAAAGACAGAATAAGCAGCCTTTGGAAAGGTGGAAAAGGGAACAGTGAGGGACAAGTTCGCTATCTTTGCTATCACAATATAATTTTTGCACCTTGCTTAAGTCTGAGTATTTACTAATGCCACGAGCATTTGCTCGGGGAGGATCCTTAATCCTGCCTGTGCTAAGCTGAAAAAAATGAGTTCCAGAAGGTTCTTCAGCACACAAATTTCTAACCCCAAATTAGCATTTTGATTTTTCACTGACTCTCCTTCAGTTCAGTTGTACTCTTTCTGTGTTGTAGGCATAATTCTGATGTGTCAGTGAAGAATATAACAGCTCTTGATCTTCCCTTTTTGAGGACTGAGTAATTTCTTTCATCATAATATCACAATTGTGTCTTGCTACGTACTAATGACAAGGGCCCCCAGAAACTCAGGAGAGCAGCTTACAGGCCTAAGTCTTCCTTCCAGAAAGCATCAACTGCATTAGTTTCTGGAGTGCTTCTTTATACTTTATGTTGTTTATCTTTTCTTTATCTTGTTTGCACCCAGCTTGCCAAGCAATCCAGGTGTCTCCATCAGTCATCCTCCTCTTCACTTTTTATCACTCCTCTAACTTTGTCATTTGTGTGCCTGAGGAACAGTGTTGTGTTTGTGTTTGTTGCTTTGTTGTTGTTTGTTGTTTTTAAATCTGACCTGAAAGATAGATATTCAGTGTTATTCCACATGTTACAGACCTCGACTAGAAATACTCAGCTGGGTGGTGATTCCCATTTACATTTGCTTTTTGAGACCTATGAGCTACCCCATGTTTTGTCCATTTAATGAGCACTGTATTGATTTTGGTTTGTTCTAGTTTCATAACAAAAATAATGCGCGGCATCAAATCAGACACGTTGTGCCAAAGGAGAGCAGTATTGATGCTGTTAAACTTAGAAGGGCCTTTTTATTACTGTGGATATAGAGCATGTCTGTCTTTCTTTCCTTGGTTTATCCTGAGAATGCTGCTTTGAGGTGGAAAAGCTTAATCTGTGATCTTCTCCCCGGCCCCAGATGGCACAACTTTCTGGGGCAGACCAGAAGCCTGCGGTAGAGATGGGAAAGAAGCCAGGAGTTGCAGACCCCAGGAAATGGCCCACATCCCATCTTTGAGAAGAGGGGGCAATTCATGATGTGAAACGTGGAATGCAGCGGTTGGGGCTGGTGTTTGGCAGTGCCCATGCAGCTTCTGTCACAGCAGCAGTTACATGTGCTCTCTGAAACAAACTTGTTCTGTGCCTGAAAGAGGTCTCATAGGCCCTCTTTCTCTTCTTGTTGGGTTAGGATAATGCTCAGCCCACCAAGTCCGGTGCTCTCCATGCAGTTGAACTGGGGAGGGAAGGCTTCTGTGCCCTCAACTTCAAATATTTTTCCCCTTCCCTGAATTTAGCCCATTCTAGTGGCTTTGACCACTAGAACTATTTCTTACTTGGGTTTTTCTTGGGAAGAACAATGTAATTTCCATATCCTAGGAAATTTGACCAAGACTCTGGAACAAAGAAATAACATTATTTCTGTAACACAGTTGTTAAGTAGGGCTCAGCTGTTCAGCCAGCTTTACAGCTGTGATGTTTCCTGTTCTTGCTAATAAGTAAATTTAGATTTATGCTATTTTTTGGGGGAGAGGTTCTGCTGAACTCCTGGGTTCTGTTCTCCTGATGCTAAAGAACTCTTTCAGGGTCCTAGGATAGGAATAAGGGCATTTTTACGCAGTCTCACATTTTAGAAAGTATAAAGCAGGTTTTGGTTTTTTTTTTTTTCTTTAAAACATATCCTGTTGCCTTCTACACATGATATTTTTTTCTCTCTCAATTTTAACTATTAGTTCTATTAATAGAAGGAGCTAAAGTTGCCATCACTGTCTTCTCTACTGTCTGTTCACTCCTGGTAATTTAAATTTTTTCTTCCTGGAGAATTACCCATTCCCATCAATATATAATTCCTTCACTTTAATAGTTTTAAAGCCTCTATCCACATCTTCTTTTTTTTCCCCCTCATTAAACAACTCACAGTATTTGTTCTACTAGTCAAATTTTAGCAGAATTATAAAATAATTCTAAATAACTTCTCATACTTCACACTATACTTGCACCAGCAAAGGTATACCTTATCTGGAGGATGGTCAAAGGAGTTTATCGTTGGCCACTTGTATATACCTTTGAATAAGAGCAGGATGGGTATTGCGTTGATATTTAGTAGGTCAACCATCATGTGAGAAATAGAAATCTAGGCTGATTCTGCACCTGTACATGTAAATACAGGTATCTTTAGGATTTGAAGCCCCAAAGAAATGTTGCTGTGTAATGACCAGGACGGGGGGGGAAGGCATTTCATAGTCTCTTTATAGACTCATGTTTCTTTGCATTTGCCTGTGAGCCGATGGTGTCGTTTAGAAACGCATGGCTCGTTACCTGGCGAGATGAGCTTTCCCCTGCCCTGCAGCAGCTCTGCCCCTGCCCGGGGCATCACAGACCCAGCCAGTGCCACCCAGCGCCAGGCTCCCGCTCGCCCCATCCCCACCACTGCTGAGGTGGCAATGTACAGGGGCTTACCTATAGACAGGAAGGGCTCCTGGAATACTCTGGGTGGCTCAGGGATTCAGCCAAAGTGGTGGTTAATGCTTGGACAACCTCTCCTGGGACAAGTGTCGCTGGGCTGCAGGGACTGGGGACAGGGATGAGCCTCCTGGGCCCCTGGCGTGGGGCAGAGCTCTGGCTGCGCTGCTGCCCACCCCACTCCTCACTGGGGGTTAGGAAGAAATCTTGCAGATATGTTTCAGGAGCTGCAAGCAGACCCGAGCCCGATCGTTCGTTTCGAAAGATAAACTGTCGTCATTGCTTGTGAAGGAACATTTGTTAACCTTCACATTTCATAAAACACTTTCTTGCTCATTTTTTAATCATGAAAGATGAAATTGGATCTGGAGTTGTTATCCTTGCGGTATCACCTCAGTCTCCAGCTGTGTCTAGATGTATCCTCCAATACATTTCGTCTGAGCAAATAGATTTACCATTTGTTTTGTAATCACAGCTCCAGCGTTCCTACCTCTAATTATTTTTGATAAGCAAAAGCTATTGAAGACAGTGCTTCTGGGCCAGTGAAGCTTAGCGCGCAGCACGAATGGCACCTCACAGCCCCCACACGGCAATGGCTGTTTGTTCCTAGGAGTAATTAAACGTTCACCAAGCTCTAGTTCACTGGGACGGTTTGGGTGTTGCAACAGGATTTCCCGGGAGGAACCATCAACTTAAATTTCACTGAGAAGTGCTGATGAAGAAGGTGATTTTTTCCTTTCTACTCAGCGTGGTGCCCTCGCATGGTCACAGGGAGTCAGGCTCACTTCGACAGGAGCAGAACTGCTGCCTGTTTGATATGCTGGCATTGGGAAAGTTTTTCATCATTTAAACTGATTAGGACCTTAATTAGACTCCATAGAAAGCTCAAAATCCACATTAAAAATGGCAAATAAATAAGAGAGAAGGGAAGCCCTGGTGCTGTTCTCAGTGGATTTAATGGAAAATTCCTTTCACCCAACTTCTTATGCGCTTTGGGCAGTGCTGCAACCTCAGCACGGCCTTGGTGCTGCCACCTGAGGAGCCCTGTGCACCCTGCCGGACTGCCAGCCCCTCGGCACTGCTTGGAGCGGGGAGCCTGGAGCTGGGTGCAGCTCCGACACCAAACGAGTCAGCTGCCGGGTGCTGGGGTTTCTGCTCTGCTCTGAATGCCCCAGAAGGTTCAATCTGTTAGTGAATCTCTTTGAGAGCCCTTTAGGTGAAGTGTTTTCTATCTGGCAAATGTGCAGGGTTTACTTTTTTTTGTGGGATGGGAAAAGCAGTGAACAAACACGGGCACGCTGCTTCCTGGCCCAGGAGGGTGCGGGCAGGTCCCCTTCTCCTGGTGGGCTTCCTCAAGCCTGTGGCAAAGGCCCTAAGCCAAACCATCATACCATGGTTGGGCATGCAAGCACCAGTCTTCAGGACCTGAGAAGTGCGTGCCACAGCTAGCAGAATATAAGTTCATCTGCCAGAGATATCACCAGTGCTCTGAATTGTAGCTTCAGCCTGCAGAAGCTGCAGCCCCTTTGACGCAGGAAGGGGAGCCTTTGGGATTTTTTTCCCAGCAGAGGATGGCAGGGTGTGTGCATGCACCGAGAGCAAGCCCTGCCTGCTCTTCAAGGGACGCCTTCACGCGGGGAGGAGAGGAATAAATGCAGTGAGGCTGAACAAATGGTATCTGTGCAGTGCCTAAAAAGGTTGCTAAATTGAAGTGCCGTTCTTGCATCACAACAGGGAGCATCTTGCATGCTATGTAGGATACCCTCACTTCTACACTTGGTATCTGTACAGATTAAGGAGGATTAATTAGGCTCAAAATACAGTGTGTCTTGGCAACATTGCTGTGCTTTGTGACACTAAAGCACAGACTTCTTTCCTCCATAGTGGCTGGTGCAGGAGTTTCTTACAGTCCATGCCTTTCAGGATAAAGAAGCAATGCTTGGTTTGTTCACTTGCTTTTTTCTTTTTTTTTTTTTTTTTTTTTTTTTTTTTTCCACTCTTTAATTCCTTGTCCACAACCTCCCAGTGAGGAGGAAAGTTTATGGAGAATAGTTCTGCCTGGCTGTGGTATATTAGCACACCTCCAGCACTTTCAACCTTGCAGTTTTCCAACGGCTGTTTTTAAGGTCCCCTGTGAGAATGTTGTTGCACGTGTGTTCAGCAGTGCCAGAGGCAGCTGAGATGGGGTTTAAGGTCAGCAGCTTCAGTTACACCATAAGAGAGGCTGGGGCACAGGAGGAGGATTTAGACTTCTCCTACCTGTTAAGATTCCCAGCCCCACTGTTAATACAGAGCAAGAGACAAAGGGAGTAAAAATCAGTGAACACTCAGATGCCTTCTTCAACTGAAAACAGATGCCCTTGAGCAACCTTAGAGCTGATACCCAGTAATCTCTGAACAAGCGCAGTTGCTCTACCAGAGGGCTTTTTTGTACCACCCTGGTTCCACTCTTCCTGCTGCGCTACCCACGAGTGGCAAACCCTTTGGCACACAAGATGTAAATTCTTTGGGATTGAACATGAAGGCTTCACGAGAGGACAGCTTGGCCAATTTCATTAGTATCAAAATGCATTTCCTTTCCTTCAGCTGATGTGACTTCCTGCTGCAGCACTGACAGCGGTGTCCTGGGCAGGAGGGTGCACCAGCTGATAGGTATTTCCCCTGCTGAAGTGCCTGTCCTGGAGGCTGAGAACTGTACCAAAGCTGATTACGGGCAAGCTGGGAACCTCAAGTCTGAAGTTGCTTTTAAGCTTATTCCTTTTAAGTGATGTTCAGGCTTTCCCTGCAAGTATTGGCATATTCAGTCGGACCAGACTAGTATCTGCAGGTGGGAAAGATACTGATTGCAAGCTCTTAAGAGCCATCCTCACCAGAAGACTAGATGTTGGTTTGTTTCAAATGATAGGGGCAAAACCTTTTCTTCTCATGACAATGAGTTTCGGGTACATAAAGCATGTCTTGTTCTATAGCAGGTTCTGGTAGACCTAGGAAATAAATGGCAGCAGGTATGTGGGCAAGTTGTATGGGAAAACCTATTTCACCTCCCAGATGGAGAGAGGGGTTGGGAAAATATATTTCACCCACTAGATGAAGCACCAGGTTCGGTAGCTCTTCAAAACCTTGTATATCCAGATAATCTGGTGAGATAAATATATAGAGAAATATGTAGCTGTACACAATATCTACAAATGTAGATATTTATCTGGAGATAAGCATTTAGTCCTCTTTCAGTTCATAATTCTTACCTTTCCGTGTTGCCAAAGCCTGTTGTTTTGGGGAATTACCTGTCTCAACTCAGCTGTTTAACTTTGAACTTGTCTTTTTCTTGTAGTGTTTAAAAAAAAATTCCAGCCTGTCCTTTCTGTAACAGTCAATATTTCTGTGTGCCTGTCCTGGTTCCTTTTTAGTTTTTGTCTCCTGTGAAGTCAACAGCTCCAGCTCCAAAATTTTCACTCTTTCTGTGGATTTTCTCCCTATTTCTTTGCAAGCTAGTCTGACACCAGGCTAGATTGAGGAGAAGAAATGGGGGCTCTCTCCTTGGAGGCAATGACTAAACCAGGTTGGTGTTTCTAGTGATGACAAATAGGCAATTGGGTTCTCATTTTAGCCACCCTGCGCTTTTTGATTGGAGAAGAAAGAAATCTGTTTAAAGATGCTAAACAATGTGTCTTACTGTTTTTCCTACAGTAAGGACCCTTTACCACCACCACCACCACCCCCCCCCCCCCCCCCCAAATAAAAAAAACCCTGCAGTTTGCTGTGACTTTACTGGAGTTTGAATTAACTTCAGGTGTATTCCCAGAGCTGGGGCGGGGTGGGGGGGAGGGGGGGCTGGATCATCCTGCAGAAGACTACTCTTTAGCCCAGACGAGACTACATAAAAAGCATCCTTTGACAGTTGCTTACCGCTTCCAGGAGCTCTCCCTTCTTTTCCCATTAATTCATTTGCATTCACTGCTGCTCCTGTATGCCAATTAGCTTTAATTTTTACTATACACACTGACATCAATGGCCAATGAGAACAGTGTGTAGCAGGGTTTTTAGTGTGCCTATAAACTACAGAAAATTGTCCTTGGACAAACTCCTGCTTTTAGACTGGCTGACAACAATAGACATGGCTAAGTTCAGGCTAAGAGCCATTAAACATAATTACTACCACAGGGTAAAAGTTTAATTGTGCTAGATTTTAAATCTGCATAGTCTATGCTTATTTACAAGCTGGCTAGGGAGAATAAATCTGCACTTAAAATTTGTTGCCTTTTAACTTCAAATGGAGATGGAAAAAAATAATGGTTTTGTTTAGAAGAAGCAAACCAACTCCAAACTGAAACCTTTCTGTGTTTCCAGCTTCTTTTATGCCAGTGGCTGCAAGCTGGTAAGTAGATGCTGAGCATCTTCTGATAGGTTTTTCTAATGCACTTCAACTTTGTGTATGTGGCATGCAAAGTTCTGTTACGAAGGTGTCTGGGGGACAGAATGCAGATCGGTTTGTTGATGTGGGGTGCTTTTAAATTTAAGCACAGATGAGGCTTGGGGTGGAAGATTCTTCTCTTGCTCCTTGTGCTCCAGTAATGTTAAGTTCCCCACCTCAGAAAGTCTCAGCTCAAGTAGCTTCTGGGTAAGTAGGTGTCAGAAGTGGCAGGTTTTTCACAAGCACATAGAAAAGGCAAAGGTGTGCATTCATTTTGCTTTTTCTTCCAGCAGATAGGAAAAAATATTAGAAATAGTGATCACGGAGCTACAAGTTACATCATAATTTTAGAAGCATGGTGAACATACAAGGCTTTAAATCACTCTCTGAAAAGCAGATTAAAATTAGGAAGTGCTAGAATAAGTGTGAAATGTTCATCTGTTGGGAAGGGAGGGTATGGAGGACTGTGAGACTTGATAGAAGAGAAGAAGATTAGCACACTGACTAGCTGGAAGCTACGTTTATGTAGACATTAGAAGGCAACATGATTTCAGCTGGACAGAACATAAGCTTCAGATCTTATGCAAACGGTCAAAGCTGTTTAACAATTGGTTTACCCCCAAAAGCCCTGAAAGGAGACAGGTGAATACGATGCCAAATACATTTTTCATGTTTCTTAAGCTAACTGTTTAAATAGTTAAGTGAACATCTGTCCAAATTTCCCCATCATTTCCATTTAGAAAAGTCTCCTATTTGAAGGCTGAAGAAAAGCACCTGCTTAACAATGCAAATGGTGCTGTCTGGGGCCCCTTTATTTTGTTTAATCTAGATTGAGCTCCACACAACTGTGATGCTAATGAATAATGGATATTTATACTTGTGCATGTAGCAGCACTGGGCACAGAGCAAATCTAGGATTAACCTTCCAGTTTCCCTGCCTAACACGTTGGACTCATTTTTTGAGTTTGCTGTGAGTTGAGTACTCTAAAACTGGATGCCTGGTTTTGTGGGAAATGGACAAAGGCCTGCAAAAGCTGACAGGTTTTGCCGTGCCCAAGCGAGGTACTGTAGAAGGGGGCAGCTAGGCTGGGGGAGGGAGAGAGGGCTGACTGTACTGCTGGCTTGGTTTGTGAGCAGGTGCTGAGCGAGAGCCAGGGTGTTTCAGGGTGGAGACCTGTTTCACTTTTCAGTGCCACCTTTTTTCAGTCCAGCTTGCTGGCATCATCCAGCCAAGCACTGCGCTGATCTCCCTCCCCTGCCCAGGAGCAGGAGCCAGCCCAAGTCCACCTGCATGGAGAAAGGGACTGCCCCAATGCCAATTACACGCCCTGGGTTTGCCAGTGCAACCTATATAGCTGAGATTTTACTCTGCCTTTCAGGTCTCATGTGATGGAGTCGTAGGGGAAGAAATGTTGGTCCTCCCTTCGCCATTTTTCTGTTCTGCACAAGTGGTTCCATTTGGTTTCTACTGTTAAACTTTCAGGGAAAACACGGTGCTCTCTCCTTCATAGAAAGTCTTGGGGGTTTCCAGACAGGCCTAATAAAAAACCCCTGGTACCACTTCTAAAGAAAAATAAGGGTAACTCTTTTGGTAGCTGAAGAGCAAGCTGACTTCAGTAGCCTGGCACTGTGGGAGGGTGGGAGAGTTGTGTGGAGGTTTCTATAACATTGCTGGGTGTTTTAATTCACAATTACTGGCCGGTAATAATTAGTATTGATTAGCTTGGCAAATTGCAGGTCTAGAAATTGGTTATAGATTTTCCTGATGCTTCTCATCTGCGTGTTGTGGAATCGGCCAGAACCAGTGGCTTGAAACAAAGCGCGAGCCCAGCTCCGTCTGCGGGCAGCAGCGCGTTGCGTGTGCAGAGCCGATGGCCCCAGGAATCGTACGCCTGTAGGCTTGCCACCCCAAGAATACCAGCTTTATCCTCTAAGCAAAATAACTAACCACACACGTACTGACCAGGGACTCGGGTGAAACTTCGTTTTGTCAGCCTGTTGATTTGCGGCTGCATCCCGTTGGTCGTGTGGCTTGACTGTGGCGGTGGCACGCTGCCCCTGGCACGCGCCGGGGTCTGCTGGGACACCTCGGAGAAGGGGGCCAGGGAAGGATGCTGCCGGTAGAGGTTGAGTCCCCCGGCGGGAGCTGTAACAGCAGCAGACATCTGGGGAGACAGATAGTGAAAGCCAAGATGAAAATGGCAGAGCTTCCAGCGCTGAAGGGCTGTCCTCGAGGAGCGGGGAGCTGAAGTGGAACGGCTGAGCATGCCGGGCAGGCCACGGTGGAAGGGCTTAGCTGGCCCCAGGAGGGCCGTGGAGGCGGGAGGAGGGGGGCACAGCCAGGGAGGAGGGCTTGCTCTCCGAGAAGCCTTGCAAAATGCTCCTGCGCTCCCTGCAAGAGAAGCTGCCCTTTCTCATTTCAAACAGCAGGTAAGTGAGGTTCCTCCTGAGCTGTATGATATTGTTGCCTGGCAGGGTTGGTGAAGTTTGCAGGTCTTCTGTGCCTTCCTGCGAGGGGCTGCCAGCCTGCCCCTCCATCAGAGCAGCTCCCAGCACCTACCCCGCTGCTGTGGAGAGGCGGATGGGTTTTGACTGAAATTTTGTGAGCCCCAAAATAGCGCTCAAAGTGTTTAATGCTTTTCTTCATTAGACAGCAAATTAGCCCTAGGCACGCAAACCAAATGAAGTTTCATCTTGACAATCAGAGCCTGCTCACCAGGCAGTTTTATCCCAAGTTCCCGCACACTGGTTGGTCAGCGAAATGGAGACTGCAACTTCTATTTATTGGTGCAATACAGTATTTGATACTGCTAATTACGCTTAATTAGTCCTTCCACCATTTAATTAAAATGGCTTCTAATGATTGTGCTTCTTTGGCAGGCTCTTTGGTACCACCGGGAATTGTGCTGCCTGCAGTAAACTGATCCCTGCCTTTGAGATGGTGATGAGGGCCAGAGATAATGTTTACCATTTGGACTGCTTTGCCTGTCAGCTCTGCAACCAGCGGTGAGGACACAGTTATTATACACACAAACACAAACTCATTTATACCTTTGCCTGCAACACAGGGGGAAAGATTTGATCCACACTGCCTGTCTGGGGCTCACAGCCTGCTGGTGCAGCTCAGACTGCTTTCTTAGGCTGACCTGGGTGATGCCTCTAAGTACCTGTAGCCCCTTTCCTGCAAACCCCCTTGGAGCTGGTGGGAGTTGGAGGGCAAGGGGAGCACGCAGACTGCAGATCTGGGCAGGGTTGCATGCAGCACAGCTGCTGCTGCATAATACAAACTGCTTCAGCGTCCTTTCAGAATCGACCCTCTTTGCGGAACGGAGACAACTGAGAATGGACCTCCTCTGGCAAACTGGTGTTACTTTGCTTAAGTCGGGTTTCTGACAGGCTCAAAACCGGGAGATGGCAAAGAAGGAAGAGAAAGGACAGGAAGGAGAAAAATACTCTAGATAAACCTTTTCCAACACTAGGAACAAATCCCTTTAGTTGTTGTGTAATTAATAGGGGATCTTGGTGGTGTGATTTTGATTGGGGCTTGTATAGTTGTGCTGGGTTTTATCCAGTGGAAAATGTACATCAAGCAGTGTCATAAAGGGTCATGCACAGAGGCTTCACTTGGGCTACTGTAGCCAGCTGAATTTGGGAGGACTGTGAAAAATCTTCCCAGCACCCTGTTTGTTGGTTATTGTAGAAGAATGGAAGCCTACAGAACTAGACATGTAGTGTCACCTTCTAATCCATCCATCCTTGTCCAAGACAGGCCCAAAAGTGATTGTTCTTACTGCTTGTTTAGTTGGGCTCTAGCAACTGTCTGTGGCCCAAAGCCTGTGCTGGGGTTCCTGTTCTGGATTTGTGGTTTTGTTTCCCAAAGATGAAACTAGGAGCCAATGCTTCATGCCACGTGAAGGTGTGAGAGTGATGACAAAACTCGTGTGAAGCTGGAGAACATAATTCTGTAAAAGTCAAGCTAAAAGCCTGACTTAGAAGTTCATCACTCACCCTAAAACAAAAGTCGCTGTGGGGTCTCTAGTGAAGCAGCCGTACCCAGTGCGTGTGGGGCTGCAAACCCCCTGCCACCTTTCCCACTAAGCTTAGGAGACTGTGCAAACTGGGCTTGGATTCTCCTTCTGTGCCCTGGGGATGGTCAGGGTTGTGGCTGGTTGGTGTCAGAGCATGGAAGAGGAGACTTGTCTGTAGCTCGGGTGGCTGTGCTCACTCCCGCGATTGAAGGCGGGGGTGATGTTGGTTCGAGGTCAAAAACTTCCATTAATATTGGCAGCGGGAGCGGTGGCAGTGCCGAGGCGGCAGTGACATCTAGTGGCTCCTGGCCTTGGGCTCCTTCCTCTCCGGAAGCCACGCTCCATCTTTGCATTGCCCAGTGGTGTTTTGCCACTCTTGAACTCGCTCCTGTGACACTGTCAGCAGCCTGGGACTGTTGGCTGAGCTCAGACGTTCCCTCAAGGAGATGGTCATTCTTCATGCAGCTGAAACAGCTGGGTGGCTTGTGAGGTTTGCCTCTGGGCTCAGAAGCATCACAGGGTGCTGGTAGGCTCAGCTTTCTCCAGCCTGTTCCAAGCCCCTGCCCCAGGGATAGAGCATCTGGAATGTCCCTTTGTTCAGAGGAAAGTCACGGCTCTGGGCTGCACGGGCAGGACTGCTGGGTTGGCCTTGGAGTCTGTAGGATGAGTATTTGTCATTAAACCCTTGCTCTGCCCTGAATCCTCCCGTGGAAAAGCCTAGTACTGCTTAGATTTAATTGTCAGAAATTTCTTTTAATTTTCACCCTTTATTGGAAAGGCTCCAGAGCACCTCCCTCCCGTTTTTCCCACTGAGATTGCACTCGGTGCAAAGTGTGGTCCTACTCTGCCCTGACAGTAACCTGCATGTGCTGTCTCTGCTAGGTGACCCCCCCTTCTTGATGCACAAAGCATTTGCCCAGTTTGGGAGGAGCTGAGTGTTTCTGAAAGGTGGGCTGAGTAGACAGCATAGAGCTGCATGTAGATTATTTTTGCCTGAGATCAGAAAGTTACAAACTTTTATGACATCCTCTAGAGATTTTGGCCCGAGAGGGAAGAATGGAGGTGCTCCAGTCACAGGTGACAGAGTCTGAACCGAGAGCAGTGAGTTTAAGTAACCGTAAAGTCAAAGTTGTGGAGGTGAGCACCAAAGCTAGTTCTGAATGGGAAACCCCGCCTCATTCTTCAGCTACGAAAGATTTCATTATGAAGTCCCTTCTCTAGTTCTCTTCCAGCTTATTTGCCCTTTTATAGCTCAACTCTCGTGTAGAGTGTTAAACGTGTCAGAGCAAAATCTCTTAAGATTTTTACCCACTGTGCAGTGTTTTCATTAGCTGCATTCTCCAAAACATCAGGTCTGCAGCAGGTCCTACAACGCTGCCGGGCTTTGAACTGTTACAAGGTCAACATTGCTTGTCACAATACTGAATAAAAGTTGGCCCCTGCTGTAACTGGCTAATAGGTCACTATTACAAAGGTTGGGGAAATCCAGTAGCTTGTGTTGCCATTATCTAAACGTGGGTTTGCTCAGAAGAAAATGTCTCTGTAGAAGCAGCAGAGCAAGTTCAGCACCTCGTTCTGGCTGGTGCCAGCTGGAACTCAATCAGCTGGACGGGCTCTGCGGCAGAGCAGTCCCACATCTCGCTCTGAAGGGAGCTGTGGGCTGGGACACATGAAACTGGGACTGAAGCTGCCCTGTTAAACCCGCTGTTTCTAGTTACAGTGCATCAGCTGAAGAGCCCCCAGTTTGCTGCTGGATTTCTAGGACTGGCAGGCAGAAGGGAGTAGTTGCCTTCCCAGTGAATCCAGCCCTTCTGCCAAAACTTCACAGGGTCTCAGGGTGCCCCTGCTGTGTGTTTTAGCTCTCAGTATGCTCATACACACTCCCCCCAGCTCCCTAGTTCTCCAAATCTTCCTTTGGCTCCTCTAGACCCAAACCAGGTTTGGCAAGAGGCAGCTGTTGATGATCCCGGTGGCAAGAGTAATTTTTGCATTACTTTTAGCTACTTAAGTATAATATAAATGTCCAGCAAAAGCAAGCTGCTGTGTCTGGTATTTATTGTCAGTATATTTCTTTATACCACGAGTATGCTGGTAGGGAGGCTGGTGTTAAGGAGAGTTTGTGCAGTACAGTTTTTTAGCATAAAACCTGTTAATTTAAATTGAGATTAATTTTTAGCTTTTTACTACACAAAAAAGGTTGAACTTCAGAACTACTGACATGTGTCACAAAGAAAAGAAGGTGGAAGATCTCCAGTGAAATCATATAAAGTGAAGACCAATACCCAGTTGTGTCTGTGCTGACTTGGCAAATTAATCAGCTTATTTATTAGAAGGTGTTTTGTCAGCAGGTGTCCAGCTGGAGAAAATTTGTGCCCATGTCGGAGCTATAAAGGAGCTCTAAAATGATCAGTCCTGTTCTTGCAGCAGAAACCACTCACTTCTGTGGGGATGCTCCGCCTGAAGCTGCCCAAGTTGCAAATCTAGAAAGCAATTTAGAGAAGGAGTAGGCAATGTCCCTGCCAAAGTCCTACCTGCCAGGAGAGGAGATGGGCATTTGAGGTCTGCTAAGTCTCCTGAGAACAGGGTCATCTCCATTGATCTTCCTTCAAAGCCCAATAAATACCCATCCTCACGAGAGGCTGGTGCCTGCCCATTGCTCTTGGTTCAGAGACGCCTCTTGGCACGGTGCTGCTCTGCTCTCGGGACCTGGGGCTGACTTGAGACTCGGCGCTTGGGGTGGGGAGGCTTAGCCCTGTGCTCTGGGCTGTGGTTGCCCACTAGCGTGATGGACAAAATCCAGCCCCCGGATTGCATGCAAAGAGCATTATTTGTTATCTTTACTTCTTAAAGTTAGCTTCTGATTCTTGAGCAAGCAGGGAGGACGAAAAGGCTATTGGCTATCAATTCACACCTTTCCGATCTTATATGCAGAACTTTTTTGACCTTAATGGTCAAATAAAATTGTTAAATATCACAAGCCTCTCTGTCAACTTCAAGACAAACAGAACAATTTACATGGTATATAGAGAGCAGTGCCCTTCGCTCAATGAAGATAAAGGTTAGGAGTCCAGCCACCAGGAAATTTCTATTTATTGTTCAGCACTGTACACAAGGGGGTGAGGAAGGACTTAATAGCCAGTCCTTGCCTGGAAATTAGTGTAAATACTGCCTCACCCGAGGGAGCCGTGGAGAGGTGGATACTGGCGAAAACTTCAAATAGTCTCTGTGTAATATCGCCCGCTTGATTTCCCGGCTGTAGAGCTGCTGCCTCTCGCCTGCCGCAGGGACAGATCCCTTCACCGCTCCCAGCCTCCTCCTGCCACTGGGACTGGCTCCCTGAGCTGCTTCAGAGAGCTGTGGGCTGGGAGCTAAGCTGGGAAAAGGGACACCGGAGCCCCGTGGGGAAGGGGAGCACGGGGAGAAGCACGTGTGGGCTTCCCAAGGGTCTGGCACCACTGGCAGAGCTGGAAATCAAACCCCGCTCTCCAGAGTTGCCTTCAGACCCATGTGGACTCAAATCCCTCCCCCATTCTGACCTCTGTTCATACTTACACCCCTTACTTCTCTTTTATCTTCCAGATTCTGTGTGGGAGACAAATTTTTCCTGAAGAACAACATGATCTTGTGTCAGATGGACTATGAGGAAGGGCAGCTGAACGGGAGCTTCGAGTCCCAGGTTCAATAACAATCCCTGCTTCACTGAAGCACTGTGGGATGGGCGCTCGGCCGCAAGAGCAGCGAGGGTGCCTGTCAGCTTGCCTGCAATATTTTTTTAATTCTTGGTCCAGACGGGACTATATACATTGTAGTACTTTTCCCCCCCCAACACAAAGCAGTTACAATTTTAGATGTACAGTTGTGCCTGCTTAGCTGAGCACTGCATTGCCTGTATGTTTGTGAGTTTTTGGGGTCTGGGGGAGGGCTCTGTACAGTCTGTTTTCTGTATATAAACTGGAACATTTATTTTATGAAAAATGTAATGCAATTTTATTACTGGTGTGAATTAAAAATTATGAATGTTTCCTGGTCATCTTAGCTGTGGTTTGTTCCCCACGTGGTTGCTGAAAGCCTGTACTTCCCGTGCTTGATGTTGAGCAGATGTATAGACACAGATCCCTGGAAACTGCATGTCTAGAAACAGAGGCTGGAGTTCACAGACACAAACTGGGGGGAGAAATGCTGCTGCAGAGTCAGACCCCTCCACTGGAGACTCACGTCCAAAAACCTGCTGTGCTGTATGAGGGGAGGGAAGGAGCCATGGGCGAGCAATGGCTGGGAACCATCGGTGTCACTGGGTCCCACCGTGGCTGCTGGGCAGAGCTGAGCTGAGAGGCATCGTGCTTTTCTGTGAGTTTAGACAGCCCATTTCCATGGCCAGGAGTCCTTGTTGGCCAGCTGATACGGGGGCTGCAGGCTCCTGCCAGCCCCGGCAACAGGTGCTCAGGCATTGATCAGAATATTAATTTCAAGGCTTGGATAGGCAGTTGGGTTTTCCTGTGGGGCATTGCTTGTCCAGGTCTGAGCTGCTGTTTGGGTTCGAAGGCGACCGGGCGCTGACGCAGCATCCCTTTTTGCAGCCCTTTTTGCTTACTCTGTGCCAGGTGCTTTGGCGTAACAAAAGCGATTGGATTTGAAGCATCTCCTGGAGAAAAGCTCTGAACTGTGTTCCTGCTGCGATGCTTTGTGCAATGATTTTCAAGGTTATGCAATTCATGTGCAACCCACTGGACTGTACCAAACACGTTTCTTTGTATGGTGAGTGTCACTTTAATACAGTGCACCAGTAGCTGTAAAGGATGGCTGCAATTCTATTTATTTTGTTGTCTTGCTTTTTCTTAGACTTACCTCCTTTTCCTCTAATAAATAGACACCGAGCACTTTTTTTTTCTGATGTGACTTAATCGGTTCCTGGTCCCGCGTCGCATCTGCAGTCTCTGCGCGGCAAGTGCCAAGTGCCATGCAGCTGGGTGCTGCTCTGCCTGTTGCAGGAAATGCTCTTACGTACATCTGCGTTGAGTAACGGCTAAACCAGCAAAATCCCACTAGACTCTTGGTATGCTTCAAAATACTATCTGTCATCTGAAGCTGCCTCAGATGTCTGGATTGTTTTTTCTCCGTAAATAAGCATTTTGGGTTGGGAGACCCATTATAAAATATGTGGCCCCATCCCCTTTTATCCCCATTAACGTGGAATAGTAATTAAATAAGCCACCTATAGCCACCTATGGATAGGTAGCCTTTTAATTGCTATTCCATTTTGGAATAGCCTTTTGGGGCTGGAGGGCGAGTGTCTTTTTGAGACACTGTAGAGTTGATGCTCCTTTTGTAGAGGCTGTTGCAGGTGGCCACCCTGCAGCTTGGTTGGTGTGAGCCATGTCTTGCTGTGGAGGTGAGTCCCCATGCTGGCTCTGCAAGGGAGAACTATCTGAGTGGGACCTGTTCGGATGTGTATGGGGCTAGGAGTGGTTTGGTGGGGTTTTTGGATGTGTGGTGATGCAACAGGATGAGTCAGCAAGCCCAGCAGAATGATGGAGCAGAGGGTATCCCAGGAACTTGCAGATAAAAATGGGTGATGGTCTGATAAATAGGACAAAATAACCAGCAAGTTCAAACAGCTAGGGTGGTGAGGTCTAGTCTTGGTGGCTGCCATCTATGTGGTACTGGCAGCATGGCGATGCGGTGCAGAGGAAGCCTGGAGCAGGGAATGAGACATGGTTAGCAATGTTAGCTGAGAGCGGTGTGCACACAGAGGTCCAGCGGTCACAGGGGATGTTATCGGGGCAACATGGGGCTCTCCTCCTGCGGAGGCTAATGTCAGGGTGGCATATTATGGGAGACCGAACCCCTGTGAAGAGCATCCCTGCCTCTGGGGCAAGGCAGGGACCAAACCCTACACGCCCAGGGAGCAGAGGGGCAGGCTCGGCTGTACCAGCCCACACCATGAAGGAACAACTTCCCTTCCTTTCATGCACACTGAATATAAGGTCCATCAGCATGCCGCTCGGATGCCAACATCTCTTTGGTTTGCTCAGTGGTCCCTGAGGTGGGCCAGTCTGGAGCACTGCTGTGGCAGCCGCTTCTGTCTGGGGAAGGCAGAGGGCAGTTGTTACACCCCTGGTCACAATTCACAAGCAAAGGCATCTCGTTGCCTCCCTGCACTTGCCCTCTCTGAAATGCAGGCTGTGCTCCCCTGCCAGGGTCTAGGGCCTCTGTTTCTGATGGGCAGACCCGCGGGCCCGTCACCGCGGGTGTAGAGCTGATTCCTGACACCCAGCAAGGAATTCCACCATGCTGCTTCATGCAAAAGCTCCGGCTGGGTCGGTGGGCAGAAAGCCTGGGACAGGACACAGCTTCTTGCTGTTGAGTGGGGTGTGGCAAATGTCCAGTTGTCTTATATTAAAAAAAAAAAAAAAAGTAAAAACTTAAAAGGGACAAATTGTGCAGCATCTGTATCCTAACTCTTTTCTGTGCCTGCCCAGTGGCCAAGGCCCACCAGCCACAGCCCATGCCCCAGAGAGCGGTGGAAGTGGCATCGCTTTAAAAAATAAGAATCCCAGGAGGACGATGCAATCATGAATTTTTGTCTGAACACTGCAAATTTGCTTAATAGAAACAAGTGCTGGAGTGCAGACCTGCTGTTGAATAATCACTTCCACTCTACAGAGCAGAGCACGGAAACCTTTTGATGGTGTTATAGTCATCACTTGGCATAAATATTCATTCAAGGAATCAGAGCAGAGTAAATGGCATTTTAGACTCTAATCATTTAGTATTAGCAGATAGCCTTTTTACTGCTAAAGATAACCACTGCTTAATCAGTTTAGTGACCACTGGCATATAGTATGACATTTAAGCTCCTGCCTCAGTCCCCGCCTTGAGGACACGGCTGCCGGTGACCCCGCTGCTCAAGTCTCCATCGTTCCCAAAGTCGGCCCAGCCACTGCCAGCTGCTAACCCCACACAACTGCCTTTGACTCCTGAATTACCTGCCATTTGCCTCCTCATCTTAGATCAAAGTGGTGTTTTGAATTCATGCGAGAAATGTTACGTTCTAGCATCTTTTCTCTCTCTCTCTCTCTCTTTTTTTTTTTTTTTTTTTTTTGTAGTGGGGGCTAATGTCTGATCACAGCACAGGCTGATTTTGAGAATAAAACCAAGCCAGTATTTAAAGGCAATGAGAATCTCGAGCTCATCCATGCTGCTCTAATTGCTGCACAGATTCTGGCTCTTCCTCCAGTTTTAATTTTTTTTTTAATTGGTGCGTGCCTCTGTCTTTCAGGGGGATGTTTTACTTCCCTGAGCAGCATTAGCGCTGTGGAGCACTCCACTATCAGCAATCCAGCTCACCCCATTTCATATCTTGCCAAACAAGTTAATCTAATATTATCAGTGGTTTGTTACCTCGTTGTTAGCTTAATTTAGTTTACAAGAACTGCTCTATTTGCATTCCATCCCTCTGTCGTTGGCTTGCGAGCCGCGCTTCCCGATGCCAGGGAGGGCTGGCTCGCACTGTTCTGCGTGAGCCTCTTGTGTGGCATTGCCACATGGAGGAGGGGACCGTCACCCTGGCCGGGCATTTCCCCTAATTGGCTGGGGGGGAATGTGGGGAGTTGGAAGAAGGATTTCGAAAGCCACAGAGCAGGTCCTGGAAATGCAATGTTCACAAGAGCACAGATACCGCTGCTGCTCTTCCAGTAATACAGCTGAGGCGGAGACAGGAGTTTTCCCTGGTGGCAAACATATACAGTAAATGTCTTCAGTAGGGAACTCGGCAGACGTGCGGGCACAGCGGCAGACATCTGCACCACCAACAGCTTCCTCAGGCTTTTAGGGGCCACTCTTGTGCCAGGACTCGCCGAGGTCTCCCTGCCCTCATGGCGGGGCCCCTCACCTCGTTTCCAAATTGCTGGGCTGGGCTGAGGAGGAAAACTAAGCAAAGCCTTCCAAGCAGCTGCTTCCCCAGACAACCCAGCAGCTCTCCAGCAGGAAGGCTTTTCTCCAGTGGCCATGTGGAGCTGCCAGCTGTGGGGGTGGGAGTGCCAGTGGGACAGGGCTGGAGATGCCCTGTGGTGGTGACATCAGAGACTTAGTGCCTGGGGCTTGTACCCCCTAGGTTATGGGATGTGGCATTGCTGGAGATGGGGATGGCTTTTGTGTGTGCTAGTTGCTGGCTTAATTCTTCATCAGCTCAGCAGGCGCTGCATTGCCAAGCCCTGTCCCTAGCTATGGGACGCTGGCTTTCCAGCTGCTCACGCGATCACTGCCTCGCGTTGGACTGGCCAGCGAGCGGCTGAGCTCCTGCTCTGAGGTGATAACATTATGTGCAAAAGGGAAGGGACAGCAGTGGGGTGATGCCACTGATGTCCGTGGTGCGGCTGATCTTCCCAACATCAGCCTCTCACACAAAAATGGGCTTCATAGCAGAGGAGCTTGCAAACATTTTGCTAGGGGAAGCCATTTGGGTGCAGGGATGGTCCCTGACCACTGGTCCCACCACACCCCAACTCATCAGATCTCTCCAGCTTCTCCTCTGCTGGAGCTTATCACTCCAGTCAAGCCAAATTTGAACTGATCCAGGGAGGGGAAGCTGGGATGTGCACTCGTGTGCTCTCTGTAGGCAGCAAGAACCAGACCCCTGCGCAAGGTATCCACTGCAGCACCCTCCTGCCCATCAGAGGCATTGGTGCTGGGGGCATCCCCGGTTTGCAGAGCTCTGTTTAGGTATCTCAGCTTACAGGAACCAAGTCACTCCATCTGTCTGTCTGTCTCGCTCTGGTTTTAATAGCAAAACTATGCAGGATGCCAAGGACGGCGCTGGCCAGACCTAGACGTCTGGCAGGGTGGCCACTTTGTGATGTTGATGAAGGTTTTTAGTGAAGGTCTGAAGAGAAGGCAGGGCTGGAGGAGGAGGAGTGGTGGCTGGGAGCAGGGTTTGGTCCTGGAGGAGCAGCAGGAGACGGAGAGGTGGATCGAAGCAGGGGATCAGCTGCAAACAAAAAGTACCAAACATTGGTAGGTTATTGTGAGCAATCGGAGGGCAAGTGTCCAAAACAGAGATCAATTTTGCCACAAAAGAAATCTGAAACATCTCAGATGTGATATAAACATTAATGTAGGAGTAAATATAAATAATATGAATACAAGTATATTGCTCTGACCACATCCCTATAGCTCTGAGGCTGCTGTGGACTCCTGCAACTGTCCCAGCAAAGCCTCCCTGGCCAAAACTGTGGGCAGCAGGGCAGTCTCAGGGTGGGGGGTGGGGGATGATTTCGGTTGCTGCTGCATCACTTGTCTGTCATCCCTCCTGATGGGCAACCCTCCCTCCACCTCAGACCTGAAAGACGGGGCTGGCTGCTCCATTTAGCACTTGCTGGTAATACTGCTGGAAAGAATTTTTTATGGGTGGTTTTACTAAGAACATGACCTTGGGAATAGCTTTATTATTGGAACCAGATATTTACTTAAAGGTCTTAACAATCCTGTAGAAACCGTGGGAAATGGTGGTTTTATGTAATGGAGACTGTGTTGTTCCAAAGCAGTGTTTCAGTCTGGGGCTTGCCCTGAGTGGGTGTATGCCAGCAGCACGTACCTGCACGTCCTGTGAGCACCAAGGCTGGCAAGGTGCTGATTCTCTGGGCTCTGCCTCTCCCCCTGCCAGCCCACCTGCCTTTTTCCACCTTTCAAATGCTTCCCTGTGCACTTTGCCATCAGTGTCTATGCCAGCATGGGGGGGGGGAACAGACCCTGCCCACGGTGGGTGCTGGGACTGAGGTGGAGCACCCAGCAGTGCTGCAGCACCCACTGTCTTTGGGCACGTGGCAGTCACAGAGACCACGACGCCGTTACCACCAGTTTGTAAGGCTGGCTTTTCAATAATCTATTATTTAACATAAGTAACCCCTTTAATGTTCAGCGTTCATGTCCTCGCTCTAATAATTGCACTACAGTATTGAAATGTAAGTGAAGGCAGAAGCGGGGACTTCTCTTTGCGGTTTGATGTTCTGAAAAAAAGCGTATCTTTGTCCGCCCTAATTCTTTTTTTAATTATTAATTCTGAAATCCTTGCCGAGCACAGCCCAGAGACACAGCAGAGTGCTTTGCCTCGGTCGCACACACAGTGCAGTGACAGGGGCCCTACAGGGCTGAGGTGATGGCCTCTCTTTTACTTGTCACAGAGGAAGGGGAAAGATGTCCCAGAAGTCCCACTGGGAGCAGAAAGGGTCAGGACATGGTATCCTCCAGAGCAGGACATCTTCACTCTGGACCCAGGAGGCTCTGGAAAACCCTGCCTCTGGCAAGAAAGAAACTTCACCACCACTGTTCAGCCCTGGCCACCCCAGCAGGGCCAGGGGCTGCTGCCAGCCGTGCCACGCTGTGTCACCCCCACCCTGGCCAGGGGCAGCAACCTCGTAAATAATTCTTACATGTGATGGCAGCGTTGTAAACCAGGAATATTTAGTGCATGCATAACAGTTGTTTATTCACATTTAAATGTCAGCTGGTGGAAACATACTGAGCCGTGTCCCTTCACAGGGAAGCGCAAGGGGCGGGAGAAGCTGGGCTGCGAAGTCAGCCCCGAAAAGTCACAGCATTTCTGGCCATGCTGAAGCCCTGGGCTGGGGCGATGGACTCCCTCACGCTCCAGCTCTGCTGTGTCCCCGCTTGCTGGCAGCCAGACCTTCAGCAGCCAGCGCTGCCCCACTCTCAGCAGGACCATCTCCCATCGACGGAGGGGTTTGCACTTGTGTGGGGGCTAACTGTGGCCCAACTGTGCCAGTTGTGCTGGTTCACTGGTGTAACCAATGTGGCTGAGCTGCGGGACACCAGTGGAGCAGGCTGGGGGGTGAGTGCCCCCAGCAGAGGCTATGGAGTGGTGGGCACTTTGCAAGACATGGCTGATGCAACAGTGGGATGCAACCTGCCTGCCCAGTGCCTGCCCAGTGCCTGCCTGCTGCCTCCCCAGTTCCTGCCCTCTGCCTGCCCAGTGCCTGTCCAATGCCTGCCCACCACCTGCCCGCCTTCTGCCTCTGCCTGCCCAGTGCCTGCCTGCTGCCTGCCCAGTGCCTGCCCTCTGCCTACTCTCTGCCTGCCCAGTGCCTGCCTGCTGCCTGCCTGCTGCCTGCCTGCTGCCTGCCCTCTGCCTGCTCTCTGCCTGCCCAGCGCCTGCCTGCTTGCTGCCTGCCCAGTGCCTGGCCTCTGCCTGCTCATAGTCACCAGCACACATGTACAGCACTTGGGAAGAGAAGGGAAAAAAAAAAAAAGAGAGAAAGAAATTATCAGTAAAGTAAAGCAACACAAACTTATGAAGGACAATTTTTTTTTTTTTTGCTGTCAATACACACAAAGAGGCAAAAATTGGAAGCTTTTGAGGAAAAGAAATGCGTCTGAACTTCTGAGCAAACTAGAAAGTATTGAAAAGCCCTGCATTGCCGAGCTCCTCTGAGGTAACTTCTGTGCTTGGAGAGAATATTTCAGAAGACATTTTATTCTTTAAAAGATGCCAAAAATGCAGGACTTGGCACTTTAACAAAACAGAAAGAGGAGAACACATAATCTTCTTAACTAGTAAGTCTTTGAGCCCAGGATCACATTGTTGCCATATAATAAAAAGGGATGTTATGCAGTAATTTGGGCAGTTAAGAATTCTGTGCATACTCAAAATCATGACATTTCAAGGACAATAAAGTTGGCTGGCTCGTGGCCATTGCCCATACGAAGAGAAAACAAAAAACCGGATTGTCAGCTGGTTATTCATACCGCATTACAAAACAAGCCTCCCAACAGGCAAACACTCTTTATTGCTTGTGTTTTTGCTCCAGAAATATATTTTTTAATTAAAAAAAAAAAAATTCTCACAGCATTCATCTTACAAATGTTAACCCCTTAACAGACAATTCTGACATACTTTGCCGCTGGCTTTTCCACTTTATAAATGTTCTAGAGATAAGGAGAAAATTAGAAAGAAAAATTTATTTCTCACGTGGCACAAGCTGTCTGTTTCTTTATGGGGAAAGAAAAAAGAAAATAAAAAGAAACAAGGCATTCAAGACAGCTTTTAATCATGTGGGGTGCAATTAATCATCTGGGATGCTTTGATTTTGGGGTCTCTGACTTGAAATAACACCTAGGGACTCATCTGGGTTTTTAATTTTTTTTCATCCCTGTGGAGAGGGACTTTAGTGTCCTGGTGGACACAAATTCTCCATGGAACAGCCATGTGCCCTTGTGGCCAGGAAGGCCAATGGTCTCCTGGGGTGCATTCAGAAGAGTGTGGCCAGCAGGTCGAGGGAGGTTCTCCTCCCCCTCTACTCTGCCCCAGTGAGATCACATCTGGAGTGTTGTGTTCAGTTCTGGGCTCCCCAGTTCAAGAGGGACAGGGAAATACTAGAGAAAGTCCAATGGAGGCTACAAAGATGCTGAAGGGGCTGGAACATCTCTGATGAGGAAAGGCTGAGAGCCCTGGGGCTGTTTAGCCTGGAGAAGAGGAGCCTGAGAGGGGATCTTATGAATGTTTACAAATATCTGCAGGGTGGGTGTCAAGTAGAAGGGGACAGTCCCTTTTCAGTTATGTCCTGTGATAGGACGAGAGGTGATGGTCGCAAGGTGAAACACAGGAAGTTCCACCTCAACAGGAGGAAAAACTTCTTCCCTGTGAGAGTGAGAGAGCCTGGTCCAGGCTGCCCAGAGAGGTTGTGGAGTCTCCTGCTCTGGAGACTTTCCAGACACACCTGGGTCTGTTCCTGTGTGGGCTGCCCTGGGTGACCCTGCTCTGGCAGGGGGTTGGACTCGATCATCTCCAGAGGTCCCTTCCAACCCCCACCATTCTGTGATTCTATGATCTTCTAGGTAAAACACGTGGGATCTGTCAGCATGCTCCAAGCGGTGCCCCCAGTGCTGCGGGCAGGGCTGGGGCTGGCCGCGGGCTGGCGAGGGGCTGTGGCACAGAGCCGGGGGGGACGGAGGGCTCAGCCCCTGGCCTGCCATGCCAGGCCCCACGGGGCCGGGGCTGCTCGGCTGCTAGGCCATTACTCTGCCCCGCGGGTTTAGAACATGGCATGGCAGTGACCGTCCAGCTGCCCCGCCACTGAGCCGCCGAGCAGCACATGCCTGGGCACGTGGGATGGTTTCTGTTCCTTTCACGGCAGCTTTATGCTCTGGCGGGCCATGCCCCAAGCCAGTGCTGCTGCCCTCACTTTCTCAAGGCCCTGCTTTCCCGGGTTCAGCTGGGATCCAGGCGCTGACCCACACTCTCCTTAGCCCCACAGTTTGATCCTTCCATGGTGCTTTTCTTCCCCAAAGAACTTTATTCTGCCTTTTAAATAAAGAATGAGCTTTCTCATAAGTCTTTTCTTGCAGAGTCACTGTCCTCTTTAGAAACAGCTGAAGCACCATGATTAATACATCGCTGGATAAACTTGTGAAGTATGAAAGCCTGAAAAGCTACTAAACACCTACCCTGAGCCTGATCAAAACCCTGACCACCTCTCTGTGAGCCTCACTGAAACACCAGTGAGGGCAGAGAGTCTCCCCAGTGAACCTGGGTACACGCTCAACCTGCCCTGGAGCAAGCTTGGGGACCACGTGGCCACTCCCCGAAGGAGAGATGCTGCAGGGATGGTGACCCCTTGGCCAGCGTGGCCATGGGCAGTGCTCTGTGCTGGGACTCACTGCAAGCCACCATCTGACCATCGCTTCAGTTTCCAGTTCCAGTAGGTGACCAGCTTTATTTATATGGGTGACAGCTCCTGCTTCCTCCTGGGTCTTGTTGAGAAGGTGTTGCAAAAATGAGAGTCATCAGTGGCTCAGCTCACCCTGGTGATCCCTGAATCATATTTATCCATAGAGAGGCCAGAGAGTCCAGGGAACCTAAACCAAAGCCTTCCTTACTGATGGGGGGAAAGGGCATGTTTCTGCCACCCTGCTTCTGACATGTCGTTATCCTGTGACTTTAATTGTCCCAAGAGATTGTGCTGGAACAGCTGTGAGTTGTTTGCAGCAAGAAGCTCAGGGCTTTATATTCTGTAGGTGGTGAGGGGCTTGGAGAGTGATGCTGGGAGTGCCTGATGGGAACAGCTATGGCAGTGGGACAGTCTGGGCTTTTGTTTGGGCTGAAGAGAGTTCAGAAGGTGTCTGCAGTGCACCTAGGGAATGGGGTGATCCTTGGGAGGAGGAGTGGTGATGACATGTGCAGGTGTTGTGTAATTCTGACTGCTTGCTGTAGCAGTTTGTGAGGAAAGAAATGCCAAATCACTAGTGAAGTCGAGTCTCCTTGGTCAAAGGACAAACCTTTGCTGTGTTATAGCTCTCCTTCCCTGAATTACCAGGGCATCTGTCATTTTTATCGCTTTAAGGTGATGGTGCTGGACCATCTTGGCTGTGCTCACCACTCTGCCAGACCTGCCTGTGGCTCCCATGAGCTGGGCTGAGCCCTCCTCACCTGCCCCACACAATGTGGTCCCTCAGAAAGGGGTGACACCCCTCCTTGGTCACAGGGGTCCCACAAGGCTGCCCCTCTTCCGAGGGGGCACAGGCTGCAGGGGAGAGAGAGACTGAGCCATGCTGCTGTGGTGGGAGTAAGTCATGTAAAAGTTATGTAAGTGTCCCCTGACCACAACTTAGGGGAGAGGCTTAGCCAGAAATCTTTTATTTGGGGGAATTTTAATTGGGGAATTGTTTGTTGTTGGTTTGTGGGAATGCACCAGGGTAGATCCTGAACTGATGCAAATGGCTCATTTCCCCTCAAGGTGCTGTATTTTTCTCATTCTCTGAGTCCTGGGTCAGCTCCAGCCCCTCCATAGTAGCTCCTGCTTTCATTGCCACCAGTCTTCACCCACTGTCTTGCTGGCTTCTTGCATTTCTCCCTCTCCTCCCAAGTTCTTGAGCATCTTTATTCACCGTGTGATTTGCTCGGCCTTCATTTTGTGTTTTAGACCATGTCAGTCTCCTCCCTGGTTCTCCCTGTATCTGTCATTGCCTGTATTTTGACCGCACGTTCTCTGGGACAAAGTGGGATGATGCCATTTTGGGGGTAATTAAATTCTGCCTGGTTGTGGTCCAGGCAGTGGGACAGCCTGTGCTGTAGCACACAGAGGGTATCAACTGCCCTGCTTTTCATGCAGAGCCTGTCAGCTGCTGTGAATCATTTTGGGATGCTTCTGCATGTGAGAAGCTGTTTAAAAAGAAATTGTATTGCATTAGACTAATGGAAGACAATAAATTTGGCTAGTCTTTTAAGTTAAAATTCATCAGTGACTGAAGTTGGAAGAGGGGGGAAGGAACTGGAGGGTTGAGCCACTGGGCAATTAATGGCCAGTTTGGCACTAGCCAGGCTGCTGCAGTGCCTGGCTCTGTGACAGTGCTCCAGCAGTGTGACGACAGTGTGAGCATTCAGTCCCTCTTAAAAGGGCAAAAACTACAGAAAAAATAACCCTCTTTTAAACATCAGTTAACAAGATATCCCTTAATCAAAGTCTGCTCTGAGTGACACTATGCAAAGGGATTATTGCAAGACCAAAAACCTTTGAATTATTGAAGCCTTTCAACTCTGATGGCATTTGTGGTCCCCTTCCTGTCCCCCACACTATGGCAAGGACAGGCCTTGGTTTTGGGTGTAATTCCCCCAAGATCAGAACATGTTTGCTCTGCCTTGATCTTGGCCAGCAGTGTGGGAGAGAGATTCCTGGGGCAGGGCTACCTTGCAGGGGTTGTCGTGCTGCCCTGTCCTGGCCACAGGGGTCCTATGGGGAAAGAACTTGCAGCAGTGATGAGCCACACCCTATAGAAAAATGAACAGCAGCATAAAGTCAGCTTTATGGTTACTTTTAGGTGTCACTACCTGCTCTGAGCACCAGCATCCTGCTTCCCCCATCCCCTCGTGTTCCCCAGTATATGTTCCCTTTGGTTTCCCGCTGTGAATCAGCTGCAGACAGACTGTGGCACCAGGTGGCTTCAGCATAGCATCAGGAGAGCATCCCTGCCGCGTGGCTACCTCAGGATGTCAAGCCTGGGGCTGTGGCAGAGGCTTCTTGCTTGTGTTAAGGTCTGGGGGCTTTTCCCCTCAGCCCCTATGTGCAGGTGATGCCTCCTTGTCCCAGTGCTGTTGTGAATTTGGAGTGATACTGGTGATACCTGCAGAGCAAGGCCTAATTGATACCTGTGTATGTGAGAGGAGAGGTGAGCAGGAGACATGGACAGAAAGCAGCTGTTTAGTAGAGGAAATTATTTACAGTCAATAGTTCCTTCAACAAACACAGCTCCTATTTCTGAATGGCTGTGAGGGGCTGTGCTCTTCCTGCATCTGTTGGTGTCCAAAATTAATGGATTTTTGCTTTCTTTTGGTTTGGGATGGGTGAGAGCATGTCAGCCGTGCTCGGGCTATCTTGCCAAACTGATGGCTCACACCAACTGCTGCTCTGGTACCTCATCAGAGCAGAGAGTACCCTGGCACTCTCGCTCTGCCCAGCCACAGCAAAGGTCCTAGAAATATCCCATTTCCCCCAAAATATGGCAAAGGCAAGGACTTGTGTGGACAGGCTTAATAGAAACCTAACACAAAAGACCAGGCAGACAAACCTTGCTTGCTGATGGAAGATGAAGACATAAGCCATATAAGCAGGGATGCTGCAACCTCATGTTTAAACTCACACGAGCGTTTGAGAAAGTGCCCTGGATACATTTGTCCAGTAATTTTTAATTTCATATGTTCCACCCAATATAACTGGTAGTGTTCTTCTGCAACTCCAGCAGTGGTCAGCTGGGCTGGAGGAGGACGAGACGGAAGCCAAGAATGTAATTTATGGGAGGAAAAGCTGCAGCCATCAGATGTTTTGTCCTCTCTAAAGTATTTCTGCCTCTTGTTGAATGGCATTTTCAGTCGATGTCATTTGCTGGCTTTGCGAGCGGCTTCTTCCAAAAGCTTGCTTAAAAAAATACTTGTGTAAGATCTGGACTCTGCTGTTAAAAGTGATGAGGCTCTACTTCCTGGAAACTCAATTCCCTTATTGCTGGCAATGTAACCTGCCTCCTGAAACCTGCCTCCCTCGCACCCCCAAATCATTGCCTTGACAGAAGGAAGTATGGGCCATGGGCAAGCTACGGGCTGCGAGAGCTCCAGGTACCAACAGGATGTTGGCCTTCCTCGCATTCAGATCACTGCTGGTGCTGACTTGGCCAGTGTTGATGCTGCCCGTCGATGCCCCCCCTCCCAAATCAGAGTCCCAAGGAGGCAGCTTGGGCAGATGTTTACTCAGCAGGGAGGTGTGATGTGCAACACCTGCCCACAGCAGGCAAGTAAAATGAGCTCAGAGTTCATCCCCATTAGCAATAGCTCAAACCAGTACATCTTGGCCGTGGCTGGTGACGGGCTGTCACAGGAATGGGCTTTTGGGGCTGCCCGGCTGCTGAGGGGGTGGTTGGGGTGAGGGATCTTGAGCCCTCAGTGACCTGCTCTAAGCCAGCTCCACTCACATCGTCTCTGCCTCGCGTTTTGCAGGGCTCTTTTGCAGAGTCACTCCTGGTGACTCCTCTGCCGCAGCCCAGTGCTCAACAGCATGGCTGCCTCCTCCCAGTGCCCCAGGGGCTCTCCCAGGGTGTGGGCAGCAAGAGAGCCTACCCAGGCACTGTGCAGCCGATCCATCTGCACCTGCAGAGCGGGGAGAGGCACGGCTGTTCCTGCCCTGGCAACTCACGCTGCTCAGGAGTTCACTAGGTTAACTTTCTAGTCATCCCACGTCTTTTAAAAGGCTCTTCTCTTTTTTATTATCCAATTAACCATACATCTTAATAAGAAATTTCCTCTTATATAAAATGGAGCAGTGTTTTTTCTCTGACTGGAGTGACGTAAATAGATGTTTTCACACATAGCTTCAGTGTCCTGGGAGTGATTTGTGGATATATATTGTTGCTTAGAAAGACTGTAATTTACAGGTGATTGTTTGGAGGACTTCAAATTACCACCCCTCATATATGGATATATAAATAAAAAATGAAGCTTCTCTGGAGATTCTGCGTAAACAATTTTCTTGGTAAGAAAAAGGGTTCTCAATAAAAAAAAAAAAGCAGTATTTTTTTTATATCATTGCCACTGCATACAGTATGGGTAGATTATTTCAGTCCTTCATTTCTGTTTCCGGACCATTTCCTCTAACATTTTATCTTTTTTTCTTCCATCATATAAATCCTCCTATATTCTGCTCCCAGGGGAATGGGCAGGTTTGGGGTCTTGGGGCAGCAGAAGCACTGCCACCCAGCCCTGCCTGCCCACACCACCTCGAGAAGAACAGGGAAGGATTAGCTCTGGCTACCTTAATGAAATATCACTTCAGCTCCTAAGTCTCTCGGAAAGAAAGGCACCCACACAAAGAAAGAATACTTCTGGAAGCTGCTTGTGATTTTTATTGCCCTGCTGCTGGGGAAGCCCGGCTGGCAGCAGCTCACAGGCACCTCTGCTGCTGGGAGCTGCCGATGGGCTGTCTGTTAAAGCTGGATACCCTCAAGTCACTATTTCACTTTGAAAGTTTATTGGCTCTCCTGGATCCCAACAGAGCCATGGCTCACCCAAACCAGGATCAGGGGGACTTGAGCAGCAAAGTGGGTCTGCAGCAGTGGCTGTGGGCACCTCTGCACGAGCAGCCCCGCAGCAATGCCATATGAGCACCCGGGGCTGTGCATCTCCCTACCATGGGTTTCCATGCCTGTGCTTCAGGGGCAGCTATAAGGGAGGGTCATATTATGATACAACTCTCTTGAGGGAACTTTTTCTCCCATTAATCTGTCCAGTTCCTTTTTTTCTAACTCACATGAGCTTCCAGGCATCTGCTACACCTATCCCACAAGTATGTGTTTTATTTTCTTCATAGTTATAAGCAGATTAATGCAAGTTTCTATGCCTTTGTGACCTGAGATTAGATCATTCAGTGGTAGTTATGCTCCTTCTCCCCCATCAGAAAGTTGTTTCTAGCACTGTCATTAGAGCTAGCAACAAAAATCTGCCTTCAGCTGCCAGTGTGCATTCCAATGTAATTAAGGGGGTTAAAAATGAGCACAAGTTGTGTGAAGGAAAGGGAATCTTTGTGTGGAAGGGAATCTCTGTGTGAAAAGAACATGCTTTTAATTGAGATGAGTTGATCCATATTCTATTAACAAAGCCTGTCCTGCGGACACGGTCGCGAGGCAGCCAGCTGGGATTTATCGGCTCCCAGGCTGCCTTGTGCTGCTGCTCTCCCCAGGAGGAGTGAGAGGAGCGAGGGTGGGAGGGGCTGCTGTATATCACCCATCTCCTGCTCGCCAAATGATGATTCAGATTCACACCGAGATCTATAAAAGTCGGTGGTTTATTGCTGTCTTGTATTTCTGTATTAACCACCTCATTATCATCCCAAATGGAGTATAAATCCAAGGGTCTCCAGTTGCTCAAGCCTGCGTGCCTGTGCCCCTCCACCTCCTGCTATATAAATCTTGACCCTGGGTGTCGGGAGGGACCCTGCCATTTCCCAGCTCAGGAGTGGGTGATGTTTATCCAGGATGGGTCTCCTCTGCCCGTGGACAGCCCAGGCTGTCTGCCACCGTTCTCTTGGCCCTGTGTCTCTGCTCCCACAGCTGCCTATTGCTGTTCTTTCTTGTTTCTCTGGTTCATTTAGTGGGAAGAGACCAAATGAATAACAGGGAAATCAAAACTATTTTAAAATTAAAATTGCGTTCTGTTTCTGTGCAATACGGGGCACTTTTTGAATAGCTGCCTCTTTTAAAACATGCCCATCACCACTGGCTATTTTCTTCTGCAAGTTTCTGTCCAGCGCAAAGTGATGAGTTTCCCAGAATTTGATAAATTACACCCCTCCTTTGCAAATTATTCTCCTTCAATCTTACACCACCTCTGCCCTTGACACGTGTGCTGGAGAGGGTGACAAGCTTTTCAACCTCCTTTAATGCTCGTACTCAACAGTTGCAGAGTTTTCTGAGTTTCTCAGGTCAGGCACATTTCTTACACTCTGCATGCACCTTTTTTTTTAAAATTATTATTATTATTTTAATCACAATGCTGTTGCTCCTGAGCTGACACATGCACCCAGGTCATGTATATTCTAAAGCAAAGCTTTTGAGGAGGGGGGGCAGGAAATATCAGGAACAGATACAATAAGGATGTAATGAAGAGTCTGTTGATGTTATGCCCAATGTTGAGGCTTCCATGAGGAGGTGGGGCTTTTCTCCTCCTCTTCCTCCTCCAAGAGCTTCTGAACATCACCTCACTGCCTTCCCTCTGGCACCAGGCTACCCTTCCTTCGCTGTTCGTTGTTGGGCACTGAAACATCACGTGTTTTCACACGGGCTTTTGTTCTGTGCCTGTTCTTTCCCTCTTTTGTGTCTGTTCTCCCAATAACCATCATTTCTCTTCTTTGGTACGCTCTGGGCTGTTGGACTCAGGCAGGTTTTCCCTCGTTAACAATCTTTGAAGGTACCTTGGTAAAATGTCAGTGTCATACTTCATCATACAATGAGAACCATTAAATGCACACTGTTCTTCCTGGATTCATACCTACACCATCTCTCTTTGACTCTCTGGGAGCCTCATGTAAAGATCAAACAAGAAGTTATGGATGATGTTTAGAGGGAACAATGTTCCTTCCCCTCCTGCTCCTATTCCTTCTCTTTTTAAATTTCCTTCCTCCAGTGAACCTTTCCCCATCCTCATTATGCCAAATGCAAGCGGCCGGGACACTGGCAGCATTGTGCTCCACAGCTTTGTTGGGCTGGGATGGGGGAAATTAAAGTGCTGGTGGAAAGCTTGGTGGTTATGGCCATCCACAAGTCACTTTGGAGCTGGCCTGTGGGGCTCTCTTGGTGCCTGCAAGCAGCATGAAGAGAGGAACAACTGGAGTTCCCAAACAGCAGCTTTTGGGTGCTGAAGTTGGGGTCTGTGGCACCAGCTAGCAAATGAAGGAGCATTAAACCATCTCCTGCTCAGGTTTGCTTTTAACAGCGTAAGCAGCTCTTGTGGTGCCTGGGACTGCCCATGTTTCAGAGGGCTCCTTTTGCAGCTGCTAGCTGGGCTTTTCTGTGGGGAGGATGGGATAATCCTGGTTTTGAACTTCCTGAAGATGCCCAACACAGGAACCCTTGCTTGTGGGTGGTAGAGAAGGTGGAGAGTGCACACCCCTCATGCAAGCAGGTGTTAAAAGGCACATTCCCCTTTGAAATGCAGTACCAATGTCTTCCAGCTCCACGCATGGCTTTTTTTTGTTTTTATGTATGATGCTGCAGTGAAATGAATGCAATTTAATTTTGGTTCTCGAGTTCAGCAGTTTGGTATCCAGTGTTTGCACACAGGGGTAGAGAAGTCTGCATGTGAGTAAAAATGTGCTCCCAGTGCCCCAGATGTTAATCTGTCTCAGAATAAGACCCATTGGCAAAGGTGAGCCAGTTCAACTGCTGATTTACTCTATTGTGGGCTGAAACCTGAACACCAAAGCAAGTGGAAACGTCTCCATAGCTGGGCCAGAAGCGTGCAGTGGCACCCAAGCCAGTGGCAGACATGGCTGGCTGCTGGCTACTGACCAAGCACCAGCTCCAAAATGTGGAGGCACTGGTTTGCTCAGTGGGAAAGAGAAGTGACTTTGCTGCCAGAATTGTAGGGTGATGTGTGGTGCTGTCAGAGTGGGGATACACCTTCTTCTCGGCTGCTAAATGAAGTGTTCAGGAGCATGCAGAGCCCTAGAGAATCCCACGGGAGGATCCTGCTACTTTACACTCATTGGCTGTGGTCTGCAGGGGAAAAAGACAGACAGTAAATACAGGTGGGTTTTATACTTCTCATATTATAAAAAGTATTTAGTTGGAGCAAGAGAGCAGCTGCCCCAGCAGCAAAAAGCTTGTGTGGTGCCCATGCTGGGCAGGGCTGTGTGCTTCTCCTGCACCCCTGTGAACGGACCATTGTGTCTGATGGTATCCTGCACTGGGAATGCAGGGGGAGGATGCGAGGGGGTGCACTGACCTTTGGGAACTTGGAGTTTAACTGGGAGATATTATTTGAGAGAGTCCTCTGGAAATTCAAGCTCACAGATACATTCTCATACATTTCAAAGCCCTGGTCCCGCTGCTCTAATGTAATTCTAGGCTCCTGAGGCCAAGTCAGCACCAGGAGGCAGTGAGAGGAAAAGAATTTAATCAGAAACGAAGACATTTCCCCAAACCTCCACTGATTTTTGGGGTATACATTTGCTGGAGTGCCCCCACCCGCATGCTCAGCATTGCTCGTGTCACTGCAGACTCCTCTAGACCAAGACGACTTACCCTGACTCTGGAGCTGTTGCAAATGAAAGGCACTTAACAAATGTTTCTGAAATAAGAAAGCCTCTGTACTCTTCTCCTCGTCATTCATTTTCAAATTGATAAGTTAAATACTGTACTCCAGCATAAACATTTCTCAGGGACAAAGTATAAACATTTCTAGTGGAGTGCACTTAATACAATTTTGTTTGCCAAGTGGTGCTGTCTCCTCCCAAGCTATGACTATGAGAGGGTTTTATTTAAATGGAGATATAAATTAATTGCACTCAGCACAGCCTCTCAGCCCAGCTCTCTCCTGCATCTGTACCCTTGGACTCACTGAAGGAAAGGGCAGGTGGGAGCTGCTGTGGCACAGCTTTGCTGAAATGCTGGTGGGACATGGCCAGGGCCACTCGCCTGCCTGCTGCTTCCCCAGCATCCCCTACATCCTTTTGGGTTTTGGTTTGGGTTTTTTTTTTTCTCTTCCATTAGACATTTGCTGTAGTTAGATGGACGCAGATGCAGTTTCACAGAAGACCCCCTTCCCAAGGCAAGGGCTAATGCAATGGTTTGTGCCCTGGCTATACAGCAATGGGCAACACCACCCCTTAGGCAGCTGGATCAGATTAAGAGATGTTAGATATTTTAAGGTTTCATTCAAGAGAGGAAGGCCTAATTTAAGACTTTGATTGAAAGCCCATCTTAGTAATAGCATGGCTAATTTCCTTCCAAAATTGGCAAAATTTAAGTTTTGACAATGTCTAAGTCTGACATCTCTGACATCTGCCTGTCTGTCCCTCCTTTAAGTGAACTCTCATTGAGGTGCAAATTATACAGAAACTGGTGAAACCTGACTCTCCTCCAGTTTCTATTTGGTTATGTGTTTAATTCATCCCTGAAATACTTTGGAATAAAGCAAGGGAAAGTGTCCCCCTTGTAAATGGAAATCAGTTTTTCACTCTAGACTAAAATTTTCCTCTTTTGCAACAAACTGGGTGCTGCAGCCCGGTGTGGTGGGTGCCAAGAAGCCTCTCTGCATCCATCACTCCCAAAGGAAGGTGGGCAGTTGTGAGCTTATCAACTGGTTTGGGGGATGCTTTGTGTCCTGTGAGATGCTAAAATTGCCACATGGAGGATTTTGACAAAAAGGCTGGGGGTGGGGGGTTGGAGGCTGGAGGGGGTTAGGGGCTTCAGCTCAAGCCTTGGAGGGTTCTGTGGGCCCCAGCCTGCTTGAAGCCCCTCTAAAGCTCTGCCGAATGCTGGCCCCAGTCTCCCCTACGAGGAGATGGAATCCCTCAAGTCTGCAGAAAAAAACTTGTTCTCATAAAACACACAACAGTAATTTTCTGGTATGAGAGGGGACACGTACAGCCAGGGTCTTGCTGCTCATCAGAAAAATGGCAGCTACCTTCTGTATGACTACTGCTCTCTTGCACTTTTTTTTACTTTTTTTTTTTTGTGCCTTTAAGATTAAAAACCTCCCAGAGAAGGCTTACAAGGTTTATGGCAGAGGTACACAAGAAGCGAATTAAAATTCCATAAATATATTTGCTGGCTAAAATTTATATATCCTGTATTCCTCGGGTATCTAATTAGACCCGAGAAGAAAATAGCCCTGCAAAGGATAGGCATTTTGTTCAAATAATTTTTAAAAATTGAGCTAAATAATGGCCATTTTATATTGCACACAATATAATTGTTCTTCTTGTATTGGGGAGCAGTTATAAATTATCTGGTAGCCCATTCAGTCTCGTTGCCACGCTGAGTACCAAACAATTGTGAATGTAGTTACTGGGCATGTAAATTCAGGGCTTTCTGACAGCTATACCGTTATTGCTGCTGCTAACTAACCTTCTGCATAAAAAATGCAATCCCTAGGAAAGAAGGAGCATTTATCTAAGTGCTGACATTGAAACATTCTGAATAACTCTTTGAATCATTTGTACTATTATGGATAGAAAATGTAATTATTGTAATCAGCCTTGAGTCTGAGGCCATGTTGGTTTGTTGTTTTTTTTTGTTTTTTTTTTTAAAAAAAGAGGGAGACAGAGGAGGGGGGGGAACCAGATCTGAACAACAAAAATGAACCTTGATAATGGAGCAGCCTTGAATTCCACTTCATTTATCACACTAATGGATGTCAAGATGACCTCAATCAAACATTTTGTTTTCCAGTTTTAAGCAATGGAAAATGTGGGGTTTTTTCCCTCCTCTGGAAAAAAAAAAAAAAAAAGTAAGTTATTTAAATTGTTCCTAGTAATTACATTAGAGTGGAAGGTCAAAGACAATATGAAATAATATCCACCAACCTTTTGATGAGTCTAGTCCAGGCTCTTTACTGGCACAGTTCACATGTCTCTATAATCCTAGTGCAAGCTGTGTGTTTCTCCTTCTCTACCTCTTATGTTTTTATATTTAAACGGAAAGCACATTTCTTGATGTGTTTATTAGTTTTCACTTGGAGCCCCAGTAGTATTTCATCTAATATTTTTAATTAAATGATCATGTGGTTTAAACACCACCTCCCTGACAGGACAGGATAGGATATGGCTGTAAAAAAGGCAGAGAAATCTCAATAAAAAGATGTTTGACAGCAGCACTCCATTAAAATGTCTTGATTCACTTTGTGAAGGCCAATCTGGTGGAGAACATCATATGGGACCCCAGGTAGGTCCTGGGCAAAAACGTTGTGAATCTGGGCCCCACATCTGGACATGCATATTCCAGTTCAGTTTTATCTCTGTGATGGACAAAAGCACCCAGACACCGGCACTTCTGCTCCCTATGACTGGTAAAACTGTTGGTTGGATCCAGACTTAGCCAGGGCCAAGAGTTGTCTCTGGTGGCTTATCTTCTGGGACATACAACTTGGTTCTGGACACTGAGTGCCTGTCTGTCCCTCAGAAAAGGGGTGCCAAGCTGTTTTCTGTGTCACTGTGCAAATACAGTCCACAATCTGCAGCAGTGTCCCCTGGAACAGTCGAGAGGGCTACCAAATGGATGTATTTTGATCATTTAATTTGGCCAACCAGCATTTCTGTGGATCCACCAACTGTCTTGAGTTGTCAAAGACCTGTTTCACAGGTTTCCAAGCACATCTGTCAGCTGTAGAAATATGAATTGCCTAGGAGCTACAAATGAATTATCTCCTTGAACACTGGTGGATTTCTTAAAAAAATAATAAAAATTTTAAAAGTAACAAACAAACAAACAAAAAAAAAACCAACCAGGAAAATCATCAAACTGGGGAAGAACTATCTGTGAGCATTCCTGGACCCACCTGTAGCTGTGGCAGCTCCAAGCTTGTGTCTATTACAGTCTCTTCTGTCCACGGGGGACAAGGCAAATGTGGTTTCACTTCTGTAAGTGCTGAAGAGTTTTTCACAGGCCTCTGCAGGAGGGCTCTTTTTTTTGTCATTTTTAACCATACTTTTCATATATAGTTGTCTCGGTGTGTTTACAGTATGGACAGAGAAGGAAAAAACCTACCCCTTAAAAAAAGACACTGTTAGAAGATCCAGGTCTCAGTTTTGAGCCACAGTTGCTACAGCAGATTATGCAAATCCTGGCTTTGGACACAAGAAGCAGCTCTAAGCCCAGGTGTATGGACTTAAGAGATCTGCACGCTCTCTTGCACCATATAAATTGCATGTTTTCTGTTCTCTAACGCAAGATTATGTCTGCCTTTTCTACTTTTAACAGGATAATGATGTTCTCTGTTGACATTTTCCACTATAGCTTGTAACATCATAAGAATATCTTGATTTTTAAGTCTGGAAGTATTAACGAGTGCTTACATTAGTGTCTTTGGACAGCACCTCACAGAAATATCACAGGCTATTTACGAGACTGCCTACTTCTTTAGGAAAAGATACGATGCAGTAAATGATTTGTAAGAAATGCTCACCACCTCCTCACCCCGGTAAGAGCATCACGCGGCAAATCGCCACGAGCCCCTGCTCACTGAAGTGTGAGGCTCTTGGAGCCGGCTGTGCCAAATAAACTTCTTCAAAATGGTCAGAATTCATCCATATGGTAAAATATCATCTTGCTTCTCTTTCCCAATAAATCAGCAAAATGCAGTCCGTGGTGGTCCATGCAAGGGACCATCCTGCAGGAAGGGCAGAGGCTGGCCTGCCCAAGTCCCCTGCCCTCCCTGGCTGGGCAGAAAGTAGTTGCAGGGCAGAAAAGAGCAGGAGCAAACAGGTAAGACAAGAGGAAAGATGCACAAGGCTTAAAAGGACCAATAAAGAGGGACAAGGCACAGACCTCAGTATCTTTCCTGGGAATAGTAGTGCAATGTGGCATAACCTCAGGCTAACAGATAGACCAGTGAATCATAATGTAGGGGGAAACAGTGTGGATATTTTTAAGTTAAGCTTTTAAGAATAAATAAATCAGTAGAATGCAACATATATCAGCTGCCTTTCCCCCTCCCTTCTTCCTCCACCCCCAAACACTCACTAAAGCGATTGGAAACATTCAGGTCTGGAAAAAAAAAGGGGAAAGCTATAAGTGCTTTTTCTTTCTTTTTTTTGCCAAATCATGCAGAAGATGCTGGCAGCTGCAAAGATTCAATTATACACAATGCAAAAAATAATTTAAAAAAATAATGGCACTTGGAAAAAAAATTGCCTCTCCAGAAATTGCGTGGAACAATAAATCTGTTAATTAGCTAATTAATATTCAATTGGGGTCAGTGGGCTTAATAGAACCTTTTTCTGAGACCCAAGAAATTTTCCAATCACAATGTTAAGTCTGCCCACTTTCATTATCATCTAAGCGCAGGCAGCCCTTATCTGGCCGCCAGGCGCCCGGGAACAATGCGGCACCATTATCATCTCGGCGCAGTGGGTGCGGGTACCACAGTCGGATGTTGCAGGCTGTGAAGTAAAAATGCTTGAGCATTTAGGGTAATTGATATATGGGTTCTGCTGTATTGTTTAGGGCTGTTTGTTTGCTCTACTGGTATTTAAGGCAGCCGAGCATCAGAAGATTGATTTTCATTGGTTGCCGGTTTTGTTGGGTTTTCTTTTTTTTTTTTTTTTTTTTTTTTTATTCTTTTTAATGAAATCGATGACAAGTTGTCAGAGTGGGACCCAGACCAATAGCATCTGGCAAGTCCTCCTCACGGCCAGGGGCTGCAGATGGAGGTGCCAGGCAGAGCAATCCCTGTGCCTTCCTCCGGCTCTTGTCCGGCAGAGACACCATGGCCAAGCTCTCACCTCTGCGGGGAGGACCTTTAAACACATCATGCTAGAAAACAGGGCACGGTGAAGCCAGCATTGTTAAAAGGACAAAATGCAAGGTCTTTGTTATTAAGGGTGGTAGCTGCTTTTATTTGTTTTCCAAGGGGCTGCTGGTTTCTGCCGTAAGACCTGCTCTCTGTTTTGTCCCTTGATATCCAAGTATGGAGGAGGGGGTTGTTGGGTTTGGGACCCCCCCCCCCCACTGCCTTCCAAGTTAAGAGAAAGCTGTAGATTACAGTTTGTGGAGTTCATGGGACTGAATAGTGTTGTTTATGGTATTCCACAACATTTCATAAAACAGTTTGTGACTCAAATTACATTTGTTGTTTAGCTGGTAGTAAATCCTACAGGTTAGCTTTGAAAGGCCATCTGGGTCCAAGCGGTTTGACACAGACTCCTTAAATCACTGTCTCAGGCCCTTGACATCTGCTATAGCCTTCTGATGATTAGGTTGTAAATGAAAAATACAGTTGGTGTTAACTCTACAGAACTGGGACATGATCTACAGGACTCACCTGCTCCTCCACTTCTTCACTGAGCTTCATCTCCACGTGCTATTGCAAGTGACACCAAAGAGGGTAAAAGTTGCCTGAATACTTTGCAGTTGCCTAATTCAGCTGTTCAAAGAAGAAACTTCTCTCTCAAGAAGCAGTTCTGCTTTCCCCTGCTTTGCACAGCTGTCTTATTGGCCCTAGGTTAGTCTGGGAGATGATCCTGAAGAGCTGAAGAGGGAAAGAGGTTTTCTATTGGAAATGTGGAGACTGGGAAATCCTTTTTCCGTCCTTTTTTCTCCCCTTCCCTTTCTTGCAAAGGATCCCTGTTGCTGCTCTTCAGGGGAGAAAAAATGAGAGTTTTGCAAGTGTTTCCCAGATGGTGTATAGTCAAAACGTATCAATAACTAAAGGGTCAGTGGCAAGAGGATGGGGCCAGTGTTTTTTCAGTGGTGCCCAGTGACAAAACAAGGTGCAATGGGCACAAACTGGAAAACAGGAAGTTCCACCTCAACATGAGGAAAAACTTCTTCCCTGTGGGAGTGATGGAGCCTGGACCAGGCTGCCCAGAGAGGTGGTGGAGTCTCCTTCTCTGGAGCCTTTCAAAACCCTCCTGGGCAACCTGCTCTGGATGAACCTGCTTTAGCAGGGGTTTGGACTCAATGATCCCCAGAGGTCCTTTCCAACCCCTACCATCCTGTGATTTTGTGGTGTGCCTGTTGCTTATTTGTGCACCTGAAACTGGAGACTCCTGGTTATGGATGGCTTATCCCCAAATTTGCTCGAAAAGGACATTTCAGGCAATTCCTCACCAGCAAAACTATAGGTTAAAATATCTGAACCTGTTGGCCTTTTGTGGTGGCAGCTCCTCTGCTTGCTGCATCCTAAGGAATTTTTCTCCCAGAGCTGTCAGGGGGACATGGGTGATTTCTGGAGGAACCGAGAAGGTGAGTACTTGGGGGGCACCATCAGCCCTTCCAAGCCATCAGCCAGTTGCTGGTATTCGCACTTTGGTCTTGCTGTGGATTTCTCACATAGCTTTTTCAGACCCACTTCGCAGGGATCACACACTTTATTTTAGGGGCACAGGCTGGGAAGAGGAAATATTTTTTTTTTCTTTCTCCTTCAACTTTCTTGCAAGTCACTGGACTTTCATATTTATTTCCCGGGTAGCCTATGTGCAATTATTCTGATTAGATCCCGCTTGCCACCTCTCTGCTATAGTGCCTGCATACCCTAAACCTTAAAAGGAAAATAAAAGCTGCTATTTCCTATTTTCATAAATGAAAAGATGTTTCAAGTATTGGGAGACACTGAAAGAAATTCTGCAGTTTGAAGATACTTCAACTTAACTACTAATTGCAGAGGACCAGTGGGCGTAATTTTGGCACTATATTAGCTTTGCCACTCCATGAATAATTTGCATACAAAATGCTTTATTTTGGCAATCTATTAAAGAGCTATACAGTATTTGTGGCTTATCGCATTCACGCAGGAAGCAGGATCCTTGGCCATCTCGTTAAATTCTGTTGATGCATAACAATTTAAAGCATGGCACAAGCTGGTATGACATTTAAAGATGCCTTCACTTAATTATATTACACAAATATTGGGTTGTTTATCCTTGGGAATAAAGTCTTTTTGAAGTCAAAGTTGGCATGCGTATAAAGGAGTAAATTTTAACTGATCCCTCAAGTGGGCCTCCTAGCTGCAAATTGGGGTTCTTGCATTTTTTAAATTATTTGTGATAAGAAGCATTACACTTTGAATGCAGCCACTGGAGTTTGTTTGGTACTCTCCCCCCCCCTCCTTCTGCTCCTCTAATGGAAAATACGCTCTTTAGCAATAAATCGTCACATGAAACCAGAGGGGAAACTGCAGGGGGGGGGGGGGGGGGGGGGGTAGAAATGGGACAAATGGTGGTGATTGTAACAGTTTGTGGCTGCAAAAAATCCTCACTTTTCAACAGGAGGAAAAAGTCACGTAAGAGTGTCTATAGACTGTTTGCATAGAAGCAAAGGGGAAAGTAGGGTAAAAGAAAAAACGATGCTTTTCTTTATCCCCAGGATAATCAGCATGAAGCAAACACTGGAGTTTGGGTTTCTCTGTAGATAATAAATCGTAAGGAAGCAAATCAAAAATTCAAATTGTTCACTTTAGTGGAGTGATCACATTTTTCTTTTTTTTTTTCCCCTATGGTAAAGATACTTTTATATATATCACACACAGAAGCTAAAGGGAAATATGAGAACAGGCTGGGCAGAGGGGTCTCCAGCTCAGTAAAATGCACATACGTGGAGATCCTAGATGAGGAAAATGAAACCACCCATTTGCCAGGGTTGGGAAGAAAGTGCAATCATTTTGCTCTGTAGATGATGTTAATAATAGAGAATAGATGCAATTTTGGCTCACTGGACAGTAAAAGGGAAGATTGTTGTGTGATAAAAGCCCTGGATTGGAGCAGGAGCTTTCCTCTACTTCATGCCCCACTTTGACCAGCAAAATGCTAAAAAACAAAACAAAACAAAACCCCAAACCACACAACTCCACAAAACAGGGAACAATCCTGCCTAACCTTACTTGTAAATAAATGGGATGAACTCCAGGTATGGACAGGACATCAGTTAGAGGGTCGCTGTGCAACCATTGAGCTACATTAAATGGCCTTCTGTCCCTTTCTAGACTGATTTTAGAAGCAAAATGTGGTGGAAATGACTTAATGTTTGCTGGGTTGAGTAATCAGAAACATTCAGTTCACCCAATTCTTGCATAACGTGGGAAAAATACACAATATTTCTCTCTCACTAAAACCACTCATACTAAAGGCATTCACCAAACACATCTCAGAGTGCTCGGCTGGGTAGTTATAACTAATATTTTTCTCCTTTGTTAAGCAAGATATTCACTCTCATAGAAAAATTAACTTCGCATCACGTTTTCTAGTATACTCATTCAGCTATTTAGTGGTATTTATATATTAATTTGAATTCCGTGGTTTCTCTTACTCAGCAACAGTTCTGTCGGCTGCAGCTGTGAGCTGTGGTTCATCTGAGAACTTCTTTGCCCCTAAAATCTGAGAAAGTTTAAAAGAAGTCAAGGTCCTGGCATGGTGACCTCACTTCCTTCTTACTTGTACTTTGCAAAGCTGTGATGCTGTGAATAAGTATCTTAAAAAACATACAGGCCAGTGGGAATTAGCACCACTGTACCACAGACAGAGCTGCTCCTTTCACTCAGGAGATGTCTGGGTCCTCAATCTACTTTTGGCTTTGTTCTGTGTCCCCTCTGTAATTAATTAAGTAATGAGCTGATATGAAGTAATTTTATATATCATAGGCTGTTGATAAATTCAGTGTTAAGTATATTAGCAATCAGGAAACTAAGGATGTTAGGAAGCCTTACGTCCAATTAAGTCCTATAATTTAAATTATTGTCCTCCCATTATCCTCTGTTTTGATCTATAAACTGTCCCGTATCGATGAAGGGCGTGTGTAGATGCACTCCTGGAGAAGCTACCCCATGTTCTGGACTATCTGACAGCGCAGCAGGACAGGTCCTTGCACAGGCACTATGTCCTGAGCTCCAGCCAGCTGGTCAGTGATACTGAGGTACCTGAATGTCCTCAAACAAACAATCCTCCTTAGCCTAAACCCCATCGATTTTGGTAAGGTTTAAGAGCCCCAGCTGTCCTCACATCAGTGCAGCTCCATGAATGCCATCACATCTGGTCACTGCTGATGCCCGTGGCCAAAATGCAGGGGCATACTCCTGAAATGGGCAGACTGGGAGTAGGTCTGAGTCCTGCTGATGTCCCTACATGGTGCAGCCTCACCGAGGTGGCCTGAAAACCAGTATTTTCAACCACTCAGCTGCCCTATAAACAATCAGGGGACTAATCTGACTAAAGGAAAAGGTACTAATTTCCAGTTCTTCTAAGCAAAAAACAGTTTTGCACAGAAGTATCTGTGGTGGTTTGACCCTGTCTGGATGCCAGGTGCCCACCCAGTCATCCTATCACTTCCCCCCCACCTCCTCTCAGCTGGACCAGGGGGAAGAAAATAAGTTGAAACTCATGGGATAAGACAAAAGCAGTCTAATGGAAAAGCGAAGTAAGGCCATGGGTGGAAGCAAAAGAAAACAAAGATTTATTCTCTCCTTCCCATCAGCAGGTGCTGTCTGGCCCCATTTCGGGAAGCAGGACTCCAAATGCATAGCAGTTGCTCAGAGGACAAGCTGATGCTCCTTCACCTCCTCCTTTCCCTAGCTTTTATAGTACAACTGACATCATATGGTATGGAATATCCCTTTGGTCAGTTTGGGTCAGCTGGCCTAGTCATGTCCCCTCCCAAGATCTTGTCAACCTCATCCCAAGGCCTTGGTGCTGTGCGAGCCCTGCCCAGCAGCAGCCACAACACGGGTGTGTTATCAGCACCTTTCCAGCTCTCAATGCAAAGCACAGCACTGGGAGGGCTGCTACGGGGAAAATTAACTCTGGATCAGTCAGACCCAATAGAGCATCGGAGAAGAAAAGTCTGCTCAAAGTGGTGCTTCATAGAATGTAGTAAGGTCTCCTCCTGCAACTACTTCCGATGTGAATTAAACAGCATTCACCTCTACCCTGGTAAACAGCACATTTTTACTGTTTCTAACAAGTGCAGCCCTAACATTTATCTTGTACTTCCTATTTGTTGTGAGATTTGGTTGAATACATTTTAGCTTCATAATAAACATCTCTTGGAGTTAATGGACCAGCAGAGAGGCTGCTGAGCTCCAACCAAGCTGTACCGGCAAGGCCAGCAGCTCCCGGGGAATTACTTGCAGGTGCAGGTACTTGGTAATGCCCGGGGCTTGCCAAATGCAGGCAGTAATGACCGGCAGGAAAAGTTGGGCCAGACCATTAGATGGCCTGGCGCTCGGATCCCCTGGCCCCAGTTTGGCAGCAGTTCCACCAGCTATCTGCCCACAATCAGCACAAGTGCCCCGTCGCTGCAGGCATCACACCCTGGAAAGCAGGCTGTGGCTCAGTGCCGTGCTCTGCTGCACGGTTGGAGGATATAATGGGGATGACTGGGGAGAGTAAGGAAAACCTGCAGCATCAGCTCATGCTGCAGATCATTAATAACTTCCCTTTTTCTTTTTTTTTCTTTTTTTTTTCTCTTTCTTTTTCTGTTTTCCTTTTTTCTTCTCTTCGATTTTTTTCTCACTCTTTCTCTCTCTCTCTTCCTCTTTCCTTTTTTCCTTTTCCTTTTCCTTTTCTTTCTTTTTTTCTTTCTGTCTTTCTTTCCTCCTTCCTCCTTTTTCTTTCCCTTTTCCTTTTCCCTTTTTCCTTTTCTCTCTTTCTCTCTCTCTCCTTTCTCTCTTTCTGTCTTTCTCTCTCTCCCTCCTTCCTTCTCTCCCTCCTTCCTTCTCTCCCTCCTTGTTCTCTCCTTCCTTCACTATAAAACTGGCAGCACTGATCTTTGTAGCTCCATCAACTCTTGGCCATAAGCAGTCGGGCACCAAAAGCAGCAGGCACCATAGCTGTGTGTGAGGCACCCACGTGCCATGGCAGTGCCAGCCTGGCTCCTCGCGGGACCAGCCATCGCCGCCTTGCCCATGTGCATTTCTGCGGGCATTGGCGAGCAGAACCGACGGCCCTGGGAGGGAGCTGGAGGGAGCGGGTGGGAAAGGCGTGCGGAGCAGGGCGGCAGAGCAGGGAGGAGAAGCACAGCGTGGCTGCCGGCCTAGCCGCCCACGCTCATCGCACACTCTGCAGGGCAGCTTCCTTTCAGCGCCTGGTGCCTGGTTTGCAGGTGGAATTGGGGCCTTTGGGCTAATTTTATTTAATCTTACAAGATCTCCTGAGGGATTTGTAATGGGAACTCTGTATTAACTGTCCCTACAGCTGCACATCCAAAGACTGATTACACTTGAATGTCTCCTCAGCCTTTATCATTGGAAATCATAAGCTACCATTTCTACCCCTTTCACCAAGCCCTTGAGTCTTCCTTCAGCCTTATGCAGTTCCAGCTGCGGTGTCTCTCTTTAAGGCTGTCTCCTCCTTTTAGGGTTTCTGAGAGTGGTACTTTCTACAGCAAGATGTACTCGTGTCATTCTTCCTTTTCTCATTTGTGGGAAGCCTCTATCAGCAGCAGCAATACTTCTGTGCTCAGAGGCCTCAACCAACTTCTAAACATAGGAAATGAGGACCACAGCTGAAACCCTGGTAGCAACTGCAGGAGCCCAACCAAGCATTAAAAAAAGGCACAGAGATGTTGAATGACTTTAGTAAAGACACAGGAAAAATAAGTAGCTGCCCCAGAAATAACAAGTCCCCTGTGGCCTTGGTTAACGTTCTGCACTTTGATCTGCCTGTCTTCTGGTGACTAGTCCTACCTGGTGCTGCAGAGGCTGGATATGCTGTATGGAGTTGGGCTGTCCATGCATTTCTTGCATGAGAAGAATGGCATTTGCATCATACCCCAGTGTAAAGTGCACTTGAGCTGGTTTGGGAGGTGCATGTGCCTTCAAAGGCATAGGGCTTTACTTCTGAAAATTCCCTGTGATAACGGATGACTAAGAACACCCTGTCAGTCTTACTATTCTAGTTTGCTTCATCATTTTTGGGGCAGTGTTCCTCCAGGGTCTGGTTGGCGTTTTATAGTCTGCTCATTTGCGTGCTGTTAGGTGCGTGCATGAAAAGTATTTCACCCCTGCTAATTGTCTATTTCTCACGTGTGACAGAAATCTGCTGGGCTCTTTTTTTCCACACAGCCCACACATACCTGGCCTGTTTAGTTATCTCACTCAAACATGCTCTAGTGTTAGCTCGCCGCTGCTCACAAGTACAGAGTAGCACCTCTGAACAATGTGGGCTCTGCCACCTGTGTTGGCATTGCTGGCACTAAATAACGACAGCATTTCCTACGAGTGCTGAATTCATTCCTGAGTGGATGTAAACCCAGGAGGCTCTACTGACTTGCAGTTTGCAAGCTGGTTTTAGTGTTGCTTAGTCAGAAATCAGCATGATTGATATTTTTCTGTTTCCGAGCATTCCTTTTTGATTAGCTCTTAGTGCTGACCTGTCCTGCTCATCCGATACACAGTTTAATATGTGGAATGTTATATCTGAAGTTATTCTTTAAATACCTTATTTATGTGTTTTGTCATGAGGTCTATGCAATAAATTGAAAGCCATAAACGGGGAGATTCTTCACAACACATTAATTTCCTAATGTTTGTAATACATACGTAATACAAATTACTGTTACCAGTTACTTCACCATGATCATTAACACTGAGAATTAAAAGTAACTGTCATATAAAACATTATTATGCAATACCTACATTTTCTTCTCCTATCTTGGTTACCTCCAGTATCACAAATGCTACGCTCCCTTCTACCAGCACCCACCAGTGAAACTCAGCAAGTGTTCTGCGACATGTTCCTGCATGGTGTGGGACAAGGTGTAGCACCATCTAGGAGGGACACAAATGATATATTGGGCATGCTCATAAGGCTGCTGCTGCTACAATAAAGGAGATTGCTGTTGACATGGTTTTCCATTAATTCCTATGACTTGCAGAAGATGACGTTGACCAGACAGTTATGTTATATTACCACCAACTATGAAACAAGGATCTAATCTGAATCTCATTGATGGTAATGAACATCTTTACACTGACTTCAAAAAGTGCTGCTGGATCAAGCAGCAAATTTTTTTCCTCCAGGCTGTTTCAATTTTGATTGTGTCCCACAAAACTAGAATCTCTTGGGTCTAATGAGCAGTGCGCAACTCTCGCCCCGTTACAAGGGAAACATAGAGGCTGACATTGCTGAAACAAGGCAGATCTTTCCTTCCTCCTCCTGTTTGACAGTTGCGACAAATTGTCTCCCGCCACGAGTTCCTACTAGAGACTCAGTTGTCGGTAGGGAGGGCAGGGTCAGTGGTGTAAACTTTCAGAGCTTCAGAAAAAAATCCCCAACCACAAGGTGTTTCTCTAAAGCACATTTTTCTGGCCTACTTGAATCCAGCTGTGTGACTTTCAGGTCAGGAAGAGGAATGACAATACAATCTTCGCCAACTTTTGATTCTCCACAAAAGGTCTTAACAAAATTGGATGAGTTTTATATGAATATGTTAGCAGGGTGTAGAATAACTCTTTGCTTGCCTTCTCAGTGAACTGGTAGGTAGCCTTTCTAGTGTGAATAGAGCCCTTTTTTTTTTGTAATGAAAGACTTATGAAAATATAATAAATGAATGGAAAGAGAAGCACAGTAAGTTCTGCATCTTTTCATTGATCTGCTATTTTTAGTAAATCACATGTAATCATAACACAAAATCCCTGAAATACGATGTGACAAAAAATAATCAGAAATCAAGCTCAACCTGAAAATTCAAGGCATCAGCTCACACAGTTCATGAAAGCCAGAATATATTTTAGATGGTTTAGTTAGCAAATTGCAATCTGTTTAGCAAGGTAGTTAGCATACCACTGCATCTGGTGCGGTGCTGCATTCCTTATTAATTTTCAATATGTTTATTGGCCTGTTTTATTCCTCAGATCTGCCAGGTGCTGCCAGATGTGCTTTGCCATTTCCCGGGATCAAATCTAAGGTTTACTGTCTACTTGCTCGCTACTGCAACTCTTGCAACACCTGTACTTACCCCAGGTATGGGCACAGGAGATGAGTGTTAGGAGGGCAGTTCAGCATCCAGTGCGAACACGCAGTGCAAAAATTAATTATAGAATACACTGTATGTGATAGAAATGAGTTACTGCCTAATTATGTCTCCTGTTTCCATTCAGATGAATTAACGTTTGTTGTGAGCCCTTGGGAAACCAGACACACTTTAAAGTTGTAATGAGTCCTATCATTATTGCTTTTGACAATCATTGAAGTATAATTATCTGATCATATATTTAAAAAAAAAAAAATCAAAACTAGTTATATATGAGTTCTGAGCTGGCAAATTACTGAGCAGTCACCTTAGCTGCTCAACCGCTCAGCTGTTTTCTGTAGTGGCACTGCCATCTGCTGGAAAAACAGAAGTTGTGCTTCCAAATTTTTGACCTTGATATGAAGGAAACTTTTCAAGAGCAAGAGGTTAAGAACAACAGCCATCAACATCTTAAATTTAAGGGGTTAGGAGTTGGCGAGATAATTGGTTTCAGTGTTACAGGCGGCTGCACGGCTCTTTGTTATCAAAGGCTTTTGTTGAGGAACAAGAACAGACGTGATGTTTGGAGTGTTGTGGGCTATATCCTCCTATCATAAGGAGATGGTGAGAACAGCTAGGTGCTCCCGTGGTTCCGTGTTTCTTTACAAAAATCTAAGTTCCCTAAACACATCATGAACTGTCTACCACGAAACAGCACAGTATTTCTTTACTTAACGGCCCCAGCAGTCAGTAACCCAGAAACAGATACTTTCAGATTATGGGATTTTAGCAGTAAAGAGGTTTGTGTTGCAGTTTTCATCTAAAAGGAGGTGGTATTTTACTTTTTGTCTGCTTCCTTGGCCTTTCTTGAGCCGCCGTGTGACAATTAGAGTTGATCATCCTACCAACTTACTAAGCAGTGGTTCTGGCTGCTGCGAAAGGATCTCCCCCACCACCAAACACACCTACTGTGTCTCTAGGCACTGAGTTAGTTTTACTACTCAGATTTTACATTTGTCCATATCCTCGGTTGTCCTGCACCCCAGTGCCAGTTTTTCTGTCAAGCAGCTTGGAACTCTGGCTGCTGTGTATGACCTTGTGGCTTTAATAAGCTGAAAGCTACAGTTCGAGACCACCAGCTGTTCTCAAATGAAGCTTGAGGCTTTTCTTGATACTTCTGATGCTGTTTTGAACCTAGGCACTCATTTTATGATCAACTTTTCCTAGTATTTGTTTTTAACTGAAATGTTTCTTCACTTGAAACACTAATTTCACTCCAAAATTAATGATTTTTTTTTTCAATATATAAATGACTCTCTTAGAAGCCTCTTTTTTACCACGTGTATAATGTACAGTTTGGTGCTGAAACACAGCATCTCAATCACAGCATCACCTTCATCCTCCTTTTCCTCGCTCCTCTGCCGTCACTGCTACTTCATATTATGCTCGACAGAACTTGAGACATATTTATTCACCCTGACTCAAAAAGTAATACTGTCTGTAAATACAACCTGTTCTCTTTGGTCATTAGCCAATCGCCTGCTGGAGGGGGCTGCGAGAGGGCTGAGCTCTCTGGGCACAAAAAGTAGCGCTCTGGGGAAGCTGTGAGGCTGGTGCTGCTGGTCTGTCAGCTCAGACTCACTCCCCGGGAGCAGGTCAGGCTGCTGGGAGAGGCACAGGAGTGTTCCCAGAGCCCCGGGCACAGCCTTCCTCCAGGACACGGCCGCGGCCGTCCTGCCAGCGGGTCTCGCCGGAGCAGACACTGCTGCGGGGCTGGGACCCCAAAGACTCTTCTGCTGGTGGCATCATTCCCCAGCTGACACTGACACCCATAGGGTGCAGGTACCTCAGACATCAGGGGGTCTCCTTGCACTAGGTGGTGGTTTAGCCCAGTTTACTCAATCATTCTTTTTTCTTTTTCAGAAAGCACTGTGTAGATGTAGGTGACGATCCTTCTTAGTAAAGAATGATTAGTTCCTCTATGCAATATCTCTCTTTGTCTTTAAGTCATGTGAAAACATAGCAGCCTACGAGGCACATGCTGGTTGGCAAGCTGAGCCTACAAAACAGCTGATTGATTTTCTTAGAAGCTCTTTCTCTCTTGTGTGGCTTTCGGTAATACCTTTTGCTAGAAACAAAGACCCCGAAAGGTGCAGTGGCTTTATAACAGACCTGCTTCCAGATATTTCAACCTGAAGCTGTGTTCTCTGGGTCATGGCATTCGTTGTGCTCTAGTTAGTTCAGCCTGATGGCTGGATCGGATCAACGGGCTCACACCAATTCGGTGACTAAGTGTCTTTGCTGACAGTGCCACCCGTGGATACAAAATAATTTTCCCCGTTTGAACAGTGACAGTCCTGCCAGTCACAACGTGCAAGGAACATGCCTTTCCGGAGCACACTAGAAATGCTGAGCCCGATTATAGACCCATGAGACAATCCCAACTGTCTCTGTACTGGAGTTCTGGTGAGTACCCCAGGCATGCTGGGGTCCATCCAGGTGCATCTCCTGAAGATGGCAGAGCTCATCATACCTGTGACTGTGCCTACAGCCACCAAAAGACACCGGCTTTGTGAGGCTGGCACCTTCCCCCGTGCAGCATCTTCTGTAAGGGTGGCTTTGCGTCGTAGGCAGCACAATAAACACTCCCTAAATTACCTTGTACCTCAGCCACGGTGAAATCAACTCAGGATAAAGAACTTCTATTTCTAAGAAAAGTGAAAGTTTTGGCTGGTAATGGATAAAATTATAGCTTAACTGGCCCTAAGGGTGGCTGGCGTGTAGTAAAGAGGCCACGTTCTCTGGTTCCCACTGTACTAACCGCATCCTCTAGCTGAAAGAAAACAGAGATTATCAGAAAGTCAATTGTCATTCTGCCTCTTTAGAAAAATTCCCATTAAAGATAAAGCCAATTTTAATTAGATTAAGTATCCAATTACTGTAATTACATTTTTAAAAAATTCACATCATGAGGATGACCCTTTTAAAAAGGGTTACAAGAATAATTAGTGTATTCATATTAACCAAAATGTATTGGATAATATTTATACCCAGAAGGCAAAGTACATTACACATATTTCACCTTTGGGGAAAGCTTGCAAATGTTTTGGCAGTGGTATGAATATTTATAGGGAAGAGCGTGCTTTAGCAAGATTATATGAGAAAGCATTTATATGCTCACAAATTTTTCCCCAAGGGTAAAGTATACATAAAATGTAGTGCAGAGATTACGGATATGCAAAGTACAATTTAAGCGGGGAATTTATATCAGTTTGTTTAATTAATTGGAGCAGAATACTACTTCCCTGACTTTTTTTTTTATTTCTTTTTTTTTGTGACAGAAGGGCCCACAGAATTCAAGTCTGAGCTTTCTTTCTGCTGGCCAGTAACAGTGAGAAAGATGAAGGGAAAGGGTCCTTCCTCTGCCAGGCATCGCCTCACCCGTAGGTTAAGCCATCCTCTTTAATGTGTCCCTGCTCACATTGTGTAAGCAATCCCATCTGTTACCTGATGTTACCTTACCAATTCACCCCAGAGCTGGGAAACACGCAGGCAGCCTCTAGTCAACGCTGCTTGTCTAGGGGCAATGCCTCCAGTTCTTAGTACAGGGAAGACTTCAGATACACCAAATAGATTTGCTCACGCGCAGAAGGAACCGCGTCCTTGTTCCAGGCTACCCACAGAAGGCACCGAGACCCATTTTCACCACTCAGGTAGAGCAGCACCTTAGCGTGCTGCAAGGATGCCAGCTCTGCAAGCTCTTGTGCTGTGTAGAGAACCCTGGGAGCTAACGAGCGAGCACGACACACCGCAGAGGTCCTCCCAGCAAACACCGCCTGGGCAGCCCAACCAGTGATCACAGTGGAGCTCTCAGGCTTCCAACCGATGTTTGCATTTACCTAACAGGGTAGCATTTGGCCCTTGACTACAAAGATACTCTGCGGTGAGGAGCGTGCTTGCAGCACGCACGGGCACCTTCCTAACCTAGGTGAGAGAAGCTGTGATGGTGCCGCTTTGCTAAGACCCAGACATATCAGGAGACGCTCGAGTCGTTTGATTAAGTTAAGAAATTTGCTCCTAATTTACATGTATATCAAAGATTGTTCATTTTTTTTCCCCCTAGCAATTTATATGTGGCCAGTGAAGAATGAGCAGACAAAAAAAGACAGGCTTAAAATGATTCATTCAAGTTCTTTCACATTAATTTTCTCTTCACTGAATTATCAGCAACCGTACTCAAGCATTCAAGCCTTCCCTGGTTTTCAGAACTGCTGAATATCATTTTACATAATCCATAGTTTGATATTCATTAAGCTGTAGACTGTGGCTCAGGCAGATCTTTGCCCGCACACGTGAAAAAGGTTCTAGCTTCTGAAGACGACCTTTCCCTTTAGAAAGGAAAAAAAATACAATAAATTGCAAATATTGACAAATATTGGCATCTGGTTGATACTGAATAAAGTGTCTTTAAAAACTTTTTCAAATTTTGTCCCATGATAAGGAGAAACTGAGAAAGCTGGTAAACACAGGACAGCAGAGAGGCAGGTAAGAGGGAGAATATCAGGGTTAAATAAATAGGAAGAAAATGAAATTAATTTGTAATGTTTGTTTCCAGAGGTTCGAAATAAATGAATTGTTGGAGATTGCTATCAATACCTGCTGAGCATCTCTTAGGCTACCTAGAAGGTATTTTGCCATGTGCATGCTGTTTCTGAATACAATAAAGACTGTACTTGTATCTGTTTGGAAACACAAATCAAACAAGATATTCATGAATACTTGCCCTTATGAGGCTATCACTCTGTGAAAACATCTTCTTCTACATGGTGGCAAACACAATTCAAGGCAATCTAAGTACAGCAAAATCCACTTCACGAGGCAGACCTTTTTAAGGCCCCCGTGAGCAGTGAGTGTATTTGTGGCACTCACACTGTGGTCTGAAAAATACATATTCAGATATTTATGGTCTTTTCCCTTTCCAGAAGGGAACCAGCCTCTGATCTTCTTTGTTAGGATGCTGTTGTCAAGAGCTGCTGGAAAGTTTAGGAGAGAGGTACGGTCACTGAAACAAGTTCCCACAAGTCATATTTCCAGGAGCAGAACTGGGAGTCCTACTGGGAGATGCCTGAGAGATGGTGAGTGAAGGAGCTGTGGAAGGAGGCAGTCCAGCCAGGTCAGCCTGGAAATGGCTGGTGGGACCTGGCCAAGGGCTGCTGTCCCTGGAGGGCTGAGGTGCTCAGTAAGTGCCACTTCTGGATTCATCCGCCCAGTTCCAGCTGTTTGGGCAGCAGATCTCTCTTTTGCAGCTGTTTGGACAGCAGATCTCTCTTTTGCAGCTGTTTGGGCAGCAGATCTCTCCTTTGCAGCTGTTTGGACAGCAGATTCTTTTGCAGCTGTGATGTCCTGCTGCATAGTGCTCTCAGCTCAAGCCTAGTTCAGGGGAGCTCTTGCGTGAGATAAGTTCAGTAGTCGCAGCCCAGACCCCACGGAAAACAGTCTAATTCAACTACAGCAATACAGTGTAATATAAAGATAAGGAGATACAGAAGCATTTACTGTAATTTGACATGACTGGCAGTTTTTGGCTTAAGTCGGTGAAAACGAATGAGTACAAAAATGAACTTCCCTCTTTACTTCGACCTTTTATTGGTAGTATAGTAGGAAGGCGTTTTCAGGACGGCTTTGCAGAGCAGCAACCTGAGCAAATGCATTTGCGGGATGCAAATTGGGAACGCGCGGTGTTCGCAGTGCCACGGTCGGGGGGACACGGCGCTGGGAAACACTCACTCAAGGCAGGGTTCCAACCCGCCCCTCCGGCCCTGACGGCGCCTCGGGGTTGTCGGCACGGCCCCGTGCCAGCCGCAGCCCTCCACGCCCACACCCCCACACCGCCCTCAGCGCCGGGCCGGGCTGGGTCCCGGGGCCGCGGCCTCGGCTGGGCCCCTGCCGCTGCCCGCGCCCCGGAGGTCACGAGCCGCCCTGCGCCTGCGCGCGCTTCCCGCGCCTGCGCAGAGACGAGCGGCGCGGGAACGGCCCGGGAGCCAGCGGCGGGCCCGGCGGCGGCCGCCATGGCCTACTCGACGTGCTGCAGGGTGGCCGCGGTCTCCTGCCTGGTGCTCTGCATCTCCTTCCTCCTGCCGCGGACCTTCTTGTCTCGGGGCGGCGGGAGGCGGGAGCCCGGGGCCGCACCGCTCGCAGCGCCCGCGCCGCCGCAGGGTAAGAGGCCGCCCGCTCCCCCCGCCCCGGCGCGCCGAGGTCCGTGTGTTGGCTGCGGGCGGTGGCTCGCCGCGGGGGTCGCGCTGGGCCCGGCCCGGCCCGGCCC
>JANVCC010000046.1:3411397-3436974 GCA_025345505.1 Todiramphus chloris collaris
GGCCCGGCCCGGCCCGTGAGCGCTGCCCCGGGGGTGCCGCTGCCGCCGGGCGGGCGGGCGGGGCGGGGCGGGAGGGGAGGGGAGGGGGCCGCGCTGCACGGCGCGGCTGGAGGGGGCTCTGCCGCCTTCTGTGGGCGTGGATCGGCGTTCACCTCCCCACCCGGCTGCCCGCCTCGCTCCTGCTCCTTCGCGCCCCGCGGAGTGACAGAGGAGGAGGCTTCGGCTCTCGCTGAGGTTTACATTTCTCTTTTCCCTTCAGCAAAACAGGGTAAAATCTTCCGAATTCCCTTCTATTTGGGTTATGTAAGGGGAGTACTAAAGCTACTGAAAACATATTCATACAACCCTTTTTTTTTTTTTCCCCTTTTTTTTTTTTTTTTTTCCTCCATTCTGATACATCAGTTTTTATTTGGAAGCTTCATTGCTTTGTTGTTTTCTGTATGGAATGCTTTTGTTGTTGCATATAAAATAAAAGTTCATTTGAATCGTCTTCCATTATTTAGTTTCCTATTCCAGTATTTTGAACTGGGCTTTCATGCACCAGATCCTCATTAAAATATGCCATATGATGACACATTTAGACTCCAGTCCTGACCGTGCAGTATCCTGAGCCATGTCCTTGCCTGCCCTCCCACTGTGCATGTCTCCTCCTAAGGTCTCGAGGAATGGGTTCATACAAGCATCTCCCATTCTTCTTATGCTCATTGCCCATTACTGTAGGTTTTTCTACCTGAGGCACCTCACAAAAGTAGCTGGCATCATAGTCCCGGGTCTTTGCAGAGTTTTGCCCAGGGTGTCCTGCAAGCTAGAAGTGAGGCTGAGGGAGATATGGAGAACTTTGAGGTTGTGCTGGATGCTGTCCCACAGGACTCAACAACTTGATCTTCTGCATCCTTCCTACAGCCTGGTTCTTACTTGACCATATACTAAGTGACATTGATTTAACCAGACCAAGGTTTTTAAGGATATTTGGGATGAAATTACTGCTGAAACAATGTTATGTTGAACCAAAATAATGCCTTCTATACCACACCTGCCTGTCCATGGTTGCTGTGGCTGTTCTTGGTCTTTAAGAACTTAGTGGTTGTAGAAGCAGAAGATTGGTGAGGAGGATTGTAAACACGCTCAAGTGGCTCGCAGCTGGAGTGTAGAAAAACACATATCTCATACTAATGGTTCTTGTGTGTGTTTGACACGTAGAACATCTGTGTTTACATAACATAGGCCTGTGATACAGACTTCAAGGCACCCTATTGAACATGCTTGAGATTCCTGCTCTGCTGTGGGAAAGATCAAGGCACAGGGTGAACCCCTGATATGGGCGAAACCAGCAGGTTTGTGGATCCTCTAGCATGGACTGAGCTCTGCCATGCTCGTGTGCCGCTGCTCAGGTGTTGCTTTGAGGATCCCCCAGTTGATGAGGTCATGAAAATAAATTTACTCTTTGCATTTCAGCCATGTTTCTGTGGTTGTTCCTGCATCCTGCCTGTGCTGGCCCGCCCGTTTCACAGCAGAATCTCAACACCGAAAACCTGAATGGTAGCTGGCTTTTGATAGCACGTGACGAGCAGTGCTGTGAGGGCACGGTGCTGGGCCCCGCAAAGGCCCCAAGAGCACAGGGGCTCGGGGAGGACTGCCGAGTCCCCTGCCTGAAGCAGGGCTTGGGAGCAGATGCTCCGGGAGGTGGTACTGGCTCTGTTCACTTCTGCCCTGTCCAGCTCCCGATGCTGACCCCGCAGTGATACCAGATGAGAGATGCTGACAAGCCGTTTTCTTGCAGCAGCGCAGTCTTGGGCAGTTGGCCATTGATGTTCTGGTGCTTCTTTCTATGTCTGCAAGATGGACTGGACTGAATTGATCTGACAGAAAAATTAGCTTTAAAATAAAAAACAGCCCAACAAAAAACTTGCCCCCAAATTATTTTTAGTAGTCTGATGAATGATGGTCATACCTGTTCTGGCACAGCCTGCTTTATGCAGTGCTGACCAACCACAGCCACAGTTAAATGCTTAAAATAGGCAGCATAAATATGCTTTCCACCATCAGTATGTAGTATCAATACTCTTTCTATCACCAGTATGTAGTATCAATACTCCTTCTATCACCAGTATGTATCAATACTCCTTTTATCATCAATATGTCATATCAATACTCTTTCTATCATCAGTATGTTGTATCAATACTCTTTCCATCATCCTGCAGGAGATGCCAGCACGAGTTAAGCGTGTGCCTGGTGCAGAGCAGGCGCTTGGTGTCCTCCACTACACCCCAGCACCTGCCTTTGGCCGAGGACGTGGTACCTCACCTCAGTCCATCTGTTTCAGATGAGAATTTATAGTCCGTATTTTCAATTTGATAGCAAGAATTTCATTATACCTGCTCTGTAGATCAAACTTTTATTTCACCTGAAGTTATTTTTTTTATTGGGAGAATAAATCTTGATTGAACAGTTCAATTCATATCTCTGTCATTAGTCATCCTCTTCAGTGAACTGATAACTGCAATTACCTGACAGGTTTCAGGGACTTGAAGTAATCATATCACTCTTGAAGCTAATAAAGTGCTTATTGTAGTCTGGGGGCAAAATGCCTCTGAATAAAACATTCTTAAAGTTTACTACCATTTGTTAGAACTCCGTGCTAACAGTGTTACCAGAAGGCTTTTTATTGAAACAGACTCTGAGCATGGGAATGGCACTTTCTCTAATAAAGTCATTTTCTGAGGTTTCCTTAAGGAAAATGGTGAGCACGGAACTATAGAAGTTAATATCCTTCAAACAGGAAGGTTGTTCTTTTTTCACAGTAACAGTTTCATGTATATTAAAGAACTTATTTAAGGAATTTGCTGTGAACGTGCCACATTTCCAGTTTACTTCATGGACAGGCGGTAGAATTTTAGGGTTTTTTTTAAAAAATCTTTTGGAAAAGAGGTAAAAATGAGCTACCAGCAGTTTAGAAAGTACTTTTGTAAAGTCTAGTGTTCACAGAGTCATTCCTTCAGACCTCCTTTTGGTTTCTAAAGCGAGAGCGAGTTTGTAAATGCCAGCAATAGGGCAAGGACTAACCCAACGCATGTTCATCCAGTTCATCTTGATGTTGCACTGTCTACCAGAATGAGAAGTAGTTATACAAAGATTTAGAAGAGAAAACCAGAAATGACTGCACTTGTGAAAAATTTAAACAACGGGTCTTGTGAAAGTGTGAGCCTGAAATAGTGAAAGGCCTCAACTGTGAACCGAACGTGAGCTTGCAGCAGGGTTAATGACTGGGGCTTTCTGTGGGCAGAGGTGTTGGGGAAGTTAGAGAGTGGGAAAAAATAGCAGCAGAAATAATACAGTGGCTTGAAAGAGAATATAGATTAAATGTCAAGAAAACAGTTTCCATATAGATTATTTTAAACTGCTATACTAAACATGACGGCCATGCAAGAAAACTGAGGAGCACACGTTCAGTCTAGAGAAGATCAAGTTACTTTATCACAGAGTCCCTGTTTCTTACCACTTGCAGCTTTAGAACCTTTTGGCCAGTTCATGTCATTGGACAGAGAGAGAAAGAGAGAGAAAATAAATATTTTGTGAAAATCCACTGCTGAAAAGGGCTAATGATTGATTCAAGTGTCCTGAGACAGAGGCTTCGGTATGAATGCCTCTTTTTTGGCACCAGCCAGGGACAGAGGTCTTGCATATCTTACTTAGCAAAAGCTTTGCTTAGAGCACGCATCATCTCTAAATATCAAGTCCCACAGAGCAGGGGAGAAAAATGTGCAAAACTCTTTGAGTTCTGGTTCTCACCAAGGCATATTAAATTTCTGGTCGCTGTGACTACCTGAAAAGGCAGTGGTTTTCCAGTCACTGAAAAAGATGAACATTTCATTAATGTTTCAGATGAACATTCTACCAGGAAAATGCAAGTGGCATCTAAGTATCCCTAAGCATGGGAGTCAGAGTACAGTTTGGAGATAGCTTTGAGATCTGGAATTTGCATTTCCGAGGCAGGTTCTGTATCCCACTATCACAGGGTTTTTCATGAAAGCTTTTGCAGAATGTCTAGCTGGTTTGTTCTTGGACGGTGGTTTTTTTGGTCGGTTGGGTTTTGTGTGCACAGTAAGGCATGTCTTCTTTGGGAAAAACCAACAACCTTAGCATTTCCAAACCAAAGCAGTGTAACCATGGGTTTGGGATGGAAACCAATTAAAAAGGCAGAGTGCCTAACTGCAGAGCAGGAGCAGAACTGCTGGTGCTGTGCCCCTGAGGAGCAGCTCCGTTGAGATGTGAGGAGCGATGAGAAGAGCATCCCTTGCCTTGCTGTCAGCTCAGACAAGTCACACATGCTTGCTTCCCATCTCTAACCCTCCTACGCTTCCTGGGGTCTGAAGAACCCACACGTTTTATAAATGAAGCCATGGGTCATGAAGCTCCTGATGAATGCAGAGCAAACTTAATGTAGCAACAGCCCATGTGTACTATATGTCAAACTTTATTTTTTCATTGTATGCGTATGTATGTACCCCAGGATTTTACAGCTCGAAGCTTGACAGCTGTTGCAGAAAGACATATTATCTAGACTAAGAGTTAAGTCTAAATACCTTCATAAATAGTCAAGTTGGACTCAGTAGTAATTCCTAAACCCTGTTAGGTAGAACACGTAAGGTCTGTCTTGGAAAAAAGATACTTGGATGGTCTGAATGTTATCAGCTGCTTGGCTGTTGTATTAGGTGCGCTATAAATACACTTGCTTTTTTTCACTTGAGTGTTACTGTTATTTAAAGATTAAAAACCCCACAGTAATTCTGATGTGATACCGCTGTTAAGGACTTGATCCACATTCAGAAACCTGCAGTCCCTTAAACAATGCAAATGTTAGCTGGGGCATAGTTTCATTTTTGGACTTAAAGCTATTGAAGGGACAGGATTAGACAAAACACTCTATGTTTGCCCTGCAGCTGGTTTGCAAAGTTGATTTGAAGCATTGAACTGCCAAAATAGTAGACATGTTGGGTAAACCTTAGGAAAACTAAGATTGCAAAGCAGAGTAAGAAGTATTTGGTAGAGTTACCAAATGCAGCTGTTGTGTCTGGAGGAAGGCAGCCCTCAGATTGTCACAGGGGAGCAGAGAAACCTCTCAAAAGCAGAGCAGCACTGTGACACCCTTCAAAGCTAAAAGGAGGTTAGTGCTCTTCCCACAGCACAGGCAACGTCCTGCTGAAGTACTCACCATCAGCTCTGGAAACTGGCACTTCAGCAAATGAGGACCCAACGCATGCCCCTCTGTGCTCACTTGATTTTATCGATGGCGAGTATGTTTTTGTCTCCGTTTGTTTCATCCCTGGTAATGTGGAATCCAGTCGCATCACCTACCAGTGTGAGTGCTAGGGTTTTTAGCATCATGAGATGTCTTGCTTAACTGACAGTGGCATCCAAATGGCTGTGCCTTTCCACTTACATACTGTCTATTTGGCAGCTTTGTGCATATGTTGCTTTTAAGTTGCCTGTGCCAGCTATAATCTCACAATAAAATAATAATAAAATAAAAATTGATATTTTTTAAAATAAGAAAATCTTTATCAAGGTTCAAAAGTCATCAGGGAAGATTTAGAACTAGGATCCATGAAATTCCCCTTTTGATAATTGAATGACTACCATGTGTCCCTTTGGCCTGATTATCTTTAATTGAATTGCATCTTTTAAAGCACAAACGAGGCCTTGTGGATAATTTAGAAAACTGTTCCCTTTAAATACAGTTCCGCCTTTGTCAATTATTTCTGCTTCATCTATTTTTTTTTTTAATTTGTATATTTTTTAATAAGGAATATTTGCATGAGTATAAGCTGTTTTACAAAGGTTTATCTACCCTGCTGTTTTGTCCCCACCTCAGTGATGCTGCTCTCTACATGACATCACGCTTGTTTCCACAGTGACCTGCTGCTACCAGGCATTCCTGCTGGAGCTGTGGGACTTTCTTGTAAATCAGATGCTCTGCTTTCCATCGCAGACTTTGAATTATTCACTGTAATTAAAAGTGCATGATAACAGCTTCCTCAAAGTTAAGCCTGAGCTTATCCGAGCGTGGGTTTACCTGGTATACCTGGGCAGTTTCACTCAAGCCTGCACAAAGAACCTACACCACCTACAAGAAAAATGTGCTTCTAGTAGTAGAACTTTGCAAATTCTTGCTGTCACTTCCTAATATGTACTTACTGTATTTTCTGCACTCAGGAATTTAGCTGCCTACGACGGAGTTTCCCAGCAAGAGCAAATACTGATCTAATTTTCTCCTGTCTTGCTCCTGATAATAACATTTGCAGCTGGGTGCTCACAGAAGAAAAGTTAGATATTTTCAGTGCTGTTTTGTGTTTTCTTCATGCAAAGTGCACCGAGGGTGCCCCAGCGCTGGTGAGCAGAGTCCAGGCTGCCTGGTGTCGCTGCTGGGGGGGCTGGGGAGGGAGAGCTTTGCGGCTGGTGCAGCCTGGCCGGGCAGTGCCCATCTCCGGGCCTTCCACCCAACACCTCCCACATCCAGGCTCAGGGAGGGGGGGGCTGAGGGATTCAGTCCAGTCCTGCTCAGTGGGAGTGCAGATGCAGGTCCAAGCTGGGTGTGGAGATAGAAAGCAGCATGTCAGGTACACAGAGGAGTAAAATAGTGATCTTCATGGCAAAATTCTTGGATTGATGGCAGCAAGAAATAGAATAATGCATGATCTTAGATTTATTGAGATTCTAGTGCTTTTTATTTGAAGAAATTGTCCACAGCACTGCTTCAGGGGCTCTGCAGTCTTACTCTAGCATCCATTTATGCTCATTCCCCTTTCCTTTTGAATTCTCTCTGCCTCTCTCAAGGCGAGAATTCATTTTTTTCCCCTCTAAAATGCTGAAGATCGTACATCCCAAACTATATGCAGCCTTCCCTTTTCCACTGCTTTAGAGATGTAAAGGATGTTAGATGGGTAGTGGTCTATACATCAGCATGCCTTTGCATAATACAGAAAGTTCAGGCTCACAGCTGAAAATGGGTATGTAGTTGGGGGCTTTTTGGGCAGAGGACCAGCAGCAAGAGTTCAGGTATTCACCTGGCTAGAGATGCTAATTTATAAGGTCGTCAGACAAGGGGATACCTGTTAAAAATCTGTGTTTTGTTAATTGCCCTGTCAGCTTTTCTCTTCCTAAAATCAAGCGAGTAATTGTGCATATCTAACTCCTAGCACTGCATATAGAATCATAGAACCACAGAATGGTAGGGGTTGGAAGGGACCTTTGGAGATCATCAAGTCCAAGCCCCCTGTCAGAACAGGGTCACCGAGGGCAGGACACACAGGAACAGACCCAGGTGGGGCTGGAAAGTCTCCAGAGAAGGAGATTCCACAACCTCTCTGGGCAGCCTAGGCCAGGCTCTCTCACTCTCACAGGGAAGAAGTTTTTCCTCATGTTGAGGTGGAACTGCCTGTGTTTCACCTTGCGACCATCACCTCTCCTCCTATCAGGGCACCACAGAAAAGAGACTGTCCCCTTCTGCTTGACACCCACACTTCAGATGTTTGTAATCCCCTCTCAGGCTCCTCTTCTCCAGGCTGAACAGCCCCAGGGCTCTCAGCCTTTCCTCATCAGAGATGTTCCAGTCCCTTCATCACGTTTGTACCTCTCTGTTGGACTCTCTCGAGTATTTCCCTGTCCCTCTTGAACTGGGGAGCCCAGAACTGAACACAACACTCCAGCTGTGGTCTCACTGGGGCAGAGTAGAGGGGGAGGAGAACCTCCCTCAACCTGCTGGCCACACTCTTCTGAATGCACCCCAGGAGACCATTGTCCTTCCTGGCCACAAGGGCCCATGGCTGTCCCATGAACATATTGTCCAGCAGGACTCCAAGGTCCCTCTCCATGGGGCTGCTTTCCAGCAGGTCTGTAAGGGACTGAGGATTGAGTTTACAGATTTAAGTACTTACAGTCCAACAGGTGACTGTTTTCATCAGTGGTGGGGCATTAAAAAGTAGAGAATATAGGTCAGCTGCACCTGCTGCACTAATAGAAAAGGAACGTAGTAGAAGTAATAGAAGAAAAATAATGGTTGTATGTTTCTTTGCAGGGAAGCTTGGGCGCTTTCCACCGAGGATGCACTACCAGGCCACTCCCGACAGCCAAGCTGCCTCTCATTTTCCAAGGTCTCATCTTGCTGAAGCAGTTGCCAAAGCCAAGGCAGGTGGAGGTGGTGGTGGAAGCACTGGTGGAACTGGGAGAGGTCTTGTGGGGCAGATTATCCCTATATATGGATTTGGCATCTTTTTATATATCCTGTACATTTTATTTAAGGTAAGACCAACATAAAGTTAGGGAAATAACTAAAAAAAACCCCAAACCTTCAAATAGAAACAGTAATCCCATTTCTGTACCTGGTTCCATTTCAGCCTTGCTCAAAAAACTATATTGCCTGTGCTGGACTTTAGACTGGTAGTTGAAATATTGGTGTAGCCTGTGGTTTGTGCTATTGCAAAGACAGTAGCTGAGAATGCAGGGACAGGTTAGTGCGACCCTCTGGCCTCTTACAAATTTTTTAAGGATTCCCTCCCACCCCAGAAAATGTGTGTGCCTCGAAGAATGTTATGTTAATGTTGAACATACACATAGCATTCTTTTCTGTTATACATGTAGTGTATGTATACATACTGTGCATGGCACGTGTTCTGTGACATGTTTAAAGCTGGAGGGGGCAGGGGGGTTCTTGCGTACCCTCTGGAACAAATGCAGCTGGACCATGCTGAAACTACCCCAGCTGAGGAACTAAAAGCCAGTCTAAAAACTGAAAAGCCAGTCTAAAAAAAGCACAGCCTTAGTTCCCCTCAGGTGTTCCACACACGATTTGACCTCCTTGCAGCTCTTTGTTTCTCAGGCGTGACTTGCATGGGAGGAGGGAGAGGTGGGCTTGTGGAAATGATTTTTTTCTGTGAGCGGAGGCTGAATCCAGGCTGAGCAGTGTCTGAACAGCTAAGCCTGGTATGGGCAGACAGAGGCAAGGATGAAGTGAATTGGGTGAACTGATCAAACACAGAGAAGACGAAAGAAATAGCCTGCAGCGACCGTATAGAGGCAGCCAGTGTCTTTGCTGTGGGTGCAAAGTTGGTAAGGAATAATGGCACAAAGTGTTGCAAGAGGAACAAGCAGGGACACCTAGAATTCCTTGCCCAATGTGGCTTTTTTTCCTTCTATATGAAGAAGAACGGGACAGATAAATAATTCTAAATGACGTTACGCTTTCACTGTGCTTAAAAATATCATTTGTTCCACGTGTCTTTCAGGAGTCTTCAGCTGGTAATATCTCCCAGGCACCTTTCCTGGTTGTCTGTCGTTGCTGCTACGCATGCTTTTCTATGGTTATTTGCTGGCATATTTTACTTTTCTATCTTTTCTTTTTTTCTTTTCCCCTGTTGCTTTTGGGGCTTATGTATGACAATTGTGGTAACTCCAAAAAGGGTTGTCTCTTTTCACTCACCAGCTGGCTTCCAAGGGAAAAACTACTGCTGGAGAGCGGAAATGCCCTACTGTGGCACCTGGGAACATGAAGAGGAAAATCAGTGAGTATGACTTCTGAGGGATATCTGTGTAGCTGTTGACTCTGTAGAGACACAGCCCAACCTATCCTCTCCACAAAGAACAAGCCAGAAGCTTCAGTGTTGGAATGAGCAAGAGTTAAAGTGAATTACTGCACTGTCACTGCCTAATCTCATTCAGCTAATGAGACTCTGTGATAGCAGCCTGATCCCAAGTCCCCCTGGAAGCAGTGGCTTTTCATGGAGTTCACTGAATTAACTGTACGGATTTGCTGAAAAGCTATGTAGCTAATGATTTAAAAAATGGGTAATAGGATGTCCATCTATAATTATTCCATAATCCATAATATTCTAGTAATATTTTATAAAGATAGTATTAGAAGCTGGCGTCATTTTTTAGAATTTGTGAATTCTTAGCCACCACCAGACACTTCCCTACTTTTTCCTTTCCCTTTCTGCAATGCTCAAAGTTTTCATAAGTGCAATAAATAAAGCAAGTAGTATCCTGAAATGTTATTTGATTTTACAAACATTGTGGGATAGATTCAACTATTTGTAGACATTTGTTAGATAAATTAATAAGCTTAGTATCGAAGATTGGATGAGTACTTACCATAACAGCATTTAAATGTATTGGTTTTGGCTGGCTAAATTGTAATAGGAAAGAAAAGTACTTGGGGCTTTATAGAAAGTGGTAGCAGTATGGTAATTCTCTTAACATAGCTGTAATTATCTTGACATTAATGCGTATATTAGGAATACCTAATGTACTCAGTGCTACAGATTGTATTTTCAGTGCTGCATTGTGCCTGGCAATTTTGTGCAATTTATTAGCAACGGTAATTGTATTTTTACTCTAATGTTTGGTAAGAGCATCTAACTTTGCAGTAAGTTAAACATTTACCATCATTATAACCCAAAGAACTAGTGATGAAAATTATTCTGCCTGTTGCTAGAGTTCTTCTTTGTATTCCTAACACATTCATGGCACACTGGAGCAGAGCAGAGTCAGCTCACTGGGCTAGGAACCTGAAGACTGAGTCACCACTTACATAGTGACTTGGAGGGAGTAACTTCCTTTCTCTTTGCCAGTTTCCCTTCCCCGATTTTTATAGTCTCAGACATGCAAAATAATGACATCAGTGAGATGTTTTCCAAAACCAGGATGTTTGTGGATGGCTTTCTCCGTTCCCACTGTGTCAGAGCTCCGTTCTGCCTTTGTGCTGCTTAAACGGGTGTGCCCGTAGCTGGTGAATGGTTAATAAACCAGGCTGGTTTTGGTTTGTTCTGCAGCAGGGAACAGCAAACTCTCAGCTATAGGATTTGTGTGAGCTACAAAAACGGAGCTCAAGCAGTTCCGTTGCCATCCATGCTGTCCCATCTTTGCTGTTAAGGCTTTTGGCTAAATTAAAGCTGGTAGGGGTGGTCCTGTATGTATGTCTCCAATTGATTGTACCATGGACTTATTTTTTGACCAAGGTGCAGCCCTGGCCATCCTGTGCTCCCCAGGCAGACACTGTGCAGCAAACTGGTGTCCATCCCAGCCAGCCTGGCAGACCAGTAGCACTCACTGCCCGCCCTAGCTCGCCAGTCCAGGGCTGGATGCCAGCAAGCCCATGAACTTTATTATCTTTGAAGAAGTTAGAAAGTGCTCAAGTGACCTTTTGTCTTTGTTTCAAAGAATTTAACAGGGAAATCCCATAAGAACTGTAAATTCTGCACAAGACAGTAAAACACTGTGGTTTCCCTAATTTTAATTTCCAGGGCATTTGCAGAGGCCCACTCACCCTTCTTACTGGGAGGTTGCTCGGGAGCCTCTGAAAGAAGGTGCTTTCTGGGTGGTCTGTTACGGCTGGCAATAGTCTTCACCTTCTTACACCAGGAGAAATAGCTAGAACTCTTCAAGCTGCATGTTTTGGTTTCCTCAGAGACAGCATATGCTACCTGTGATAATGGGACTGGGTTACAGGTTCAAAGCTGACAGATCTTGGGGATTTGTTTGTTTTACAGCTGACTATGAGCTCACTCAACTCCAGGAAAAGCTGAGAGAGACAGAAGAAGCTATGGAAAAATTAATCAACAGAGTGGGACCTAACTGTGACATGTATGTTTCAAATCACTGCATTTCAAGGAGAGATTATGCTCTGGTTAGAAATTAAACTCTCTTACATTGACTATATTAAAATAGCATTTTTATTGTAGAAATTTTGATTTTACACGTCACACTTTTTTCTCTGCAGTTTTTCTCTTTTCAGTGTCTGTATCTAAAACAAATAAGTTTTTCCAACTGCATTTTCCTTAAACAGAAAAGCAACTGTCCGTCCCCTCCCTACCCCCTTTGTACAGTGCGTTGTTTGGAAGATAATGACAGGCAAGTGTAAACAGGAGATAAAACATCTACATTTAAAGTATATAAAACAACCTGTCTTACGTGACTAAAGCAATATTCTGAATGAGTCCCAGGAGACCCTTTTGGTTTATGTCATTTTCCAGATCTACAGATTATTTTTCTAAATAGAAATGCTGTTATAATCTATGTAAATGCCTGTTAGAGTAGCCATAAAATATTTCTTTAAGGGCAGAATTGTATGATAATCTGATTCCATAACATAGCTCCACCCTGGCTATATAAATAAATATAAATATACTCTTCCAACTGCATCCTCCTCAAGCGTGCCAGTCTGCTCGCTTTGCACCATACCCCAGCAAGAAGAGGTGCCCAAGTTGCCTCTGTTAGGCCAGGCTCCAGTGGGAGAGCCCCTCAGCTGCCCTGGCTTTGTTAGTGAGCCAGAAGGGTACTATTTTGACTATTACCTCCTCTTTGTTTTGGAGAGCTCGATGCAGTGCACCCCTTCAAGCTGCCAGAAAGAGGCTTATGAGCTGCCCAGGTATTGTGCTGACTCTCAGGATAGAATATGTTTTTACTGAGAAAATGGGTTTAGGGTCTGATCCAGTATTTGTTCCACTCTGTGTTACTGGCTCAGAGCCTCTATTGAGCAGAACTTCCCTTCTTTGTTCAACCAAACTATTTATATAGATGGATCTGAAGGCCTCAGGGGAAATCAGAATCTGAATCTAATAAAGAATTTTGTATGAAGCCTCTTTAAAGGGGTGGGGAAAAGCACATCTAGGTGGAACAAATAGCTGTTTTTCAAATAAACCCAGACTTTGAAGCTTTTTTAATCTACACTGTGATACTCATTAAGTTCAGTAATACTGGCTGAATGTCTTAAAAAAGGTTAGAAAGTATAATTAGAGCATAGAGTACAGTGCTAGGCTTATTCGAGCTGGATGCTGATAGATTTAAATAAAAAGGAAAGGGGAAGAGAGCAAAAATCACTAGAGCTCCAGTTATTAATATGCAGGCAAACAGAAATCCTTTTAACAGAAAAGTCAGAGGAAGAAATCATAGGGATCAAATTTAAACTAATGCTGAAAGAGCCCAAGCGAGGCCGTGTCCGTTATAGCAGACATGGCAAAGGAACTCCCAGCCTGCCCAGTGCAGTGTTAGTAGCTACACCAAAGGATGTATTTTGCATAGTCACAAATTATGTGTCACCATAACCCGCAGTGTCTGTAGTAGTGCTGAGGTCTGAGCTTGTGCCTCCCTGTCCTCTCAGCTGAACAGCTCTAGGCTGCATCCTGGCTTTCTTCTGGTGAAGAGCCTTGGAATCTAAAGACAGTATAATTTGGTACATTTTCTTCAGAAAAACATCGCTTTTGAAACCTGAATGATTTTGGAAGGTCAGTTTATGCTCAGATAATGCAGTACCATAGAAAGAAAGCCTGTTGAAAAGGAATAGTATGCACTGTGCTGCGATTTTATTCTGCTTTCTTCTGTAGTAGGTGTACGTGGTGTTTTCTTGCTCAGACTGGAAGAGCTCTCAATACTGTTAGCTGGTTTTCTCTGGTGGGATAGCCAGTATTAGCCAGCCCTGTGATGTAGCAGGTAGGCAGGCAGAAACTTGGACTTATTTTTAATGAGGCTTGAAGACCATCTTGCAAACCAACCAAGGAGACCTCCTTCCAAACCAGCATACCCATTGGAATAGCTACAGCCTTAAGTACAGAAGTCCCCATGCAGAAATGCAAACCTTTCAAAAGAGTACAAGTGCAGCTACTTTTAATGAGGCCTGGGGCAGCATGGGTCAGCAAGGACTCGCAGCCAGGTAGAGAAAGCAAGAGGAAGAAGGAACTACCTGGCTGAGTCCTCATCAGCATAATCAAACCTAAACCAAGAGATCATAGAATGGTGGGGGTTGGAAGGCACCTCTGGAGATCACGGAGTCCAACCCCCCTGCCAGAGCAGGGTCTCCCAGGGCAGGCCACACAGGAACAGATCCAGGCAGGTCTCTCTGGGCAGCCTGTTCCAGGCTCTGTCACTCTCACAGTAAAGAAGTTTCTCCTCATGTTGAGATGGAAATTCCTGTGTTCCATCTTGTACTCATTATTCTTTGTCCTATTACTGGGCACCACTTAAAACAGACTGGCCCCTTCCACTTGACACCCACCTCTCAGATAGGCATAGACATTAATAAGATTCCCGCTCAGCCTTCTTAAGACTAAACAGCCCCAGGGCTCTCAGCCTTTCTTCATAGGAGAGATGTTACAGTCCCTTCTGCATCCTTGTAGCCCTCCAGCAGATCCCTGTCTTTCTTGAACTGGGGACCCCAAAACTGGTATTCCAGATGTGGTCTCTCCAGTAGAGGGGAGGAGAACCTCTCTAGACCTGCTGGACACAGGTTTCTTGCTGTACCCCAGGATACCATTGGCGACAAGGGCCCATTGCTGTCCTGTCCCCTAGGACTCCAAGGTTTTGTAATTCATCATCACAACCTATCACTAAGGGCACCTCGGCGTCTTCAGTTTCTAAATGTAGACCTTTACAGTGCAGTATCTCTCAGCAGAGGTGAGGAGCCTTGCTGGCAGTTTGAGCATTCAGAAATAAAGACCTGATGGATGGTTATATATAGGGCTCTCTGCATTAAAAGCAGGCATACTGCTTTTTTTCCAGGCTTTCAGCAGAGCAGTTCAATGTTGGGACAGTGCTACAAATGGTGCAAAAGATTTCCCTGCCCATTCCCACAGATGTCTTACTCGTATTTTTTTCTCCACTGCCTGTAAAATTAGGTACTTTGAAGCCACTTTTAACTGAGGAATACTTGTAAATATTTTTCTCAATGGGAGTATTGTACAATACATTTCTGGTAATTAGGTGAGAGGTAGAAATCATGCAGCTTGATTATCCTGTTTATCAAGATGTCAGTTGGAAAAACTTACCCTTCTACCATAAGCAGAGCAAATGTAAAGGGGAGGAGGAGGAGGCTGTACTCTGTGGGATGCCACCTTTGGTCTATAGCTGCATTTTAATATTGATTATTTTAATATCCTGAAGCAAAAAAAAAAAAAAAAAAAAAAAGATAAATACCAGTTTCCATATCTGTGACAGCATGCTAGGTTATGGCTTTTCACTGCAGTCACGATAGCTCTTCAGGACATGCTCTGATCTCAGTGTAAGAATACGAAGCCTTTACTTTACCTGTTAGCGAGCACTTTGGGACTCTGCAAGCCATAAGGACTGAAAAGTAATAGCTGTGTTGGTGCTACAAACACACAGAGCAAAAATAATGACCTTTTCTTACACTGTAAACCTTTTGCATTTGTTGTCCTCTTAGTATTCATAAGTAAGTGCATTATCCCCTGGTAAATCTCCCGTGAGCAGGCAGCCAGATGTCTTATACGTTGCCAGCATCCTCCAGTAAGTCTTCCTGGAGGCCTTAAATGAAGTAAAAATAGTGCATGGGCTTTGGCTTCTCCCTCTCCACAGGGAAATTTGTCTTTTAAGCGAGGTACCTGTAGGAGGAGGAGTCTGAAATAGAGACCATGTGTTGCAGTAAGACAGTAGTGATTTCTAATGAGAGTATCCTGCATATATTGGGAATTTTCCTATATGAAATGCCCCAGCAGTGCAGCTGCAGTGATTGGTCCTATTTTCAGAGCTAAAATATCTCCCTGTTGTGCTAAGCAGATAGGCCTCTCTGGCTTCATCCAGGTGATGTATATTGAAATTGCCTACACTTGTCTATAAAAGGAGGATTCTTTTGGCAGCCCTCGTGCAGCTTCTGTCGAAGGCAGCTAGCTCCTGAAGCCGTTTCTTTTTCTGTGCCTCTTAATTCACGGCTCAAATTCTACACCTGCATAACCCAGGCCTTCGAGAATATGCTGCCTCACACTGCTGCTTGTTCACTGGAACAACCTGTCACCCCGACTGAAGGGACTCCGTGCAACCTCCAGATAGTGTTGGGACTGTGTCAGCTTTTCAAATCATGGGGCAAAGTGTCCCTCGGAGGAAGCAGCCTTGTGATCTCAGCCAGTCTGGGTAGCTGCTGATGAAACCAGTGGCACTGCTCCTGAGCTGAGGTCGGTTACAGGCAGCTCTGTGTGCAGCTCTGCACAAACTCTAGCCCAAGGTCAGCACAAACCAGCAGCATGATGATAATCTCTTTGGCTTGACACCAGTATGGCTCTGCTGCCTTTAGTGGAGTAACTATCGTGTCATCATCCTTCCCATATGTGCAGAGTAGCACAAAGTACCTGTTAAAATACTGCTCTAGTCACGACAATTAGTAAGAGGAAAAACTGAAGGTGGATGCTGCAAGTTTTCACGTTTATGAGGATTCAGGTACCTGAAACAAGGTTTTGATAGATACTAATCACCCTAATGAAAAAACATGAATCTGCCTCCAGCTCCCCTCTTCCCACCTCACCCCTAAGATTCACTGAGCAGCTGTCTAATCTTGGAGATTATCTGTCCAGCTCATGGGCTGGATATCAGCAGAGATCATCCATCTGACCTCACGTACCACCTGCAGTTCTGTGCATGCCAAGGGCCACCCTCCCTGAGTAACTGGGGGCAATGGATCCTGCCTGAAGCACAGCGAGATTCAAAAGAGCACCAGAGTCATGCCTCAGGCCCCTGAGAGGCTGGAAGTGGCACTTACAGAAATCAAACACCTGCTTAAGAACAACTTGAAACTCAAGATGAAACAACCGCAACAGTCAGAAGCATTTTCACCCCTACGTGCAGTCAGTGTCTCTTACTCTCACCTACTGAGTTAGTAGAGCTCAGATCACCACCCTCCAAATGCTTCTTTTTCTGCCCATAAGAGTTTTAGGAGACTACTTTTTTTCCCAGAGAAAATAACATGTAATGACTAAATGATCTTATCTGCTGGAAGCAATTTTGTTACTACAGTAAGTAACTGCATTACCTGAGCAGTAGTAATTACTAGAATGAGCTGTGTAGATCTAGTCAAAATTAGTTTCCTTTTAGTCTGATAAAAATCTCAGTCCTCTCCCACTCTGCCTCACTTAGACTCATCTAAAGGTAAACGTTAACACCTTCTTTTCATTTTAAATCTTCCATCCTGCTTCTCCCTCGCTTCCCTGCCAGGCAGCATTGTTGGCTCTATCATAACATGATGATCTGGACAACCGATAATTCCTCATGATAACTTGCAAATTTAATACCTGTAATGGTCATGATTAGGGATCACCAGACTCTTGAGACTAATGTTTGTTCCAGACATTTTGATCAGCCCCACAAGCTGTTTTAAATGTAGCATAGGTTCTCAATTACATTTTCTTATAATGCTTCAAGTAATGTGTGTCCCTCTCCTTCTCACCTACCACACTCTTAAAGGCCAGAACTTGCTGTAGTGTCTTTTGTACTGTAACTTGCACTTCTGAGTCATTTACTTTAGTGTAAACACTATGCAGGCTTTCTGGCTAGATGGATAAACCTTTATGATGAATGAGATGAAGTGCAGACCACGTGCAGACGTTGAATAGTGATCATGCTGCAGCCAGGTTTCCTCAGACTGTGCTGCTGGGATGGACCAAACAGTTGGGTTCAGACTCTGTTAAGAGTTTGTAAAAGTAGTGGACTGAATTCTGGTGTCTAATATTTTCTAGCAGGACTCAAAATGTAACAACAGACCAGGAAAAAAGGTTGCTTCAGCAACTCAGAGAAATTACTAGAGTTATGAAAGAAGGAAAATTCATAGATGGCGTCTCTCCTGAGAAGGAAGCTGAAGAGGCCCCTTACATGGAGGACTGGGAAGGTAAGCAACAGCCTTTTTTACCATTACCCTGACCAGAAAAAATTGCATGAGGATTATTTATAGTCCCAGATCCTTTCAAAATTTTTTATTGACTTTGTCCTTCCTTTTTCAGAAGTCAGTGTTCAAAACTTTGCAAGAGGAGGTTTGTTTTCCCAACCATAGTAGAAAGAAAAAAGATTTTGAGGCATCCAGCATTTCCTTTAGTGCAAACATTATGGTATCTGCTGCCAAAAGAGGCATATGAATATTCACATATGCTCCATCTGCTGCTGGGTCTTGGCTGCTGTAGGTGTATAGCTTTCCCTTTCTTCACTGGACTAGATTTCATGCAAAATCATAAAACCCTTGGAAATCAGAATCAAGATTTTTTTTTTTTTTCCCCCAAACTTACAGTTTTTACTTCTTTGCTTATTTGCTCCAGTGTTGTAAAAGTCAGCTCCAGGAAGTTTGTCTTTTAAAAATTCTTTATGTTAATGTCCTTTCAGTTCCTCTGTGTTTACTTGTTACATAAAGGTGTTTTCAAGATAACCTAGTTGAGCTGCTCACTATCATAATTTTAAAAGCAGACTTAATGTCTTGCTTTTTAAGAAGCTTTCAAAAACAATCCAAAACATAAAGCATAAACAGTGGCCTGGAGCTCTGTTTTTCTAAGTCAAGTTCATGATGCATTTCTAAAGTGAAATGCACAAAGTCATTGACACATCTGGCTTTTCAACTTGACAAATAATTCTGTTTATAGCAAAAGTCTTCAAAACATGAATCTGTCAATCTGTAGACAAGAAAAAAACAACTAAAATGGATCTATTTAAAGATCTAAGACATGTACTTTTCACCTATTAGCTCCCAAAGCTTTCAGTAAAGCTCAGCTATTCACACCTAAAAGTCAGGGTTGATATCCTGGCTCCATAAAAATAAGTGGAGCTTTCTAATCATGTCCCGAGGAGTCATGTTTTTGCACAGTCTTGCCATGGATTTATACTGTGACATATACATGGGATTAAATATATGACACATACTGGCAGTGCTAACAACTGTTCTATCACAGAAGTCAGTACTACTTTTAAATGCTGGTAACACTGCGTATCACTTTATTCCTAAGGTTATCCAGAAGAGACCTATCCTGTCTATGATAATTCTGATTGCTTCAAGCGCAAACATGACACAGTCCTTGTAGATTACCCTGACCTGAGCCAGCCCTCTGCAGAAGAGCTGGCAGAAAGAATGGAGGGCATGGAAGACGAGGACTATCTGTGCACTGAAGCCTTGCTATCTGATCTCACCATGGGAAGAGCCAGTTATGATTTAATGCAGAAAAAGGATGAGGTAGCTGGCATCAGTGAAGAGGAGATGGACCTTCATCACAGCCAAAGCTCTGAGGAGTGCTGCTGTTGTTACCAGGATGATGATCCTGCTGCCATAGCAGAGAACGCTGGATTCCACTCAGAGAGCTGCAGCGAAGCAGACGAACCAACCGAAGAGGATCTGTCTGTCGAGTCGGAAAATGAAAATGCAGCACTGAAAAAGCAAACGGCCAGTGATTCAGATGAGACAGGCACACTGAGAAAGCGCACCACAAAGGGACTGGAGTAATAAGTACAATAGTGGATGTTATCTAGATAGTGAAGGTAGAGGTCGTAAATTGTTATTTGTGTGCTTTTTTTTTCCCAGTGAAGACTGTGTTCTTCTCCTTGTACCAATTTCATCCCTCTGGTAACAATCAGTCACATCATCTACCTGAACTGAAAGTAAATGCCCTCTTCCGTGTAGTCTTGTCATGGCTCACCATGACATTGCCAACGGTGCTTTGGCCTTGCTTTTTGGAGGCTGGTATCTTGGAGCAGATTATTCAGTTCGGATATTAGTAAGTCTTTCCAATTCTGAAGCAAAAGTCCTTGGTTTTGCTCTTTGTCAACCCAGACTTAAACAAATGTCTCTTCTGACTTTCTCAAAAGTATCTGTTTGTGTGCTACCAGTTATGAAAATTAATTGGATCCATATATATTTATGAGTTTACTGGGAAGAGGAGAAAGTATGCCTTCTTTCTCTTACCTGAATGTCAACTGATCAGCAGAGCAGACCGTAGTCATAGACATGACTCTTTCTCAATGTGTCATTGCTGCTGTATGCCCAAGAAACTCTTGTCACTAAAATCCACAAAATTCCTATGCTGCTCCAGCCCACAGCCCATCTCCAAGTTTATTCCATGCTGCAGGACCAGTGGCCTAATCTGTTTTGCATTTGGCGTGAGCAGGACTAAAGTGTTACGAGTTGCTCTTTGTCTTTGCCATAGCCATGGTGAAACATCTTGGTGAAGCTCCCAGATAAGTGTAGGTATCAGACCATACTTTGAGTTACAGATTAAGAAGGATTAAGAAAAAAAAAACCAAAAAACAGTGAAAAGGTTTGTCCTTAAAAGTGGAGGAGAGAGTGAGGATGAACCTCAGATAAAATACAGTTGAAACAGCATTGGAAACTCCTTATGTTAAATAACCTCCATACTGTGTAGGTACTTTATGAAAGTATTTCTGATGTTGGGTACAGAAAGACATAATTGTTTCAAATAAATTACGTTTAATATTTCTTCACAGTGGTCTGTATTGATAAACACTGGAACCTCTATGACATAAACAAGGTAAATTATGTGAAAATACAAAAATTGGTTGTTGAACATACTGGTAAATAAATATATCTACTACAGAATATCAAAAAGTTTCTTAAAAAAAAGTACTTTGTAAATGCACATTCTTGCAGGTTTATCTGAAACTCCATATAGGTCTGAACAAAAATGAGATGCCTGACTTCTCAGAACAGGGCAGGACAGTCTTGGGTGCCAACAAGTGTAAAGTATTACAGGCATTATGAAAAAACATGACTAGTTAAGATCTTTTTTGTCAGTTTTTATATTGTCCACTCTTTAATGTAAAGGAAAACTAGACCGTAACATACTCAAGTTCTACTCTGTATCATTGCTTTGTTCAAGAAAGGCAAAGAGATGAATCAGATGTTTACTGTGGAAATAAACACACACCACAACCCCCCCCCCCCCCCCAACCTGCTTTTTCATTTTATGGACAGAAACATACATGTAGCACTTAGATTTTCTACTTCTTGAAGTAAACAAGTCAGAAAGAAAGGTGTATTTTTCTTTACAGGCACATTCTAGAATTGGTATTTCTGCAGCTTCTCCTCACCACTGGATTTTTGAGACTGCCATGAGTTGGACAAAGAGCGTTGGGAAACACAAAAACAGTTCAGTGTCTACGAGGAACTCTCAGAAATTAATCACCTCAAAAGTATTTACTTTCTGCGCTACTTGTGAAGGTGCAGCAAATTACAAAACATCCTCCACAGATAGTTTTTCCCTTGCTTCCCTACTCTGAAGTATAAGAAATTGTTCAAAAGGGAGGAACAAAAGCCCCAGTGTTGCAGCACTAGGGCAGGGATCGACTCACCGCATCAAAAGACATCTCAAAGGAAACAGGAAAAGCAGTTGCCTCTCTACTAGATGCAGACACTTACATGGAGAGCTTTTAAGAGCATTTTTTTACAGTCATTTCCACGGATTTGACTTGTTCACAGTTACTTTTAAAGGGGTTTCAAATACCAGACCCCTTTAGAGATCCTTTGCCATAATTAATGCCAAGACAAATTAATATCATGGATTATGCTTTGTGAACAGTGGGGGAAAAGACAGTAATACACAGATATCACCAAAGGAAATTTTTTAAGCCTTTAAATGTATGTATATGTGTGTTTGTGCACATAGAACATGTTTGTACATCTACCGTTGGAAAACATTGAGAAAATCATAAATTAAACCCACTCCTAATACTAAGAATGTACTGGGCATGTACATAACCCTTTATACTCTGTATATAATCACCAGAGGAACTGATGTTCCTGTCACCAAGTACAGGATTTTTTTATTTGAAATAAACTGTTAGTTTCAATCACATGAAAAGAATTTTACACTTTTAAGATACTAACAAAATTAACAAAGTTCAAATATTTGTCTTTTTTTTGTGTATGTTTTACAGTAACCCGCTGTAAGAGGTTTGTTTCTTATAGACTGGGTTTCTTAAGGGAACTCCCTGTGTGACTTGCTAATTCTTGTGCAGGGTCCGACTAGTATCCCTTAAAACGCTTAGCAATGTTTTGGGTTTGGTTTTGTCTTTTAGCGTCCGTAGGATTTGATGGCACATTTAATAGAAAAGGTCAAGTTCTTCACCAGCAGACATTTCAGTTCCCCCTTTGAGAGTCAGCAAGGTTTCATGGGATGTCTGCAAGAACAAAATTTGGCCTCGCTTCCAAATCGAATTTTCTGCCTTACTCATGCCAATACTGCCCAATTCTCGACATCCAGGTAAGCCCACTTTTAAACCAAGACAGACAAGAAGACATCAGGACTCTTGCGAGACATGTAAGTGTGGCATTACGGAGATACAACAGAACTTAGAAAGAAGAGTTCAGTGACACCAGCAGGCTTTGGCTTAGGTCCAGACCAGAAATAAATGGGTGCCAGACAAATCGAGCCGTTGAGGAGAGAAACAAATGGTATGGGCAGCGTTCCTCCCACTGCCACTCAACATCAGCGGTGCCCATCGCAGTCCATCAGTGAACACGAGGCCATTCCCGGCTCTAAGCGCTGCCAAGCCGCGTGCCACTTCTCCAGCAAGAACTGGCCCAGTGTCATTCCCCAGCACGTGCTACTGCCTTGCTGGAGTTCCTCCACAGCTGTACATGGGGCTGGTTTGCTTCTCAGTAGCTGTACTCCTGGGACTGTGCATTTCTTTTTTTGTTCTGGGCTTCGGGATCAACTTAGTGCAAGTGTAATAATAATTACAAAAAAAAAAAAGTTATCTTCTTATATGCAATGCAAACACATGAAAAGTTCCAACAACTTAACGAGCCACAGGTCCCGAGTTTTGCCTTCAGGAGGAGCTATTTCTTCCATGGGAGGGGAGCTGTATCTTAATGGCTTTGATGCTGCAGTTCCTTTGCTAAGCTTCCATGCACATCTTTGCGGCTGTGTCCTCTGACTGGTGACAAGCACAAGGGTGGGGAACAGCACATGGGAAAAGCCATGCACTGTTACAGAGCAGGATGACAGTGAGCACAGTAATAGTTGCATTGCTTAGTGATAAACCCATCCATAATAAACATGGGGTATGTGTTTTTCTTATGTGGTGGCTGCTTGCATGAATGCTAAGAGGGGCTCTCATCCTCCAGATCCAGGCAGATATAAATGAAGAAGAAAAAGAGAAAGGAAGATTATTTTCTGACAAACAAGCATATCTTTGATGGGCACTGTAAAAATAAACCGAGTTATACTGGCATCATCTACACCACGCTCCTAGCATCGAGCTCTGCTATACTAGTAAAGCAGTTGCTTTCAGCATACAGTCCCCAGATCCCTGGCCTCCACAAAACCCAAAGAAGAAAGCACACTGTTGTCAGGAAGCTTAAATCCTGGCAAAAAAAAAGTAGATAAGTGCTGAAAACCACTGCAGTAGAAAAAGAGGACTTGAGAAGCGTGGCCTCTAGTATGTAGGTGCTGAGCTTTGCAAGTACAGTTCCAAAATGCTGTGCTGTAAGTTGGAGCTGCCACCCTGAGAACCTTTACATATGTTGTCCAGTATCTCGATCAGAAACCTGCTCAGCACTTCAAAATTCACCAGCAACCTTGAACTGTGCAAGGTGATGAATAAACCCTCCTGGGGATGATGCAACCAGCACCGAAGGCCACCCTACTTTGAAATGGGAGCATATACACAGGGATTTAGCACTCTTTAATGCACAGATATTAACTTCATAGGTTTCACTGTCTTAGCTTTCTGGAGTGTCCCCATATGGAAAAAACCCGTACATGTTTGAAACAAGAGGAAGTTATAGATGAAAAAAAGAAAACTCGGGGAGCTTAAACCAAGGCAATGGTAGTAACACAGATTGCTAAGAAGCTGAAAAGCATCTACCAGCTGTGAGAAAGTATTTGAAGTGATACCAAATAGGAATTTATCCTCATGGACTTATCTTTTGGACTGCATAGCACAACTAATGCTTTTTCAAAAAGTGGGGGTTTTTTGTTTGGTTTTTTTGTTTTTTGTTTTTTTTAAAAAAACCCCAACAACAAAAACCCTGGTCACAGTGTCATTGAATTCAGTAACTCTTGAGAACCCATCACAAAGAGCCATATTCCACTATCAGCTTTTTAAGACAACATTGTTACAAGTCTTCTAAGAGTCAGCATCACTGCTGTAGCCCTACTTTAAACCAGAATTAACAGTACACAGCATTGTTGTATTTTGAGCGTACATTGTAAACCAGTGAATCTCCAAATAAATACAGTTAGGAATGAAAGGTAGCCCCCCTGTTTTTTTACTGAGGAAAACTCAGTGGGCCTGATTTATGTTATTTACTGACCAACTTCTCAGTCCCTGCTACTTGCACAGCACCCTCGTATTTGTTCTGGGCCATCCTCAGGAACTGAAATACTGGAAACATGATTGCAGTGTAATTTCAATTGCCTGATGAGAACTCCTGTAGTAACATGGTTTGGTTTTCCAGTATCCCAAACCAAAGCAAAACAGTTCAGTCTTCACAATGAAGTTCAAAAGAGAGACCCTTTGTCTACCACTTGGTCACCCATGGCAGTAATTAGAACACAGGTTTAGGGACTACAAACTTCGTTTTAGTGCCAGCTCTAAAAATAACTCTTTGTTTCTTTTTCTGGTTGCTTTTATAAGCTGCCAATCACAGCTTCACTGCCACTGAAAGGGGAATAATGTTTACCTGCTGCTCCTGGACTGCTACAAGGCTTTACTAGCCGATGTGTAGCGACTTGGTGAAGTGTTGGGTTTAGTTTGCGGATGTTTGTTAAGACTGATGTTTACTATCCTAACCAGAGATTGGCCCCAGACGGATCACACTGCAAGAGGCATAAAAGAACCAACACAGAGGCCCACACCCCCCCACTGAAAGAGGGGCTGTTTTGGTGAGAGAGGGCTGCATTTTGGGCCAGGTCCTCACACTGTGTCCCAGATGTAGTATGCAACAGGGTATCTCAGCAGATGTTTCATGGCACACACAACTCTGCCAGTAATAAGATTCCTGGTTGGGATAAAAAAAGAAAGTAATGTTTTTCCTAGAAATCCTGACTTTTTTTTTCTTAGATGAAAAGTTTCTATTTTTAGTATCAAATACCACATCTCCACATGCAAGGCAGCAGAAAATGAGGCAGAGGCTTTAGCAGAAAACACTGCTCTATTTGTGTTCAGCACTGACCTTCAGAAATAAATGTGGCAGTGCAGAAAAAAGCAGCATCATAAGGCAAAACCTGAGGCAAGCGCATTAGAATAGCTCCGTTATGGTTTTCCAGCAGGACTATCGAGCACTGCTCATATGTCAAATGAGAAAATTGCTGGAGAAGGCAGCTCAACTTAGTACACCTATGGCGACTTCAAAGACTATTTTCTTTGAGCTCACACCACATCTTGAAAACACTTTTTTAAATAGCTTAAAATTAACATCAGAATCTATAGATCTAGTTCTAGCCAGTGAGGACAAGAGAGTCTCCCTAGGGAAGAGAACAGGATGGTAATAATTGGGTTACCTTCTGATGTCCCCAGACTGGAATGAGTATCTCCTGTTACAAGGTGCCCGAGCTCACAAACTCATTTGAGCACTGACCTTTGTAGTATGAGCAGTGCCCAAAACCAGCTGTCACAAAACATACTCTGCGTTTGTGTACTTGTGAGATTTTCTGCGTTGGCAAAATAAGCAATCTCACGACATGATTTTCTGAGGCAAGACTAAATGTCTGACAAAATGACACTTGTCTAGCCAGTAAGCATAGCCTTGGAAGGAAGGAAGGAAGGAAGGAAGGAAGGAAGGAAGGAAGGAAGGAAGGAAGGAAGGAAGGAA